>JARQOD010000002.1:63725687-63818116 GCA_033576555.1 Oophaga sylvatica | reverse complement strand
CATGGAGATTATTAATCCTGTTTCTTTTCGTTTGCTTCTTCCAGGGACATTTAAGATCCATAACGTGTTCCACAAGTCCTTGTTGAAGAGGTTTGTTGAGCCAGTGGTTCCTGCTGCTGTGCCTCCTGACCCTGTTTTGGTTGAGGGCAATCTGGAGTATGTGGTTGAGAAAATATTGGATTCTCGTTTTTCTAGACGAAGACTCCAGTATTTGGTTAAATGGAGAGGTTATGGTCAGGAAGACAATTCTTGGGTGTTGCTTCGGACATCCATGCTAGGAGACTTATCCGTGCGTATCATAGAACTCATCCTGACCGACCTGGTTGCTCAAGTGAGGGTTCGGTGACCCCTCCTCAAGGGGGGGTACTGTTGTGAATGGGTTTGAGATGAGTTCTGAGCAGAGGCTCCCTCTGGTGGTTACAGGCGGTACTGGTGAGGATTGTGAGGACTGGGAATCAGGTGTTACTGATTGGTCTTGTATAAGGGAGTCATTTTCCCATCAGGGTTGCCGGTGATCAATTGTTCTGGTCTGAATCCTTCTTTCCAGTTTCCCTTGTAGCCTGCTGTGTCGTGTCTGCATCTCCTGCTATCAGATAAGACAATTTCTTATTTTGTGTTTTTGCTATATTTTTGCATTTTGTCCTGCACTTCTGTGGGGGCCTTCTGGGTCCCCTCCGGGGGCTTTTGCCCTCTCAGTTTAGTCCAGCCACTGTGTTTTGTACTTTTGCTTTTTCCAGTTTTTTTTCAGTGGCTGCTGTTTTGATTTTTTTACACCAGAGAACTAATTTAGGTGGTAGAGGTCGTGTGATCTCAGGTGATTTTGAAATTAGTAGAGTTGGTATTTTTCAGGTTTTCTGAGATTGCAGTAAGTACCCTTCCTGTCCTTTTCTATTTAGTTAGTTTGGGCCCCAGCGTTTGCTCATACTATTTTCTTTCTGTGTCAGTATTTCCTCTTGTCTAACCGCCATTACATGTTTGGGGGCTTTCTATTATCTTTGGGGTTCTGCTCCGGGGCAGATAGCTTTCCTATTTCTATCTTTAGGTGTAGTTAGTTTCTCAGGCTGTGACGAGGCGTCTAGGACCAACGTAGGAACGCTCCACGGCTGCCTCTAGTTGTGGTGGTTAGTCAGGGTACTGCAATCTCATAGATTCCAACTGCTCTGGTGTATTGCCTTTTTTACCTGCACACCTCAGCTACCGTAACATAACAGCCCGGGCCTGGGATGGATGAATACTGGCAGGCATGGGTCTGCTACATCCGTCTCCAGGTACCGGTAGTCGCCTCGGGGGCCATGTATTCCATGCCCCCCGTGAGCGAAGCATGGCCACAGCCCGTGAGACAGATGGCCAGGTGAAATGGGTGCCACGGGGGGCCACGTTCGTGTTCCCTCTCTGATGCCTACAAAGCCAGCAAGATATGGGGTCCTCGGAGGTCACATACAGGTGCCCTCCCTGTTGACAAACTATGTGGCCATGCAGCCCGCAAGGCACATCGGTGCCTGGGCAGAAGTTTCAGCTCCTCGGAGATCACAAATGTGCCCTCCCTGTTGAGACCCCGGACACGGGCTGACCCAAAAAAGGTACCTGTAACGGTGGCGTGGAAGCATCCTTCTGGGGGCCACAAGGTATGGGCAGCACAACGGGGGTTATGGCGTCGGTGGATCCAGGGCGCGCTCCGGAGGTGAGGGCCGGGAGCGTGCAGGGAGCATCTCCACCACGGGGCACGCGCAGCGGCCGGGTGTCAGAAAGGAAGCGCACAGCGGAAGTGACCCGGGTGCGAACCGGAAATACAATCCCGGTGCGCGCAGGAGCGCGTTCACCCGGGAGATCAGCTGGGCACCTGAGAGGGAGCGCGAGCCGGAAGTGTTCCGGCGCGCTCCGAGGAGGCAGAGAATTAGCGCGTACCGGCGGTGAGTCCGGGTACGCGTGCACGGCGGTATAATGGGGCGCATATTCCAGGAGACTATGGCCGGGTGGAACAGCGCGCACCGGATGTGGTTGCCGGGGGCGCGCTCAGGCATGGATACAATGTGCAGGCGTCGGAGCGCTAGCGGCAGCAGGTGCAGGATCAACCAGGAGAAGCAATTAATTAATTACAAAAAAAAAAAAGGAATGGGGAGAAAGCTGCTATTTAAGTCTGGCTGGACCAGTGTTATAGGTCACTAAGCCAGTTCAGGTAGGACGTGACTGCTCTTATCAGGTGCGAGTAGGTACGATGGAGAGCCTGTCACCAGAGCATTTGCAGCCGCACCAGGAGGTGCAGGAGAAGAGGCGGTCTCGCTCAAGTGAGAAGAGCCAGACACGCCGCAGCAGTAGCCGCTCGGGTAACGTGCGGACGTAGCGTCGCAAGGAGGGGTCCGTAGTTTCGACGTGAGACTCCGAAAAGACCAGTCAGCCTCCAGAGCCGGTACCGTCCTTTGACACGTCCGAGTGGTGAGTGAGCTTCGAGAAAGTCCAGCACGCTAATGTCTGTTCTCTTTCTCTCTCTCTCTTGTCTCCAAACCTCCTCTCTCACACACACATTGGTGGGGTGGAGTATATGGGGTACATAAAAAGAAGAAAGATAAAGCTAAGAATAAGGAGTGTCCCTTGTGCGAAAGCCCCTTAGAAACATCCTGGAACAAAAAGATGTGTCAGGATTGTATCAATAGGACACTAGCGGAGGAAACGCCATCCATTTCAGAAAGCCTGAAGTCCTTAATTCAGGCAGAAGTCGGCAAGTCTGTAAAGGCTTTGGAGACAGCGGACAGGGACGGTAGATCTAGAGACAGGTCCAGTCCCTCAATAGTGTCCCAAGAGGACTCCTCAGGAACAGAGGAGGACTCCGATAAGTCCCGGTATTCAGAAAGTAGCTCGGAGGAAGAGGATACGTTTCCTGTGGAAGCTACAAATAGACTCATAAAATCAGTTCGTTCTACCATGGGGTTAATAGACGAAAAAGCAAAGAGAACAACCCAGGAACTTATGTTTGGGGGTTTACAAAAAAGGAAGCGGAGATCTTTTCCGATAAACGAGCAGTTACAGGAGCTCATTAAAAAGGAGTGGGAAAAGCCGGAAAAGAAGTCCCACGTAGTTAATTCCCTGAAGAGAAAATACCCCTTTGAGGAGGAGGCATCCTCATCCTGGGATAGACCCCCAAAGATTGATGTGGCAGTATCAAAAGTTGCCAGGAAGTCCTCTCTACCCTTTGAGGATCTAGGTTCTTTAAAGGAACCCCTGGATAGAAAGGCGGACAGTTGTCTGAGAACAGCCTGGGAGGCTTCAGCGGGGGCACTAAGACCAGCCATAGCGGCCACTTGCGTGGCTAGGTCTCTCAAAATGTGGATAGACAACCTAGAGGATCAGTTAGAACAAGGAGTCCCCAGAGAAGCTATCCTAGAGGCAATACCAACCTTAAGAGCTGCGTCAATATTTCTAGCTGAGGCTTCAGCAGACTCGGCAAGGTTAGCGGCAAAATCAGCGGCACTGGACAATAATGTAGGACGCTGTGCAGTATGGCTTAAATGCTGGCCAGGGGACACACAAGCAAAAATGAAGCTTTGCGCTCTACCATGCGAAGGCAATTTCCTGTTCGGACCGGCATTAGACGAAGTACTGGAGAAGGCCGTAGATAAGAAGAACTTTCCGAGGCAGCCTTTTCAGATCTTTCGGCGTTCATTTCAAAAGGGCCGAAAGTTCAGAAGGCAGCAGTTCAGAGAGCGTGACAGAAGCAACACTGACAAGCGATCCAACAGAGGAGGAAGAGGCTTCTACTTCGGTAGGACCTCCAAAGACGGCAAGAAGGCTCCCCAATGACGGCCCTTCTCAGGTGGGAGGAAGGCTCTCTCACTTCCTTCTGGCCTGGGAGAGGATCTCTCCAGCGCTTGGATCCTGCAGATTGTGGGATCAGGCCTGGAATTAAGGTTCCAACATTGGCCTCCAAGGAGGTACATGCAAACTCCGATACAGTCCTCACAGGAAAAGCAGAAGAGCCTGGAAGGGGAGATAATATCGCTCCTACACAAACAGGTTCTAGAAGAGGTTCCAGTAGAGGAGATAAACAAGGGGTTTTACTCCCCTCTATTTCTTGTGAAAAAAACGGACGATTCTTGGAGGACAATTATAAATTTAAAAGGCCTCAACAAATACCTCATAATCCCATCCTTCAAGATGGAGACAATAAAGTCAGCAGTAAGACTCCTCTTTCCTCACTGTTACATGGCGGTCCTGGACCTCAAGGACGCCTACTACCACGTCCCAATTCGACAGCAAGATCGCAAGTATCTCAGGGTGACGGTTCAAGTGGGGTCACAGTTACGTCACCTTCAGTACAGGGCTCTGCCCTTTGGGATACCAATAGCCCCACGAATCTTTACGAAATTGGTGGCAGAGGTCACAGCGCATCTCAGAGAAAAAGAGACGCTAATAATACCGTACCTAGACGACTTCTTGATAGTGGGGAAAAGTTTTCGTCACTGTCAGGAACGAGTCACAATAGTAATGGAGACACTGCAGATACTGGGATGGCAGCTAAACCTCAAGAAATCCAGGCTGGAAC
Source organism: Oophaga sylvatica (assembly GCA_033576555.1). NCBI lineage: Eukaryota > Metazoa > Chordata > Amphibia > Anura > Dendrobatidae > Oophaga > Oophaga sylvatica. The sequence continues at coordinate 63,813,579 of JARQOD010000002.1, read as the reverse complement.
CAGCAACGACCCACAACTTCTTGGGGATAGCGATAGATTCGGTGGCACAGGAGTGTCGCCTCCCAGAGGAAAAAGAGGAAAAAATAAAACAAATTATCATAACGACAGTGGGAAAACCAGAAGTCACGCTAAGAAGGGCCATGTCAGTGTTAGGGTCTCTGACCGCATGCATACCGGCGGTAAAATGGGCCAATTCCATGCAAGGGAACTACAGTGGTGTGTGCTACAGGGAGACATGGATCTTCAGGGACAACTAGATGGAAAGATCACCCTCTCGGTCTCTGTACTCCAGTCACTCAGGTGGTGGTTACAGATAGACTCATCTCCAAGGGGAGTTCCATGGACATTCACAGCTTCCAAGGTGGTCACAACGGATGCCAGCCCTTGGGGGTGGGGAGCCCACCGAGACACTATTGCTCCAGAGTCCCTGGGCCCAGGAGGAAAGAAATCTATCCTCAAACGACTGAGAGCTCTTAGCAGTCGAAAGAGCACTAAAAAGACTTCTACCTCAGCTAACCGGGCATCATATGAGAGTCCTATCGGACAACCGGACAGCGGTCGCATATGTGAACCACCAGGGGGGCACCCGTTCTCTGTCACTAATGACGATAACAGAGAGGATTAGGACTCTGGCAGAACATCATTTCCGCTCATTATCGGCCCTGCATATCAGAGGGGTAGACAACCAGAAAGCGGATTTTCTGAGCAGGAACCACTTGAGGCAAGGAGAATGGTCGCTAAAAGAGTCCGTTTTTCAGCAGATAGTGCTCATGTGGGGAAAACCCAGCATAGATCTCTTTGCCTCAAAAGCCAACAAGAAAGTGCAGAAATTCTGCTCCCTGTGTCCAGCAGACAGACCGTTGACAGTGGACTCTTTCAGGATAGACTGGTCAGCGGGACTCCTGTACGCCTTTCCTCCAATATGCCTTATTCCAGCAGTTCTGAGGAAGATCAGGGAGGACAAGGCCAGAGTGATTGTAATAGCCCCCTTCTGGCCGAAGAGGCCATGGTTCTACTGGCTGAGAGTAATGTCGATAGAAGACCCACGGGTACTCCCGAAGACCAGGACCTTCTAACACAGGGTCCCTTCAGTCACCCTCAGAAGTCCGGGCTGCATTTGACAGCCTGGAATTTGAAAGGTCACTGTTAGAAAAAAAAAAGGGGTTCTCAGCTGGACTAATATCCACATTACTCAGTAGTAGAAAGCCAGTGACTACAAAAATTACGGGAGGATATGGAAGAAATTTTTGTCCATCTCAGGGCCAATACGGGAAGGGGAGGTCCCGATAGTGGCGATACTGGAGTTCCTGCAGAAGGGTCTAGAGCTGGGGTTAGCTGTCAGTAGCCTCAAAGTGCATGTCTCAGCCCTGGCAGCATTGTTCAACTGTGACCTGGCAAACAATAGATGGGTGGCTAGATTTATCCGAGCCTGTAATAGAGCTGATTCTGTTCCTTCCCCTGCTCTCACCATGGGACCTAAATTTAGTTTTGTCAGCCTTGACGGAAAGCCCCTTTGAGCCTTTAAACGCAAAATCAGATAAGGTACTGACATTGAAAACAGTGTTGTTAGTGGCGCTCACATCAGCCCGTAGAGTTGGAGATTTACACGCGCTATCGGCAGACCATCCCTACACTCAGGTCATGGATGATAGGGTGGTGTTGAAGTTAGATCCAGCATATCTTCCGAAGGTAGTGTCAAAATTTCATAGGGCTCAGGAAATAGTGTTACCATCCTTTTGTCCTAACCCTAACAACAAAAAGGAAGAAAAACTACACTGCCTAGATGTTAGGAGATGTATCCTGCAGTATGTAGAGGTGACAAAACACTGGAGAAAACAGAGGGCTTTATTTGTCTCATACCAGGGGGCAAGGAAGGGCCTAAAAGCCTCAAAACAGACGATAGCTAGATGGTTGTGAGAGGCCATTATGCTAGCGTATAGTAGTGCAGGCAGGGCTGTTCCTGAGGGTCTAAAAGCCCACTCTACAAGAGCCATGGCGATGTCTTGGGCGGAGAGAGCAGACGCCACAATCGACCAGATTTGTAAGGCGGCCACTTGGTCCTCTCCGTCAACATTTTTCAAACATTACAGACTAGACTTATCTGCTACCTCTGATCTCACATTTGGGAGAAGAGTGTTACAACCAGTGATCCCTCCCTAAAGAGAATACAAATCTCTGTAACTCTCTCTATCTATCCTCCACAGGGATGACCCCAAAACGCGGTACTCAGTGAAAGGAGGAGGGCGTCTTAGACTATCCCTCCGGATACCTCTGATTTTATATATATATATATATTTTATATATATATAATATATATATATATATAGTTATAATATATATAATATATATATATGTATATATATATATTATATATTATATATAATAATATATATATATATATATATATATATATATATACATATATATATATATATATACATATATATATATATATAATATATATATATATATATATATAATATATATAAATATATTTCCGGTACCTTACCTAATTTTCGATCATCTCACCATGCCTGATTCTAACAGTGATCAGGATTTCAGGATATTTTGATTAAAAAAAAAAAGAAGTTGCAATCATTGGTTAATCCGGGGTGTCCGTCCCTTATGAGGTACGGTTCGAGCACTGGGCCCCCAACGGAACTACACCTTTATATGAGTCCACCCAAGAATCACCCCACCATCAGGGACAAACCTCAGATCCTCTTTCCAGTAACAAACACAGGAAAACCATATCAAATGGTCAGTCTGAACAGTATAACTGCCAATTTACCGTGGTTTGTGGGGGGTGATCAGTCCCAATTTTCCAGTGCCTGTGTCCGGTCCGAGGGTCCTTTGTCTTGTTGTCCTCCGGGGGTAGAAGCGTCCCTATATGGGGGCCCCACGTTGGGCGGCATCTGTCGAGGGAGGATCTGAGTGACCCTTCATGGTTGACCAAGTGATTTCCAAATTCACAGGATGTTGCTAGCAACAGATATAACCAGACGGAGACGTGTTTCTGTCTGGGAGAATCGAGGTAGATTCCTACCCCATGTATTGCATTATCATCTTTTATAATATTTAGTAAGTTTGTACTTCAACCAATAGTATAAAACCACACCTACAACATTTAACCTATGAAAATGCAAGAAAATCGGAAACTACATATATGTCCGTATCCACGTGACATAGAGAGGAACACAATAGTGTTTTCATTCTTCAGATTACACCTCAAGGTTTCATATCTTGCTCAAACTGGAATAGTCTAGTTTTATCATAGTCCATAAACCAATTTATCTCATAAACGACAAAATGGAATTACAAGCACAAAATGGTTCTGATCTTAGTTTAACCCTTCACACTCAGAGTTGCCAAGCAACAGCCTCAAAATCTTATTGATTTAGATATGATCTTCAAAGAGGAGTGGACCAAAATTCCTCCTGACATGTGCGCAAAAGTCACCAACTACAAAAAAGTGACCGCTGTGCTTGCCAGCAAGGGTTTTGCCGCCAAGTATTAAGTCTTGTTGCCAGAGGGTTCAAATACTTATTTCTCACTGCAAAATGCAAATTTCTATAATTTATACAATATGATATTCTGGATTTTATTTTTGATATTCTATCTCTCAATATTAAAATTAACCTACCCTTAAAATTATAGGCTGTTCATGTCTTTGTCAGTGAGTAAACTTACAAAATCAGCAAGGGATCAAATAATTATTTCCTTCACTGTACCACAGCTTCTGACCAGGAAAGTAAACTTAAGTCACTTAGGATAAGAGAGTATACATACCAAACAGCAGAGGCTTGCAACTACAATCTTTCTCAGGTAACACATTTCCTTGCTTATTTTATCACAGGAGTGAGTGTTTTCTGCCACGTCACCTGAGCTCATCATAAATCAAGTCAGTGACATAGCGCAGTGGCCATTGGAGCTCCTACATCACTGACTTGATTTATGATGAGCTCACAGCAGAAATACTTGCTCCTGTGATAAGTTTTTTTTTTTCCTGTTTTGTCACAGGAGCGAGTATTTCTGCTGTGGGCTCATCATAAATCAAGTCAGTGACGTAGGAGCTCCAGTGAATAACGCGCTATGTCACTGACTGGATTTACCATGACCTCAGGTGACACAGCAGGAAACACTCGCTCCTGTGATAAAACAAGCATGGAAAACTTACCGTATTTTCCGCGATAAGACACGGCGTATAAGACGACCCCCCAAATTTTCCAATCATAATATAAAATCTTTTTAAAAGTGGGGGGTCTTCTTATATGCCGGGTGTCATCTTATACGCCGGGAGTGGTCCCGATGACGAAGGGAGGGGGCGTCTCAGAGGGAAGGTGTTGGATACCTGATCGTATCAGCGCTGCTCTCTGCGGGTCTAGGCGCTGGGGGGCGGCGTCGGCGGCTCCTCTTTCAGCAGTCTGGGGGCTCTGTGCTGGGGGACGGCGGCGGTGGCTCTTTGTGCAGAGTCTGGGCTCTGCTGGCATTTCCTCAATCCCCGGAGGCCTCGGCAACTCCATTGCTGCGATGCGGTGGCCTCCGGGAAAATGGCCACTGAGGGCGGCGCATGCTCAGTTTCAGATCTCGTCTCCTGAGATCTTGAGACGAGATCTGAGCATGCAGCGGCCATTTTCTCGGAGGCCACACCATCGCAGCAATGGAGCTGCCGGGACCTCCGGGGATTGAGGAAATGCCTGCAGAGCCCCGACTCTGCACAAAGCCACTGCTGCCGTCCCCCAGCACAGAGCCCCCCAGGCTGCTGAAAGAGGAGCCGCCGACGCTGCCCCCCAGCGCCTAGAGCCGCAGAGAGCAGCGCTGATGCGATCAGGTATCCAACACCTTCCCTCTGAGACGCCCCCTCCCTTCGTCATCGGGACCATTCCCCCCACCGTATGCAGATTGGTCTGTACCCGGCGTATAAGACGACCCCCGACTTTTAAGAAGATTTTCAGGGGTTAAAAAGTCGTCTTATACGCCGGAAAATACGGTACTAAAGAAAGCAGCAGCTGCGAGTCCATGCTATTTTGTCTGTATACTCAGTTATCATAAGTGATTTAATGCTTCCTTCCCTAGCCAGGAGCTGTGGTTTGTGCAGACGATGAACTGGAGCAGCTCTGCATAGTCGGATATAGCCATTACACCATTATTAGATAGCAGTGGCACATCTACAAGAGTATCTCATGACAGAAACATTTTTTAACACGTGCAGTTGTAGAACTTATTATTATTCCAAACTTATTATTATTCCAATGTCGAATAATTAAAATGTACTTTATCTGTGGGACAACCAACTTTAAATAAATTAAAATTTTTAGTTAAATGAGTTGTCTACTACTGGTATTAATTTATTTCTGTTCATAGTACTTAACTTATTAGACATACTCTCATGTAATTGTCATAGGATGAGGAAAAACTTTGAAAACACATATTTGCTGTTGCGAGCTTCCATATTTTGGCCTTAATATCAACTAATACCTCACATATACTGATATTTTTTTTGCACTTTATTTTTTAGGGTGCAGTTGGGCCCAGATGGCTCTCTAAACAGTGGCCTCTGTTCACACAGGATGCATTTTGGTTAGCACTGGGCAGCTCGCCTGATCTAAGAGTATGGGTGTTACTAATAGGCTGTAAGCCAGATGCTCTGCATTTCCTGTAGGTGAATAACGCCACATACAGATTATTATCTTTTGTGCACTAATATACCAAACAACCACCCCCTCCATGGATTGGTAGGTCGTGAGTGGTTGTTTTATCGGTATTGCTGCACCTGTGTTTCTGCCATCTTTAATCGGGCCCGCTGCACCCTGATGATGCATTTGTTTGGAAGCCTGGGCAGGTGAGCATCTGCCTTTTTTGCTGATTTTTTTGAAAAAAATTTTTGGAGGATTTTTAAGTCCTCTTTTTGGGTCGTTGAGCTATGTTTAACATCTCAATTGATTTTCAAAATTACGTTTTTTTACTAGTCTAGTAAAAAGTAACTCTAATGACTAAACATGTGAGGGAGGTCTTTAGTTCTGTAGTTTAGATACATAGCTGGCATTAATTAAGTCCCACTGATTTTTCTTTCATTGATCAGTGGAGAGTAAGAAAAGAAGCCATGATGGGCCTGGCTCAGATCTATAAGAAGTATGCTTTACAAGCAGAAGCCGGTAAAGAAGCCGCAAAACAAATCTCTTGGATTAAAGATAAACTTCTTCATATCTATTACCAGAACAGCATAGACGATCGGTAAGTATGTGAGCCAGGATGTTTCTTTAGGGTACAATGACACGGTATTGGATTACTTGTAACTCTGTTACATTCATGTAAGATTTCTTTCTATATTGTAAATTAGATGAGACTGAACAGACTGAAATTGTCCGGTGTTATCAGAGTAAGCTGTGACCGTTCATGTACTCGTGCAGCTGCTGCACAGGACATGTGGTAATATGGTAGGGAGTCAGGTGGGAGATGAAAACGTATTTATCTCTGGACACTTGTGACCTGGGAAAGGCCTAAGTACCCATATGTCCTGTAAGCAGTCACCAGTATTATTATTTGCAGATGGTAGGCAAAGGGGACCCAGTGACAGACTTTCCACTTAGGCACTAAAGCGTCGAGTTCCTCCACTGCATTCTAATAAAAGACACTGACATTTTGGACGTCCCTAATTTTTTTCTTATGAATAAATGTTTTGTCTTTAATTCTAACTCACTAAAAAATTTTTTTGCTGTTTTTCAGCTTGCTAGTGGAACGAATTTTTGCACAGTACATGGTTCCTCACAACTTGGAAACTAAAGAAAGAATGAAGTGCCTGTATTACCTGTACGCAACATTGGACTTAAATGCCGTTAAGTAGGTATCTGTGGTCGCTTGGGCAACTTTATTAGGACCTTTATAATGAACAATATATATATATATATATATATATATTTAACCCCGTCTTGACGTATGTGCTGTTAAATTCACTTTTCTATCCCAAACTTTGACCTAAGCTCAGAAACTGAGCTAGCATCAATGCCAGCAGATAATGCGTGTGACAGACGGTCAAACTCTGCCCGCTGCAGTTAACCACTTAAGTACGGCGGTCCATCACTGACAGAATTTAGAAGGATGTTCTCAATTTTCAGCGTTATCCCATATCCGCAGGAAAAGCAATTATTTATGATACGTATCTTGTATATCGCTGTTATATCCACAGCACTTTACAGACATCATCATCACTGTCCCCATTGGGGCTCACAATGTAATTCCTTCCCAGTATGTCTTTGGCGTATAGGAGGAAACAGAAGAACACACAAACTCCTTGCAGATGTTGTCCTTGGTGGGATTTGAACCCAGGTTGCAAGGCTGTAATGCTAATCACTGAGCCACCCTGCTGTGATAGCTACCTAATTGCTGGATTCCTGACCATTAGGGCCCCCATCAATCCCAAGAACTGCAGCTCTGAAAAGCCCTGTGTGACTGGATCGGTGGTGAATCATGTGAAATGGCACTTCTTTTATTCTTATGGCAGTGCCATTAAGAATGATTAGATTGATAGTGCACGTGATCGACCACTTCTCTTTTCATACTTCTCAGGATTTTTGGGGGGTCCCATTGGTCGGATCCCCAGCGATCGTGAAGTTTTCCCTCATTTCTTTTACCACGGATAGGGAATAACTTAATAGCTTGGGAATACCCCTTTAATCCTGCTTTTCTGTTCATATTGGCTGTACAGTCATGGCCAAAAGTTTTGAGAATGACACAAATATTAATTTTTACAAAGTCTACTGCTTCACTTTTTCTAATGGCAATTTGCATATACTCCAGAATGTTATAAAGAGTGATCAGCTTAACAGCAATTACTTGCAAAGTCAATATTTGGCTAGAAAATGAACTTTATCCCCCAAAACACATTTCAACATCATTGCAGCCCTGCCTTAAAAGACCAGCTAACCTCTTTTCAGTGATTGCTCCATTAACACAGGTGTGGGTGTTGATGAGGACATGGCTGGAGATCAATCTGTCATGATTAAGTAAGAATGACACCACTGGACACTTTAAAAGGAGGCTGGTGCTTGGCATAATTGTTTCTCTTCTGATAACCATGGTTATCTCTAAAGAAACACGTGCAGTCATCACTGCAATGCACAAAAATGGCCTAACAGGGAAGAGTATCGCAGCTAGAAAGATTGCACCTCAGTCAACAATCTATCGCATCATCAGGAACTTCAAGGAGCAAGGTTCCATTGTTGCCAAAAAGGCTCCAGGGCGCCCAAGAAAGACCAGCAAGCGCCAGGACCGTCTCTTAAAAGTATTTCAGCTGCGGGATCAGGCTACCAGCAGTGCAGAGCTTGCTCAGAAATGGCAGCAGGCAGGTGTGAGTGGTGCATCAGCACACACTGTGAGGCGGAGACTCTTGGAGCAAGGCCTGGTCTCAAGGAGGGCAGCAAAGAAGCCACTTCTCTCCAGAAAAAACATCATGGACAGACTGATATTCTGCAAAAGGTACAGGCAGTGGACTGCTGAGGACTGGGGTAAAGCTATTTTCTATGATGAATCCCCTTTTCGATTGTTTGGGACATCAGGAAAATGCCTCATTCGGAGAAGACAAGGTGAGCGCTACCACCAGTCTTGTCTCATGCCAACTGTTAAGCATCCTGAAACCATTCATGTGTGGGGTTGCTTCTCAGCCAAGGGAATCAGCTCTCTCACAGTCTTGCCTAAAAACACAGCCATGAATAAAGAATGGTACCAGAATGTCCTCCAAGAGCAACTTCTCCCAACCACCCAAGAGCAGTTTGGCAATCAACAATGCCTTTTCCAGCATGATCGAGCACCTTGCCATAAAGAAAAGGTGATAACTAAATGGCTCAGGGAACAAAACATAGAGATTTTGGGTCCATGGCCTGGAAACTCCCCAGATCTTAATCCCATTGAGAACTTGTGGTCAATCATCAAGAGAATTGCAGAGGTCCTGAAGAAGAAGGGTCAACACTGCAAATATTGACTTGCTGCATTAACTCATTCTCACTGTCAATATAAGCTTTTGTTACTCATATGTTTGCAATTATTATATTTCTGTCTGTGATAAAAAACATCTGTCAAACACACACAAAAACCAGAGGGCAGCAGATCATGTGAAAATATAATATTTGTGTTATTCTCAAAACTTTTGGCCTTGACTGTACACTTGTACTGTTCCGGTCAATATGACCTATTGAAGTCTGTTAATATGCTTAGAGTAGCTAAACGTAAAAATTATTTATCAGTTGCATTATTTAACTGTATGTGAACATGGTTGGTCAAAAACAAATGAAAAGTATTAATCAAAACTTCAGTTTTCTAATATATATAAGCATAGGGTTGTACAGGTTCACTTCTTGCTATGTTCAGGCATTCTTACATTCTGCACAGAAATAACATAGGCTTTACATAAATATTTCCTACAACTAGAACTTTTGTTTTAGATTTGTTTTATAACAGAAGATGGACAAATGCTGCATCTTTCTCCCTTTAGTCTTTTTCCAGTGCTGATGGAGGCCGTGGGTTCACGTTGTGGAGCATGCTGCCAGATACGGCTTACTATGGCTGCTGCTCATTCACTTCGGGGTTTTACTTTTCTTCCTAAAATAGATGGCATAACAAGTGACTTGCTAATTCTTCCAGAAAGTCTTCGTTTATGCAGTTTATTGGCGTTCCAGTCGAGGGTTATTTAACGCTTTAAAACCAATGCATTGTAGGCAAATAAAATAAAACCATTGGCCACCGATTGTAAGTTTCCATTTAAGCAACAGCTGCCCCAGTTGATGCAATGTAAAAAAGTTGTCACATGTCACATTTTGTTCTCTTAGTTAATACGTCAAGTCTGAAATGACTCGCATTCCTTCATTCTTCTCAGGTTTTTCTCCAGGCTGCAGCTGTCACAAAGTGTCCATATCTAGATGCCGTACTTTGCTGGCTTACTCGGTATATGTTGTTTGATTGGGCACCTACCTCAGAATGCCACAAGTTGTTCATCTACAGTGACATTATCTTCATTATTGTATCATTTTGGCAGAATCTCTATTAATTTATCCCAAACTTCTCTTATAGCATCTAGTTATTAGAGATTTATCTTGTTAGCAGGGGACAATTTTTCTGCTTGGGCAGAAGGCTGCAAATTCAAAATTACGCTTTTGTTTTTAGACTTAATTGTTTCCATCGGACTAGTCTGGGTATTGTGCCTCATCAGATCCAACTTCAGAATCAGAATTCTCAACCACTTTCCTCGCCACTTATGTGGTCCTCATCTTCGGACACTTTATCCAGTTGGATATCTTTTTCAGAATCTGAGGCGTTGGCAAGCTGCCCCAATTCATCTTCATTCAATGTATGTCGTCTTTTTATCCAACTTTCCAAATAATGGACACTCACGACATTCACCGGGTAGAATCAGCATTGTGGAATATAATAGCACTATATAAATAAACAACAATAATAACATCACATCAAACACTAACCAGTGTAGAACCAATAAGAGCTTATATACTACAGCGAAACAGACCTGTACTCAAAGCCCTTCCATCTGCAGTAACTTCAAATGTATCGAACATACAGACCGGCAGGAACTGGAGAAATCGATAAACCATAGTAGATGCAATAGATAAACCGCAATGGTACTATAAATCATTTATGTGACTGAAATTATGAAGAGATCTGTATAAAACAAAACACCACTGATAATAACACCTACCCATAAACTCGCCTCTCCATAAATTTTCAGATCCTCATGATAAACAATCTGCAGCTTCACAAACTTTTTTTTCAAATAGACCCAAACAGTACAGCAGGGTTAAAGCTTGTGGATCGAGAGGCGCCCAGAGGTTGCCCAGATATTTCTGCATGCACAATCATACAGGGATTACTGTCGGTCACTGAGTAGGACCGCCATCTGGAATCATGACTACAATTGTATAAAATGAAAAAAAGTAACTTTTTATTAAACTTTTTACACAAAAATGTATATTAGACTTTTTAACTCCTCCTGCTCTAAAGCATCCTGCTCGCTGATCAGATTACATTTTCACAATGACAGGTTCCCTTTAAATTGACCCTTCATGCTATTACAGCCTATTCCCTTCTTTATATATGTAATATTTACCTAGTATTCTTTTTTTCCTCCCCAACCCACTGGTGATCTTGTAAGAAATTTCACACATATCTATACTGCTGTCATCTGTTGCTGCTGAGCAGGTCTCATTCCTCTTACTAGGAGCTGCTCTTCAGTACCTGGCAGTGACTGCTACACTAGGAATGCATCGACGCTTCGCAGCTCCATTCCGTGTTTAAGTGTTTTTCAGCCATGTGTTGTAATCACAGCTTGTCAGTGGGGATGCTGGGTGTTGAACCCCCATCTGTCTGTTTTAGATTACTTTTAACTTTGCTTTTCTTCTTCCTCCTGTGAAAGAGCATTGAATGAGATGTGGAAATGTCAGAATATGCTCCGACATCATGTGAAGGATTTGTTGGATTTGATGAAACAGCCCAAAGTAAGTCTGTATTAATATCAGTAGAGATACTATGTAAATGCTTCATGTAAATTGACAGCCACCTTACCAGTGCATCAGCACAGAGCAGCTGTTAGTCGGTGCTGGGACATGGTTACAGCTGCCATTCACTAGAAAAAAGCCAATTTCTGTGAAGCTGGAAATGTCAAATTGGTTTCCTGACTGGGCCACAGAACGGGAATCTGAGGCTCATAATTTTCGAGGGGTGAGGCCCATAGGTACTCGCTAAAGGTGGACGCCAGCTCATTTACTGTCCTGAGGCGTCTGTGTGAAGGTTCATTATCACTGGAAGAAGGGGAGGAGGAAAAATAGGAGGTGATATCCTTTCCCTCACAATCAGTGTCAAAGGCAAGGAAGGCATATGCCTCCTCAGCTGAATGTAGTCTTTGGGAAGATCTGTTAAAATGAAGATACTTAGCGCATAAATTGGCCAATTGATGTGTGCCCATCAGCCATCGAGAAGGCGACCTTCTTTGCTTTGAACCTAACCGAATATGATACCTTTCCTGGGCTGATAGCCTATAATTATATGGGTAGGCAGGATCAAGCTGTGATTAAAGTTGCCATAGGTTGGGGAGTGCTCAGTCAGAAAACATGTGTATACAAATATCAAAGCCTGACCGTCACTTCCAAACAGAAAAACAGGCGTGAACAGGTGCAAGCTAAGAGTAGCCACCTCCTGCAATCTTTATCGCTATAGTATGCAAACATGGAATATGTGAAAGTGGAATTGCATTGCTGTTCTAGAAAAAAAGTTAAAATGAAGATACTTATCTCATAAATTAGCCAATTCATGTGTGCCAAACAGCGAATGACAATGCAACCTTCTTTGCTAGGAACCTAACCTAATGATGCCTCTCCTTGGCTGATAGTTCACAATTATATTGGTTGGTAGGTATTATCTAGCTGTTTTTCAGAGTGGTAACACTGAACGATTCACACTGTTTTCATACATTTGATGCGTTTTTAGGCTGTCTACTCTTTTACACAATCTTTTAGTTGGCTTACTTTGGTCCTCTAAGTTATGCAAAGATCATAATTTAGGCCTCATTGTCTCAGCCCACTTTTTGATATCCCACGCCCTTTGAGCACGATGAAAAATGGGTCTAAGAAACGCATAAGTGTGATGAAGAATGTGTAAGCCTTTTTTTTCCCCTAATGAAGCCAGAATTCATGTAGTCATGTATCATAGTAAACCAGAGCCACTGTTTTCAGGTAGTTGCCTCACTAAGAGGTGGTGTGTTTTTCTTTACATCGACATGAATCAATAGTCCATACTTTAGTACTATTGAAAACCAATGTACTTTCTTGACTTTACACTATGATCTCCGGTGTTGACTTTATGGGTTTATAAAATTTTACTTAAATATTTTACAATTTTATCTTTCAGTCGGAGTCTGGAAGTAAAGCTATTTTTTCCAAAGTGATGGTCATTACGCGTAAGTCCAAGTGTGAAATGTGATAGTTTAACATCTTTTTATTGCTTCTTGTCTTTCCTACAAAGTTTCGATTGACATGCTACAATGTGTCTACTAATGGGAATGTATGTGATCTATTAGTAATTGATGGGTGATGTATAACTAGAAGCTGGTCCTTACAGCCCCCATACACATTGGGGTAGGTGTTGGCTGACTTGCATAGTTCGTCAGATAGCGATTGCTCTCGACTTCCCCATACACAGATACTAGGCACAGCCAAGTGCTGCTGTATTTTCTTAAGACTCTTGTGGTAGAGCCATATCCCCCCCCTGAACAAATTTATCAGAATTTCAAAAGCTGGATCTGTCATTCAACCTCATCCTTTGGTCCGAGAGTTGGATGGATCACATAGACAAACCGCAGATTCGGGAGACTTTCATCTGTGAATCGCATAGCGACAGGGGACTTGATTTACATTGTTTATTTCATTTGTTCTTTCATCATAGGAAACTTACCCGATCCTGGTAAAGGGCAAGACTTTTTAAAGAAATTTACACAAGTTTTAGAGGAAGATGAAAAGATTAGGGGGCAACTAGAGAAGATTGTGAGCCCAACCTGTTCATGCAAGCAGGCGGAAGTTTGTGTGGTGAGAATCAGCCCTTAAAATACTTTCTTACCAGCTGCTAGACTTCTAAATTGTTCTATTGCTTTTCCAGAATTAAAGTTGTCACATAGTACATTGTAAAATCACTACAATAACCTGTTGTATATATTATTTATTTTTAGAACACCATTGATTCTGTGGTACTGTACATAAGAATGGGTTTACACAAAAAATACAAATATAAATTATAGTCAAGAAAATAACAGTTACAGACTGGTACAAAAAGCTGAGGGACCTGCCCCTGCGGGCTTACTAGGTTGAGGGGTTTGCGGCATCTTTTGTGGTGGTGAGGTGCGTTATTGCAGGCTGCAAGCTTTCTTGAGATGAGTTTTCAAGTTCCTTCTGAAAGTTCCGAGTATGTTGGTATTTGACATGTTGAAACACGGAACTGAAGAGGATAGAGGATACTTGGGAGAAGTTTTGGATGCAAATGGATGAGCAATCTATAAGTTTGGCAGAGGGAAGGAGGTCTTGGGAGGACCTGAAATTATATTTTGGAAGATATCGCGAGATTAGTTCAGATATATACAATGGAGACAGATTATGAATGGCTTTGTACATCAATGTTAGTAGTTTGAAATGAATATGTTGAGGGATTGGGAGTCATTGGATGGATTGGCTAAGGGGAGAAGTGCAGGAGTAACGAGGAGAAAGGTGGATTGGTCAGACAGCGGTTGGACTGGAGAGTGGCGAAAGTGTTAGCAGGGAGGACATTGTAGTAGTCAAGGTGGAAGATGATGTGGGCATGCACTTAAATTTTAAAAGATTGAGGATTGTGGAAAGGAAGGATTCTGGAAATATTTTTGAGTTTGAGGTGGCAAGAACTGCGATATGCGGTCTGAAGGATAGGGCGTCGAGGTTACTTCGAGACTGCGAAGTTCAGGTACAGGGGAAAGCGTGATGTCATTTATTGTGATAGATAAGAAAAATAGATGAGATAGATTATGTGGGTAAGGTAAGATGGAGGAAAGATGATGAGTTCAGTTTGGTCCGTATTGAGTTTTCGGAAGCAAGAAGAGGAGGAGGGTATGGCTAATAAGTACTCAGGGATTCTGGAAAGCCAGAGGTGACATCCGGGCTAAAGAGGTCTGAGTGTCCTCATTAGCGTCTAAATGTTACTGGAAACCATGGGACTTTCAGTTGCCCCAAGCCAAAGGTATAGATTGACAAGAGTAAGGGTCCCAGGACAGAGCCTGGAGGGACACCAACAGAGAGGGCAGGATGAGCAGGTAGTATGGGAGTGGAAGATGCTAAATGTGCGGTTAGAAAGTTTTTTTCCAATGAAGCTCACATTAAATGATTCAGAAATACACTCTATACATTGTTAATGTGGGAAATGACTATTCTAGCTGCAAACGTCGGGTTTGTAATGCAATATCTTCATAGGTGTATAGAGGCCCATTTGCAACAACCATCACTCCAGTGTTCTTATGGTACTTTGTATTTGCTAACTATGTAAGAAGGCTAATGAATGGTTAGAATACCCTTGAAAACCCTTGTGCAAGTCTGTTAGCACAGCTGAAAACAGTTTGGCTGATTAGAGAAGCTATAAACCTGACCTTCCTTTGAGCTAGTTGAGAATCTGGAGCATTACATTTGTTGGTTCCATTAAACTCTCAAAATGGACAGAAAAAAAACTTTCATGTGGAACTCGACAGTCTATTCTTTTTCTTAGAAATGAAGGCTATTCCATGCGAGAAATTGCCAAGAAACTGAAGATTTCCTGCAGCGGTGTGTACTACTCCCTTCAGAGGAGAGCACAAACAGGCTCTAACCAGAGTAGAAAGAGAAGTGGGAGGCCCCGCTGCACAACTGAGCAATAAGACAAGTACATTAGAGTCTGTAGTTTGAGAAATCGACGCCTCACAGGTCCTCAACTGGCAGCTTCATTAAATAGTACATGCAAAACGTCAGTGTCAACGTCTACATTGAAGAGGCGACTCTGGGATGCTGGCCTTCAGGGCACAGTGGCAAAGAAAAAGCCATATCTGAGATTGGCTGATAAAAGGAAAAGATTAATATGGGCAATTGAACACAGACGTTGGACAGAGAGAGGAAGATTGGAAAAAAGTGGTATGGACAGACGAATCCAAGTTTGAGGTGTTTGGATCACACAGAAGAACATTTGTGAG
Source organism: Oophaga sylvatica (assembly GCA_033576555.1). Lineage (NCBI taxonomy): Eukaryota > Metazoa > Chordata > Amphibia > Anura > Dendrobatidae > Oophaga > Oophaga sylvatica. The sequence continues at coordinate 63,797,849 of JARQOD010000002.1, read as the reverse complement.
ACGCAGAGCATCCTGTTTTCTTCAGGATGGGTGTGACCGTGGTATATTTGAAAGCAATAGGGAAGATACGAGAAGTTAACAGAAGGTTGAAGCCATAGTTTAGGGCCAGGATAAGCGTGATGGTGTGATTGGGAAGAAGGTGGGATTGGGGTTAAGTGCACAATTGGTGAGCTGTGATTTGTAGAGAAAATCAGTAAGCTCTCTTTCAGTGATGGCGAGGAGGAAAGTTATGGGGGAAGGGCATTGGTCTGTTATTTGGTGGGGTTGTGGTGGTTGAGCAGTAAAGACTTGCCTTGTTTGGTCAAACTTATTTTTGCAATGTGTGGCAAATTCTTCTGCAGAGAGATGAAGGTTGCACGCAGTAGTGGGCGGAAGCGGAAGTTAAAAGTATTGAATAACTGGGGTTGTGGGATAAGGAAGATATGAGGGATGTGAAGTAGTCCACTTTAGCTTAGGTGAAGGTTGACTTGTTTAAATGGGGTTACGTTGTCTAGCTAGTGCGTTTGCTTCTAGCGCTGCTCCACAACTTGCCAAATCTTTTTATTGAGGCTGTTGTGGCAGAGTTGTTTATTGGTTTATCACACTTTGCCATGCACGAGAGGGGCGACAGAGTCAATAGCTGATGCGAGTGTGGCATTGCAGAAAACGGTGGTGCTGTCTTTGTCGTGGAGTGAAGATATGGAGGACAGTGATAGAATAGAGTCAGAGAGTATGTGAATGTCCAGATGTGCGAGGTTTCTGTTGGGGTGTGCTAGTTGTGGGACATGGATGGCAGGCGAGGGGGACAGGGGTCCAAAAGTGAATAGATAGTGGTTAGATAGGGAGCATAGGTGGGTGAGCATAAGGTCTAGTGTAGTGATTGCGAACATTTTTGAGACCAAGTGCCCAAATGGCAATCCAAAACCCACTTATTTATTGCAAAGTGCCAACATGGTAATTTACCTTAATACTGAGGTTTTAGATTAGAAAAACAACTCTTACATTAGCGCCTACATTAGAGTCTATATAAAAAGAGATTGTAAGCCCTGCACTTCAAGCCTAAGATAATAGCCACCAAATGCAGTGGAGGTCTGTTCTTGAGAATGGAAAGGATTTTTAATTAACCTCTTCATGACCGGAGGTATTTTCGTGTTTTTTTGCTCCTTCCCAGAGCCATAACTTATTTATTTTTCCGTCAATATGGCCATGTGGGGGCTTGTTTTTGCGGGATGAGTTGTAATTTTGAACGACACCATTGGTTTTAACATATCGTGTGCTGGAAAACGGGAAAAAAATTCAAAGTGCGGTGAAATTTAAAAAAATGTGTCATTCCACAGTTTTTTGTTTTGCTTTTTTACTACTTTCACTAAATGCTAATCTGACCTGCCATTATGATTCTCCAGGTCATTACGAGTTCATAGACACCAAACATGTCTAGGTTTCTTTTTATTTAAGTGGTGAAAAAAAATCCAAACTTTGTTAACAAAAAAATAAATTGCGCCATTTTCCAATACCAGTAGCGTCTCCATTTTTTTGTGATCTCCGTTTGGGTGAGGGCTTATTTTTTGCATGCCGAGCTGACATTTTAGTGATACCATCTTGGTGCAGATACTATCTTTTGATTGCCCGTTATTGCATTTTAATGCAGTGTCATGGCGACCAAAGAAACATAATTCTGGCAGTTTGACTTTTTTCCTCGCTACGCCGTTTAGCGATCAGGTTAATCCTTTTTTTTATTGATCGGGTGATTCTGAACACGGCGATACCAAATATGTGTTTGATTTTTTTTTTTTGTATTTTATTTTGAATGGGGTAAAATGGGGTGATTTGAACATTTTATATATATATTTTTTCTTTAAAAACTTTTCTTTTTTTTTTTTTTTTTTTTTACACTTTTGGCTTGATTCAATAGTCTCCATGGGAGACTAGAAGCTACCATACCCCGATCGGCACTGCTACATACAAGCGAGTGGATCGCGATTCCACCTGCGGCTGTCCTGGGCATATGTCAGCTGTTCAGAACAGCTGACATGTGTCGGGAAAGATGTGGGCTCACCACCGTACTATTACGCCCGATATCGGAAATGGGGTTAAATGTAAAATTGCAAAGTTGTTTGTTTTTGCAACCTCTTTGTAATTCTAACCCTTTATCGTGATGTGGATAACCCTTTAAGTCAGGGATGTCAAATATACATAGGACCAAAGTTAAAATCTTTGGCAAAGTCAACCTTGATATTTGAGAAAAAAAAGTCTACAATTAAGGAAGTTTTTCCTTATTAAATAAAACTATAAACTTTTGGAATTACAGTAGAATAATAAATGTTATGTAAAAAGCATATGGCACAATGGCCTAATAAGTTAAATATGTAATAACTGATAAAAACCTTGAAAAAAACATAGTATGATGCAAAGAAAAGTGATCCCACACACTGTGATACCCTCACAGTGAATTCTTCCAGATGCACTGTGTGATGTGCCCACATAGTGCTCTATACTGTATAATGGCCCCACATAGTCCTCCATACAGTATAATGGCCCTATATAGTGATCCATACTGTATAATGGCCATATGTAGTGCTCCATACTGTATAATGGCTCCACATAGTGCTCCATACTGTATAATGGTCCCACATAGTGCTCCATACTGTGTAATGGCCCCACATAGTGCTCCATACTGTATAATGGCTCCTGTTATGATTCGGTAACCGATCAGGATAACAGGAAACATAGACTAGGCAACCAGACACCAGAGAGGTCGGTAACTTAGCGGATTGCAGAACCCTAAACTGACAACACAACTAGAATTAGCCGTGGGACGTACCTATGATGCCCTAGACGCCTCGACACAGCCAAAGAGTTAACTAAGCCACAGAGAGAAAGAGGAAAGCTAACTGACCCTGAGTAGAGCCCCAAAGGAATAGACAGCCCCCAACATATATTGCCGGTAAGGCAGATGAAGCACACACATACAGAAAATAGAGTAAGTAAATACTGGGGCCCAGGCTGTCTAGATAGAACAGGACAGAAAAGGACACTGTCTGCAATCCAGCAAAAAACCCTAAGAAAAACTCCCAACACGTCTGATATGCAAAAATTCGGAGACCACACGATCTCTCCCCCGCTAAATCAGAACTCTGGTATAACTGGAAGCAAAAACAACAGATACTGAAATAACAGGGAAGAACTAGAACCACAGAAAGGAATGAAGCAGGCTATGGCAAATGAACAAAGAGTCCAGCACAGGTCCCCGCTGGGGGCCCGGCTGAACTTACTCCAGCAAAGCAGAAAACTGAGCAGAGCAACAGGTAAACCAAAGCCACAGATTTAAACAGCGAAATAACTTATCTGAAAGATGCAAGAAACAGAAGGGAGCAGCAGACTTCCAAAAGGCTAGGAAGAAACAAATCACTGGCAAGCATTATGGGAAGGCTGCTCACTTATATCTCCCCAGTCAGTAACACCTGATTGCCAATCATTCCCGTCAGGTGATTGACCTCTGTTAGCCAGGGCAGCTCCACCACCAGAAGCAGCCACCAGAGGGAGCCCAACCTCAAAAGCCAGATTAAAGGTGTTCACAACAGGCTCCACATAGTGCTCCATACTGTATAATGACTCCACATAGTGCTCTATAATGTATAATGGCCCCACATAGTGCTCCATAGGGTATAATTTCTCCACATAGTGCTCCATACTGTATAATGTGCCCACACAGTGCTCTATACTTTACAATGGCACCACATAGTGCTCCATACTGTTTAATGGCCCCACGTAGTGCTCCATACTGTATAATGGCTTCACATAGTGCTCCATACTGTATAATGTGCCCACATAGTGCTCCATACAGTATAATGGCAACACATAGTGCTCCATACTGTATAATGGCCCCACATAGTGCTCCATACTGTATAATGGCTCCACATTGTGCTCTATACTGTATAATGTGCCCACATAGTGCTCTATACTGTATAATGGCCCCACATCTTCCTCCATACAGTATAATGGCCCTACATAGTGATCCATACTGTATAATGGCTCAACACAGTGCTCCATACTGTGTAATGGCCAAATGTAGTTCTCCATACTGTGTAATGGCCACATGTAGTGCTCCATACTTAATGAGCCCATATAGTGCGCCATACAGTAAAATGGCCTCATGTATACACATATACACACACATATATATTTATATATATATAATATATATATATATATATATATATACGCACATATATATTTACATGTGTGTGTGTATATATATATATATGTAACTACTCACCTCTGCCCGGTCCAACGCTGATCTAGTCTCTTCATATATCACAGTCCTATCTGTGGGCACGCGCGCCATCTCCTCAGCATTCGCGTCGCTGCTACTCTCTAGACCCACACACCATCCCCCTCATTACTAGCACCGCCGCCACCTTCACCCTCCTCATCACGCACGCAGACTGATGGGAGGGCGCTCGTGTAGAGGAGAGTAGCCGCAGCGCTAGTGATGAGAGAGATGGCGAGAGGGCTGAGGAGGGTGGTAGCGGTGCTAGTGCTGAGGAGATGGTGTGCGTGCCCCATCTAGCACGCGTGCCATAGGTTCGCTACCGCAGGTCTAGTGTATGGGCTTTAGTGTGGGTGGCTGTGGAGGAGCACTGATTAAGACTAAAGAATGAAGCCAGTGGTGTCCTGACCTATTCACATTTGTGTTAAATTCATTTCTGTTTTTTTTTTTTTTTTTTTTTGATTAGTCATAGGAATTTAGCAGTGAATAGGAGGATAATGTATTATATTAATTTTTTACACTTGTTATGTATTTTTTTTTCTTTAATCTGTGTCTGGAAAAAGCATCATTGCACATAATAGGAGTTTTTCTGCCTATTTGTTGAACATCTGTTTCAAACAGACTAAGTCACACGCCTCGTAATTTGATAAAGAAGTATGTAATATAAAAGGCTATGCTAATTCTTCTCTCCATTTTCTTTAAAAATAAAAGCGTGACATTACTAAGAAACTAGGGAATCCCAAGCAGCCAACAAATCCTTTTCTGGAAATGATGAAGTTTCTGCTTGAGCGGATCGCACCCGTGCACATTGACACAGAGTCAATAAGGTAAGAAGTTGTGTGTTATGTCATCTGTATAAAGAAAGGATGTGTGCACAGGGGCTGCTCATGTGCAGGAATCGTATCCATTTTCTCGTAAAGAAATTTACACCTGCATGACAGGCAATTTTTCTTTTTTTGAAAGATCTCCCTTCTTCCAATTGTCATAACTTTTTTTTAACTTTATTTTTGCTGGACAAGTTTTGAGTGACACCATTCATTTAAGCATACAACTGGAAAACTTGTTAAAAAAAAAAAACATTTCTGCCATTGTGTTTTGGGTTTCAATTTGTGTTAAAAAATGACTTGGAGACATGATTTTTCGAGGGAGTAGAATTTATGGCAAAAGTAACCTTGTTTTTCGAATAGTGATGAAAAAAAAATGTCAGGGTTTTGGAAGCAATGGCAAAACTACAAAGCTGCTTTAGGAAATGACTTTTTCCTTATTAGATTTCTAACATATTTGTAGAAAATACTCATCTGTCAGAATAAAGACTTTGTTTGCATTTACTTTTATATTGGTTTCCAAGGGCTTAAAAAGAATTCCCTTACTTGATCCCTTTTAGGCTGTGTGCACACAACGTCTTTTAGATGAAAGATGCTTCAGGACATACCAGCGTTTATAGTTGTCCACTGGTATTTTCTTTTTCAAGCATTTTTCCATCATCTTGGGTTGTCTTTCCTTTCAATGGCATTTTTCAGTCAATTTGTTTTCTCCATCTAACAATGAAGAAACTGTTTGTGAAGTGAAAACACTCAGATAGACCCCAGGTATATTTGGAGCATTCCCATTGACTTGTATTCTAAATTATAGAGCCTTTTCTAAAGAATGGAACGGTCATTTCTTTACTTCTCTTAGCATCTTTGAAAATCTAAAGCAGTGAAACGGATCTCAAAAGCCTCGAAAATATGAACACGAAGTCATCTTTACGTAAAAATGCACATGTTCTCTGTTTTGAGCTTTTCAGGTGGAATCTGCCTGAAAAAGACATCGTGTGCACATACTTTTTACTTTTAGGTCATACTTTGGGTATGTCTGAGATGCCCACGCTTTTTACATATTCATCAAGCACCAATGCGTTGTCATATACATAAATTACATTGCAATTAATTTACAAAAAAAATGTATAAAAGATTTTTTTTTATAAGTTTATTCCATAAAATTATACAGTGAAAAGCATATCAGGTATCCCTGAACTCTTACTCACACAAACAGCGAAGCTACTTTGTCAATTTTGATAAACAGGTTTAGGTTGTTTTTTTGTTTTTTTAAAGAAAACTTTGCTAACAAAAGACAAATGCAAAATATATATATATTTTTTAATTAAAGCTCCAAGTAGCTATTTAAACTTGAAAATAAAGTAATCGTTTTTGCAATTGATATTGATCGCAACATTTAGCTCCCTCTCCCCTCCAATCAGCGCCCTTGCAACGTCCCTATCGTTGCCATGGCAGCCCAAAGTAGCCCATGACAAATCCCCAGGTCTGCCAGCTATGGTGGCCTCGTTAGACCATGCACAGAACATGGCCTGAGAGGCTTCTGTCATTGTAAACCTGACAGGTATAGTGCATTGCAATGTGTTGTACCAGCGATCAAAGTAGTAAAAGTTAAAGTCCCATAGAGGGATTAATTAAAAAAAAAAAAGTTTTAAATTGTAAAAATATTTAAAAAAAAAATCACAAGAGAAAATAATATGTACATATATTTATTTAAAAACAAAAAGTACACATATTTGGTATCGCCGTGTCCAGAACGACCCGATCTATAAAAGTTTTACACTTGTTAACCCCTTAAAAAAACAAAAAAATTTATTACAAAATGTGATAAACTATGCTTTTCCATCATAGCGCCAAACAAAAAGTGGAATAAAGCTTGATCAAAAAGTCAAATGTAAATAAAAATAGTATCTCTGAAATGTCATCTTGTTCTGCAAAAAACAAGCCGGCATAAAGCTCAATCAGCAGAGAAATAAAAAAGTTACAGCACTCAGAATAAAGCGAAACAAAAACTATTTTTTTTTCTTAAAAAAAAAAAAGTTTTTATTGTGTAAAAGAGGCAAAACATAAAAAATATAGATGTTTTATCACTGTAATCGTACTGACCCGAAGAATAAAGCTGCATTTTCAATTTTACCACACGCAGAAAAGCATGAGATTTAAAAAAATGGAAATTGTTGTTCATTCTGCCTCCGAAAAATTGGAATAGAAAGCGATCAAAAAAATGTTGTGTTGTCGCAAAAAACGAGACATCACATAACACTGGCAGCAGAAGTGTGGAAAAATTATAGCTCTCAAAATAGGGCGATGCAAAAAAATTTTTTTTGTAAATAACCAAAAAAGTGTCTTTTAGTGTGTGACAGCAGCCAAATATAAAAAACCGTACAAATCTGATTTCACTGTAATCTCACCAACCTGAAGAACAAAGCCATCTAATTACTGCACAAAAACGTCGTGAAAAAAATAGAATCCAATTATTGACCTATTGTTGATTATTTTATTCTGCATCCCAAAGATTGCAGTAAGGCTTAGCTCACACTCAGCATTCTACGCTGAGCACTTACACCAGGGTTTCCATGTAAATCTCTGAAATAAGTGATTCAGATTTAACCCCTGGCAGAATGAAGCAGGTGGAGGCACAATGGACTCAGTCTGACTTGTGAATTGGCGGTGTCCGTCTTTTTAGGTGTGTATAAAAGCGCAGTCGACCAGTTTTGCACTACTGAAAAGGACACACCGCTGAACATAGGCCAGATGGACTCAAAAGTAACTCTGTTGCCTCATTATAGTGAATGGATCTCTCAGGATTTCATCTGTCTTGTCACTCGGAGAGTTAGATGGAAACCCCGATGTAAGTGCTCAGCGTAGCGTGCCGGATAAATGTAATCCTAAATGTTATGTAAAATGTTCCCAATAAAAGCTTCCACTCAATCCACAATTTAAAGCTAGTCCCCATTCAGGTCTGTCATCTGTTATTGGAAATGTAGGGGGTTCCACGCTATTGGTAGCACAAAGGATCTGGAAACGTAAAATGGCCCACCCCCCAAAGAAATCCAGCGAATTCTGCGCTCCCAAATCCAAATGCCTTTCTTCCTTTCTGAGTCCGTGTGTCTATACCACAGTTACAATTCATGTTTGGCATTTCTGTAGCGATGAGAGCCTGCTTAATTTCTGGGGTCCATGTCTCCAGAAGCTCAGGCTGGCCACAGTGTATGGGCACTAAAATGGCTGATTTGTAGTTTTCACTCAGCCACATACATACATGCTTGTTTCTGGAATACAGTCATGGAATCAAAATCATCATTACACCTGTAGATGAAGTCCCAGAGGGGTTTAATTTCCAAAATGGAGTCACTTGAGGGGGAGTCTGCTCTTCTAGCACTTAGGGACTCTGTATATGGAGTATCAAACTATATTGCGAAAATTTGTTCTCCAAGTGTCATATTGCTCTGTCCCTCCCTAGTCTCTCCTTATGGCAAAGCAGTACTATACAGCCACATATGAAGTATTGCCACGTTCAGCAGAAATTGTGTGACAAATTTCGTTGCCATTTTTACTCATTTCCTTTTGTGATAATGTAAAATCTGGGGCTAAAACAAAATTTTCTTTATCGCTTCATTGGGGGACACAGGTAACCATGGGTGTTTGCTGCTGTCGCTAGGAGGCTGACACTATGCAAAACAGGAAAAAGGTGGCTTCTCCCCGGCAGTATACACCCACCGACAGACACAAAGTACCTCAGTTTGTGCTTAGTGTCTGTAGGAGGCGGACCTGGATCTCCCAGATCCGCAACTAATCACTTTCCTTTTCAGGTTTTGTTGTGTTTTATTAATCTTTTCCCTTAGTGTTTCAGATACAGCTATCTGGGAATCAGGGTGTAATTTCTCACCCTGCCTTCCCATTATGCGGCTGAGCGAGCAGTGTGGTGTCACCCACATCGCAACTGTCAGGCCCACAGGCAGGACCTTATCCCCTGTCACCCTCACAGGTTCTCCAGGGATGATATCGGTGGCCGGTCCTTGCCTTTCCCCTCCTCACCCCTCTCCTCGGAGAGGGCTCAGAGGAAGACGGTGGTCACCGGAGGTGACCTTCCCCCTTTCCCACAAGGGGTTGAGGCCATCTTCTACACCATCCAGGATATGGTGTGGGAAGGAGGATTTCAGTCTCCAGTGCCCCTCTCTATCAAGGGACCCTGAGCGATCCTCCCCTTCGCGGCAAGTGGTATCAGGACTCACAGGTAACGGATTACACACCTGGGTACCCGACCGCAACAACTCCCCTGCAACTCTCACATTAGACCCATTGTTTGGACCAGAGCGAGCTGCACAGTTCTCCTGGCGTTTGAATTTGGCGCCACTATCTCCTGCCCCAGAAGCGCTTCTATTTTTTTTAAAATCTCGCTCTGCTCCACGCCTGCTTCTCCCGGGGCCGCTTCTTGCGCGTGTGAGGCTCCTTCGTCCTTCACTACCGGCATCGCCGTCTTGTGCTCTCCCTTGCCGGCTCCCCTGTTAACCCCGCAGCGAGTGGTAGTGTTTTTGCTTTCCGCGCCGGGCATAACGCCCGGCGCTTTCACTTTTACTATCCTCTGCAGGCGCGTTGTCGCGCCCCCCCTTCCCACTTCTTGCGCGTGCTATCTTGGCGCCTCTGGGTCCTCTCCAATCAGGCGCTGTCTTCCTTAGCGCGCGCGCCCCAGGGGCGCTCGCTTGACTTGCTCTCACAGCCCCCACCTCTCTCCTTTTCGAGCAGCCTGTGAACGCTCAGCAACCAGGCCCCTCCCTCCACCACGAGGTTCCCTGCACTTCTCCTTCTTGGAAACGGCTCAGCAGCACAGCATCTCTCCTCTGCCCTGCCTTGGACTCTTCCTCTGCCGGGGACACAGCTACTGTAGCTCGCTGCTCTGGTAGGCTCTGCACTCCTATTTCCGGGGCCCTACTTATCCTCCCCCGCAGTATCTCTATTGATCTTCTATTGCCATAGCGCAGCAAGATCTCCCTATGTCCAACTCAGCTGGTGCTTCTTACTTTAAGCCCACGGTGACCCACTACGCCTGCGCACGCTGTAAGAAAAAGTGGAAGTCAGGCCAGTCCTCGCCTTTCTGTCCATCCTGTAGTCCTGCCACTATGTCTGCCCCACAGGAGCACTCCGACTCCCGCATGAGAGCACTCCCCCTCCCACCGAGTGGGCCGTTGCCAGTCTGTCAGTTGCAGACTTGACTAAGGTGTCCCAGTCCCTGGTCCAGGTCCTCGAACGCCTTCCACAGCTCTCCTCAGCCACCAGTGCTCCGAACGTCTCCCATGGCGATTCGCACGCACCTGACCTCGACCTTCAAGGGACAGACCTGTGAGAGGTTCTAGAAAAAGGACCCTGTCTGGCTCTTTGTCCAGCTCCCCGGGCCACTCCGCAGCATCTAAGCTGCTATCCTCTGCCCAATTTCCATCTTCAGAGGAAAATCTTGGGTCGGATATAGATTCCCTGTCCGGGTCTGACTCTAATTCAGACCAGACCTCCAAGATGCAGGCCATGGTTGATAGCCTTATCTCGCTATTTTGCAAACACTCAAACTAAAGGAGGACGAGGTTCCTGCCCAGGATTCCTCTGTCGCATTTAAGCGGGTTAAGCGTCCTTCTCGCTCCTTTCCAACCACAAGGAGTTCGAGTCTACCTTGTCAAAGCACTTGGAGCATCCCGAAAAGCGCTTCCCAGGCACGAAGCACTTAGACGTTCTATACCCCTTTAACCCTGATCTTCTCAGCAAGTGTGCAGAGTCCCCTAAGGTGGATCCGCCTGTCTCACGTCTTTCTTCTAAGACGGTCCTGTCCTTGCCAGATGGCGCGTCTCTTAACCCCTTCCCGACCCATGACGCCACGTAGGCGTCATGAAAACCTGTGCCAATCCGACCCATGACGCCTATGTGGCGTCATGAAAGGATCGCGTCCCTGCGGGTCGGGTGACCGGGGTCACTGAAAGGTCACCCGACCCGCCGGCACAGGACCCTTTGTGCTTCACCACAGGGGGTTGGCTTAACCCCCCCGTGGCCACGATCGCTCTGATTGGCTGTTAAAAGTGAAACAGCCAATCAGAGCAATCTGTAATATTTCACCAATATAATTGGTGAAATATTACAATCCAGCCATGGCCGATGCTGCAATAGCATCTGCCATGGCTGGACACCGAGCCCTGACCCCCCCACACGGATTCACGGCGGCGATCGGCCGCCGCCACCGAAAGATGGCAGCGGTCGGTCACCGCCGTCACTAAAAGCACCCCTCGTCCTGGCCTACGCTGCCCCCACCTTCCGATTTCCCCCCCCCCCCCCCCCCCCCTGACTTCCGACCCCCATACTCACCTCTCCCGGTCCACCGATGTCCCTGGATCCTTCCCGGCGGCTGCCCGGGATTCTTCATGGGCGCCGCCATCTTGGAAAATGGCGGGCGCATGCGCAGTGCGCCCGCCGGCCGGCGCATGCGCAGTGCGCCCTACATAGTCAAAAAATTTATTTTGATCACTGTGATAAACTGTCACAGTGATCAAAATAAAAAAAAGTAAGTGAACCCCCCCCTGTCATAGGTAGGGACAAATAATAAAGAATTTTTTTTTTTTCCTATTAGGCCCTGTGCACACGTTGCGGATTTTGCTGCTGATCCGCAGCGGATTTCGCTGCTGATCCGCAGCGGATTTCGCTGCTGATCCGCAGCTGATTTCGCTGCTGATCCGCAGCGGATTTCGCTGCTGATCCGCAGCTGATTTCGCTGCTGATCCGCAGCTGATTTCGCTGCTGATCCGCAGCTGATTTCGCTGCTGATCCGCAGCTGATTTCGCTGCTGATCCGCTGCTGATTTCGCTGCTGATTCGCTGCTGATTTCGCTGCGGATCAGCAGCGAATCAGCAGATAAATCAGCAGCAGATCAGCAGCGAAATCAGCTGCGGATCAGCAGCGAAATCAGCTGCGGATCAGCAGCGGATTTCGCTGCTGATCCGCAGCTGATTTCGCTGCTGATCCGCAGCTGATTTCGCTGCTGATCCGCAGCTGATTTCGCTGCTGATCCGCAGCGGATTTCGCTGCTGATCCGCAGCGGATTTCGCTGCTGATCCGCAGCGGATTTCGCTGCTGATCCGCAGCGGATATGGCGCTGCGGATTCACAGCAGATCCAGAAACCATGTACAGTACAATGCAAATAAATGGTAAAAAAAAACGCTGTGCACATGCTGCAGATTTTTCAGCGCAGATTTGCTGCGGTTTTAAATCCGCAGCATGTCAATTCTTTGTGCGGATTCCGCAGCGATTTTACACCTATTCCATTATAGGCGTAAAACCGCAGAGAAAAACCGCAGCAAATCCGCGCTAAATACGCAGGTAAAAGGCAGGTCGTTTTACCTGCGGATTTTAGATTTTAGAAAAATCCGCAAGTGAATCCGCAACGTGTGCACGGGGCCTTAGGGTCAGGCTGGGTTCATATTGCATTATGGCAGTCCGTTAGATGGACTGCGTTTCACCGCGGTGTAACGCAGTCCGTTAACGCTGCCATTCACCCCATTTGTGTGCGCATCGCAGCGCATGCCATGAAGCGGCATGCGTTCGCGACGTGTCATTCAGTGACGGAGCCTTGGACGCAGGCTGCAGCGTCTGGGCTCCATCACCGCTAGCACAGATGAATCATCGCTGATTCCTCTGCACTAGCGGGTATAGCATAACGCGATCGCGTTATGCTATACCGTTACCAGCCCGTCAACGCTACGTGTTGAACGGGCTGGTAAAACGCAATATGAACCCAGCCTTAGGGTTAGAACTAGGGTTAGGGTTAGAACTAGGGTAAGGGTTGGAATTAGGGTTAGGGTTGGAATTAGGGTTAGGGTTGGAATTAGGGTTAGGGTTGGGATTAGGGTTAGGGTTGGGATAAGCGTTAGGGGTGTTTTGGGGTTAGGGTTGGGATTAGGGTTAGGCTTGTGGTTAGGTTTATGGTTAGTTGGGATTAGGGTTAGGGGTGTGTTGGGGTTAGGGTTATGGTTAGGGTTTGTATTAGGGTTAGGGTGTGTAGGGGTTAGGGTTGGGGTTAGGGGTGTGTTGGGGTTAGGGTTGGAGTTAGAATTGAGGGTTTCCACTATTTAGGTACATCAGGGGGTCTCCGTACGCGACATGGCGCCAACATTGATTCCTGCAAATTTTGCGTTCAAAAAGTCAAACAGTGCTCCCTTTATTCCAAGCCCCGACGTGTGCCCAAACAGTGGTTTACCCCCACATATGGGGTATCAGCGTACTCGGGAAAAATTGCACAACAACTTTGGGGGTCTAATTTCTCCTGTTACTGTTGGGAAAAAAAAATTGGGGACTAAAAAAGTTATTTTTGTGGAAAAAAAATGATTTTTTATTTTCACGGCTCTGCGTTATAAACTTCTGTGAAGAACTTGGGGGTTCAAAGTGCTCATCACACATCTAGATAAGTTCCTTGCGGGGTCTAGTTTCCAAAATGGGGTCACTTGTGGGGAGTTTATACTGTTTATGCACATCAGGGACTCTGCAAACGTAACATGACGCCCGCAGACCATTCCATCAAGTCGGCATTTCAAAACGTCACTACTTCCCTTCCGAGCCCCGAAGTGTGCCCATACAGTAGTTTTCTCCCACATATGGGATATCAGCGTACTCAGGACAAATTGGACAACAACTTTTGAGGTCTAATTTCTCCTGTTACCCTTGGGAAAATAAAAAAATTGGGGACTAAAAGATCATGTTTGCGGAAAAAATATGATTTTTTTATTTTCATGGCCCAGCGTTATAAACTTCTGTGTAGCCCTTGGGGGTTCAAAGTGCTCACTACACATCTAGATAAGCTCCTTGGGGGGTCTAGTTTCCAAAATGGTGTCACTTGTGGGGGGGTTTCTACTGTTTAGGCACATCAGGGGCTCTGCAAACGCAACATGACGCCCACAGAACATTCCATCAAGTCTGCATTCCAAAATGGCGCTCCTTCTCTTCTGTGCTCTCCCATGCGCCAAAACAGTGGTTCCCCCCCACATATGGGGTACCAGTGTACTCAGGACAAACTGTACAACAACTTTTGTGGTCCAATTTCTCCTGTTACCCTTGTGAAAATAAAAAATTGCGGGTTAAAAAAATCAGTTTTTGAGGAAAAAAATGATTTTTTATTTTCACGGCTCTGCATTACAAACTTCTGTGAAGCACGTGGGGGTTCAAGGTGCTCACCACACATCTAGTTAAGTTCCTTGAGGGGTCTAGTTTACAAAATGTGGTCACTTGTGGGGGGTTTCTACTGTTTAGGCACATCAGGGGCTCTGCCCGCCTGCAGACCATTCCATCAAGTCGACATTTCAAAGCGTCACTACATCCCTTCCAAGCCCTGACGTGTGCCCAAACAGTGGTTCTCCCCCACATGTGAGGTACTAGCGTACTTAGGACAAATTAGACAACAACTTTTGGGGTCCAATTTCTCCTGTAACCATTGTGAAAATAAAAAATATGGGGCTAAATAATCATTTTTTGAGAAAAAAAAATGATTTTTTATTTTCACGGCTCTGCGTTATAAACTTTTGTGAAGCACCTGGGGTTCAAAGTGCTCACTGTGCATCTGCATAAGTTTCTTAGGGGTCTAGTTTCCAAAATGGGGTCATTTGTGGGGGAGCTCCAAAGTTTAGGCATACAGGGGCTCTCCAAACATGACATGGTGTCCGCTAACGACTGGAGCTAATTTTCCATTCAAAAAGTCAAATGGCGCTCCTTCCCTTCTGAGCCCTGCCGTGCGCCCAAACAGTGGTTTATGACCACATATGAGGTATCTGTGTACTCAGGAGAAATTGCCCAACAAATTTTAGGATCCAATTTATACTGTTGCCCATGTGAAAATGAAAAAACTGAGGCTAAAAGAACATTTTTGTGAAAAAAAAAAGTACTTTCTTTTTTTTACGGATCAATTTGTGAAGCACTTGGGGGTTCAAAGTGCTCACTCTGCATCTAGATAAGTTCCTTGGGGGTCTAGTTTCCAAAATGGGGTCACTTGTGGGGGAGCTCCAATGTTTAGGCACACAGGGACTCTCCAAATGCGACATGGCATCCGCTAAATATTCCAGCATATTTTCCATTCAAAAAGTCAAATGGCGCTCCTTCCCTTCTGAGCCCTGCCGTGCGCCCAAACAGTGGTTTATGACCACATATGAGGTATCGGTGTACTCAGGAGAAATTGCCCAACAAATTTTAGGATCCATTTTATCCTGTTGCCCATGTGAAAATGAAAAAACTGAGGCTAAAAGAAAATTTTTGTGAAAAAAAAAGTACTTTCTTTTTTTTACGGATCAATTTGTGAAGCACCTGGGGGTTCAAAGTGCTCACTCTGCATCTAGATAAGTTCCTTGGGGGGTCTAGTTTCCAAAATGGGGTCACTTGTGGGGGAGCTCCAATGTTTAGGCACACAGGGACTCTCCAAATGCGACTTGGCAACCGCTAAATATTCCAGCATATTTTCCATTCAAAAAGTCAAATGGCGCTCCTTCCCTTCTGAGCCCTGCCGTGCGCCCAAACAGTGGTTAATGACCACATATGAGGTATCTGTGTACTCAGGAGAAATTGCCCAACAAATTTTAGGGTCCATTTTATCCTGTTGCCCATGCAAAAATTAAAAAATTGATGCTAAAAGAAAAATTTTGTTGGAAAAATTAAAATGTCCATTTTTTCCTTCCACGTTGCTTTAGTTCTTGTGAAGCACCTGAAGGGTTAATAATCTTCTTGAGTGTAGTTTTGAGTAGCTTGAGGGGTGCAGTTTTTATAATGGTGTCACTTTTGGGTATTTTCTGCCATATAGACCCCTCAAAGTGACTTCAAATGTGAGGTGGTCCCTAAAAAAAATGGTTTTGTAAATTTTGCTGTAAAAATGAGAAATCGCTGGTCAACTTTTAACCCTTATAACTTCCTAACAAAAAAAAATGTTGTTCCCAAAATTGTGCTGATGTAAAGTAGACGTGGGAAATGTTATTTATTAACTATTTTGTGTCACATAACTCTCTGGTTTAACAGAATAAAAATTTAAAATTTGAAAATTGCGAAATTTTCAAAATTTTGGCCAAAGTTCCATTTTTTTCACAAATAAACGCAAAAATTATCGACCTAAATTTACCACTAACATGAAGCCCAATATGTCACGAAAAAACAATCTCAGAATCGCTAGGATCCGTTGAAGCGTTCCTGAGTTATTACCTCATAAAGGGACACTGGTCAGAATTGCAAAAAATGGCAAGGTCTTTAAGGTCAAAATAGGCTGGGTCATGAAGGGGTTAAGGATGCTACGGACAGGCAGATTGAATCTCTGGCCGAATCATCCTTTGAAGCAGCTGACGCTTCTCTTTGCCCCAGTTTCGCTTCCACCTGGGTGGCGAAGGCCATCTCAGCTTGGGCCAAGATGCTTCACAGGGGTATCTTGGCTTCAGCTCCCTCAGACCAGCTAGCTGAGTTGGCAGACCAAAGTGGCCATGCTGGCAAATACATTCTCGCTGCTTCCTTAGACTCGGCGGGTTGTTCCGCTAGAGCAAGCAGCAACATCGTGGCTATTCGCCACATCCTTTGGCTAAAGGCCTGGAGTGCGGATACTTCGTCCAAGAGATCTCTTACCAACCTAGTCTTCCAGGGCTCTAGACTCTTTGGTGCTAGGCTGGACCAGATAATTTCCGATGCTACTGGAGCAAGAGCACCTCTCTCCCTCAATCCAGACCTAAGCGTCCGGTTAACAGGTCCTCGGTCCTTTAGGTTCTTTCATCCCTTCTCATCTTCAGAATTCTCTTCTCAGCAGGAGCGCCCCTCCACTTCAGGAGACCGGAGAAAACCCTCCTTCAAACCCTCTCCTCGCTGGAAGCCAAAGGGCCGTTCCTCTAAGCCCTCCGGGTCCCGATCTAACAGGTTTCGTTCTAAGTGACGGGTCACCCCCACCTGGAAGGCTTTCCAGGGTGGGAGGCAGACTTCTTCTCTTCAGAGACGCTTGGCTGTCGGTGGTAAGCAACGTCTCTTCCCTTCTGGCCACCGGAGTAGTTGTACCCATTTCTTCAAACGAGCGTTTTTCGGGTTTCTACTTGAATCTTTTCGTAGTCCCGAAGAAAGACGGTTCTCTCCGTCCTATCCGGGACCTCAAACTGCTGAATCGCCACGTTCGGATCCGTCACTTCAGGATGGAGTCCTTGTGCTCAGTGATCGCCGCGATGGAGCCGGGGGAATTCCTCTGCTCCGTAGACATTCAGGATGCGTACCTTCACATTACGATTTGTGTGCGGCACCATCGTTTTCTTCGGTTCGCGATCCAGGACAAACACTACCAATTTGGCCACTCCCCTTCGGCCTAGCCTCTGCCCCCAGGGTCTTCACGAAGGTGATGGCGGCGGTCATGGCTATTCTTTGTTCCCGGGGGATTCTCATAATCCCTTACCTGGACGATCTGTTAATCAAGTGTCCATCCCGCCGAGACTGTGCTCAGAGTCTTCAGATCACCCTGGACACTTTGACTCGGCTGGATCATCAACCGAGAGAAGTCCGCTCTAAACCCTTCTCAGCATCTGACCTTCCTTGGCATGGAATTCGACATGCACTTGTCCCGGGTGTTCCTCCCGAGAGACAAGTTCTCTGCTCTCTGCAAGGGAGTCTGATCTCTAAGGCGCCCGGTTCCCTTCCCCCTTCGATCTTGCATGAGGGTCCTGGGGAAGATGGTTGCCTCCATGGAAGCCGTGCCTTTTGCCCAGTTTCACACTTGCCCTCTCCAGCTGTTCCTCCTGTCTTCCTGGAACAAAACCTCTGCCGCCCTAGACCGCCCTGTTCGTCTGCCCCTCCCGGTGAGGCAGTCCCTGACTTGGTGGAGCCTGTCTTCGTCAGTCCTGCGAGGGAGGTCCTTCCTTCCTCTTCGGTGGCAGATCATCACCAACGACTCGAGTCTTTTCGGGTGGGGAGCAGTTTTCCTGCGGCACACAGCGCAAGGCCGCTGGAACGCCCAGGAAACCCTCCTTTCCGTCAATCTTCTAGAGATCAGGGCAATATTCCTTGCCCTCCTCCACTGGCAGTCTCTTCTCGCAGGCAAATCCGTTCGCATTCAGTCGGACAACGCTACGGCCGTGGCATACATAAATCATCAGTGCAGGACCCGCAGCAAACAGGTGATGGCGGAAACGGCGAGGATTCTGGTTGGGCGGAACGTCACTTTCCGGCCTTATCAGCCGTCCATATTCCAGGGGTCGAAAATTGGGCAGCTGACTTTCTCAGTCCCCAGGGCATAGCGTCAGGCGAGTGGTCTTTCCATCCCTCAGTCTTCAATCAAATTTGTCAATGGTGGGGCTCTCCGGACGTCGATCTCATGGCGTCTCGGATGAACCACAAAGTTCCTCGGTTCGTGTGTCAGGGTCGTTACGACAAACCACTCGTCCTCCAGTCACTCCAAATTCAGACTATGAGCATGGGTCGACCAATCAAAGAATGAGTCGACAAATAGCTGGTTCAAACTCAGTGCATGCTCTGTACTGCTACTGGCGTCAGTAAGGGATCAGCAACGTTCTGACTTTATTTCCTCTTACACAAGGTTAAATACATTGTACACAAGAATATAGGCAGTGCATAGGAAGGAAAGGGCTGGGTAAGGGAAAAAGGGTTAGCCATATATGTCTATGTCTGGTATTCTGCCATCTGGATTGGTTCCACTGTTCCTTAGATCTTCTTCTAAGTCCTCCCTTCATCGTCATCCTTAAGTTTCATTTTCGCAGAGAATCGAGACTGCTTTTCTTGTATATCACGTGGTTTCTCAGTTCCCAAAGGTGGGGGCAGACACCAGTGCATTTCTCGGAGACAGGCACTGGCCGGTACTGGTGCCTTCTTAGAATAAGTTTCGATCTGAGTAATACTTGGCAAGGAAAACTTATTGTTTCAAGAACAAAGAACAAAATAGTGGTAAGCACACAAGCATATAAAAGTATAAAAATATAATTCTAACCCTGACAGTGGCTAGGTCCTGGGACCCTCTGGCCATCGACACCGACGCCTTGGTGATTCCGTGGTCTCAGTTCCAGCTCCCTTACCTGTTCCCCCCACTACCCTTACTCCCAATGGTCATAAAGAAGATAAAGGTGGAAGGGATTCCGGTCATCCTGGTAGTACCAGATTGGCCAAGACACCCCTGGTACACGGAACTGGTAAACATGCTCGCGGACATCCCCTGGAGGCTTCCAGACCGTCCGGGCCCCCTCTTCCACTAGAATTCTCAGTCTCTGAGTTTAACGGCATAGCCGTTGAAGCCGCAGTCCTGAGGGAGTGGAGTTTTTCTCACCAGGTCATTCAGACCATGATCAGAGCTAGAAAACCAGCTTCTTCCCGCATTTACCATAGGTGCTGGAAGGCTTTCTTCAGATGGTGTGAGGAAAACTATCTGTTTCCTTTGACATTTTCTCTTCCTTCCCTTCTTGCTTTCCTCCAATTAGGTCTGGATTTGGGCCTATCACTCAGTACCTCTAAAGGTCAAGTCTCTGCCCTGTCCGTCCCTTTCCAGAGGGATTTGTCCTCCTTACCTCAAGTCAAGACTTTTCTCCAGGGGGTTGCCCATCTGGCTCCCCCTTACCGTTCTCCGTTGGACCCCTGGGACCTTAACCTGGTCCTCAGCGCTCTCCATTCGGCACCCTTCGAGTCTCTTCAGGACATCTCCTTTTCCTTCCTTTCTTGGAAAGTGGCCTTCCTAATTGCAATCACGTCCATTAGGAGGGTGTCTGAGCTGGCAGCCTTGTCCTGTTGTTCCCCATTCCTGGTTCTTCATCAGGACAAGGTAGTTCTCAGACCTGTTCCTTCATTCCCTCCCAAGGTGGTATCCTCCTTCCACATCAATGAGGATATCGTTCTTCCTTCATTCTGTCCTACCCCGGTTCATCCTCTGGAGAAGTCTCTTCATAAGTTGGATGTGGTCAGAGCCATCCGGGTCTATCATTCTAGGACTGACCCCTTCGTCAGTCCGATTCTCTGTTTGCCATCTCTGAAGGTCGCCGGAAAGGTCTCCTGCCTCCAAGTCCACGATCGCTCGTTGGATTCGTTTTGCTATACTGGAGGCGTACCGCGTTCAAGAGAAACGGCCCCCTTCGGGAGTGAGAGCCCACTCCACCCGGGCTGTCGGAGCTTCTTGGGCTGTCCGTCACCAATCTTCGGCGCTACAGATCTGCAAGGCTGCGACTTGGTCGTCCTTGCACACTTTTGCGAGGTTCTACAGGGTTCATACCCAGGCCTCGTCCGATGCAGGCTCAGGTAGAAAGATAATGCAGGCGGCGGTGGCTCACTGACCGACCTATGTCCTTTCTTTGCGTTGCCTAACTTGTTTTCCCACCCTAGGGACTGCTTTTGGCCGTCCCATGGTTACCTGTGTCCCCCAATGAAGCGATAAAGAAAGAGGGATTTTCTGGTACTTACCGTAAAATCTCTTTCTTGGAGCCTTCATTGGGGGACACAGCTCCCCCCTATTTGTTAGTGGTACCTTGTTGGGCTTAAGAGCCCCTGGTTGAGTTGGTACATATGTTTGAGTTCTTATTTCTACTCCTACTGCTTTTTGCACCTACTGAGGTACTTTGTGTCTGTCGGTGGGTGTATACTGCCGGGGGAGGAGCCACCTTTTTCCTTTTTTGCATAGTGTCAGCCTCCTAGCGACAGCAGCATACACCCATGGTTACCTGTGTCCCCCAATGAAGGCTCCAAGAAAGAGATTTTGCGGCGAGTACCAGAAAATCCCTCTTTTGTGGTAAAAATGTAATTGTTTTTCTTAACTGCCAAATGGTATAAAAATTTGTGATACACTCATGGTATCAATATGATAACTGCACCCACAGCTGAATTCATTGAGAGGTGTAGTTTGTAAAATAGGGTCACTTATGGGGGGGTTCTGCTCTTCTGACATCTCATGGGCTCTCCCACTGGGTCACGGCACCTGCAAACCATAACTGTAAAATCTGCATTATAATGGCACTCCTTCCCTTCTGAGCTTTGCACTGTGCCTCAAAAGTTGTTCCCGATCACATGTAGGGTATTGGCGCACTGAAGAGTAATTGCACAACAAACTGAGAGGTCCATTTTTTCCTGTATAGCTGTTATAAAAATGAAAAATTTGGGGCTAAAACAAATGTAATTATCCTGTCGTCATTTCATCAGCACCCAATGGTATGAAATTCAGTGAGGAACATGTGGTGTCAATATGATCACTGCACCCTTAGATGCATTAATTGGGGGGGGGGTGTAGTTTGTAAAATGAGTTCACTTATGGGGGGGGGGTTCCGCTGTTCTGTCACCTCAGGGGTTCTGACTATGTGACATGGCACCCTCAAACCAATCCAGAAAAATCTGAACTCCAACATTTCCCAGTGATTTGGAAGCTCTGAAAATTGAAGTGCTACAGAGTTATTACCTCATATAGTTACTCTGGACAGAGTTGTAAAATTTGGCCTCGTAGGGAAGATGAAAACAGGCTCTGGGGTGACGGGGTTAAAGATTGAAACAATTTTGAATCTTTTTTTTTTTTTTTTTACATCAAAGTAGCTTCTTGAGGGTTTGATTAGAATAATAGATGAAAGATTATCAGCATGATTGTATCCATGTTAATTGGATATAGACATTTGTGTATTTATATAGAGCAGTCCTAGCGTTTTCACTTTTTGGAACTGTGCTGGCACCAGAGTGCAATACCACAGCTGTATATGTCCTTCCCTGTTAGTAATATACACTCATTTGTTTGAATGTTTTCTTTACAAGTTCCCTCATTAAACTGATGAACAAGTCCATAGATGGCACAGCGGACGATGAAGATGAAGGTGTGTCGACAGATCAAGCCATTAGGGCAGGCCTAGAATTACTTAAGGTAAATGGCTTTTACATAACTTACAGGCTTTTATTATAATATTGCAATCTTAATCTTTTATAGTTGCTGATTCTTTTCAGGCACCATTTTATTCATGTTACACACAAATTGTGACTAGAGATGGGCGAACCCAAACAATAAAGGTCAGCGTCCGTACAGAATACCTACTGTTCGGGCGCCACCAGCAAGACCGTGTTATTGTTCGGATTCGGCACCCTGAACACTGGTTGTTTGTTGCACTGTCATGTGCATGACAGCACAACAAACAATGCTTCTGATCGGCGGTAAAATCATTAACACTGGTCAGACAGCTGCGGGTCCCCCGCTGTCAGTCCGCAGCTGTGATTAGGAGGTAAAAAGTTTACTTCCGGTCACTGGCGTCAGATGATGGCACTACTACTCCCATCAGCCTACGTCTGCTGCTGCTATTAACAGCGAGAGCATGTGGCGGCTGGTGGGAGTATTCATCAGGCTGAGCGCTAAATAAATAATTTAAAAAGACAAAATCGAGGGTTCCCTGTATTTTTGATAATCAGCCAGGCAAAACTCATAGCTGCGGGCTGCAACACTTAGCTGTCAGCTTTAGCAGGGCTGATTATCAAGAATAGAGGGGTACCCACACCTTTTTTTTAAAAAAATTATTTAAATTAAAAAGAACGGCGTGGGGTCCCCCCCATTTTTTGACAGCCAACCAAGCTAAAGCAGACAGCTGTTGTTTATTACAGGAGACCATGGCTTCAGTGGAATGGGTGATGACACGAGTATCGTTTAATTTAGATTCATTAAAGAAGTCTGTATCAAAAATACTGAACCTACCGGACCGAAACATCTCTAGTTGTGAACAATTTTACCAATTTTTGTGCCTCTATGGATTGATGTGAAGGTCCGTACCTGTATTTGTTGTCTCCAAACTTGCATTGAACATGCAGTCTGTGCTGTTAGTTTCATGGTATAGAGCAAGAGAAGCTGAAGAGATTGATATATACCTTTTTGGGTAAAAGCAGTATAACTTGTTTTATATTCATGGAAATCCCTGCTCAATCTGGATTTCATGTGAGCAGTCCTAATCGGTGATTGTCAGCATCTCCTGTAGAAGTGTATACACCTAGATGGCTGTTAATCACTGACTAGGACAGCCCACATGAAATTCAGAGTGAGAAGGGATTTCCATGAATATAAGTTATGATAAATGAAGGTCACGGTGTCATGGTATGTAGCCTTAGTATCTGGCAAAGAGCTATTAAAACTTTAAGAGAACCAATATGCGATACGGTCACCACCTTTTAGGCCTGATATACAGCACTCTATAATGCTTTATATATGCCCCTGACCTGCAATACAAGAAAAAGCGCTTTTATTTCAGCTGCAGATGGAAGGAAGAGAGCCACAGTATTCATTACTGATGGGTAGGCGGAGCCCCAGATCAGGATGTCACCTCAGATCAAAAGAGTGCTGACTGGCTGGCCCCTCCAGCTTGGGCTCCTCCTACTCAGCTCCAGTCTAAGATTTGAGGTCCAGAAGGATGGTCGCTGCTAATGCAGCTCCTCAGAAGATTTTATTATTTTATATTCGGACAGGAGACCTGGATCACTAGTTGGTCTAGAGGTCTCAGGGGTACCAGCGCTGCTGTACCCCAACCTCTCCCTTGGCGGATCTGTACTTACTCAAAGTCCCTGCAGAATCCTTGCCGGCCCTGGGGGATGAGGAGAGCTTCCCTGGCGGGACGCAAACCACACGTGCGGTCACTGCGTTCCTCGCCCTGGGGGGAAGCATGGGCATAGCGCCAGAAACCCCTGAGGGTCCCTGTGGCGCCTTGGCTGGTGAGTACTCCACACAAAATTTTATTATTAATGTGTGAGTGCTTTAGCGTCTGATGACAGCGCTATTACATGTATATCAGTATGCTTCAGCGCTGCGGTGACAGCGCTATTACATGTTTATCAGTGTTTTTCACCAGCCTCTCCCTTGGCGGATCTGTAATTACATAATGGTCCCTGCAGAATCCTTGCCGGCCCTGGGGGATGAGGAGAGTTTTCCCTGGCGGGGGCGCAAACCACACGCTGGGTCACTGCGCTTCCCGCCCTGGGGGGAAGCATGGGCATAGCGCCAGAAACCCTTAGGGGTCCCTGTGGCGCTGAGCTGATGAGTTTTCCACACAATTTTTATTATAATAATGTGTGAGTGCTTCAGCGCTGCGGTGACAGCGCTACTACTGTATGTCAGTATGCTTCAGCGCTGCTGTGACAGCGCTGTTACATTGTAGATGTGGTGATCTTTTGTCCGCAGGCAGTTAGCTGCAGGACAGAGAGGGAGCAGGAGCGGGGGAGTTCGCGCTCAATATTTGAGCTAGCAGGGGGCGTGGCCTATCTATTCCCGGTCTTTTGAGCAGGAAGACGCGCGCTCTGGCGTTTCTCCTGCGACTCCCTCACTGTGGCGGCCATTACACAGGCTCCTGGGCTCCTCAGACCGCTCCTCTCCTCATAAGACACCACGGCCAGCTGGGTGAGTGCTGATTCCTCACCCTGCAGCGCAGCGATCGCTATCCTGCAGCTGCAGTCTCATTAGAGACATAAAATTGGCTGGGACTCACACTTCATATATATATGTTGTGGTGAGTTTGCAATATTAACCCTTCTAGGGTTATTTCTACCAGAAAAATTTTTTGACTGAATACCGCTGGGGTAACCCTGCCTGGTGGAGCGTTAACCCTTCAGCATATATAAAAAAAAAAAAAAAAAAAAGAAAAACCGCATAGTTTTTGCTGGTATTATCGCTTTGACCTGTTCATACAGGTGAGACATGTCTGAACAGAGTTCAGATGCCGCGGACCATGTCACAGTGCCATTGCGGCAATCAGATACGCAGACCTCCACAACGTCTAGCGCTGCGGTCGACAGCGGTGAAAAATTGGACGATATCGCTCGATCAATCAACAACTTGTCTGACCTTTTAGGTCAATATGTGTCTGCTAATTCTTCTCAGAGGAAGCGACGCAGGCCGTTACCGGCCTCTACACGGAGCGAGTCAGACGTATCTGATATTGGGCAGAGTTCCCCTTTAAATTCGGATGGAGAAATATCCGATTCAGATGCGGACGAGCCGCAGGGGCGTTCCTCTATGGCGAAGCGTACGGAGGCATTAATTGAAGCCATGAGAGATATATTACAGTTACCGGAGGAGGTAACTAGTCGTCCTGGTAAATCAGCACGCATGTTCCAGGAGTCCCGTGCTTCGCGTACAACATTGCCAGCTCTGGATGAGCTTAATAGTGTAATAGAGGAGGAACGTCTATGTCCAGATAAGCGTTTTCATGGAACGCATTTCTTGGATACACTTTATCCTTGCTCTGCGGAGTTAAAGGCTAATTGGACTTCTGCTCCTGAAGTGGATGTGTCTTTATCTCAGCTTAATAAATCCTCACTACTCCCTATTAAGGGAAAAGCGAGCTTACAGGAGCCTTTGGATAGAAAAGCAGAATTGGCGGCAAAAGCAAGCTATGAGGCTGCGGGTCATGGATTCCGAGCAGTGCTAGGATCCATGTGTGCTGCTAGAGCTTCTCTAAGTTGGTTGGCACGTCTGAAGACGGAGTTGCACAATGAATCTCCGTTATCTGAGATACGGGAAACTTGTGAATGGTTAGAAACGGCAGCCTGTTATATCTTTGATGCCGGTCTGGATACGGCATCTCTGCTGGCCAAAGCGCAAGCTTCAGCGGTCACAGTCAGAAGAGCTTTATGGCTCAGACAGTGGGCCGGGGACGCAGTTTCCAAACAAGGGTTGTTGGCCTTACCTTACAAGGGTGGCCATCTTTTTGGATCTGACCTCACAGAGCTGATTTCCAAGGCTAAGGCGAAGGAATCAGCATTAGCACAGCGTAGGGCCATGGCCTCGGTGTCCAGTAGGCCTGGTGTCTATAGTGGTCGGCGGTCCTTTCGGGGCCGAGGACGATCTAGTCACTCCTCGTGGGGATCGGGTCGTCCTTCCTTCTCAGGAAAGAAATCCTCTCAGAAAACTCGTACTTCCTGGAAGCAGAGTTTCCGCCAGGACAAGCGGGAACTTGACAAGAAGCCCGCAAAGTCTAATTGACGCCAGGGGTCCACTCGAGGATTCTCGAGTGGGGGGTCGCCTGCTTCTTTTCAAGGCGACTTGGATGGCTCGCGTTCCAGATTCCTGGGCAACGCGGATTGTGTCGGCAGGCTATTTCATAGAGTTTGCTTCTCGACCCCCAAATGTTTTTTGTCAGTCTCGCGTTCCGTCGGAACCCGAGCTTGTTGTCGCTCTACAGCGAGAGGTCGAATCTCTGCTACAAAAGGGTGTAGTGATACCGGTTCCGTCAGAGGACCGAGGAAAAGGTTTTTATTCCAACCTTTTTATAGTTCCCAAAAAGGAGAACAAATTTCGCCCGATTCTGGATCTCAAGCGATTAAACCGGCATGTCCATGCCCGGAAATTTCGCATGGAGTCGCTTCGTTCCGTTGTGGCAGCTCTGTCACAGAACGATTTTCTGGTGTCAATCGACATTCGCGACGCCTATTTGCATATTCCCATCGGAAAGGCTCATCAGCGCTTTCTTCGATTTGCCATAGGTCAGAATCATTACCAGTTCGTGGCTCTGCCGTTCGGCTTAGCCTCAGCGCCAAGGGTCTTTACAAAAATTCTGGCGCCTCTCATGGCAATCCTTCGAAGACAGGGGATTACGATTCTCCCTTATCTGGACGATCTTTTGATCATGGCTTCCTCGGAGGAGGAGGCGTTGACGGCTCGGGATTTGTCTCTTCAGTTTCTGAAGGACTTCGGTTGGCTGGTCAATTGGGAGAAGTCGTCCCTGGAACCATCGAGGACAATCCTCTTTTTGGGAATGCATCTCGACACGTTTCGGTCGGTAGTTTCCCTACCACCAGACAAACAGTCATGTCTTCTTCGACATGTACAGATTATGAGATCCTCAACGGCAATGTCTCTACGGAAGTGTATGCGTCTTCTAGGACTGATGGTGGCGTCCATGGAGGCAATTCCTTTTGCCCAGTTCCACTCCAGGACTCTTCAAAGGTTCATCTTGAGTCGATGGAATCAGTCGCAATCGCTGGATTGCAGTGTCACCATTTCTCGCGCGGTGCGGGATTCTCTAGAATGGTGGTTACGTCCAGGGGCATTCTCCCTGGGGAAGTCTTTCCTCCCTCCGAAGTGGTCAGTCATAACCACCGATGCCAGCCTGACGGGCTGGGGGGGTGTTTGGAACAATCTCTGGATTCAGGGGGTATGGTCATCGGAAGAGTCTGTGCTTCCGATCAACATCCTGGAATTGAGGGCGATTTTCCTTTGCCTCCAACATTGGACGGTCCCTTTGAGCGGTCTGCCAGTCCGTGTGCAGACAGACAATGCGACGGCTGTCGCGTATATCAATCACCAAGGTGGGACAAGGAGTTCCAGACTCATGGTAGAGGTGTCCCGAATTCTGATTTGGGCAGAGGCCAATGTACCAGCCATTTCGGCGATTCACATTCCAGGGGTTCAGAATGTTACAGCGGACTTTCTCAGTCGCAGAAGGATGGATTCCGGGGAATGGAGCCTCCATCCGGATGTGTTTGCACTGCTGTGCTCTCGCTGGGGAACCCCCCAAGTGGATTTGATGGCATCCAGGTTCGATGCCAAGTTACCGACATTCATGTCCAGGTACAAGGATCCGAAGGCGGTGGCGGTGGATGCTCTGGTGGCTCAGTGGGATCAGTTCGAGCTGATCTATGTATTCCCGCCGATATCCTTGCTTCCTCTAGTACTGCGTCGGATCAGACTAGAGAGAATTCCAGCTATTTTGATAGCTCCAGACTGGCCAAGAAGGGTGTGGTTCTCGACAATAATGTCGCTGTTGGCGGCACCTCCTTTTCCACTCCCTCTTCAACCGGACTTGTTGACTCAGGGGCCCGTTTGTCATCCGGACTTGATGTCCCTGCGTTTGACGGCGTGGCTCTTGAGACCGAAATCTTGACCCGTAGAGGTTTCTCAGCCGAGGTCATTGCTACCCTTCGTGCTGCAAGATGTCCGGCTACTACTAGGATTTACCACAAGATTTGGGAAACCTTCTTTTCGTGGTGTTTGGGGTCCTCTCGGAACCCGAGAAAATTTTCCATTCCCAACCTGTTGGCTTTTCTACAGCATGGGTTAGACAAGGGTTTGGCAGTAAGCACTCTGAAAGGTCAGATTTCTGCTCTGTCCTTATTGTTTCGGAGAACCATTGCTTCAAATAGAGACGTGCTCTCCTTTTTCCGAGGTATATCTCGTAAGTTTCCGCCGCGGAAGGCACCCGTGTCTCCTTGGCGGCTCAACCTTGTTTTGGAGGCTCTTCAGCATAAACCTTTTGAGCCTATGGTTTCTGCTAGCCTTTCTTTACTTTCTTGGAAGGTGGCTTTCCTTGTTGCAGTCACTTCCTTGAGGAGAGTTTCTGAGTTGGCAGCTCTTTCTTGTTCGCCTCCTTTTCTGGAGTTTTTTCCGGATCGTGTAGTGCTTCGCACTCGGGGTGATTTTTTGCCTAAAGTGGTGTCACAATTTCATGTTAACCAGGATATTGTGTTGCCTTCACTCTGTCCGGATCCGAAGAATGCGAAAGAGCGAGATTTACACACATTGGATTTAGTGCGGGCCTTGAAGTTTTATCTATCTATTACTCAAGGTTTTCGTAAGACGGACTCCCTGTTTGTGGTTCCAGCAGGTCGTCGGCGTGGTCAACGAGCTTCCAAGGATTCTATAGCTCGTTGGATCCGGTCAGCTATTTTGGAAGCTTACCGTCTTCGGGGTGAATCTTGCCCGATTAAGATTCGAGCCCATTCTACGAGAGCTGTGGCCTCATCGTGGGCTTTTCATCAAGGTGCCTCGGCAGTGCAGCTCTGCCGAGCGGCAACTTGGCGCTCTGTCCACACGTTTACAAAGTTTTATAAAGTGGACGTCAGTGCTTCCGCTGATGCAGCCCTCGGACGTAGGGTCCTGCAGGCAGCTGTAGTTTAAAGTTCTGGATGAACTTGTGTTTAGCGCTGGTTGCGTTTTGTTGTTAAGTTGTTGGGTTTCTGCCTTTTATTGGTTTTTCCCACCCTTATTTTTGAACTGCTTTGGGACGTCCCATCAGTAATGAATACTGTGGCTCTCTTCCTTCCATCTGCAGCTGAAACACGGATTTTGGTAAGAACTTACCTGTAAAATCCTTTTCAGCGAAGGAAGGAAGAGAGACACAGCACCCTCCCAAGGCAGAAGTGTGTTGATGTTTTCAGATGCAGCGCGACCCTTATCTGATAGCGATTATCTGGGCTGAGGTCAGCGCGCTAAGGACTCTGTTCCAGCATCGCCAGCTCATCGCAGTAGTCAGGTTCCGTGAGTAGTACCTGGAACTCTGTGGTTTTTGGCTTTCTTTGCATGCATAACCTGTATCCTTGTGTTTTTTCTCTGAAGTTCCTTCAGAAGGGGTTATGTTGCTCCGCTGGTGATCTTGGCTCTTTTCCTCAAAGCTTTGGTACGACTGGAGCTGAGTAGGAGGAGCCCGAGCTGGAGGGGCCAGCCAGTCAGCACTCTTTTGATCTGAGGTGACATCCTGATCTGGGGCTCCGCCTACCCATCAGTAATGAATACTGTGTCTCTCTTCCTTCCTTCGCTGAAAAGGATTTTACAGGTAAGTTCTTACCAAAATCCGTGTTTTTCTACCGTCACTGATCTTAGTCTGTTGCCTCCCTTTTTGTTATGCCGTCCTCCTTCTTGCTTCTTGATGACTCGTCCCTACGTAAGCCACACAGTCCCCCTTCCACGCCATTGCGCTTCTGCACAAGCGTACTTCCCTGCCCTCACTTGGACAGATAAAGTACTGCTGTGTGCATGTGCTGGGACTTTTCCTAGCTCTTGCGCACTTTACAGAGTAAAGTAGTGCAGTGTGCAGGCGTTGGGAAAGGTCAAAGACCCCCGATGCATACGCCTTTCAGTACTTTACTCTGCCCTAGTCAGGGCAGAGAAGTACGCCTGTGCATAGAACAATGTCAACGGAGACTGTGGATGACGTAGGGACGTATCATCTACACGAAGCAAGAAGGATGGCATAGCAAAAAGAAGGGAGGAACTGGACCAGCCACACTCCTCGGGTCGGGTGCTTATATTAAGCATTATAGAATGCTGCATGTAAGACCTGAATGGTGGTGGCCATATCTCAGATTGGTCACACTTGGTGACAGGTTCTCTTTAAGAAGCTTGAATGTCTCCACACTGTTTGCAGCATGATTAAATTAGGACTTCGTTGTCCATAGGTTCCACCTTTTTAAAAAAAAAAAAAAAAAAAAACCCTCAAAAAAGTGTTTAGAAAAGGAAGTGCAAGCAAAGCATAACTGTAAAAGGAATATGCCTTCTACAGTATATGGGCATATTTGTCATAGAAATTTGAATAAAGTTACACCTTGGTATCTGCAAGCCGATGTCTTATTCTCTTATTCCAGAGATTTCTACATTTGTGTTAATATGTAAATGTGATATGTAAATGAGCTGTGAAGATCTAAGAATCGGACATAGTTCTCCCTGTCAATTTGCCTCAAGAGCTTATTTATATAAAGGTTCCGTTTCGAATGGTTTTGAGCAGACATTCATCCTTCTGTCCTTTTTCCTTCCTGTCACATCACTGCATTAGATGCAAGCTATTATAATGTACTTTAATTTCTGATTGTTGTGGATTTTCCATACTTTGCAGAAAGTCTCCTATAATCCGTGTGTGACTAATTGTCATGTGTCCCTCTTTAGTGAGATAACTGAGTGTATCCTGGAATATGTTATACATGATCGTTTTCTCCTATTCTCACAGATGTAGTTTTGTTTTTTTTTCCCCCTCTAGGTGCTGTCTTTTACACATCCCATCTCATTTCATTCAGCTGAAACCTTTGAATCCCTCTTGGCTTGTCTTAAGATGGATGATGAAAAAGTAGCGGAGGCTGCTCTGCAGATATTCAAAAACACTGGGAACAAAATTGAGGACGACTTCCCTCACATTAGATCGTAAGTTTTTGTTTTTCGTTATATTTTGTGGTAGAAGCAACAGTCTAGAATGATTTTTCAGCTGCAGATGGAAGGAAGAGAGCCACAGTAATTCATTACTGATGGGTAGGCGGAGCCCCAGATCAGGATGACACCTCAGATCAAAAGCGTGTTGACTGGCTGGCTCCTCCAGCTCGGGCTCCTCCTACTCAGCTCCTTCAGTCTAAGATTTGAGGTCTCAGAGGATGGTCGCTGCTAATGCAGCTCCTCAGAAGATTTTATTATTTTATTTCGGACAAGAGACTTGGATCACCAGTTGGTCTAGAGGTCTCAGGGGTACCAGCGCTGCTGTGCCCCAACCTCTCCCTTGGCGGATCTGTATTTACATTATGGTCCCTGCAGAATCTTGCCGGCCCTGGTGGATGAGGAGAGCTTCCCTGGCGGGGACGCAAACCACACGTGCGGTCACTGCGTTCCTCGCCCTGGGGGGAAGCATGGGCACAAGCGCCACAAATCCTGAGGGGTCCCTGTGGCGCTAAGCTGGTGAGTACTTCACACAATTTTTATTATAATAATGTGTGAGTGCTTTAGCGTCTGAGAGTGGCAGCGCTATTACATGTATATCAGTATGCTTCAGCGCTGCGGTGACAGCGCTGTTACATGTAGATGTGGTGAACTTTTGTCCGCAGGCAGATACCTGCAGGACAGAGAGGGAGCAGGAGCGAGGGAGTTCGCGCTCAATATTTGAGCTGGCGGGGGGCGTGGCCTAACGCTTCCCGGTCTTCTGTGCAGGAAGACGCGTGCTCTGGCGCTTCGCTTCCGACTCCCTCACTGCGGCGGCCATTACCAGGCTCCTGGGCTCCTCAGACCGTCCTCTCCTCATAGACACCACGGCCAGCTGGGTGAGTGCTGATCCCTCACCCCGCAGCGCAGAGATCCTTATCCTGCAGCTGCGGTCTCATTAGAGACCTACAATTTGTTAGCTGGGGCTCACACAATATATATTGTGGGAGTTTGCGACATTAACCCTTCTGAGGGTTATTTCTACCAGCGTTTTTTTGCTGAATGCCGCTGGGGTAGCTCTACCTGAAGAGAGCGTTAACCCTTCAGCGATTTAAAAAAAAACAACAAAAAAACGCATATTTTGCTGGTGCTGCCGCTTTGACCTGCTAATACAGGTGAGGCATGTCTGAACAGAGTTCAGATGCCGCGGACCACGTCCCAGTGCCACTGCGGCAATCTGATACGCAGACCTCAACAGCGTCTAGCACTGCGGTCGACAGTGGTGCAAAATTGGATGATATCGCTCGCTCGATTAACAGCTTGTCTGACCTTTTAGGTCAATATGTGTCTGCTAATTCCTCTCATAGGAAGCGACGCAGGCCGTTACCGGCCTCTACACGAAGCGAGTCAGATGTATCTGATTTGGATGGTGGACTGGGTTCCCCTTTAATTTCGGATGGAGAAATATCTGATTTATATGAAGACGAACGGCAGGGGCGTTCTTCTCTGGCGAGACGTACAGAGGCATTGATTGACGCCATGAGAGAGGTTTTACAGTTACCGGAGGTGGTACCTAGTCGTCCTGGTAATTCAGCACGTATGTTCCAGGAGTACCGTACTTCGCGTACAACATTACCAGCTCTGGAGGAGCTTAAGAGTGTAATAGAAGAGGAACGTCTTGTCCAGATAAGCGTTTTCACGGAATGCATTTCTTTGATGCACTTTATCCTTGCTCTGCGGAGTTAAAGGATAATTGGACTTCTGCTCCTGAAGTGGATGTTTCCTTATCCCAGCTTAGTAAATCCTCACTACTCCCTGTTAAAGGGAAGGCGAGTTTGCAGGAGCCGTTGGACAGAAGAACGGAGATGGCGGCAAAATCAAGCTATGAGGCCGCGGGTCATGGATTCCGAGTGGTGCTAGGATCCATGTGTGCTTCTAGAGCTTCTCTAGGCTGGTTGGCACGTCTAAACACGGCGTTGCAGAACGGATCTCCGTTATCTGATGTACAGGAAATTTGCGAATGGTTAGAAACTGCAGCCTGTTATATCTTTGATGCGGGTCTGGATACGGCATCCCTTCTGGCCAGAGCGCAAGCTACAGCGGTCACAGTCAGAAGAGCTTTATGGCTCAGACAGTGGGCCGGGGACGCAGTTTCCAAACAAGGTTTATTGGCCTTACCTTACAAGGGTGGCCTCCTTTTTGGATCCGACCTCACAGAGCTGATTTCCAAAGCAAAGGCGAAGGAAACAGCATTGCCACAGCGTAGGGCCATGGCTTCGGTGTCTAGCAAGCCTGGTGTCTATAGCGGTCTGCGGTCCTTTCGGGGCCGAGGACGATTCGGTCACTCCTCGTGGGGATCGGGCCGTTCTTTCTTGGGAAAGAAGTCCTCTCAGAAAGCTCGTACTCCCTGGAAGCAGAATTTCCGTCAGGACAAGCGGGAATCTGATAAGAAGCAAGCCAAGTCAGACTGACGCCAGGGGTCCACTCGAGGACTCTCGAGTGGGGGGTCGCCTGCTTCATTTCAAGGCAACTTGGATGTCTCGCGTTCCAGATTCCTGGGTAACGCGGGTAGTGTCGGCAGGCTATTTCATAGAGTTTTCTTCTCGACCCCCAAATGTTTTTTGCCAGTCTCACATTCCGTCAGAACCCGAGCTTTTTGTCGCTCTACAGCGAGAGGTCGAATTTCTGCTACAAAAGGGTGTAGTAATACCGGTTCCGTCAGAGGACCGAGGAAAAGGTTTTTATTCCAACCTTTTTGTAGTTCCCAAAAAGGAGAACAAATTTCGCCCGATTCTGGATCTCAAGCGATTAAACCGGCATGTCCACACCCGGAAATTTCGCATGGAGTCACTTCGCTCCGTTGTAGCAGCTTTGTCACAGAACGATTTTCTGGTGTCAATCGACATTCGCGACGCCTATTTGCATGTTCCCATCGGAAGGGCTCATCAGCGCTTTCTTCGGTTTGCCATAGGACAGGATCACTATTAGTTCGTGGCTCTGCCTTTCGGCTTAGCCTCAGCGCCCAGAGTCTTTACAAAAATTCTGGCGCCCCTCATGGCAATCCTTCGAAGACAGGGGGTTACGATTCTTCCTTATCTGGACGATCTTTTGATAGTGGCTTCCTCGGAAGAGGAGGCAGTGACGGCTCGCGATTTGTCTCTTCAGCTTCTGAAGGACTTCGGTTGGCTGGTCAATTGGGAGAAGTCGTTCCTGGAACCATCGAGGGCAATCCTCTTTTTGGGAATGCATTTCGACACGATTCGGACAGTAGTTTCTCTACCGCCAGACAAACAGTCATGTCTTCTTCGACATGTGCTGATTATGAAATCCTCGACAGCAATGTCCCTACGGAAGTGTATGCGTCTTCTGGGACTGATGGTGGCGTCCATGGAGGCAATTCCTTTTGCCCAGTTTCATTCCAGGACTCTCCAAAGGTTCATCCTGAGTCGATGGAATCGGTCGCAATCGCTGGATTGCAGTGTCACCATTTCTCGCGCGGTGCGAGATTCCCTAGGATGGTGGTTACGTCCAGGGGCATTTTCCCTGGGGAAGTCCTTCCTCCCTCCGAAGTGGTCAGTCATAACCACCGATGCCAGCCTGACGGGCGGGGGGGTGTTTGGAACAATCTCTGGATTCAGGGGGTATGGTCATCGGAAGAGTCTGTTCTTCCGATCAACATCCTGGAATTGAGGGCGATTTTCCTTTGCCTCCAGCATTGGACGGTCCCTTTGAGCGGTCTGCCAGTCCGAGTGCAGACAGACAATGCGACGGCTGTCGCGTATATCAATCACCAAGGCGGGACAAGGAGTTCCAGACTCATGGTGGAGGTGTCCCGAATTCTGATTTGGGCCGAGGGCAGAGTACCAGCCATTTCTGCGATTCACATTCCAGGGGTTCAGAATGTTACAGCGGACTTTCTCAGTCGCAAGAAGATGGATCCCGGAGAATGGAGTCTCCACCCGGAAGTTTTTGCACTACTGTGCTCCCGTTGGGGAACTCCCCAAGTGGATTTGATGGCATCCAGGTCCAATGCCAAGTTACCGACGTTCATGTCCAGGTACAAGGACCCAAAAGCTGTGGCGGTGGATGCTCTAGTGGCTCAGTGGGATCAGTTCGAGCTAATCTATGTATTCCCGCCGATATCCTTACTTCCTCTAGTACTGCGTCGGATCAGACTAGAGAGAATTCCAGCTATTTTGATAGCTCCAGATCGGCCAAGAAGGATGTGGTTCTCGACAATAATGTCGCTGTTGGCGGCACCTCCTTTTCCACTTCCTCTTCGACCGGACTTGTTGACTCAGGGGCCCGTTTGTCATCCGGACTTGAAGTCTCTGCGTTTGACGGCGTGGCTCTTGAGACCGAAATCTTAACCCGTAGAGGTTTTTGAGCCGAGGTCATTGCTACTCTTCGTGCTGCAAGAAGTCCGGCTACTACTAGGATTTACCACAAAACTTGGGAAACCTTCTTTTCGTGGTGTTTGGGGTCCTCTCGGAACCCGAGAAAATTTTCCATTCCCAATCTGTTGGCTTTTCTGCAGCATGGGTTAGACAAGGGTTTGGCAGTCAGCACCCTGAAAGGTCAGGTTTCTGCTCTGTCCTTATTGTTTCGGAGAACCATTGCCTCGCATAGGGACGTGCTTTCCTTTTTCCGCGGTATAGCTCGTAAGTTTCCGCCGCGGAAGGCACCTGTGTCTCCTTGGCGGCTCAATCTTGTTTTGGAGGCTCTTCAGCATAAACCTTTTGAGCCTATGGATTCTGCTAGCCTTTCTTTACTTTCTTGGAAGGTGGCCTTCCTAGTAGCGGTCACCTCTTTGAGAAGAGTTTCTGAGTTAGCAGCTCTTTCTTGCTCGCCTCCTTTTCTGGAGTTTTTTCAGGATCGTGTAGTGCTTCGCACACGGGGTGATTTTCTACCTAAAGTGGTGTCACAATTTCATGTTAACCAGGATATTGTGTTGCCTTCACTCTGTCCGGATCCGAAGAATGCGAAAGAGCGAGATTTACACACATTGGATTTAGTGCGGGCCTTGAAGTTTTATCTATCTATTACTCAAGGTTTTCGTAAGACGGACTCCCTGTTTGTGGTTCCAGCAGGTTGTCGGCGTGGTCAACGAGCTTCTAAGGATTCTATAGCTCGTTGGATTCGGTCAGCTATTTTGGAAGCTTACCGCCTTCGGGGTGAATCTTGCCCGATTAAGATTCGAGCCCATTCCACGAGAGCTGTGGCTTCATCGTGGGCTTTTCATCAAGGTGCCTCGGCAGTGCAGCTCTGCCGGGCGGCAACTTGGCGCTCTGTCCACACGTTTACAAAATTTTATAAAGTGGACGTCAGTGCTTCCGCTGATGCAGCCCTCGGACGTAGGGTCCTGCAGGCAGCTGTAGTTTAAAGTTCTGGATGAACTTGTGTTTAGCGCTGGTTGCGCTTTTTTGTTAAGGTTGTTGGGTTTCTGCCTTTTGTTGGTTTTTTCCCACCCTTATTTTTGAACTGCTTTGGGATGTCCCATCAGTAATGAATTACTGTGGCTCTCTTCCTTCCATCTGCAGCTGAAACACGGATTTTGGTAAGAACTTACCTGTAAAATCCTTTTCAGCGAAGGAAGGAAGAGAGACACAGCACCCTCCCAAGGCAGAAGTGTGTTGATGTTTTCAGATGCAGCGCGACCCTTATCTGATTGCGATATCTGGGCTGAGGTCAGCGCGCTAAGGCTCTGTTCCAGCATCGCCAGCTCATCACAGTAGTCAGGTTCAGTGAGTAGCACCTGGAACTCTGTGATTTTTGGCTTACTTTGCATGCATAACCTGTATTCTTGTGTTTTCTCTGAAGTTCCTTCAGAAGGGGTTATGTTGCTCCGCTGGTGATCTTGGTTCTTCCCTAAAGCTTTGGTACGACCTGAAGGAGCTGAGTAGGAGGAGCCCGAGCTGGAGGAGCCAGCCAGTCAACACGCTTTTGATCTGAGGTGTCATCCTGATCTGGGGCTCCGCCTACCCATCAGTAATGAATTACTGTGTCTCTCTTCCTTCCTTCGCTGAAAAGGATTTTACAGGTAAGTTCTTACCAAAATCCGTGTTTTTTTATCCACAATTTGACATTTATATTCTTTGTTGTTGTTTGTTTCTTTTTCTTGTACCATTTTATTCTGTTATAAATGCCTACATTGTACTTTTTTTTTTTAGGGCTTTGCTTCCAGTTTTACAACAGAAAGCTAAAAAGGGACCCCCTCGGCAAGCCAAGTACTCTATCCATTGTATACATGCTATATTTTCCAGCAAAGAGACACAGTTTGCCCAAATATTTGAGGTAGGCATTAAAGACATTAGCTAAAGTAATGGAGGAGCTTTCAGCTCTGCATATGTCTGTTTTAGTAAATGCTTGCATTTTCACTTAGAATCTCACCTAGAAATGAATGGGTAAATTAACAGCTGGGTGTTAACAGTTTGGGGATGCTCTCTGCCCTGCAGACACTGTTGACAAAAGAAGAAAGGTAACACCCAGTTGTCAGTGTGTTCCTGTTTCCATGTAGTAGGAGGAATGGCATAATTAAAAATTTTAACAAAAGATACTTAAAGGGGTGGTTCGAAGGCAAAGCATTCTTCCCCTAACTGCATGCACTGGGATTCTCAAACAAATAGTTATCAGACAGGAAATAGGGAAAAAAATGCAAAAGCTGTTAGATCGTATAGTGAAGGAACGGCAGGGAATTTTCAAAGCAAGTATATTCGAAAATGGCTTACATTATGGGACTAAATAGTGATTTAAGAGAAAAATACTTTGACTTTGGGTCACCCCTTTTCCTTCATGGAGAGTTGTGACTTTATAGACGCTAGACTGTTGAGGAATATAGAAGAAAAAAAAAAAAAAAAAAGAGTACCGTATATGCTCATGTATAAGCCAACCCAAGTATAAGCCGAGGCACCTAATTTTGCCACGAAAAACTGGGAAAACTTATTGACTCAGGTATAAGCCTGGTATGCATTGTTCCCTCATCCCTATCCTGGTATGCATGGTTCCTCATCCCCTTCCAAGTTTTCAGGACTCCTAATCCCCCATCATGGCTCCTTATTCCCATCCTTGTCTGCATGGCTCCTTATTTCCATCCTTGTCTGCATGGCTCCATATTCCCATCCTTGTCTGCAAGGCTCCTTATTCGCATACTTGTCTGCATGGCTCCATATTCCCATCCTTGTCTGCATGGCTCCATATTCCCATCCTTATCTGCATGGCTCCTCATTCCCATCCTTGTCTGCATGGCTCCTTATTCGCATACTTGTCTGCATGGCTCCTCATTCCCATCCTTGTCTGCATGGCTCCTTATTCCCATCCTTGTCTGCATGGCTCCTCATTCCCATCCTTGTCTGCATGGCTCCTTATTCCCATCCTTGTCTGCATGGCTCCTTATTTGCATCCTTGTCTGCATGGCAAAAACAAAAAAAAAACATCCTACTTACCTTCCGTGCGCGCCCTCACAGCATCTTCTTCCGGTGCCAGCAGCTCCTGCGGCCAGGCGATCACGTGTCCCCACTCACTAAGGTAATGAATATTCACCCTGGGAGTGGAGAAAGGTGGATATTCTTTACCGTAATGAGCGGGCACCTGTGCTAGCCCGGCAGCTGCTGGAAACCTGCGGCTGTAACTTGCGCGCTATAAGAGAAATGAATATTCATTTCTCTTTTCTGGTTGTTCCTACTTAAGATACTTCTCTTCATATCTCTTGGAGGATTTCTTTCCCCTTTCCTGGGTTCCTCTCTGCATATCATGGGCTGTTCCATTATTTTTCTTGCTCTTCGAGATGTTCATTTTGGACCTACCATGATTTCATTGCCCTCTGATCTTTTTTACATATTTTTTATTATTTTTCCCTTTTGGACAGCACTCTCCACGCTGTAGGTGTGTCCATTCAGCCATGCGTCCGCCTCTTAATTGAAGGCTTGCATGGAGGGTGTTCTCCTTCGGTCTGCCTGTTTTTTTTCAAGGCAAGATCCTTCCATTAATGCCACATCGCTCCAGGGAGATGTCATGTCCTCTAAGGATCCACATCTTCCCTGGATCTTCTACTCGAACACCTGCAAATCTCTGCATCACCATTGATAAAAACAGTCCTGCGAATCGTTCCCTTGACTTGTATTTTTGCAGTCCATCTCAAGCAGACGATATACTAGGAAGCCCCCAGGTTGGACAATGATTTGTACGATCTGGAGCTCATCGGTTGGCTCCTCATGTGTTGAAAGCCTTGTCTCGCGCTCTGTCTACGTGCACAGACCGTTCATCTGGAGGATTGCCTGTTTTTCTCCCTCACCCATGACAGCACCACGGAGAGAGGGGGATCCGCCCATCAGGGACAGGAACCCTACAGATAAAAGGCGGTACCTCTCCTCCGCCCCCAGTTGGGTTCCTGTCCCTGACAGGGATCCTGCAGATCGGTACCTGTAAGAGAAGATCCGGATCCCGGGGCCGGTCCGTCCGGCTTATGGCAGTGGGGAGGCCCCTGCCACGGTGGGCGCGGTTCCCTTAGCCGCCACCGCCGGGTCCGAGGGGCTGCGGGGTGTGCGGACGGGAGCGCCAGCCGCCGCTTCAGAAGTGTTGCAGGGGCTGTGGAGGACCAGGAACTGCGGAGCGGGCGCCATCGCACATGAGGAATCCAAGATGGCGCCTGCCCCGGAAGTAGAGGAGCTCCTTCTGGGTCCTGGAGTCGGCGCATGCGCAGTGCGCACTCCCGGGAAATGACGCAGGGACGCGATGACGTCACAGAGGTGGAAGATTTAAAAATGGGCGCTTGCAGCTGCTCCTGGCTGGAAGCGTCCTAAGGAAATGGATAGCGACCAGCAGCAGGAGCAGCCCAAGCAGCAGCATCATCACCACAGACATAAAGATCAAGATGGACGGGACATCAGGTCTAGCAGTCACTCCACACAGCGCAGCAGGTCCGCTGCGAAAAGCAAGTCACCGCCTGCGGATTCTCCTATTCAGGATCCGATTCCGCCTCCCGTCTCGGTACCTGCGAAAGTGTCCATATGGTGAGTGATCTCCGTGAAAGTGCACCATTATAATAGCCTTATTTTCCCTTATAGGGAAAGAGGACGGGGAAGAGGAAAAATAGGGAATGCCCCACTTACGGCGGAGCACTCCCAGAATCTTGGGGGGAAAAAGCTCTGCGAAGCGTGTACACAGTAGATCCTATATGAAGAAAACCCTGATGGTACAGACCTCAGAGCCGTAATCAGATCTGAAGTACAGAATGCCTTAATGTCCATGAGACAAGGGGACAAAAAAAAGGGGGAAAGGAGTCCCAGTTAGCCCCCAATCTGACCTCTCCACGTCAGGGGAGATAGCCTCCGAAACATCGGACCCTGTTATCTCGTCTTCAGACGAGGAGGCGGATAGGCCCCATTGTTTTCCCCTGGAGGAGATAGACTCCCTAGTAAAAGCGGTAAGAACCACTATGGGGGTAGCAGATCCTCGGCCGGATAAGTCTGTTCAAGACATTATGTTTGGGGGTCTGGGCCAGAAAAAGCGAAGAGTCTTCCCTCTAAATGACAATGTTCAGGGCCTGATAAAAAGAGAATGGGACAAATTAGATAGGAAAAATGCTACGGTTTCCTCCCTCAAAAGGAAATATCCCTTTGATGAGGTAACATCTACACCATGGGACAAGGACCCTAAACTTGACCTTGCCGTAGCCAAAGCTTCAAAGAGATTCGCCCTCCCCTTTGAAGATATGGGTACCCTTAAAGACCCCTTGGATAAACGGGCTGATACCTTCCTTAAGAGTACTTGGGAAACCGTAGGGGGTAATATGAGAACATCCATAGCGGCAACGTGTACATCTAGATCGCTGATGGTATGGATAGACCAATTAGAAAAACAGCTAAGAGATGGTACTTCTAGGAATAAGATCCTAGAGTCAATGCCGGTGATAAGGGGAGCAGCAGCCTTCCTTGCGAACTCACCGGCAGACTCAGTCTGCCTAGCATCCAAAGCGGCAGCTCTATCAAATGCTGCCAGATCTTTGTGGCTTAAATGCTGGCCGGGTGACCTACAAACCAAGAATAGATTATGCTCTATCCCGTGTGATGGGAAGTTCCTTTTTGGCGAGAGATGGGAAGTTCCTTTTTGGCGAGACTCTGGATGACATTCTCCAGAAGGCAGGAGACAAAAAGAAGGTTTTTCCAAACATGGCTCCTTCGCAGTTTAGACGCTTCTTTCGGAGCAGGAAATTTTTCAGTAGGAGACCACCGAGAGAACAAAACAGATGGGATGAAGGGAAGAAGAGGGACCGAGGATTTCTCTTCGGCAGCTCTTCACGAGACAAAAAGTCCTCTAAATGACATTTGACCCAGGGTGGGGGGAAGACTAACCTCTTTTCTTTATGCCTGGAGGAACATTTCAAACAACCAATGGATCCTAAATCTTGACGAGTCAGGCCTAAGAATAGATTTTGTCTCCCTCCCACCTCAAAAATATGTGAGAACCCCTCTAAAATCCTCCGCAGGGGAGCAAACAGCATTGGAAGGGGAAGTAAAAAAACTACTGGAAAAGGAAGTCCTGCAGAAAGTTCCCCCAAAGAGAGAGGCAGGGGGTTTTACTCCCCACTCTTTCTAGTATCCAAGCAGGACGGCTCATACAGGGCAATAATAAACTTACAGGGTCTAAACAAATATGTACGAAATCAAGAGTTCAAAATGGAATCGATAAGATCCACAACGAAGATTCTATTCCTCAATTGCTTCATGACTGTACTAGATCTGAGCAATGCATATTATCATGTCCCCATCCACGAGAACTCTCGCAAATTTCTCAGGATAGCAGTCTCCATGAATGGAGAGATAAGAGTTTCAATACAAAGTGCTACCCTTCGGTATATCCATAGCCCCGCGGGTGTTCACGAAGTTGATAGCAGAAGCAATGGCCATCTGGGAACAAGATATTTTGATAGTCCCATGTCTGGATGACTTCCTGATAGCGAGCAACTCTATCCAAAGTGGCAGGGATCAAAGGGACAGAGTAATAAAGACTCTACAAGACCTAGGCTGGCTACTAAACTTCGCAAAATCCAGACTGGAACCCAGTAGAGTGCAGGAGTTTCTTGGTCTAACCATAGATTCACAAATTCAGGAATGCAGACTTCCAGACCACAAGAAACAGAGACTTGTATGGATGGTTCAGAAGCCGTAAGAAATCCATCTTTGACTCTAAGGAAAGGGATGTCACTGATGGGGTCTCTCTCTGCCTGCCGGTGGTCCAGGGGGCACAGCTGCATACAAGACAATTGCAATGGGACATTCTGGCACATCAATCAGCACTGGGAGACCATTTAGAGGGACACATAGCTCTAAATTTATTAAAGGGAATCTGTCACCTTAAATTGGCGGGTATTTTAAATGATGGCAGTCAGGTCTGATGGGCGGTTTTTTGGGTCCTTCCTTAACATGTTCGCCGCTGTCTCCATTATTTCTGGGAATTGTAGTCGTTGCTCTCCATATAACGCGCCTGCGCATTGCAATCATGAATTGCGCACGTGCAGTATGCTTTGCCCGCAAATTGCAATGCGCAGGTGCGTTATATGGAGGGCAACGACTACAATTCCCAGAAATAATGGAGACAGCGGTGAACAACATGTTAAGGCAAGTACCCAAAACACCGCCCATCTGACCTGACTGCCATCATTTAAATATCCCGCCAATTTAGGGTGACAGATTCCCTTTAACTACTCATTCCCTAGCCTGGTGGAAAAATATAGACAATCTGTCCAGAGGAGTCCCATGGGTAACAAAAATATCACGTGTTATCACCACAGATGCGAGTCCCAGAGGTTGGGGAGCACACATGGGCGACAGGATCACCCAGGGCGAGTGGGACCACATACAATCACGAGCCTCCTCGAACCTGAAAGAGCTGTGGGCAGTACATCAGGCACTTTCGCACTTCCTACCCTCTCTGCGCGAACGTTCGTGTATTTCAGACAACCAGGTCACTGTGTCGTATATAAACCACCAGGGGGGGACAAGATCCCGACCCTTAATGAACGCTGCCTTAGAGCTCCTGAGCCTTGCAGAGGTCAGTCTGCTTTCCCTCTCGGCACTACACATCCGGGGGGAGGACAACACAAAGGCGCACTTTCTAAGTCGCACACGCTTAGGTCAGGGAGAATGGGTCCTAAAACAGTCAGTTTTCCAACAGATTGTGGATATGTGGGGGGCCCCGGACATAGACCTATTTGCAGACTTCAGAAACAAAAAGGTAGAACAGTTCTGCTCCCTAGATCCCAGGGGGAACCCTCAAGCCCTAGATGCTTTCATGATTCCCTGGACACAATATCTGACCTATGCCT
This sequence comes from Oophaga sylvatica, assembly GCA_033576555.1. Classification (NCBI taxonomy): domain Eukaryota; kingdom Metazoa; phylum Chordata; class Amphibia; order Anura; family Dendrobatidae; genus Oophaga; species Oophaga sylvatica. The sequence continues at coordinate 63,754,616 of JARQOD010000002.1, read as the reverse complement.
TTCCCCCGATTATCCTCATTCCGGCGGTCATAAGAAAGGCCAGGGAGGACAAGGCAAATATGATACTGATAGCCCCCTTTTGGCTGAAACGAATCTGGTTCTCTTGGCTGAGGATGCTGTCGATCTCAGACCCCTGGGTCCTACCAGATCTCCCAGACCTTCTGTCTCAGGGGCCGGTGTTACACCCTCAGACCAGGAACCTCCATTTAACAGCATGGATTTTGAAAGGTCACTATTAAGAGGCAGGGGGTTTTCAGAGAGCTTGATAGATACTCTACTGAAGAGTACAAAGCCGGTCACAACTAAAGCCTATGGTAGAACTTGGAAGAGATTCCTTTCCTTCTCGGGGGTGGAACTTCATGAGGGGCTGCAGATTGCCAAGATTCTAGAGTTTTTACAGAAGGGGCTGGAAAAGGGCTTAGCAGTAAGTACCTTAAGGCTAAGTTCACACGTTGCGGAATTGCCGCGGAAATTTCCGCGGCAATCCCGCACTTCTCCCGCAGGAAATACGCACGTTTTTTGTATGCTGATTCCCGCCAGAATAATAGCGTTTTGCAAGCGTAATTAGCTTGCAGAATGCTAGCGTTTTCCTAGCGATCTGTAGCATCGCTTGGAAAACTGATTGACAGGTTGGTCTCACGAGTCACACATAGTGTTTGACACGTGTGACCAACTTTTTACTATTGATGCCGCCTATGCCGCATCAATAGTAAAAAGATCTAATGTAAAAATAATAAAAAAAATAATAAATAATGATATTCTCACCTTCCGGCGTCCCCCGCAGCCTTCCCGCCTCTCAGCGACGCTCCCGGCAACTCGCGGTCCAAGGATGCATTGCGACAAATCACACCGATGACGTAGCATCTCGCGAGACCGCTACGCCATCTGGGTGATTCTCGCAAAGGACTCTTGGGACCGGAAGTTGCCGGGAGCGTCGCTGAAGGCGGGAAGGCTGCGAGGGCCGCCGGAAGGTGAGAAATATCATTATTTATTATTTTAATTATTGTTTTACCAGGGATATGGTACCCAGGGCCTGGAGGAGAGTCTCCTCTGCTCCAGACCCTGGGTACCATCCGCACATGAACCGCTTACATTGCGCATAGTGGGCATAGCCACATGCGGAAAGTAAGCGGTTCAATGCATTCCTATGGCGGCGGAATCACCGCGGTTACGCTAAATTAATGAACATGTTGCTAGATTTTCCGCGAAGCGTTTTTTTCGCGGAAAATACCGCAACATGTGTACAAAACATGCGCAATCAATTAACAAGTATAGAATGCTTATGCTTTTTTTCGCGGTTTAACCGCGGAAAATTGCGGAAAAACCGCGAAAAAAAACGCAATTATTCCTGATCGTGTGCACTTAGCCTAAAAGTACAGATAGCAGCTCTGGGAGCTCTATATAATCAGGATGTTGCAGGAAACCCCTGGGTAGCATGTTTCTTTAGGGCGGCCACTAGATCCACTCCTATTGCGACCCCCAGACTACCATCATGGGATCTTAACCTAATGCTATCAGCATTGACGGGCCCCATTCGAGCCCATAGAGTCAGCTCCCTTGAGAATTTGTCTCAGAAGACGGCCCTACTAGTAGCACTCACATCAGCGCGTAGGGTAAGCGACATTCAGGCCTTGTCTGCAAATCTTCCATTTACTAAGAGCTTGGAAGACAGTGTCGTCCTCAAACCTGATCCGGCCTATCTGCCCAAAGTCGCGTCCCATTTTCATAGGTCCCAAGAGGTAGTACTCTCCTCCTTCTGTCCAAACCCTAAGAATAGGGGAGAAGAGAAATTCCATACCCTTGACGTAAAAAGGTGCCTAGTCCAATTCTTAGAGGCTACTAAGGCCTGTAGGAAGGAAGGCTCTCTATTTGTGTGTTTCCAGGGGCCCAGGAATGGACTCAAAGCATCCAAGAGTACCTTAGCGAGGTGGATAAAGGATGCGATCACGCTAGCTTATTCGTCCAGCGGGAATACCGTTCCGGAGGGATTGAAAGCTCATTCCACTAGGGCCATGGCAACCACATGGGCTGAGAGAGCTGAGGTATCAATAGAGCAGATCTGTAAAGCGGCCACCTGGTCATCACCTTCAACCTTTTTTAGGCACTACCGCTTAGACCTTGCCTCTACATCTGACCTGACCTTTGGAAGAAGGGTACTCCAGGCTGTGATCCCTTCCTAAGCGGCCAAATCTCAGTAATTCTCTCCGTGGTGCTGTCATGGGTGAGGGAGAAACTAGTAGTTACTTACCGTTAACGGTGTTTCTCGGAGCCCATGACAGCACCTGCTTAATTCCCCCCCTTATCATGTGTGCGGTGAGCACGATTTTTTAGTTTTGGTAGAACGTCGTGTTTAGGCACGGTGTTAATTCATACTAAGCAGTATTAGTAATATGTATATACTTTCTTTGTCTAACTAACCTTGAGACCCTCTGATGCTCTGTAACCAACTGGGGGGCAGAGGAGAGGTACCGCCTTTTTATCTGTAGGGTTCCTGTCCCTGATGGGCGGATCCCCCTCTCTCCGTGGTGCTGTCATGGGCTCCGAGAAACACCGTTAACGGTAAGTAACTACTAGTTTCTCACTCAAGTTCTGCTCTCTAAGGATTGGAGTGCTCTATTCAGACAGACCTCTCTTGTTCCTGTTGCTTCTCTCTGATGGTGTTGGGGCACATGTTTTATAACATATCTCCCTTCTCCACTGTTGTTCATTTCTCAGGCAGTACTTTCATTTTCTACATGTCCCATACTATTCTTTTCTCTGTTAGCTGCCCGTACACTCATTCTCCATAAATATGCTTTAGTTTGGACCTTCAGTGGCTTTTATTTAGAATTGAAGGAAGCTGAATATATCACCGCAAGAACCATGTCTATAAGCTATTGCTTTTTATCTAATGTATTATTTTCCAAGTACATGGCTTTTTCAGAGGTCTTGAAATGTGGTATTTCGTTTTGTTGTATGGTTGCCTCTTGGGATGTTAAAATATTTCCTTTTTAAAGACAAATCAATAGTACATATGAAAATGTTAAAATATTTCCTTTTTAAAGAGTAAATCAATAGTATATATGAAAATAAGCAACTTGGTAACATCTTATCGGAGAAATCAGTTTTTCTTTCTCTACTAGAATTGATCAGTCATTATCAAAATTCTTAATTTTGAGGTACAATCTGTATTCAGTGAAGACAGACTTTCCCATTACTGAGATAGGAGATGGTCACTCTTTAACAATCTACTATCTTTTTGTTATATCTAATGCCGGGGATTATGGTTCTCTGTTGAATCCCATTAGACTAGTCACCAATAATCCCGCTAATGCTCTTAAATGGAATCAATCAGAACAAACTGTTTATATGGTCCTGTTTCTCTCTCAATAAATAAAGCTGTGGATGACATTATCTTTTATTCTTTTCTCCCTGACAGAAAAGAAACATATTTTAATTGATATGCAAGTGAGTCTTAAGTTCTCTGGGTCTAATCAGATCACTCCCCAAACCTCTGCCTTCCCAACTCTATTCCCTCCCAGTCCCATTTTCCTTTGCTGACTGTTGTCTCTGGCCTGACTGCACAGTCAGTGAGCTGTCAGTCAAGCAGAGGAACAGATAATATAGCTGAGGAGTCCGAGGCGTTGGGAAACACTGCTGTGGAGTTGGTAAGCCAAACCTCCGACTCTGACTCCTCAATTTCCTTGACTTCCAACTCTGACTCCGACTCCAACTCCCCAGGACGGCCTCACTGCTGAGCATGTGCATAAAGTGCAGCACAGATTCATCTCAACTAAAAGCCAAGATCCTTAGATCAGGAACAGAACAGACATTTATAGGACATTTCATAACTTTCCCAAGTTGTTATGAAAACATTTACAGCACATCCTGCATTGTACTACTGAACCAATGTATTACCGTATATATTTTAGGAGTCCGACTCTGTACATTTTATATCAACTCCACCAAGTTGTACACCGACTCAGACTCCATAGCCCTTAATAATCTTAAGTAATAATCTTTATTTTTATATAGCGCTAACATATTCCCCAGCGCTTTACAGTTTGCACACATTATCGTCGCTGTCCCCGATGGGGCCCACAATCTACATTCCCTAACAGTATGTCTTTGGAATGTGGGAGGAAACCGGAGAACCCGGAGGAAACCCACGCAAACACGGGGAGGACATACAAACTCCTTGCAGATGTTGTCCTTTGTGGGAAATGAACCCAGGACTCCAGTGCTGCAAGGCTGCAGTGCTATCCACTGAGCCACCGTGCTGCCCTGTTGGGAAGTGCTTTTATCACAACCAGAGCATGCAAACCTCATTTGCGTATGCATTGATACAGCAATTTCAGCTGCAGATGAAGGAAGGGAGACACACTAGGCATTACTAGTGGGTAGGCGGAGCCCCAGATAGGATTGACACCTCAGATTAAAAAGTGTTGACCGGCCCCTCCAGCTCAGGCTCCTCCTACTCAGCACTTCAGTCTAAAATTTGAGGTCTCAGAGGATGGTCGCTGCTGGAAGCAGCTCCTCAGAAGATTTTATTATTTTCTCCTTCGTCTCATTGGGGGACACAGGACTGTGGGTGTATGCTACTGCCGCTAGGAGGCTGACACTAAGTAAACATAAAAAAAGGTTAGCTCCTCCTCCGCCGTATACACCTCAGCACTGGCCGCAGGCAAACCCAGTTCTTGCTTAGTGTCTGATGGAGGCACACGTCTGGTTATTTTTCCAGACCATCTTTTTTTTTTTTTTTTTTCCCTTTCCCACGAAGATGAGATAGGGGCGACGGATCCTATTGAAAGGGTCCGATCTCCCCAAACCATCAACGGGCGAGCACGTGGAGTAAAGCCTCCAACGTATCCTCTCCCGCAACGTGGGACATGAATGCCGGACTCAGCCCTGACCACCCTAGGGTATTGAAACCCTAGGCTGTACAGAGGCAAGAGTTAGTCCGTGCGGCCCCCACTGCACCACCAATGCTAGACTGCGGTGCTGCAAGGAGGCGGACGGTCCCTCTCCTCACCCTCTGAAGGGGTGATGGAGTTAGGGTTCCTGCACCGTCCTACCTTATTTTGTATGGAGCCCCCATTTTACCTACATGAAGCAGAATTTTATGGCCTGAGCGAACGAAGAAGGTTTTCTTACCTCCAAGGGACGTGTGACCAAGATTACTGGAGCGGGTAGGAACCAGCTGTTCGTTCCCCCTCCTCCACAGGGGGGGTGGGGGGGATGTATGAAGTCGGCGTCCGCCTCCCGCCTGGACAGCCGCTAGGGTTGCGGCCAGCGCTGGGCCTTTGCCAAATTTAGTCCCCGGCTTTTCCCGGGGACTAGGCCGTGGGCCGGTGTTTACTGTCCGGCGTTAGCCGGAGGGTGGGCCGCGGTCGTGGGGGGGGGGATCCGCCCCCGGCGGCGTCTCCTTCCGGCGGGCCCGCCCTCTGACTTTGGGGACCTCCTTTCGCCCGGCTTCTGGGCTGTGGTTTTAAAATTTAGTCCCCGGCTTTTTCCGGGGACTGGGCCGCGGGCCGGAATTCTGTGTCCGGCGTCAGCCGGGGGGTGGGCCGCTGTCGCAAGGGAGATCCGCCCCCGGCGGCGTCTCCTTCCGGTGGGACCGCCCTCCGACTTTAGGGCCTTAGCCGGAAATTTAGGCCGCGGCTTCGGCCGGCGCTAGGCCGCGGCTTCAAATTTAGTCCCCGACTTTTGCCGGGGACTAGGCCGCGGCCGGAAGTAGGTGGGAGGCGCCTCTTGAGAGGCTCGACTACATGAGCACGCCTCCCTGACAGAGGAGCGCTCCTTTTTGAAAAATTTTGGAGCTCAGTTGTGGAGTCTTCCTACGCCATTGCTATTTGGACGCTGTTTTTCAGGACGCAAGGGATACAGGACTGGGGTAAGTCGACACCGCTCAGGGGCTGCTACTACCTCCAGCCTGGTTGTTCCTCTTTACTCCGCACTCTTTTTCGCCTCTCTGCTGACCGTCACATCCAGTTCATTGCGGATCCAGAAATGTCCAGAAGATCTAAAGTTCATACGGTGCTGTATACCGCATGCATTGCCTGTAGGTCCCCTTTTCCGCACGGCCAGACTTCTCGGGTCTGCGAAGCCTGTGACTCTGAACGGGCTCAGGAACCCGCTCCTATAGCTGAGCCTAGTGCGTCAGGTCCCCCTGAGTGGGCCTTGTCCCTGACTCAATCTGTGGCGTCATTAACAAAAGCGATCGAGTCCCTTCAAGCTCCCGATAGGAGCAGGGACAGTGGTTCACCCGTCTTGGCGACGTCTCATGAACCTCCGGCCTGCAGGGGCCGCGCTCTCACCAGGCAGATGCAGGGAAAGCGAACCCACACTGCGTCGCCTTTGCCGTCCGGGGCCTCGGCATCTTTCAGTTCCGTCTCTCGCTCTCCCTCACCTCTGGCAAGTGATCAGTATTCGGATTCTGATTCAGAAGGGTCCCTTAATTTAGAGGCACCAAATTGTCAGGACACAATTGACAGTTTGATTGAAGCTGTCAATCAAACTTTGGGGATAGACGATGAGTCCACCTTGACCTCCGGTCATAAGGTGTCCTTCAAAAGAGCCAAGCAAACTCATAAGGTTTTTGGGGCTCATCCTGAGTTTGAGGAACTAGTGCAGCGCCACCGAGAGAAACCGGACAAGCGCTTCGCAGGACAAAAGGCTCTCAATACTAGATATCCTTTTGCTCCTGAGCTTCTTAAGAAGTGGGCGGAATCTCCTGCGGTTGATCCTCCTGTGTCGCGTTTGGCGTCTAGGACGCTCCTCTCCCTTCCTAACGGTTCCTCGATCAAGGAACCAACGGATCGTCTGATTGAGAGTTTGGCCCGCTCGGTGTTTGAAGCATCGGGTTCTGCTCTCTCTCCTTCTTTTGCAGCGACTTGGGTTGCTAAGGCCATGATATCCTGGTCGGAGTCTCTAAATAGAGCTCTTCATGGTATACAGGTACCGTCTGAAGTAACCGAGATTTCTAATCAGATAGCGCTGGCAGGAGACTTCTTAATTAATGCGTCCATGGATGCGGCAAATTGCTCAGCCCTAGCTGCTGCTAATGCAATTGCCATCAGAAGATCTTTGTGGCTGAGAACCTGGCGAGCAGACTCAATCTCAAAGAAATCGCTTACATCCTTACCATATCAGAATGGTCGGTTATTTGGCGAAAGGTTGGATCAGCTCATATCTGATGCGACGGGAGGGAAGAGCAGTTTCCTTCCTCAGCAAAAGATTAAGCAGCCTTTTCGCCGACAGCTTCAGCCTCGCTTTAGGGCCTTTCATAACCCAGGTTGGGCCGCGCCAGCTACCTCCAGCGGTTCAGGTCGGCCTAATCAAGCCAGAGATCGTCAGGTCTCCTACAGGACCAACCCTCTGGGAAGAGGGCGATCTCAACAACCAAGATCTAGAGGGTCCAAACCCCAGAAATATTCGGACAAATGACTGGAGGCAGAATCCGGTCAATTTATCCAGAGTAGGCGGCCGCTTACTCTGGTTTCGCCCCATTGGCTATCAATTACTCACGACGAGTGGGTCAGAGAGTTAGGCTCCTCGGGGTACAAAATAGAATTTACCAGCCTTCCTTCAAATCGTTTTTTTCCCTCGCGCCTTCCCAAGGAGGAATCTCGGGTTCGCGCCTTATTCAGGGCGGTCGAGTCTCTTCGGCACAGCGGGGTTGTCGTACCTGTTCCGGAAATCGAAAAAGGTCAGGGGTTTTATTCCAACCTGTTCATTGTACCCAAAAAAGACGGTACCGTAAGACCCATTCTGGATCTAAAGCGACTGAACCGGTTTGTCAGAATTCGTCATTTCCGAATGGAGTCTCTCCGTTCTGTCATTGCAGCCATGGAAAAAGGGGAATTTCTAGCATCAATAGACATTCAGGATGCCTATCTTCACATCCCCATATTTCCTCCTCATCAGAGATTTCTTCGGTTTGCCGTCGGCAAACTTCATCATCATCAGTTCGCAGCCTTGCCTTTCGGGCTAGCCACAGCCCCCAGGGTGTTCACAAAGGTCATGGCTGCTGTTGTGTCCATTCTGCACTCCAGGGGGGTAGTCCTCCTGCCTTACTTAGACGACCTCCTCATCAAGGGTCCGTCTTTTCAGACCTGCGAGGAAAGTGTCAGCATTACGTTAGACACCCTTGCTCGCCTGGGGTGGCTGGTGAATATGAAGAAGTCATCTCCCGTGCCATCTCGGAAGATCACCTTTTTAGGGATGAATTTCGACACCGCTCAGGGGTTGATAATTCTTCCTCAAGACAAGGCCTTGGTTCTCCGTCAAGAGGTACGGATCCTTCGCCAACCAATTCCTCACACCATCCGGTTTTGCATGAGGGTCCTAGGAAGGATGGTGGCAGCAATCGAGGCTATTCCATTTGCCCAATTTCATCTTCGCCCCCTTCAACATGCACTCTTGGCAGTATGGGACGGGAGCCCTTACTCCCTCAATCTTCGGTGTCGTCTGTCCCTGCAGGTCAGACAGACTCTAATGTGGTGGATGAAGAGCACCACTCTTCGACAGGGTCGGTTGTTTCCTCCAAATTTCTGGTTGGTTGTCACAACGGATGCCAGCCTGCTCGGATGGGGAGCAGTGTTTCGTCACCACACAGCCCAGGGAACTTGGTCTCAGCAGGAATCGACCCTCCCGATCAATATTTTAGAGATCCGAGCTATTCGGCTGGCTCTGAGGCATTTTCACCAGCATCTGGCGGGCCACCCAGTCAGAATACAAGCGGACAATGCCACGGCAGTGGCATACATAAACCATCAGGGAGGTACCCGCAGCAGGCGGCCATGCACGAGGTAAAACAGATTCTAACTTGGGCAGAGGTAAATCACTCTGTGATTTCAGCGGTCCACATTCCGGGCGAGGAAAACTGGGCTGCGGATTTTCTCAGCCGTCACGGCATAGCGTCAGGGGAATGGTCACTTCATCCCGAAATTTTTCAGCAGATATGCCGACGCTGGGGAACCCCAGATGTGGACCTGATGGCTTCCAAGATAAATGCCAAGGTGCCCAACTTCGTCTCCCGGTACCGGGATCCGCAGGCATTTGCAGTAGACGCTCTGGTCCTACCATGGAATCAGTTTCATCTTCCATACTTGTTTCCACCAATAGCCCTTCTCCCAAGGGTGATCAGAAAGATCAGGATAGAGGGGGTTCCTGCGATATTAATCGCTCCGGATTGGCCGCGTCGCTCATGGTACGCGGAGCTGGTACAATTGCTCGCCGACGCACCCTGGCGACTGCCAGAGCGCGTGGACCTTCTCTCCCAGGGCCCAGTTTACCACCAGAACTTAGCGGTCCTGTGTTTGACGGCCTGGCCGTTGAATCTTGGATCCTGACCAGGGCTGGTTTCTCTAAAAAGGTCGCCGCAACGATGGCTAACGCCCGAAAGCCCGTTTCGGCCCGCATCTACCACGGTACTTGGAAGGTCTTTTTTGCTTGGTGCAGGAACATGGTTGTTCCCGCTTCGGTTTTCAATTCCAAACATTCTGTCATTTCTCCAGGCAGGCCTAGATTCAGGTCTAGCACCAAGTACGCTTAGACGCCAGATATCAGCCTTATCAGTGCTTTTTCAGCGAAGAATCGCGTCTAATTTTCAGGTTAGGACCTTTATTCAAGGGGTTGTCCATATAGTTCCGCCCTACAAGGCTCCCTTAGATGTTTGGGATCTCAATCTAGTCCTGGGAGTCCTGCAGGAGTCTCCTTTTGAACCTTTGCAGGAGGTTTCTCTGTCATTTCTTTCCTGGAAAGTGGTGTTTTTGGTAGCCATAACATCCATAAGGCGGGTTTCGGAGCTGGCCGCACTGTCTTGTCGAGCTCCGTACTTGCTTTTCCATCAGGATAAGGTGGTGCTCAGACCAACACCACCTTTTTTGCCTAAAGTCGTGTCCTCTTTTCATATTAATGAGGACATTGTTTTGCCCTCATTTTGCCCAGCTCCGACGCACCGAGTGGAGAAGGCTCTCCATACGCTGGATCTGGTGAGAGCACTCAGGAGATATGTTTCTCGGACGGCGTCCTTTCGGCAGACGGACACGCTGTTTGTTCTCCCTGAGGGTCGCAGGAAGGGACTCGCTGCCTCTAAATCAACCTTGGCTAGGTGGATTCGGTTAGCCATTCAGGAGGCTTACCGCATCAGAGGCGCGGTAGTTCCCGCAGGGATCAAGGCTCACTCCACCCGAGCGGTGGGTGCCTCCTGGGCCCTTCGGCATCAGGCTTCGGTGGAACAGGTTTGTAAAGCAGCAACCTGGTCCAGTCTGCATACCTTTTCCAAGCATTATAATGTCCATACCCAGGCTTCTGCGGATGCCAGTCTGGGTAGAAGGATTCTTCAGGGCGCGGTTGCGCACCTATAGGCAATGCCTGTTATAAATTACACTGTGGAGTCGATTTCCCACCCAAGGGACTGCTTTGGGACGTCCCACAGTCCTGTGTCCCCCAATGAGACGAAGGAGAAATACGGATTTTTGTGTTACTCACCGTAAAATCCTTTTCTCCGAGACGCTATTGGGGGACACAGCACCCTCCCTAAGAGCCGGCTGGCTTTATATTGAGTTAACTCTATTCTCCTTAAGTTGGTATCAGCAGTTTTTTCTTCTGGATATACTGTATCTGTGTTAACTCTTGATTTATTTTTTAGCCTCCTACTGCTTTTTGCACTAAACTGGGTTTGCCTGCGGCCAGTGCTGAGGTGTATACGGCGGAGGAGGAGCTAACCTTTTTTTATGTTTACTTAGTGTCAGCCTCCTAGCGGCAGTAGCATACACCCACAGTCCTGTGTCCCCCAATGAGCGTCTCGGAGAAAAGGATTTTACGGTGAGTAACACAAAAATCCGTATTTTTATCGGACAAGAGACTTGGATCACCAGAGTGGTCTAGAGGTCTCAGGGGTCTCAGCGCTGCTGGACCCCAACCTCTCCCTTGGCGGATCTGTATTACCCTAATGGTGGTCCCTGCAGAACCCTGCCGGCCCGGGGGGATGAGGATGGCTTCCCTGGCGGGGGCGCAAACCGCGCACAGGGGTCACTGCGTCCCCCGCCCTGGGGGGAAGCATGGGCAAGCGCCAGAAACCCCTGGGGGTCCCTGTGGCGCTCGGCTGGTGAGTACTCCACATATTAAAGATGTGTGTGAGTGATTTAGCGGTTGCTGCGGCAACCGCTGTACAGTATACATGCCGGTGACTCTGAGGAGAAGAGGAGTGCGCGCTTTTTTATTTTTGAATTTCGCGCCGCTCTGAGGGGAAGAGAGAGAGAGGAGTGCGCGCCTTTTTTATTTTTGAATTTCGCGCCGCTCTGAGCGCGCGCTTTACTGCAGCCTCCATTTTCGGCTCCTCTACATGGAGCACATCGGAGGCAGAGCGCGGCGGCCATTTCATGACAGGCTGAAATCGCTCCCCTCCCCTCCCGGCAAGAACGTGACCAGCTGGGTGAGTCGCTTCTAGCCCGCGGGCAGAAGCTTAACCCCTTCACCCCCACAGCGCGGGCGCCGTCTGGGGCACTAATGAGTGACAGATTGCGCGGTCCTGCGGCTGTTATCGCATAAGGGGCTCGCACACTCTTTTCAATATTAATAAAGAGGTTGTGGGGAGCCTGCGATATTATTATTATTGCCTCTAACGTTTCCGCTAACGATCCTGATAACGACGCATACTAATGCGATCGTTTGTGTGATCTTTTTTAATGTCGCTAATAGCTGCCAATCTGAGCGATCTCATTAACATCGCATAAGCGGTTAGCGATCCCCTTAATGACTTTGGCGGTCATTGCGATATACAAAACAGCGCAATTTTTTAGCGATTTTGTGGAACGTTTTTTCTGTATAGTGTGGCATAACTGTCCTGTAGCTGTGACCTTATAAGAGGCGCTTGAGGCTCGCACACCCTTTTCATTATCAAGGTTGTGGGGAGTCTGCTACTTTAACCCCTTCTTAGGCGGTTAACTCTTAATGGGGGGCAGCTGGGGTAGCTCTCTCTTTAAGAGCTTTAACCCTTCAGCGTTTGTTATTTCTTTAAGAAACATACTGTTCTGGTTACTGACAGGTTTAACCTGCCGTATACTATGCAAGGGCAGTCCATTTCCCAGATCCGCTATAGGATCAGTCTCGCGTATCTGACACGCAGACCTCGACTCATGCGCAGCGGTCGTAAGTTCCAGTGGTGTCAAAATGGAGGTCCTCACTAGTTTTTATTGATGGCCTGTCTGACCTTCTAGGTTATTGGGTGTCAGCTACATCCTCTCAAGGAAGCGACACAAATCGGTGCCTTCCTTCTCGCGTAGCGAAGATGTCCGATTCGGACAAGGAAGATCGGCAGGGACACTCTGCCTCTCTCATGGGCCGTACTAAGATTTCTCCATGAGGGCATTACAGTTACCGGAGGAGGTAACTAGACGTCCTGGTAAGTCGGCCCGGATGTTTCAGGAGTGTCATGGGTCGCGACGGCTTTACAAACTGTTTCCGTTTTTTTTTTTTTTTTTTACGGAGTTGATTGTTAATTGGACCCCTTCTCCTGAAGTGAATGTCCCTTTACCCCAGCTTAGCAAATCTTCCTGGTAAAGGGAAGGCGAGTCTGCAACCCGCTGGACAGAAAAACGGAGATGGCAACAATATCCATCTGTGAGGCCGCAGGTCATGGATTCGGTATTAAGGATGTACTTGTAAAGTTTCCCTGAGCCGGTTGGACCGTCTAAGGACGGGATCCCCTCTTTCGAGGTAGATGGGCTTGTCAAGTTGAAGGATACTGCGTCACTGCTATCCAGGGCGCAATCCTCGGCAGTCACAGTCAGACTCTGTGGCTTGGACAGTGGACGCGGTTTCCAAGCAGGGTTTGCTATCTTTAGCTTAGGAAGTGGTCAGCTATTTGAATCTGACCTCACGGAGCTGATTGCCAAGGCAAAGGCAAAAGAAACAGCTTTACCGCAGCGCAGACCTGTGACTTCTGCGTCTGGCAGGACTAGTGCCGGTAGTTGTCGGCGGTCCTTTCGGTTCAAGGGATGATCCGGCCAACCTTCTGGGGGTTTGGGTCGTCTCTCTCTTTTTTTTTTTTTTTTTAAAAAAAAAAAAAAGGGGGAATTCTCAGAAATTCCGCATACCCTGGAAACAGAACTTCTGTTAAGACAGAAGCTGGCAAAAAACCCGCTAAGGCGCACTGTCGTCTGGGTCTCACTCGAGCGCTCTCGAGTGGGGGGTCGTTTACTCCAATTCAAACCGACTTGGGTTTCCCGTGTGTCGGACGCCTGGATGACACAGGTTGTGTTGGCAGGCTACTTCATAGAGTTTCTTTCTCGATCCCCAGACAGTTTTTGCCAATCTCGCATTCCGTCAGAGCCGAACTATTTGCCGTTCTACTACGAGAGGTCGATTCCCTTCTGCAGAAGGGTGTGGTGATACCGGTTCCGCAGAGGACCGGGGAAGAGGAATTTTATTCCAACCTCTTTGTGGTCCCCAAAAAGGAGGACAAATTTCGCCCTATTCTGGATCTCAAAGATTGAATCGACATGTCTACACCCGACAATTTCACATGGAGTCGTTTCGCTCCGTTGTGGCAGCCCTGTCGCAGAACGCCGTCGGAAGGGCTCACCTGCGCTTCCTTGTTTTTGCCATAGGTCAAGACCATTGCCAGTTTGTGGCTCTGCCATTCGGCTTGGCCTCGGCGCCCAGAGTTTTTACAAAAATTCTGGTACCCCTCATGGCAATTCTTCAAAGACAGGGGGTTACGATTTTTCCCTACCTGGACGATCTCCTCAAAGGAGGAGGCGGTAACGGCTCGCAATCTATCCCTTAAGCTCCTGGAGGATTTCGGGTGCTGGTTCAATTGGGAGAAGTCGTCTCTGGAACCGTCGCAGTCATTCCTGTTTTTGGGAATGCATTTTGACACGGTACGGACGGTGGTGTCCCTTCTTTCCAGACAAGCGGGCATGTCTATTCCGACATGTACAGATTATGAAGTCTGCGACAGCAATGTCCCTTCGGAAGTGTATGCGCCTTCTGGGTTGATGGTGGCGTTCATAGAGACACTTCCGTTTGCCCAATTTCATTCCAGGGCCCTCCAAAGGCTCATTCTGAGTCGTTGGGATCGATCGCAAGTTTCTCTGGATTGCAACGTCATCATCTCTCACAGGTGCGAGAATCCCTAGGATGGTGGTTACGTCCAGGAGCGTTATCCCTGGGGAAATCTTTCTTTCCTCCGAGGTGGTCGGTCATAACCACCGATGCCAGCCTAACGGGCTGGGGGGGGGGTGTCTGGAACGATCTTTGGATCCAGGGAGTATGGTCATCGGGAGAGTCTGTTCTACCGATCAACATCCTGGAATTGAGGGCAATTTTCCTTTGCCTCCATCACTGACGGTTCCTTCAAGCGGTCTACCAGTCTGAGTGCAGACAGACAACGTGACGGCGGTTGCGTTATATTAACCACCAAGGCGGGACAAGGAGCTCCAGGCTCTTGATGGAGGTGTCTCGGATTCTGTATGGGCCGAGACCAAGGTTCCAGCTATCTCTGCGATGCACATTCCAGGAGTCCAGAATACCACGGCGGACTTCCTCAGTCGCGAGAAGATGGATCCTGGAGTCTTCATCCGAAAATTTTTGCACTGCTGTGCTTCCGTTGGGGAACTCCCCAAGTGGATTTGATGGCATCCAGGTTCAATGCCAAACTACTGACCTTCATGTCCAGGTACAAGGACCCGAAGACTATAGCGGTGGTTGCTCTGGTGGCTCCGTGGGACCATTTCGAGCTAGTCTATGTGTTTCTGCCGATATCTTTACTTCCTCTGGTGCTGCGTCGGATCAGACTGGAGAGAATTCCGGCTATGTTGATAGTCCTGGATTGGCCAAGGAGGGCGTGGTTCTCGACACTGGTGTCGCTTTTGGCGGCACCGCCATTCCCACTTCCTCCTCGCCCGGACCTGTTAACCCAGGGGCCCGTTCGTCACCGGACTTGAAGTCTCTGCGTTTGACGGCGTGGCTCTTGAGACCAAAATATTGACCCGTAGAGGTTTTTTCAGCCGAAGTCATTGCCACTCTGCGAGCTGCCAGAGGTCCGGCTACTACTAAGATTTATCACAAGATTGGGAAGCCTTCTTTTAGTGGTGTTCGGGTTCTTCAAGGAATCCGAGGATTTTTTTCCATTCCCAATTTGTTGGCTTTGCTGCAGTACGGGCTGGACAAAGGTTCGGCAGTTAGCACTCTGGAAGGTCAGGTTTTCTGCCCTGTCCTTGCTGTTTCGGAAGGCTATCGCCTCGCGTAGGGACGTGCGTTCCTTTTTTTCAAGGAGGTAACCCGTCAGCTTCCACGCGGAAGGCACCTGTGTCTCCTTGGCGCCTCAACCTTGTTTTGGAGCTCTTCAGCATGTACCTTTTGAGCCTATGGGTTCTGCTAGATTTTCTTTACTTTCTTAGAAGGTTGCCTTCTTACTGGCGGTAACCTCTTTAAGAAGGGTTTCTGAGTTGGCAGTTTTTTCCTGCTCGCCTCCTTTTCTGGAGTTTTAACCCGGATCGAATAGTGCTTCGCACTCGGGGCGACTTTTACCTAAGGGGTGTCGCAATTTCATGCTAACCAGGATATTGTGTTGCCTTCGCTTTGCCCGGGCCCAAGGAATGCAAAGGAACGGGACTTGCACAAATTGGATTTAGTGCGAGCCTTGAAGTTCTATTTGTCTGTCATTCAAGGCTTTCGAAAGTCAGATTCCCTGTTTGTGATTACAGCAGGTCGTAGGCGTGGTCACGAGCTTCCAAGGACCCTATAGCTCGTTGAATTTGGTCGGCCATTTTGGAGGTTTACCGACTTAAAGGGGAACCTTGTCCGATTAAGATTCGAGTTCACTCCACGAGGGCTGTGGCTTCATCGTGGGCCTTTCACCAAGGGCCTCGGCAGTTCAGCTCTGCCGAGCGAACGACCTGGCGTTCTGTCCACACATTTACAAAGTTTTATAAGGTGGATGTCAGTGTTTCCGCTGATGCGGCCTTAAGACGTAGGGTCCTGCAGGCAGCGGTAATTTAAAGTTTTTAGTTAACTTGTATTTGGCGCCTGTGGCGCATTTATCTAGGTTGTTGGGTTTCTGCCTATTTTGGTTTTTTCCCACCCTAATTTTTTGGACTGCTTTGGGACGTCCCACTAGTAATGCCTAGTGTGTCTCCCTTCCTTCATCTGCAGCTGAAAGACGGATTTTGGTAAGAACTTACCTGTAAAATCCTTTTCAGCGAAGAAGGAAGGGAGACACACATCCCTCCCATGGCAGAAGTGTGTTGTTGTATTTACAGATGCAGCGTGGCCCTTCTCTGATAGCGATTTTCTGAGCTGAGGTCGACGCGCTACGGCTCTGTTCCAGCATTGCCAGCTTGTCGCAGTAGTCAGGTTCAGTGAGTAGTACCTGGAACTGTGTGGTTTTTTCTTTGCCAATTGCATGCATAACCTGTACTTTTGTATTTTTCTTTGAAGTCCTTCAGAAGGGGTTATGTTGCTTCGCTGGTGATATGTTTCTTCCTTAAGCTTGGGTACGACTGAAGTGCTGAGTAGGAGGAGCCTGAGCTGGAGGGGCCGGTCAACACTCTTTTAATCTGAGGTGTCAATCCTATCTGGGGCTCCGCCTACCCACTAGTAATGCCTAGTGTTCCTCCCTTCCTTCTTCGCTGAAAAGGATTTTACAGGTAAGTTCTTACCAAAATCCGTCTTTTTGAGTCTGAGAAACAGGTTGCACTAATAAAGCTGTGGATGACCTTATCTTCCAGAGAGCATAACGACCATATAAGTACTTTGGGGAGGTGACTTGTTCTGACAGATTTCCTTTAAAGGAGCAAAAAAGGAGGAAAAACAAGTCCACTACAAAAATATAAAATTTTATTCAAAATATAGCAAAAAAGACACATATTGAGACAAACGGGCCATAAAAACACATATACATAGTGTAAAAGAGGGGCATACAGGTCACAACCCAAGAATGAAGAGACGACCTGGTGTTCGCCCAGACCAGTCAGTAATGTGTTGTAATGCCAAAAATGGGGCAGAGCAAAAAAAAAAACCTGCTAAACATACTTCAATTCCAAAAACAATAATGAAGATAGAGAGTTAACCCTAACAGAGAAGCAATGATAATGCCTCTGATAAAATGTCTCTAATTTGATAGACTTAGTGCCGAGACACTCACAGCTGTAAACAAATGCAGTGAGCTATAAAAGTAAAAAACCCTGCAAAGTAACTGTAATCTATGCTTCCAAGTGGGTAACCTTATTGAGCACATGCAAGTGTTGTTCTTAATTACAATTTTTGGCATAACATTTTAACATTTTTTTACATACACTTTACAGATTGTCATTTTAGATCAGAGCTCCTAATTTTTCATATCTTTTTATTTGTGTGTCTGTGTGCTCCAATTACAAATGATGTGGTTTTAATGAGATTTCCGTACCTTTTATTTCCCTCTTTAGCCTTTGCACAAAAGCCTCGACCCCCAGTAATCCGGAGCAGCTTGTTATATCCCTCATAACCATTGGTCACATAGCACAACAGGCCCTGATCAGTTTGCGGGTCCTCTAAAGTCCATGGTAGCAAACTTTGTGGTAAAGGACTTGTTAATGATGGACAGAGTAAGTTTTATTTTGTATGTGTACTTTTTGATCCACTATAATGACTATAGGATGACTACTTAGTGGTTTCCAGCCTGCGACTGACCAGCACACAGATGCAACACAGGGACCTTTTATTTGCGGTCTTTTTATGTCCATACCAATTTATAGAAGGTTTTGGTCCTTGAATCAGACTTAGGAATGCACCTAACCTATAGACTTTTAATGTGTCTTTGTGGTATCCAAATAATATAAAAATAAGATATATGAATGGGACATTAGACCTCTTAAAACAAACCTGTCAAGTCTCTAACGCTGTTAACCTGCTAAGGGGTTAATCTGCAGGTTAAACGGTGTTCTAAAGGTGACAGCTACCATGAAGAAATGAACTTTATTTCTTTTAATTTGGCTAAAAGATTTTACACCTGCCATCATGACAAGTTAGATTCTTTTGGTAGGGCCCTACTTTATGTAACCTATTAAATTTTGTTAAAATATGTAAGACTCTTTTTAGGTATATTTTTTATTTATTTTTTAAAATGATCAAAAATGCCACATATAAGGAACAAATACCGTCACACCATGGCCGGACCACGTATTACCACCACATAGTGACCGAATGCTACAGTACTGATCATTAATAAAAAACAACAGCACAATACTAATATTACCATAAGTGGCATTATACACAGGAGCTCTGTACATGGTATACAGTGTATAGTGTCAGTGTGCAGGTAATACAGTGATTAACAGTGCCATTATACACTGGAGCACTGTACATAGTATATAGTGTAAAAAACCCAAGGGTATGAAATGGTTCTGAACTTGTGTGCATGCAGCGTTGTAAGCATACGTTCAGTCTGGCCACTAAACAGAAAAAAACAAGGACAGAAACTTAGTAATTGAATACACTGCTGTATATAAACACAGCAATAGTGCATGAAAATAATAATACATTACTTAATGTTTTTTGATTAAAAAAAATGCAAAAGCCATCCCACCACTTCATGGAGACCCTAATTGGGACAGCCCTAACTTTAATATTAAAAAATCTTACCATTTGTCAAGTGACATGCATGTGGATAAGGGCTGAGAAGAACTGAGCCCAAGCCTTGTGGACACACAGCCATATAGTGTATTGCCAATGTACAGGTAATACATTGATCACCAGTGCCGCCAACACAGGAGCTCTGTATATAATGTCAGTGTACAGGTGATAAAGTGATCACCATTGACATTATATACAGGAGTTCTGTATATAGTGTATAGTGTACAGGTAATACATGGTTCACCAGTGACATTATACACAGGAGCTATAGATGTAGTGTTTAGTGTACCAGTAATACAGGATCACCAGTGACATACACAGGAGCTCTGTATATTGTGTCAGTGTACAGGTAATACATTGATCCCCAGTGCCATTCTACACAGGAGCTCTTTGTGCAGTGTCAATGTACAGGTAATAGTGATCACCAGTGACATTATACACGGAAGCACTGTGTACAGGTACTACAGTGATCACCAGTGACATTATACACAGGAGCTATGTATATAGTGTTAGTGCATCGGTTATACAGGGATCATCACTGAAAATATTATACACGGAGCCCTGTATGTAGTGTAAGTGTACAGATAACACACTGACTCACCAGTGACGTCTCTAGTTGCAATCCTCTGCTTTTCTTCATCCAGCGTAGACCTCCATCACTTCTTCCAGCCAGGACTCGTCTCTGCAAAAAATTACACACAGTTATCTAGAGCTCCGCTTCAACAGCACATTCCCCACTTTTTCCACAACTTCTACACTGTCAGATGAAGAAAAAAGTGACACAAATGCCGCCCTGCACAATAACAGGACGCACCCCAATCATTTGCTCTCCTCCACCCTCTAATTCATCATCATTTTCTCTCCCCCACCCTCAAGTCATCACAGTTTGCTGTTCCCCAGCTCCCAGTCTCAGTTCATCATTATTTGCTTCCCCCTCTCAACACCATTCAATTATATTATTAGTGACACACGTACACACGGGTGCGTACGTGATCATGTGCTCGCTTTGGTGCTGTCGCCAGCGTGTCACAAAAAAAAGCGTAGAGAGCCCTGTAGCTGCGCAAACCGTTCGTTTTGATGGCTGTGGCAGCACTATGAAAGCTCCCTGCGCCGAGATGTGCGTCAGTGCACTGTGCATTATTATACTCCGGGGCCAGGTGAGCAGAAGCAACGTGGGGTGGGGGGGTCTTTGCTTCTGCTCACTGGGCCCCATACAGCAGTAAGGGCAGCAATACCCTGGTCATTACAATACATACCAAGACACCTTCAAGTAAATATTGTTTGTCTGTCCAGGGAGAAAAAGTTATTTCCTCCCTGCAGCCCCTCTTTCAGCTGCAGATGGAAGGAAGAGAGCCACAGTATTCATTACTGATGGGTAGGCGGAGCCCCAGATCAGGATGTTACCTCAGATCAAAAGAGTGCTGACTGGCTGGCCCCTCCAGCTCGGGCTCCTCCTACTCAGCTCCAGTCTAAGATTTGAGGTCCAGAGGATGGTCGCTGCTAATGCAGCTCCTCAGAAGATTTTATTATTTTATATTCGGCAGGAGACTTGGATCACTAGTTGGTCTAGAGGTCTCAGGGGTACCAGCGCTGCTGTACCCCAACCTCTCCCTTGGCGGATCTGTATTTACTTAAAGTCCCTGCAAATCCTTGCCGGCCCTGGGGGATGAGGAGAAAGCTTCCCTGGCGGGACGCAAACCACACGTGCGGTCACTGCGTTCTTCGCCCTGGGGGGAAGCATGGGCGACAGCGCCAAAACCCCTGAGGGTCCCTGTGGCGCCTTGGCTGGTGAGTACTCCACACAAATTTTTGATTATAATTATGTGTGAGTGCTTAGCGTCTGGAGAGCAGCGCTATTTACTTGTATTGTCAGTATGCTCAGCGCTGCTGTGACAGCGCTGTTACAAGAAGATGTGGGATTTTTGTCCGCAGGCAGATACCTGCAGGACAGAGAGGGAGCAGGAGCGGGGAGTTCGCGCTCAATATTCGAGCTGGCGGGGGGCGTGGCCTAACTATTCCCGGTCTTCTGAGCAGGAAGACGCGCGCTCTGGCGTTTCTCCTGCGACCCCCTCCTGTGGCGGCCATTACACAGGCTCCTGGGCTCCTCAGACCGCTCCTCTCCTCATAAGACACCACGGCCAGCTGGGTGAGTGCTGATTCCTCACCCTGCAGCGCAGCGATCGCTATCCTGCAGCTGCAGTCTCATTAGAGACATAAAAATTGGCTGGGGCTCACAAATATATATATTGTGGTGAGTTTGCAATATTAACCCCTGAGGTTATTTCTACCAGCTAAAATTTTTTGACTGAATACCGCTGGGGTAACCCTGCTTGGTGGACGTTAACCCTTCAGCGTTTAAAAAAAAAAAAAACCGCATAGTTTTTGCTGGTATTACCGCTTTGACCTGCTCATACAGGTGAGACATGTCTGAACAGGGTTCAGATCCGCGGACCACGTCCCAGTGCCATTACGGCAATCAGATACCAGACCTCCACAGCGTCTAGCGCTGCGGTTCGACAGCGGTGGAAAATTGGACGATATCGCTCGATCGATCAACAACTTGTCTGACCTTTTAGGTCAATATGTGTCTGCTAATTCCTCTCAAGGAAGCGACGCAGGCCGTTACCGGCCTCTACACGAAGCGAGTCAGATGTATCTGATATTGGGCAGAGTTCCCCTTTAAATTCGGATGGAGAAATATCCGATTCAGATGCGGACGAGCCGCAGGGGCGTTCCTCTATGGCGAAGCGTACGGAGGCATTGATTGAAGCCTGAGAGATATATTACAGTTACCGGAGGAGGTAACTAGTCGTCCTGGTAAATCAGCACGCATGTTCCAGGAGTCCCGTGCTTCGCGTACAACATTGCCAGCTCTGGATGAGCTTAATAGTGTAATAGAGGAGGAACGTCTATGTCCAGATAAGCGTTTTCATGGAACGCATTTCTTTGATACACTTTATCCTTGCTCTGCGGAGTTAAAGGATAATTGGACTTCTGCTCCTGAAGTGGATGTGTCTTTATCTCAGCTTAGTAAATCCTCACTACTCCCTATAAGGGAAAAGCGAGCTTACAGGAACCTTTGGATAGAAAGGCAGAAGTGGCGGCAAAAGCAAGCTATGAGGCTGCGGGTCTGGATTTCGAGCAGGCTAGGATCCATGGTGTGCTGCTAGAGCTTCTCTAAGCTGGTTGGCACGTCTGAAGACGGAGTTGCAAAATGAATCTCCGTTATCTGAGATACGGGAAACTTGTGAATGGTTAGAAACGGCAGCCTGTTATATCTTTGATGCCGGTCTGGATACGGCATCTCTGCTGGGCCAAAGCGCAAGCTTCAGCGGTCACAGTCAGAAGAGCTTTATGGCTCAGACAGTGGGCCGGGGACGCAGTTTCCAAACAAGGGGTTGTTGGCCTTACCTTACAAGGGTGGCCATCTTTTTGGATCCGACCTCACAGAGCTGATTTCCAAGGCTAAGGCGAAGGAATCAGCATTACCACAGCGTAGGGCCATGGCCTCTGTGTCCAGTAAGCCTGGTGTCTATAGTGGTCGGCGGTCCTTTCGGGGCCGAGGACGATCTAGTCACTCCTCGTGGGGATCGGGTCGTCCTTCCTTCTCAGGAAAGAAATCCTCTCAGAAAACTCGTACTCCCTGGAAGCAGAGTTTCCGCCAGGACAAGCGGGACTTGACAAGAAGCCCGCAAAGTCGGATTGACGCCAGGGGGCCACTCGAGGATTCTCGAGTGGGGGGTCGCCTGCTTCTTTTCAAGGAGACTTGGATGGCTCGCGTTCCAGATTCCTGGGTAACGCGGATAGTGTCGGCAGGCTATTTCATAGAGTTTGCTTCTCGACCCCCAAATGTTTTTTGTCAATCTCACGTTCCGTCGGAACCCGAGCTTGTTGTCGCTCTACAGCGAGAGGTCGAATCTCTGCTACAAAAGGGTGTAGTGATACCGGTTCCGTCAGAGGACCGAGGGAAAGGTTTTATTCCAACCTTTTTATAGTTCCCAAAAAGGAGAACAAATTTCGCCCGATTCTGGATCTCAAGCGATTAAACCGGCATGTCCATGCCGGAAATTTCGCAGTGGAGTCGCTTCGTTCCGTTGTGGCAGCTCTGTCACAGAACGATTTTCTGGTTGTCAATCGACATTCGCGACGCCTATTTGCATATTCCCATCGGAAAGGCTCATCAGCGCTTTCTTCGATTTGCCATAGGTCAGAATCATTACAGTTCGTGGCTCTGCCGTTCGGCTTAGCCTCAGCGCCAAGGGTCTTTAAAAAAATTCTGGCGCCCCTCATGGCAATCCTTCGAAGACAGGGGATTACGATTCTCCCTTATCTGGACGATCTTTGATCGTGGCTTCCTCGGAGGAGGAGGCGTTGACGGCTCGGGATTTGTCTCTTCAGTTTCTGAAGACTTCGGTTGGCTGGTCAATTGGGAGAAGTCGTCCCTGGAAACCATCGAGGACAATCCTCTTTTTGGGAATGCATCTCGACACGTTTCGGTCGGTAGTTTCCCTACCACCAGACAAACAGTCATGTCTTCTTCGACATGTACAGATTATGAAATCCTCAACGGCAATGTCCCTACGGAAGTGTATGCGTCTTCTGGGACTGATGGTGGCGTCCATGGAGGGCAATTCCTTTGCCCAGTTCCATTCCAGGACTCTCCAAAGGTTCATCTTGAGTCGATGGAACCAGTCGCAATCGCTGGATTGCAGTGTCACCATTCTCGCGCGGTGCGGGATTCTCTAGAATGGTGGTTACGTCCAGGGCATTCTCCCTGGGGAAGTCTTTCCTCCCTCCGAAGTGGTCAGTTATAACCACCGATGCCAGCCTGACGGGCTGGGGGGATGTTTGGAACAATCTCTGGATTCAGGGGGTATGGTCATCGAAGAGTTTCCGATCAACATCCTGGAATTGAGGGCGATTTTCCTTTGCCTCCAACATTGGACGGTCCCTTTGAGCGGTCTGCCAGTACGAGTGCAGACAGACAATGCGACGGCTGTCGCGTATATCAATCACCAAGGTGGGACAAGGAGTTCCAGACTCATGGTAGAGGTGTCCCGAATTCTGATTTGGGCAGAGGCCAGTGTACCAGCCATTTCGGCGATTCACATTCCAGGGGTTCAGAATATTACAGCGGACTTTCTCGTCGCAGAAGGATGGATCCCGGGGAATGGAGCCTCCACCCGGAAGTTTTTGCACTACTGTGCTCTCGCTGGGAACCCCCCAAGTGGATTTGATGGCATCCAGGTCCAATGCCAAGTTACCGACATTCATGTCCAGGTACAAGGACCCGAAGGCGGTGGCGGTGGATGCTCTAGTGGCTCAGTGGGATCAGTTCGAGCTGATCTATGTATTCCGCCGATATCCTTACTTCCTCTAGTACTGCGTCGGATCAGACTAGAGAGAATTCCAGCTATTTTGATAGCTCCAGACTGGCCAAGAAGGGTGTGGTTCTCGACAATAGTGTCGCTGTTTGGCGGCACCTCCTTTTCCACTCCCTCTTCAACCGGACTTGTTGACTCAGGGGCCCGTTTGTCATCCGGACTTGATGTCCCTGCGTTTGACGGCGTGGCTCTTGAGACCGAAATCTTGACCCGTAGAGGTTTCTCAGCCGAGGTCATTGCTACCCTTCGTGCTGCAAGATGTCCGGCTACTACTAGGATTACCACAAAATTTGGGAAACCTTCTTTTCGTGGTGTTTGGGGTCCTCTCGGAACCCGAGAAAATTTTCCATTCCCAACCTGTTGGCTTTTCTGCAGCATGGGCTAGACAAGGGTTTGGCAGTCAGCACTCTGAAAGGTCAGATTTCTGCTCTGTCCTTATTGTTCCGGAGAACCATTGCTTCAAATAGAGAGTGCTTCCTTTTTCCGAGGTATATCCGTAAGTTTCCGCCGCGGAAGGCACCCGTGTCTCCTTGGCGGCTCAACCTTGTTTTGGAGGGCTCTTCAGCATAAACCTTTTGAGCCTATGTTTCTGCTAGCCTTTCTTTACTTTCTTGGAAGGTGCTTTTCCTTGTTGCAGTCATTCCTTGAGGAGAGTTTCTGATTGGCAGCTCTTCTTGTTCGCCTCCTTTTCTGGAGTTTTTTCCGATCGTGTAGTGCTTCGCACTCGGGTGATTTTTTGCCTAAAGTGGTGTCACAATTTCATGTTAACCAGATATTGTGTTGCCTTCACTCTGTCCGGATCCGAAGAATGCGAAAAGAGCGAGATTTACACACATTTTGGGTTTAGTGCGGGCCTTGAAGTTTTATCTATCTATTACTCAAGGTTTTCGTAAGACGGACTCCCTGTTTGTGGTTCCAGCAGTCGTCGGCGTGGTCAACGAGCTTCAGGATTCTATAGCTCGTTGGATCCGGTCAGCTATTTTGGAAGCTTACCGCCTTCGGGGTGAATCTTGCCCGATTAAGATTCGAGCCCATTCCACGAGAGCGTGGCCTCATCGTGGGCTTTTCATCAAGGTGCCTCGGCAGTGCAGCTCTGCCGAGCGGCAACTTGGCGCTCTGTCCACACGTTTACAAGGTTTTATAAAGTGGACGTCAGTGCTTCCGCTGATGCAGCCCTCGGACGTAGGGTCCTGCAGGCAGCTGTAGTTTTTAAAATTCTGGATGAACTTGTGTTTAGCGCTGGTTGCGCTTTGTTGTTAAGGTTGTTGGGTTTCTGCCTTTTTTTTTTTTTTCCACCCTTATTTTTGAACTGCTTTGGACGCCCCATCAAAATAAATACTTTTCCCCCTTTTCCCCTTTCCCTTTCTGCACGAAACACTTTTTTTGGGGAAAAAATTTTTCCTGTAAAATCCTTTTCACAAAGGGGGAAAAAGAGAGACCAGCACCCCCCAAGGCAAATGGGGTTTTAGTTTTCAGATGCACTCAAAACCCTTACTGTACGATTAGGGGGGGAGGTCGCCCTAAGGCTCTGTTCCAGCATCGCCACTCATCGCATAGTCAGTTCCTTTAGTATCCCCGGGAAACCGTGGTTTTTGGGGTTTTTTTGCATGAAAAAACCCGTATCCTTTTTTTTTTTCTCTAAATTTTTCCTTTTAGAAGGGGTTATTTGCTCCGCGGTGTTTTTTTGGGTTTTTTCCTAAAAGTTTTGGGAAGACGGAGCGATAGGAACCCAGCGGGGGGGGGCCAGCCAGCAACTCTTTTTTACCCTGGTAACATCCTGACGGGGGGCTCCCCCACCCACATAATGAATACTGTGTCTCTTTTCCCCCTTCCTTCGCAAAAAGGGAAAATTTTACATTTAAATTTTTCCCCCAAAAAAATCCTGTTTTCCATTTATCAGGTCTGTGCAGTAAAGTTATTCTCCACCTCCTGCATATAAGTAAACGGGTAATCACTCACGGGCCCCTTTTTTACAGCTGCTCTCCAACATTAAAAATTTTACCTTTGTCGAAAATTTTCTGTCATTCCGAGAATGACTAAGCGGTAGGGAGTGGAGCTACACTGATGACAGTTGGGGGGATGACTAAAAAAAGGGCCCCAGGGGATAAAAAAAGGGAAATTTTTTTCACGCAGGGCTCAAATAAGAAAAAATACACAGGATTGAAACTCATTTGCAGAAAGTAAATTTTGGAGAGTAATTTTTTTTCGCTGCAATGAAGGAAAGAGCCACAAAATTATTTGATGGTAGGCGGACCCCAACAGATGTTACCTCAATCAAAAGAGTGTGACTGGCGGGCCCCCCTCCAGCCGGGCCCTCCTACCCACTCCGTCAAAGTTTTGGGGTCCAAGATTCGCTGCTAAGCACCCTCAGAAAATTTTTTAAATTTAAAAATTGGGACAGGGACTTGGATCACATTGGGGTTAAGGTCTGGGGGGTACAGCGCTGCTGTACCCCAACCCTCCCTTGGCGGATCTGAAATTTACCCCAAAGCCCAAAAAACCCCCCCCGGGGCCCGGGGGGGGGTTTGGGGGAAACCCCCCCTTCCCTTTTTTGCCCCGAAACACCTTTAACCAAATAGGGGGAAAAAAAAAAAAGGGGAAGGCCCCGCCCTTTTGCGTCGGCGGCCAAATAAAAAATGTAATTTTTTAAAAGCTTAGCCTACTGGCACCAACCCTGAAAAATCATAATTTTTAAGCGCTGTGGGGGCAGCGCACACGGGTAAAACCCTAGGGTTTTAGCGCGCTGTGACAGCCAAAAATTTAAGGGAAGGGTTTTTTTTTTTTTCCCCCGCAGGCAATACGGGGGGACAGAGAGGGGGGGGGGAAAAGGGGGGGAGAGTTCGCGCTCATTTTTTGACTAGAAAAGGGGGCCCCTGGCCTAGCGATCCCGGTCTTTTGAAGCAGGAAAACCGCGCTCGGGTTTTTTTTCCTGCGACCCCCTAAATTTTTGGGGGCCCCTTAAACCCCCGGCCCGGGCTCCTGGGGGCCGCTCCCCCCCAAATGGGGAAAAACCCCCCCAAAACGGGGTTTTTGTTTTTGGGGCCCCCCCACCCCGCAGCGCAGCGAATCGCTTTTCCCCCGCTGCGGGTTCCTCATCAGAGACAAAAAAAAAGGGGGGGGGACCACAAATATTATTTTTGGTGAGTTGCAATAAAAACCCCTTTGAGGTTATTTCTCCCTCCCCAAATTTGCTGACTAAATTTTCCGCGGGGGTAACTCTCTTGGTGGAGCGTTAACCCTTCAGGGGTTTTAAAAAAAAAAAAAAAAAAAAAAAAAAAAAAAAAAACCCCATATTTTTTTTTCGGGGTTTTCCCCCCTTTTTTCCTGCTCATAACAGGAGACATGCTGAACAGAGTTCAGATGCCGGGGGGAAACGTCCCAGGGGCCAAAAGCGGCAATCAGATACGCAGACCTCCACAGCGTCTAGCGCTGCGGTCCCACAGCGGGGGAAATTGGGATGATATTTGCTCGAACGATTAAAACTTAATTTACCTTTTAGGTCCAAAAAGGGGTTTTGCTATGCCTTCAGAGGAACGACGCAGGCCGTTAAACCCGGGCCCCTACACGAGCGAGTCAGAGGGATCTGAAATTGGGGAGAGTTCCCCTTTATAAATTTGGATGGGGAAATAACCGAATTTAGATGCGGACGAGCCCCAGGGGTTCCTCTATACGAAGCGTACGGGCATTATTGAAGCCATGAGAGATATACCCACATTTTCCGGAGGAGGAACTAGTCGGGCCTGGTAAATCAGCAAAGCATGTTCCAGGATCCCGTGCTTCGCGTACAACATTGCCAGTCTGGATGACTTAATAGTTTTTAAAAGAAAGGGGGAACCTGTGTCCAGATAAGCGTTTTCATGGAACGCAAATTTTTTTGATACACTTTTTCCTTGCTCTCGGAGTTTAAAAGGGTAAAAGGACCTCTGCTCCGAAGTGGTGTGTCTTTATCTCAGCTTTTAAAAAATCCCACTACTTTCCCATTAAGGGGAAAAACGAGCTTACAGGAGCCCTTTGGAAGAAAGGCAGAATTGGGGGCAAAAGCAAGCTATGAGGCTGCGGGTCAGGATTCGACAGTGCTGGAACCATGTGGCTGCTAACTTTTCTAAGCGGTTGGCACTCTGAAACGGGTTGCAAAATGAATCTCCGTTATCTGAGAAAAAGGGGAAAATTGTGAAAGGTTAGAAACGGGAGCCTGTTTTATCTTTTATGCCGGTTTTGGATACGGATCTCCCGCTGGCCAAAAACCAAGCTTCACGGTCACATCCCGAAAGCTTTATGCCAGACAGTGGGCCGGGGACCAGTTTCCAAACAAGGGTTGTTGCATTACCTTACAAGGGTGGCCAAACTTTTTGGAACCGACCTCAAAAGAGCTGATTTCCAAGGCTAAGGCAAAGGAATCAGCATTACCACAGCGAAGGGGCCCTGGCCTCGGGGGTCCAGAAAACCGGGGTTTATAGTGGTCGGCGGTCCTTTCGGGGGGCCCAGGACGATCTAGTCACCCTCGTGGGGGTCGGGGCGGGCCTTCTTTCTCCCGGAAAAGAAAAACCTCTCAAAAAAACTCGTACTCCCCCGGAAGCAGAGTTTCCGCCAGAACAAGCGGGAACTTTACAAGAAAACCGCAAAAACGGAAAATTTACGCCAGGGGGCCACTCGAGGATTTTCGAGTGGGGGGTCGCCGCTTCTTTTCAAGGAGACTTGGATGGGTCGCGTTTCCCGATTCCCGGGTAACGCGGAAGTGTCGGGAGGCAATTTCATAGGTTTTTCTTTTCACCCCCCAAAAAGGTTTTTTGTCAATCTCCGTTCCTCGGAACCCAGCTTGTTGTCGCTCAAAAGCAGAGGTCGAATCCTACAAAAAAAGGGTGTAGTGATACCGGTTCCGTCAGAGGCCCCAGGGAAAGGTTTTTTTTTCCAACCTTTTTTTTATTCCCAAAAAGGAGAACAATTT
>JARQOD010000002.1:63572542-63725587 GCA_033576555.1 Oophaga sylvatica | reverse complement strand
ATCTGATATGGAATGCGGACAGGGTTCTCCTTCAAACTCAGAAGGGGAGTTATCCGATTCGGATAAGGAGGATCGGCAGGGACATTCTTTCTCTCTTGAGGGAGGCGTTACAGTTACCGGAGGAGGTAACTACACGGCCTGGTAAGTCGGGCCGCATGTACCAGGAGTACTATAAGTCGCGGTCAACATTACCGGCTCTGGAAGAGCTTAATACGGTAGTGGAGAAGGAACGTCTGTGTCCAGATAAACGTTTTCAAGGGACACGGTTCTTTGAAGCATTATATCCGTGTTCAACGGAATTGACGGATAATTGGATTCCTTCTCCTGAAGTGGATGTTCCTTTATCCCAGCTTAGTAAATCCTCATTGCTTCCGGTTAAAGGGAAAGCGAGTCTGCAAGAGCCGCTGGACAGAAAAACGGAGATGGCGGCGAAATCCATCTATGAAGCTGCAGGTCATGGATTCAGAGCAGTACTAGGATCCATGTGTGCTTCTAAGGCTTCCCTGTGCTGGTTGGTCCGTTTACGGAAGGCGTTGCAAAATAGATCTCCATTATCCGAGATAGATGGACTTCTCGATTTATTGGAGACTGCAGCCCGATATAGCTGTGATGCAGGTCTGGATACTGCGTCATTATTATCCAGGACGCAATCCTCAGCGGTCACAGTCAGAAGAGCACTGTGGCTTAGACAGTGGACCGGGGACGCGGTTTCCAAGCAGGGTTTACTGTCTTTAGCCTACAAGGGTGGTCAGCTATTTGGATCTGATCTCACTGAGCTGATTGCCAAGGCAAAGGCTAAAGAAGCGGCTTTACCACAGCGAAGGGCTATGGCTTTTACGTCTGGCAGACCTAGTGCCGGTAATGATCGGCGGTATTTTCGGTCTAGGGGACGATCCGGTCAGTCTTCTTGGGGAACGGGTCGTCCCTCTTTTTCGGGAAAGAAGTCTTCTCAGAAATCCCGCACCCCTTGGAAACAGTTTCCGTCAAGACAAGCGGGAAACTGACAAGAAGCCCGCCAAGGCAGACTGACGCCAGGTCCTCACTCGAGGGCTCTCGAGTGGGGGGTCGCCTGCTCCAATTCAAGGCGAATTGGATTTCCCGCGTTCCGGATTCCTGGGTAACGCGAGTTGTGTCGGCAGGCTATTTCATAGAGTTTTCTTCTCGACCCCGGACAGTTTTTGCCAGTCTCGCATTCCGTCAGAGCCCGAGCTATTTGCCGCTCTGCTGCGAGAGGTGGAATTCCTTCTGCAGAAGGGTGTAGTAATACCGGTTCCGACAGAGGACCGGGGAAAAGGTTTTTATTCAAATCTCTTTGTGGTCCCCAAAAAAGAGGACAAATTTCGTCCTATTCTGGATCTCAAAAGATTGAATCAGCATGTCCACACCCAAAAATTCCGCATGGAGTCAC
Source organism: Oophaga sylvatica (assembly GCA_033576555.1). Lineage (NCBI taxonomy): Eukaryota > Metazoa > Chordata > Amphibia > Anura > Dendrobatidae > Oophaga > Oophaga sylvatica. The sequence goes on along the minus strand of JARQOD010000002.1, from coordinate 63,724,179 downwards.
TTCGCTCCGTTGTGGCAACCCTGTCGCAGAACGACTTTCTGGTGTCAATCGACATTCGCGACGCTTATTTGCATGTTCCCGTCGGAAGGGCTCACCAGTGCTTCCTTCGTTTTGCCATAGGTCAGGACCATTACCAATTTGTGGCCCTGCCATTCGGCTTGGCTTCAGCGCCCAGAGTTTTTACAAAAATTCTAGCGCCTCTCATGGCAATTCTTCGAAGACAGGGAGTCACGATTATTCCCTATCTGGACGACCTTTTGATTGTGGCGTCCTCAAAGGAGGAGGCGGTGACGGCTCGCAATCTATCCCTTCAGCTCCTGGAGGACTTCGGGTGGCTGGTCAATTGGGAGAAGTCGTCTCTGGAACCGTCGCAGTCAATCCTGTTTTTGGGGATGCATTTCGACACGGTACGGGCAGTGGTGTCCCTACCTCCAGACAAGCGGGCATGTCTCCTTCGACATGTACAGACTATGAAGTCTTCGACAGCAATGTCCCTTTGGAAGTGTATGCGCCTTTTAGGTCTGATGGTGGCTTCCATGGAAGCGCTTCCGTTTGCCCAGTTTCATTCCAGAGCCCTCCAAAGGCTCATTCTGAGTCATTGGGATCGATCGCAGATTGCACTGGATCGCAGTATCCTCATCTCTCGCAGGGTGCGAGAGTCCCTAAGTTGGTGGTCACGTCCAGGAACGTTATCACTGGGGAAGTCTTTCCTTCCTCCGAGGTGGTCGGTCATAACCACCGATGCCAGCCTGACGGGCTGGGGGGGGTGTCTGGAACGATCTCTGGGTTCAGGGAGTATGGTCATCGGAAGAGTCTGTTCTACCGATCAACATCTTGGAATTGAGGGCAATTTTCCTTTGCCTCCAACACTGGACGGTCCCTTTAAGCGGTCTACCAGTCCGAGTGCAGACAGACAACGCAACGGCGGTCGCGTATATCAACCACCAAGGCGGGACGAGGAGTTCCAGGCTCATGGTGGAAGTGTCTCGGATCCTGAATTGGGCCGAGGACAGAGTACCAGCCATCTCTGCGATTCACATTCCAGGAGTTCAGAATACCACGGCGGACTTCCTCAGTCGAGAGAAGATGGATCCCGGAGAATGGAGTCTTCATCCGGAGATCTTTGCACTACTATGCTCCCTTTGGGGAGTTCCCCAAGTGGATTTGATGGCATCCAGGTCCAATGCCAAGTTGCCGACCTTCATGTCCAGGTACAAGGACCCGAAGGCTGTGGCGGTGGATGCTCTGGTGGCCCCGTGGGACCGATTCGAGCTAATCTATGTGTTTCCGCCGATATCCTTACTTCCTCTGGTGCTGCGTCGGATCAGACTGGAGAGAATCCCGGCTATGTTGATAGCCCCAGATTGGCCAAGGAGGACGTGGTTCTCGACACTGGTGTCGCTTTTGGCAGCACCGCCATTTCCACTTCCTCTTCGCCCGGACCTGTTAACCCAGGGTCCTGTCCGTCATCCAGACTTGAAGTCTCTGCGTTTGACGGCGTGGCTCTTGAGACCGAAATACTGACCCGTAGAGGTTTTTCAGCCGAAGTCATTGCCACTCTGCGAGCTGCCAGAGGTCCGGCTACTACTAGAATTTACCACAAGACCTGGGAAGCCTTCTCGTGGTGTTTGGGTTCTTCAAGGAACCCGAGGATTTTTTCCATTCCCAATCTGTTGGCTTTTCTACAGTATGGGCTGGACAAGGGTTTGGCAGTTAGCACCCTGAGGGGTCAGGTTTCTGCCCTGTCCCTGTTGTTCCGGAAAGTTATCGCCTCGCGTAGGGACGTGCGCTCCTTTTTTCGCGGGGTAAACCGTCAGTTTCTGCCGCAGAAGGCACCTGTGTCTCCTTGGCGGCTCAACCTTGTCCTGGAGGCTCTTCAGCATGGGCCTTTTGAGCCAATGGATTCTGCTAACCTTTCTTTGCTTTCTTGGAAGGTTGCCTTCCTAGTCGCAGTCACTTCTTTGAGAAGGGTTTCTGAGTTGGCGGCTCTTTCTTGCTCGCCTCCTTTCCTGGAATTTTACCCGGATCGAGTAGTGCTTCGCACACGGGGCGACTTTCTACCTAAGGTAGTGTCGCAATTCCATGTTAACCAGGATATTGTTTTGCCTTCACTTTGCCCGGGCCCGAGGAATGCAAAGGAACGGGTTTTGCACACATTGGATTTAGTGCGGCCTTGAAGTTCTATTTGTCTGTTACTCAAAGTTTTAGGAAGTCAGACTCCTTGTTTGTGATTCCAGCAGGTCGTCGACGTGGTCAACGAGCTTCCAAGGACTCTATAGCTCGTTGGATTCGGTCAGCCATTTTGGAGGCTTACCGACTTAAAGGCGAACCTTGCCCGATTAAGATTCGTACTCATTCCACGAGGGCTGTGGCCTCATCGTGGGCCTTTCATCAAGGGGCTTCGGCAGCTCAGCTCTGCCGAGCGGCGACTTGGCGTTCCGTCCACACGTTTACAAAGTTTTATAAGGTGGACGTCAGTGCTTCCGCTGATGCGGCCTTAGGACGCAGGGTCCTACAGGCGGCTGTAGTGTAAAGTTCTAGTAACTTGTATTTGGCGCCTGTTGCGCATTTACCAAGGTTGTTGGGATTCTGCCTGTTTTTTCTTGGCTATATTCCCACCCTTAATTTTTGGACTGCTTTGGGACGTCCCACTAGTCATTACTAGTGTGTCTCCTTTCCTTCCATTCTGCTGCTGAAAGACGGATTTTGGTAAGAACTTACCTGTAAAATCCTTTTCAGCGAAGGAAGGAAAGGAGACACAGCACCCGCCCATGGCAGAAGTGTGTTGATGTGTTTTCAGATGCGGCGTGACCCTCTTCTGATAGCGATTATCTGGACTGAGGTTGACGCGCTACGGCTCCTTTCCAGCATTGCCAGCTCATCGCGGTGGTCAGGTCCAGTGAGTAGTACCTGGAACTGTGTGGTTTTTTGCCTACATGCATGCATAACCTGTATTCTTGCTTTTTCTCTGAAGTCCTTCAGAAGGGGTTATGTTGCTCCGCTGGTGATATTTGCTCTTCCCTAAGCTTTTGTACGACTGAAGAAGCAGGAGTAGGAGGAGCCCGAGCTGGAGGGGCCGGTCAACACTCTTTTTAATCTGAGGTGTCAATCCTATCTGGGCTCCGCCTACCCACTAGTCATTACTAGTGTGTCTCCTTTCCTTCCTTCGCTGAAAAGGATTTTACAGGTAAGTTCTTACCAAAATCCGTCTTCTAGCATCGTAAGATTAAGTAGTTTACTGAGTCCCCACTTTCCCTGTACATCCAGCTAAGATTTTTAGGCCGGAGTCACACGCGATAAAAATCGGACGACTGCAATGCAATGAAATATCGCATTGCAGTCGGACCTATGGTAATCTATGGAGCAGCTCCCAGTATCCGATTTTTTTTGTGGTCCGTTTTAAACGTCCGAGTGCAATCGCAGCATATATACATATATTTATAGTTCATACACTTCTACATACTGTAATAGCCGCTAATTCAATTGCCGGTTTTTGTGAAATTACAGAACCCGACATGAAATGACACATGGTTTACATACAGTTAACCATGTAATTTCATGTATTTTGATATATGGTTTTCACTAACAATTACATGAGTGTATGTGTGTGAAATTTCACACATGTAGGGGTTCATTAACCCCTTACTGCCATCGGACGTACTATCCCGTCCATGGTACCTGGGCCCGTATGACCGGGGACGGGATAGTACGTCTCGTGCGATCGGACGCGCTCCCGGGGGGAGCGCAGCCGATCGCGGCCGGGTGTCAGCTGATTATCACAGCTGACACCCATGACTGTGTGTCAGGAGCGGTCACGGACCGCTCCCGGCACATTAACCCCTTGCACACCGCGATCAAACATGATCGCGGTGTACTGGGGGCACAGGGGAGGATCGCGCAGGGTGGGGGCTCCCTGCGCGCCCCCCTGAGACCCTCAGAGCAGCGCGATGTGATCGCGCTGTTCTGAGGGCTTCCTCCCTCCCAGGACCCGGATCCAAGATGGCGCCGGGGTCCTGGAGGGAGGCGGCTACCTCAGTGCCTGCCGAGAGCAGGCACTGAGAAGCCTGCTGCACTGCCAGAGCGATCGCTGGTATGACAGAGTGCTGTGCACACTGTCACACCAGCGATCTGATAAAATACAGTGATGTCCCACCCTGGGACAAAGTAAAAAAGTTAAAATAAAAATAAACATGTTTTAAAAGAAAATCCAAAATAAATAAAAAAAATATATATATTATTCCCCAATAAATTCACTTTTTCCTGTAAATAAAAAAAACAAAGCAATAAAAGTACACATATTTGGTATTGCCTCGTCCGTAACGACCCCCCTATAAAATTGTCCCACTAGTTAACCCCTTTAGTGAACCCCTTAAAAAAAAAAAACGAAGCAAAAAATCAATGCTTTATCATCATACCGCCGAACAAAAAGTGGAATAACACGCGATCAAAAGACCGATATAAATAAACATGGTACCTCTGAAAACGTCATCTTGTCCCGCAAAAAACGAGCTGCCATACAGCATCATCAGCGAAAAAATAAAAAAGTTATAGCTCGCAGAATAAAGCGATGCAGAAATAATTATTTTTTATATAAAATTGTTTTTATTCATAAAAGCGCCAAAACATGAAAAAATGATATAAATGAGGTATCGCCATAATCGTACTGACCCGAAGAATAAAACTGCTTTATCAATTTTACCACACGCGGAACGGTATAAACGCCTCCCCCAAAAGAAATTCATGAATTGCTGATTTTTGTTCATTCTAACCTCCCAAAAATCAAAATAAAAAGCGATCAAAAAACGTCACGTGCTCAAAAATGGTACCAATAAAAACGTCAACTCGTCCCGCAAAAAATAAGACCTCACATGACTCTGTGGGCCAAAATATGCAAAAATTATAGCTCTCAAAATGTGATGATGCAAAAACTATTTTTGCAATAAAAAGCGTCTTTTAGCGTGACAGCTGCCAATCATAAAAACCCGCTATAAATAGTAAATAAAACCCCCCTTTATCACCCCCTTAGTAAGGGAAAAATAATAAAATTAAAAAAAAGTATTTCCATTTTCCCATTAGGGTTAGGGTTGCGGCTAAAGTTAGGGTTAGGGTTGGCGCTAAAATTAGGGTTAGGGTTGGGATTAGGGGTGTGTTAGGGTTAGGTTTGTGGTTAGGGTTGGGACTAGGGTTAGGGGTGTGTTGGGGTTAGGGTTGGAGTTAGAATTGGGGGGTTTCCGCTGTTTAGGCACATCAGGGGCTCTCCAAATGTGACATGGCGTCTGATCTCAATTCCAGCCAATTCTGCGTTGAAAAAGTCAAACGGTGCTCCTTCACTTCTCAGCTCTGCCATGCGTCCAAACAGTAGTTTATCCCCACATATGGGGTATCAGCGTACTCTGGACCCCAAGAGTTATTGTGCAATTTGTCCTATTTCTTCTGTTACCCTTGGGAAACTAAAAAACTGGGGGCGAAAATATCATTTTTGTACAAAAAAAATTATTTTTTTGTTTTTACGGCTGTACATTATAAACTTCTATGAAGCACTTGGGGCTTCATAGCACTCACCACACATCTAGATAAGTTCCTTGTGGGGTCTATTTTCCAAAATGGGTTCACTTGTTGGGGATTTCCACTGTTTAGGCGCATCAGGGGCTCTCCAAATGCGACATGACGCCCCCAGACCATTCCATCAAAGTCTGCAATCCAAAACGTCACTACTTCCCTTCCGAGCCCCAACGTGTACCCATACAGTAGTTTTCTTCCACATATTGGATATCAGCGTACTCAGGACAAATTGGACAACAACTTTTGGGGTCCAATTTCTCCTGTTACCCTTGTAAAATAAAATATTGGGGCAAAAAAATCATTTTTGCAAAAAAAAAAAAAAGATTTTTTATTTTTACGGCTGTGCGTTATAAACTTCTGTGAAGCACTTCGGGGTTCAAAGTGCTCACCACACATCTAGATAAGTTCCTTGTGGGGTCTATTTCTATTTGCCAAAATGGGGTCACTTGTGGGGGGTTTCCACTGTATAGGTGCATCAGGGGCTCTCCAAATGTGACATGACGCCCCCAGACCATTCCATCAAAGTCTGCAATCCAAAACGTCACTACTTCCCTTCCGAGCCCTGACGTGCGCCCATACAGTAGTTTTCTCCCACATATTGGGTATCAGCGTACTCAGGACAAATTGGACAACAACTTTTGGGTTCCAATTTCTTCTGTTACCCTTGTGAAAATAAATATTGGGGGCGAAAAAAATCATTTTTGTAAAAAAAAAAAAAAAAAAAAAAGATTTTTTATTTTACAGCTGTACGTTATAAACTTTAGTGAAACACCTGGGGGTTAAAAGTTCTCACCACACATCTAGATAAGTTCCTTGAGGGGTCTAGTTTCCAAAATGGTGTCATTTATGGGGGTTTCCACTGTTTAGGCAGATCAGGAGCTCTCCAAACACGACATGGCGTCCAGCCAATTCTGCGTTGAAAAAGTCAGACGGCGCTCCTTCCCTTCCAAACTCTGCCATGCACCCAAACAGTGGTTTACCCCCACATATGGGGTATCAGCGCACTCAGGACAAATTGCACAATAAGTTTTGGAGTCTTGTTACCCTTGGAAAAATAAAAATTGGGGTGAAAAGATCATTTTTGTGGAAAAAATATGATTTTTAAATTTTACGGCTCTACGTTATAAACTTGTGTGAAGCACTTGGGGGTTCAAATTGCTCACCAAAGATCTAGAAAAGTTCCTTAGGGGGTCTAGTTTCCCAAATGGGGTCATTTGTGGGGGGTTTCCACTGTTTAGGCACATCAGGGGCTCTCTAAATGCAACATGGCATCCAATCTCAATTCCAGCCAATTTTGGTTGGAAAAAGTCAAATGGTGCTCCTTCAATTCCGAGCTCTGCCGTGCGCCCAAACAGTGGTTCCCCCCCACATATGGGGTATCAGCGTACTCAGGACAAATTGGACAACAACTTATGTGGTCCAATTTCTCTGTTACCCTTGGGAAAATAAAAAAATTAGTGACTAAAAGGTAATTTTTGTGGGAAAAAAATAGGATTTTTTATTTTCATGCCCGGGCATTATAAACTTGTGTGAAGCACTTGGGGGTTCAAAGTGCTCACCAAAGATCTAAATAAGTTCCTTAGGGGGTCTAGTTTCCAAATGGGGTCACTTGTGGGGGGTTTCCACTGTTTAGGCTCAATCTGGGGCACTGCAAACGGAACATGACCCCATCAACGTCTGCATTCCAAAACGTTACTACTTCCTTTCCAAGACCTGCCGTGCACCCAAACAGTTTCCCCCCCCCCCACATATGGGGTATCAGCGTACTCGGACAATTGGACAACAACTTTTGGGTCCAATTTCCTTGGGAAAATTCAAAAATTTGGGACTAAAAAATCATTTTTGTGGAAAATTGTTTTTTCAGCTGCAGGATGAAGGAAGAAGCCACAGTAATTCATTACTGATGGGTAGGCTGGAGACCCCAGACTCAGGATGTTACCTCAGATTCAAAAGAGTGATGATGGCTGGCCCCTCCAGTCTCGGGCTCCTCCTACTCAGCTCCAGTCTAAGATTTGAGGTCCAGAGGATGGTCGCTGCTAATGCAGCTCCTCAGAAGATTTTATTATTTTAATATTCGGACAGGAGACTTGGATCACTAGTTGGTCTAGAGGTCTCAGGGGTATCAGCGCTGCTGTACCCCAACCTCTCCCTTGGCGGATCTGTATTTACTCAAAGTCCCTGCAGAATCCTTGCCGGCCCTGGGGGATGAGGAGAGCTTCTCTGGCGGGAACGCAAACCACACGTGCGGTCACTGCGTTCTTCGCCCTGGGGGGAAGCATGGGCACTGCGCCAGAAACCCCTGAGGGTCCCTGTGGCGCCTTGGCTGGTGAGTACTCCACACAAATTTTAATAATAATTATGTGTGAGTGCTTTAGCGTCTGAATGAGCAGCGCTATTACTAATGTCAGTATGCTTCAGCGCTGCTGTGACAGCGTTACTACATGTATGTCAGTATGCTTCAGCGCTGCTGTGACAGCGCTACTACATGTAATGTCAGTATGCTTCAGCGCTGCTGTGACAGCGCTACTACATGTAATGTCAGTATGCTTCAGCGCTGCTGTGACAGCGCTACTACATGTAATGTCAGTATGCTTCAGCGCTGCTGTGACAGCGCTACTACATGTAATGTCAGTATGCTTCAGCGCTGCTGTGACAGCGCTACTACATGTAATGTCAGTATGCTTCAGCGCTGCTGTGACAGCGCTACTACATGTAATGTCAGTATGCTTCAGCGCTGCTGTGACAGCGCTACTACATGTAATGTCAGTATGCTTCAGCGCTGCTGTGACAGCGCTACTACATGTAATGTCAGTATGCTTCAGCGCTGCTGTGACAGCGCTGTTACAAGAAGATGTGGTGATTTTTTGTCCGCAGGCAGATAGCTGCAGGACAGAGAGGGAGCAGGAGCGGGGAGAGTTCGCGCTCATTATTTGAGCTAGCAGGGGGCGTGGCCTATCTATCCCGGTCTTTTGAGCAGGAAGACGCGCGCTCTGGCTTTTCTCCTGCGACCCCCTCACTGTGGCGGCCATTACTCAGGCTCCTGGGCTCCTCGGACCGCTCCTCTCCTCATATAGACACCACGGCCAGCTGGGTGAGTGCGGATTCCTCACCCCGCAGCGCAGCGATCGCTATCCTGCAGCTGCAGTCTCATCAGAGACATAAAAATTGGCTGGGGCTCACAAATATATATATATTTTGGTGAGTTTGCAATATTAACCCCTTTGAGGGTTATTTCTACCAGCTAAATTTGCTGACTGAATACCGCTGGGGTAACTCTGCTTGGTGGAGCGTTAACCCTTCAGCGTTTGAAAAAAAAAAAAAACCGCATAGTTTTTTGCTGGTATTACCGCTTTGACCTGCTCATACAGGTGAGACATGTCTGAACAGAGTTCAGATGCCGCGGATCACGTCCCAGTGCCATTGCGGCAATCAGATACGCAGACCTCCACAGCGTCTAGCGCTGCGGTCGACAGCGGTGGAAAATTGGATGATATCGCTCGATCGATTAATAACTTATCTGACCTTTTAGGTCAATATGTGTCTGCTAATTCCTCTCAGAGGAAGCGACGCAGGCCGTTACCGGCCTCTACACGGAGCGAGTCAGATGTATCTGATATTGGGCAGAGTTCCCCTTTAAATTCGGATGGAGAAATATCCGATTCAGATGCGGACGAGCCGCAGGGGCGTTCCTCTATGACGAAGCGTACGGAGGCATTAATTGAAGCCATGAGAGATATATTACAGTTACCGGAGGAGGTAACTAGTCGTCCTGGTAAATCAGCACGCATGTTCCAGGAGTCCCGTGCTTCGCGCACAACATTGCCAGCTCTGGATGAGCTTAATGGTGTAATAGAGGAGGAACGTCTATGTCCAGATAAGCGTTTTCATGGAACGCATTTCTTTGATACACTTTATCCTTGCTCTACGGAGTTAAAGGCTAATTGGACTTCTGCTCCTGAAGTGGATGTGTCTTTGTCTCAGCTTAGTAAATCCTCTCTACTCCCTATTAAGGGAAAAGCGAGCTTACAGGAGCCTTTGGATAGAAAGGCAGAATTGGCGGCAAAAGCAAGCTATGAGGCTGCGGGTCATGGATTTCGAGCAGTGCTAGGATCCATGTGTGCTGCTAGAGCTTCTCTAAGCTGGTTGGCACGTCTGAAGACGGAGTTGCAAAATGAATCTCCGTTATCTGAGATACGGGAAACTTGTGAATGGTTAGAAACGGCAGCCTGTTATATCTTTGATGCCGGTCTGGATACGGCATCTCTGCTGGCCAAAGCGCAAGCTTCAGCGGTCACAGTCAGAAGAGCTTTATGGCTCAGACAGTGGGCCGGGGACGCAGTTTCCAAACAAGGGTTGTTGGCCTTACCTTACAAGGGTGGCCATCTTTTGGATCCGACCTCACAGAGCTGATTTCCAAGGCTAAGGCGAAGGAATCAGCATTACCACAGCGAAGGGCCATGGCCTCGGTGTCCAGTAAGCCTGGTGTTTATAGTGGTCGGCGGTCCTTTCGGGGCCGAGGACGATCTAGTCACTCCTCGTGGGGATCGGGTCGTCCTTCTTTCTCAGGAAAGAAATCCTCTCAGAAAACTCGTACTCCCTGGAAGCAGAGTTTCCGCCAGAACAAGCGGGAACTTGACAAGAAACCCGCAAAGTCGGATTGACGCCAGGGGTCCACTCGAGGATTCTCGAGTGGGGGGTCGCCTGCTTCTTTTCAAGGAGACTTGGATGGCTCGCGTTCCAGATTCCTGGGTAACGCGGATAGTGTCGGCAGGCTATTTCATAGAGTTTGCTTCTCAACCCCCAAATGTTTTTTGTCAATCTCGCGTTCCGTCGGAACCCGAGCTTGTTGTCGCTCTACAGCGAGAGGTCGAATCGCTACTACAAAAGGGTGTAGTGATACCGGTTCCGTCAGAGGACCGAGGGAAAGGTTTTTATTCCAACCTTTTTATAGTTCCCAAAAAGGAGAACAAATTTCGCCCGATTCTGGATCTCAAGCGATTAAACCGGCATGTCCATGCCCGGAAATTTCGCATGGAGTCGCTTCGTTCCGTTGTGGCAGCTCTGTCACAGAACGATTTTCTGGTGTCAATCGACATTCGCGACGCCTATTTGCATATTCCCATCGGAAAGGCTCATCAGCGCTTTCTTCGATTTGCCATAGGTCAGAATCATTACCAGTTCGTGGCTCTGCCGTTCGGCTTAGCCTCAGCGCCAAGGGTCTTTACAAAAATTCTGGCGCCCCTCATGGCACTCCTTCGAAGACAGGGGATTACGATTCTCCCTTATCTGGACGATCTTTTGATCGTGGCTTCCTCGGAGGAGGAGGCGTTGACGGCTCGGGATTTGTCTCTTCAGTTTCTGAAAGACTTCGGTTGGCTGGTCAATTGGGAGAAGTCGTCCCTGGAACCATCGAGGACAATTCTCTTTTTGGGAATGCATCTCGACACGTTTCGGTCGGTAGTTTCCCTACCACCAGACAAACAGTCATGTCTTCTTCGACATGTACAGATTATGACATCCTCAACGGCAATGTCCCTACGGAAGTGTATGCGTCTTCTGGGACTGATGGTGGCGTCCATGGAGGCAATTCCTTTTGCCCAGTTCCACTCCAGGACTCTTCAAAGGTTCATCTTGAGTCGATGGAATCAGTCGCAATCGCTGGATTGCAGTGTCACCATTTCTCGCGCGGTGCGGGATTCTCTAGAATGGTGGTTACGTCCAGGGGCATTCTCCCTGGGGAAGTCTTTCCTCCCTCTGAAGTGGTCAGTCATAACCACCGATGCCAGCCTGACGGGCTGGGGGGGTGTTTGGAACAATCTCTGGATTCAGGGGGTATGGTCACCGGAAGAGTCTGTGCTTCCGATCAACATCCTGGAATTGAGGGCGATTTTCCTTTGCCTCCAACATTGGACGGTCCCTTTGAGCGGTCTGCCAGTCCGTGTGCAGACAGACAATGCGACGGCTGTCGCGTATATCAATCACCAAGGTGGGACAAGGAGTTCCAGACTCATGGTAGAGGTGTCCCGAATTCTGATTTGGGCAGAGGCCAATGTACCAGCCATTTCGGCGATTCACATTCCAGGGGTTCAGAATATTACAGCGGACTTTCTCAGTCGCAGAAGGATGGATCCCGGGGAATGGAGCCTCCACCCGGAAGTCTTTGCACTACTGTGCTCTCGCTGGGGAACCCCCCAAGTGGATTTGATGGCATCCAGGTCCAATGCCAAGTTACCGACATTCATGTCCAGGTACAAGGACCCGAAGGCGGTGGCGGTGGATGCTCTAGTGGCTCAGTGGGATCAGTTCGAGCTGATCTATGTATTCCCGCCGATATCCTTACTTCCTCTAGTGCTGCGTCGGATCAGACTAGAGAGAATTCCAGCTATTCTGATAGCTCCAGACTGGCCAAGAAGGGTGTGGTTCTCGACAATAATGTCGCTGTTGGCGGCACCTCCGTTTCCACTCCCTCTTCAACCGGACTTGTTGACTCAGGGGCCCGTTTGTCATCCGGACTTGATGTCCCTGCGTTTGACGGCGTGGCTCTTGAGACCGAAATCTTGACCCGTAGAGGATTTTCAGCCGAGGTCATTGCTACCCTTCGTGCTGCAAGATGTCCGGCTACTTCTAGGATTTACCACAAAATTTGGGAAACCTTCTTTTCGTGGTGTTTGGGGTCTTCTCGGAACCCGAGAAAATTTTCCATTCCCAACCTGTTGGCTTTTCTGCAGCATGGGCTAGACAAGGGTTTGGCAGTTAGCACTCTGAAAGGTCAGATTTCTGCTCTGTCCTTATTGTTCCGGAGAACCATTGCTTCGAATAGAGACGTGCTCTCCTTTTTCCGAGGTATCTCTCGTAAGTTTCCGCCGCGGAAGGCACCCGTGTCTCCTTGGCGGCTCAACCTTGTTTTGGAGGCTCTTCAGCATAAACCTTTTGAACCTATGGTTTCTGCTAGCCTTTCTTTACTTTCTTGGAAGGTGGCTTTCCTTGTTGCAGTCACTTCCTTGAGGAGAGTTTCTGAATTGGCAGCTCTTTCTTGTTCGCCTCCTTTTCTGGAGTTTTTTCCGGATCGTGTAGTGCTTCGCACTCGGGGTGATTTTTTGCCTAAAGTGGTGTCACAATTTCATGTTAACCAGGATATTGTGTTGCCTTCACTTTGTCCGGATCCGAAGAATACGAAAGAGCGAGATTTACACACATTGGATTTAGTGCGGGCCTTGAAGTTTTATCTATCTATTACTCAAGGTTTTCGTAAGACGGACTCCCTGTTTGTGGTTCCGGCAGGTCGTCGGCGTGGTCAACGAGCTTCCAAGGGTTCTATAGCTCGTTGGATCCGGTCAGCTATTTTGGAAGCTTACCGTCTTCGGGGTGAATCTTGCCCGATTAAGATTCGAGCCCATTCCACGAGAGCTGTGGCTTCATCGTGGGCTTTTCATCAAGGTGCTTCGGCAGTGCAGCTTTGCCGAGCGGCGACTTGGCGCTCTGTCCACACGTTTACAAGGTTTTATAAAGTGGACGTCAGTGCTTCCGCTGATGCAGCCCTCGGACGTAGGGTCCTGCAGGCAGCTGTAGTTTAAAGTTCTGGATGAACTTGTGTTTAGCGCTGGTTGCGCTTTGTTGTTAAGGTTGTTGGGTTTCTGCCTTTTGTTGGTTTTTTCCCACCCTTATTTTTGAACTGCTTTGGGACGTCCCATCAGTAATGAATACTGTGGCTCTCTTCCTTCATCTGCAGCTGAAACACGGATTTTGGTAAAGACTTACCTGTAAAATCCTTTTCAGCGAAGGAAGGAAGAGAGACACAGCACCCTCCCACGGCAGAAGTGTGTTGATGTTTTCAGATGCAGCGCGACCCTTATCTGATAGCGATTATCTGGGCTGAGGTCAGCGCGCTAAGGCTCTGTTCCAGCATCGCCAGCTCATCGCAGTAGTCAGGTTCCGTGAGTAGTACCTGGAACTCTGTGGTTTTTGGCTTTCTTTGCATGCATAACCTGTATCCTTGTGTTTTTTCTCTGAAGTTCCTTCAGAAGGGGTTATGTTGCTCCGCTGGTGATCTTGGCTCTTTTCCTAAAAGCTTTGGTACGACTGGAGCTGAGTAGGAGGAGCCCGAGCTGGAGGGGCCAGCCAGTCATCACTCTTTTGATCTGAGGTAACATCCTGATCTGGGGCTCCGCCTACCCATCAGTAATGAATACTGTGTCTCTCTTCCTTCCTTCGCTGAAAAGGATTTTACAGGTAAGTCTTTACCAAAATCCGTGTTTTTTTTTTTTTTTTCACACCCAGGCATTATAAGCTTTTGTGAAACACTTGGGGGTTCAAAGTGCTCACAACAGATCTAGATAAGTACCTTAGGGGGTCTAGTTTCCAAAATGGTGTCACTTGTGGGGGTTTCCACTGTTTAGGCGCATCAGGGGCTCTCCAAACACGACATGGCGTCCAATCTCAATTCCCGCCAATTTTAGTTTGAAAAAGTCAAACGGCGCTCCTTCCCTTACGAGCTCTGCCGTGTGCCCAAACAGTGGTTTTCCCCCACATATTGGGTATTGGCATACTCAGGAGAAATTGCATAACAACTTTATCTGCCCATTTCAGCTGCAGATGGAAGGAAGAGAGCCACAGTATTCATTACTGATGGGTAGGCGGAGCCCCAGATCAGGATGTCACCTCAGATCAAAAGAGTGCTGACTGGCTGGCCCCTCCAGCTCGGGCTCCTCCTACTCAGCTCCAGTCTAAGATTTGAGGTCCAGAGGATGGTCGCTGCTAATGCAGCTCCTCAGAAGATTTTATTATTTTATATTCGGACAGGAGACTTGGATCACTAGTTGGTCTAGAGGTCTCAGGGGTACCAGCGCTGCTGTACCCCAACCTCTCCCTTGGCGGATCTGTACTTACTCAAAGTCCCTGCAGAATCCTTGCCGGCCCTGGGGGATGAGGAGAGCTTCCCTGGCGGGACGCAAACCACACGTGCGGTCACTGCGTTCCTCGCCCTGGGGGGAAGCATGGGCATAGCGCCAGAAACCCCTGAGGGTCCCTGTGGCGCCTTGGCTGGTGAGTACTCCACACAAAATTTTATTATTAATGTGTGAGTGCTTTAGCGTCTGATGGCAGCGCTATTACATGTATATCAGTATGCTTCAGCGCTGCGGTGACAGTGCTATTACATGTTTATCAGTGTATTTCACCAGCCTCTCCCTTGGCGGATCTGTAATTACATAATGGTCCCTGCAGAATCCTTGCCGGCCCTGGGGGATGAAGAGAGTTTTCCCTGGCAGGGGCGCAAACCACACGCTGGGTCACTGCGCTTCCCGCCCTGGGGGGAAGCATGGGCATAGCGCCAGAAACCCCTGGGGGTCCCTGTGGCGCTGAGCTGATGAGTTTTTCCACACAATTTTTATTATAATAATGTGTGAGTGCTTCAGCACTGCGGTGACAGCGCTACTACTTGTATGTCAGTATGCTTCAGCGCTGCTGTGACAGCGCTGTTACAGTATAGATGTGGTGATCTTTTGTCCGCAGGCAGATAGCAGGACAGAGAGGGAGCGGGGGAGTTCGCGCTCAATATTTGAGCTAGCAGGGGGCGTGGCCTATCTATCCCGGTCTTTTGAGCAGGAAGACGCGCGCTCTGGCGCTTCTCCTGCGACTCCCTCACTGTGGCGGCCATTACACAGGCTCCTGGGCTCCTCAGACCGCTCCTCTCCTCATAAGACACCACGGCCAGCTGGGTGAGTGCTGATTCCTCACCCCACAGCGCAGCGATCGCTATCCTGCAGCTGCAGTCTCATTAGAGACATAAAATTGGCTGGGACTCACACTTCATATATATATATTGTGGTGAGTTTGCAATATTAACCCTTCTGAGGGTTATTTCTACCAGAAAAAATTTTTGACTGAATACCGCTGGGGTAACCCTGCCTGGTGGAGCGTTAACCCTTCAGCATATAAAAAAAAAAAAGAAAAAACCGCATAGTTTTTTGCTGGTATTACCGCTTTGACCTGTTCATACAGGTGAGACATGTCTGAACATAGTTCAGATGCCGCGGATCACGTCCCAGTGCCATTGCGGCAATCAGATACGCAGACCTCCACAGCGTCTAGCGCTGCGGTCGACAGCGGTGGAAAATTGGACGATATCGCTCGATCGATCAACAACTTGTCTGACCTTTTAGGTCAATATGTGTCTGCTAATTCCTCTCAGAGGAAGCGACGCAGGCCGTTACCGGCCTCTACACGGAGCGAGTCAGACGTATCTGATATTGGGCAGAGTTCCCCTTTAAATTCGGATGGAGAAATATCCGATTCAGATGCGGACGAGCCGCAGGGGCGTTCCTCTATGGCGAAGCGTACGGAGGCATTAATTGAAGCCATGAGAGATATATTACAGTTACCAGAGGAGGTAACTAGTCGTCCTGGTAAATCAGCACGCATGTTCCAGGAGTCCCGTGCTTCGCGTACAACATTGCCAGCTCTGGATGAGCTTAATAGTGTAATAGAGGAGGAACGTCTATGTCCAGATAAGCGTTTTCATGGAACGCATTTCTTGGATACACTTTATCCTTGCTCTGCGGAGTTAAAGGCTAATTGGACTTCTGCTCCTGAAGTGGATGTGTCTTTATCTCAGCTTAGTAAATCCTCACTACTCCCTATTAAGGGAAAAGCGAGCTTACAGGAGCCTTTGGATAGAAAAGCAGAATTGGCGGCAAAAGCAAGCTATGAGGCTGCGGGTCATGGATTCCGAGCAGTGCTAGGATCCATGTGTGCTGCTAGAGCTTCTCTAAGCTGGTTGGCACGTCTGAAGACGGAGTTGCACAATGAATCTCCGTTATCTGAGATACGGGAAACTTGTGAATGGTTAGAAACGGCAGCCTGTTATATCTTTGATGCCGGTCTGGATACGGCATCTCTGCTGGCCAAAGCGCAAGCTTCAGCGGTCACAGTCAGAAGAGCTTTATGGCTCAGACAGTGGGCCGGGGAGGTTGTTGGCCTTACCTTACAAGGGTGGCCATCTTTTTGGATCCGACCTCACAGAGCTGATTTCCAAGGCTAAGGCGAAGGAATCAGCATTACCACAGCGTAGGGCCATGGCCTCGGTGTCCAGTAAGCCTGGTGTCTATAGTGGTCGGCGGTCCTTTCGGGGCCGAGGACGATCTAGTCACTCCTCGTGGGGATCGGGTCGTCCTTCTTTCTCAGGAAAGAAATCCTCTCAGAAAACTCGTACTCCCTGGAAGCAGAGTTTCCGCCAGGACAAGCGGGAACTTGACAAGAAGCCCGCAAAGTCTAATTGACGCCAGGGGTCCACTCGAGGATTCTCGAGTGGGGGGTCGCCTGCTTCTTTTCAAGGCGACTTGGATGGCTCGCGTTCCAGATTCCTGGGCAACGCGGATTGTGTCGGCAGGCTATTTCATAGAGTTTGCTTCTCGACCCCCAAATGTTTTTTGTCAGTCTCGCGTTCCGTCGGAACCCGAGCTTGTTGTCGCTCTACAGCGAGAGGTCGAATCTCTGCTACAAAAGGGTGTAGTGATACCGGTTCCGTCAGAGGACCGAGGAAAGGTTTTTATTCCAACCTTTTTATAGTTCCCAAAAAGGAGAACAAATTTAGCCCGATTCTGGATCTCAAGCGATTAAACCGGCATGTCCATGCCCGGAAATTTCGCATGGAGTCGCTTCGCTCCGTTGTGGCAGCTCTGTCACAGAACGATTTTCTGGTGTCAATCGACATTCGCAACGCCTATTTGCATATTCCCATCGGAAAGGCTCATCAGCGCTTTCTTCGATTTGCCATAGGTCAGAATCATTACCAGTTCGTGGCTCTGCCGTTCGGCTTAGCCTCAGCGCCAAGGGTCTTTACAAAAATTCTGGCGCCCCTCATGGCAATCCTTCGAAGACAGGGGATTACGATTCTCCCTTATCTGGACGATCTTTTGATCATGGCTTCCTCGGAGGAGGAGGCGTTGACGGCTCGGGATTTGTCTCTTCAGTTTCTGAAGGACTTCGGTTGGCTGGTCAATTGGGAGAAGTCGTCCCTGGAACCATCGAGGACAATCCTCTTTTTGGGAATGCATCTCGACACGTTTCGGTCGGTAGTTTCCCTACCACCAGACAAACAGTCATGTCTTCTTCGACATGTACAGATTATGAGATCCTCAACGGCAATGTCTCTACGGAAGTGTATGCGTCTTCTAGGACTGATGGTGGCGTCCATGGAGGCAATTCCTTTTGCCCAGTTCCGCTCCAGGACTCTCCCAAAGGTTCATCTTGAGTCGATGGAATCAGTCGCAATCGCTGGATTGCAGTGTCACCATTTCTCGCGCGGTGCGGGATTCTCTAGAATGGTGGTTACGTCCAGGGGCATTCTCCCTGGGGAAGTCTTTCCTCCCCGAAGTGGTCAGTCATAACCACCGATGCCAGCCTGACGGGCTGGGGGGGTGTTTGGAACAATCTCTGGATTCAGGGGGTATGGTCATCGGAAGAGTCTGTGCTTCCGATCAACATTCTGGAATTGAGGGCGATTTTCCTTTGCCTCCAACATTGGACGGTCCCTTTGAGCGGTCTGCCAGTCCGAGTGCAGACAGACAATGCGACGGCTGTCGCGTATATCAATCACCAAGGTGGGACAAGGAGTTCCAGACTCATGGTAGAGGTGTCCCGAATTCTGATTTGGGCAGAGGCCAATGTACCAGCCATTTCGGCGATTCACATTCCAGGGGTTCAGAATGTTACAGCGGACTTTCTCAGTCGCAGAAGGATGGATTCCGGGGAATGGAGCCTCCATCCGGATGTGTTTGCACTACTGTGCTCTCGCTGGGGAACCCCCCAAGTGGATTTGATGGCATCCAGGTCCAATGCCAAGTTACCGACATTCATGTCCAGGTACAAGGATCCGAAGGCTGTGGCGGTGGATGCTCTAGTGGCTCAGTGGGATCAGTTCGAGCTGATCTATGTATTCCCGCCGATATCCTTACTTCCTCTAGTACTGCGTCGGATCAGACTAGAGAGAATTCCAGCTATTTCTGATAGCTCCAGACTGGCCAAGAAGGGTGTGGTTCTCGACAATAATGTCGCTGTTGGCGGCACCTCCTTTCCACTCCCTCTTCAACCGGACTTGTTGACTCAGGGGCCCAGTTTGTCATCCGGACTTGATGTCCTCTGCGTTTGACGGCGTGGCTCTTGAGACCGAGAATCTTGACCCGTAGAGGTTTCTTCAGCCGAGGTCATTGCTACCCTTCGTGCTGCAAGATGTCCGGCTACTTACTAGGATTTACCACAAAATTTGGGAAACCTTCTTTTCGTGGTGTTTGGGGTCTTCTCGGAACCCGAGAAAATTTTCCATTCCCAACCTGTTGGCTTTTCTGCAGCATGGGCTAGACAAGGGTTTGGCAGTAGCACTCTGAAAGGTCAGATTTCTGCTCTGTCCTTATTATTCCGGAGAACCATTGCTTCGAAATAGAGACGTGCTCTCTTTTTCCGAGGTATTCTCGTAAGTTTCCGCCGCGGAAGGCACCCGTGTCTCCTTGGCGGCTCAACCTTGTTTTGGAGGCTCTTCAGCATAAACCTTTTGAGCCTATGGTTTCTGCTAGCCTTTCTTTACTTTCTTGGAAGGTGGCTTTCCTTGTTGCAGTCACTTCCTTGAGGAGAGTTTCTGAGTTGGCAGCTCTTTCTTGTTCGCCTCCTTTTCTGGAGTTTTTTCCGGATCGTGTAGTGCTTCGCACTCGGGGTGATTTTTTGCCAAAGTGGTGTCACAATTTCATGTTAACCAGGATATTGTGTTGCCTTCACTCTGTCCGGATCCGAAGAATACGAAAGAGCGAGATTTACACACATTGGATTTAGTGCGGGCCTTGAAGTTTTATCTATCTATTACTCAAGGTTTTCGTAAGACGGACTCCCTGTTTGTGGTTCCAGCAGGTCGTCGGCGTGGTCAACGAGCTTCCAAGGATTCTATAGCTCGTTGGATCCGGTCAGCTATTTTGGAAGCTTACCGTCTTCGGGGTGAATCTTGCCCGATTAAGATTCGAGCCCATTCACGAGAGCTGTGGCTCATCGTGGGCTTTTCATCAAGGTGCCCTTCGGCAGTGCAGCTCTGCCGAGCGGCAACTTGGCGCTCTGTCCACACGTTTACAAAGTTTTATAAAGTGGACGTCAGTGCTTCCGCTGATGCAGCCCTCGGACGTAGGGTCCTGCAGGCAGCTGTAGTTTAGAAGTTCTGGATGAACTTGTGTTTAGCGCTGGTTGCGCTTTTTGTTAAGGTTGTTGGGTTTCTGCCTTTTGTTGGTTTTTTCCCACCCTTATTTTTGAACTGCTTTGGGACGTCCCATCAGTAATGAATTACTGTGGCTCTCTTCCTTCATCTGCAGCTGAAACACGGATTTTGGTAAAACTTACCTGTAAAATCCTTTTCAGCGAAGGAAGGAAGAGAGACACAGCACCCTCCCAGGCAGAAGTGTGTTGATGTTTTCAGATGCAGCGCGACCCTTATCTGATAGCGATTATCTGGGCTGAGGTCAGCGCGCTAAGGCTCTGTTCCAGCATCGCCAGCTCATCGCAGTAGTCAGGTTCCGTGAGTAGTACCTGGAACTCTGTGGTTTTTGGCTTTCTTTGCATGCATAACCTGTATCCTTGTGTTTTTTCTCTGAAGTTCCTTCAGAAGGGGTTATGTTGCTCCGCTGGTGATCTTGGCTCTTTTCCTAAAAGCTTTGGTACGACTGGAGCTGAGTAGGAGGAGCCCGAGCTGGAGGGGCCAGCCAGTCATCACTCTTTTGATCTGAGGTAACATCCTGATCTGGGGCTCCGCCTACCCATCAGTAATGAATACTGTGTCTCTCTTCCTTCCTTCGCTGAAAAGGATTTTACAGGTAAGTCTTACCAAAATCCGTGTTTTATCCTTTAATTCAATTCATTACTTGCGTATTGATTATACAATTTTTCTATTTTTGTATTTATATTGTGGAACACCACACCTTCATTGTGTGTATATTTTAGTATTTACATTTGTTTTTGTTTTGTTTTTGTTTTTTTTGGTATTTTTCAATAGGTGTTTAGGTATTGTATTATCTAGGGGTACAATCATACATTAAGGTTGGCATGTTTGCTGCACAACTGCATCCTGACAATTGCAGATGTAAGATAAATTACAACAAAATGTGTGCAGATTGATTGCTTATTGTTAACGGCCTTATTACTAACAATAAGTAATCAATTTAATTTGGCAGCCGCTGCAACAATCAAAATGGCACCGTGATGCCCATTACATGTGACCCTGTGTTTAGCTGATGACATTTTCATGTTTACTCTGTGCCTGACTGTTTCGGTGAACAGAAGGTGCATTGCAGTTTTAATCATTATCATTTTCTAGCTATTGTCATGAATACATTGAATCAGCCACAATGAGCCAGTATTCTGTGTAAGAAAGAAAAAAGTCAATTGGTGAATCACTTGTTTAAAAAAAAAAAATCGACCCATTTAGCAATTCATAATATGGCAATCACTTTTTCAGCAGCAGATGGAAGGAAGAGAGCCACACTAGTCATTACTAGTGGGTAGGCGGAGCCCAGATGAGATAGACACCTCAGATTAAAAAGAGTGTTGACCGGCCCCTCCAGCTCGGGCTCCTCCTACTCAGCTCTCCAGTTTTCAATTTGAGGTCAGAGAAGATAGTCGCTGCTGGAAGCAGCTCCTCAGAAGATTTTATTATTTTTTATCGGACAAGAGACTTGGATCACCAAATGTGGTCTAGAGGTCTCAGGGGTCTCAGCGCTGCTGGACCCCCACCTCTCCCTTGGCGGATCTGTATTACCCTATATGGTGGTCCCTGCAGAACCCTGCCGGCCCGGGGGGATGAGGATGGCTTCCCTGGCGGGGACGCAAACCGCGCTGCAGGGGTCACTGCGTTCCCTGCCCTGGGGGGAAGCATGGGCATAGCGCCAGAAACCCCTGGGGTCCCTGTGGCGCTTCGGCTGGTGAGTATCCACATTTTAATATGTGTTTGAGTGTTTTCAGCGACTGCTGCGGCAGTCGCTGTTACAGTGTACATGCGGTGACTGTGTGTTTTTTGTCCGCAGGTGGATGCCTGCAGGACATAGGAACGGGGAGAGAGGAGCTGCGCGCCTTTTTTATTTAAATTTCGCGCTGCGCTCAGCGCGCGCTTTACGGCAGTGTCCTTTTCTGGCTTCTCTCATAAAGCACACGGAGGCACAGCGCGGCGGCCATTACTGACAGGCTGAAAGCTCCCTCGGACATCGCTCTCCTCCCCTCTCGGCAGCGCTGCACCGCGACCAGCTGGGTGAGTCGCTTCTTCCCATCTAGGGCAGAAGCTTAACCCCTTCACCCCCACAGCGCGGGCGCCTTTCTGAGGCACATATGGGTGGCAGACTGCGCTGCCTGCAGCTGTTATCTCATAAGGAAGCTCGCACACCTTTTCAATAAAGAGGTTGTGGGGAGTCTGCGACAGTAATACTGCCACTATACGTTCCTGCTAACGACGACGCATACTATGCGATCGTTTGTGTAACCATTTTTAATGTCGCTAGTAGCTGCCAATCTGGGTGATTTCATTAACAACGCATAAGCGGTTAGCGATCCCCTTAATGACTTTGGCGGTTATTGCGATTTACTAACAGCGCAATTTTGTAGCGATCTTGTGAACGTTTCTTGTAAGTGTGGCATAGCTGTCCTGTAGCTGCTGCCTTATAAGAGGCACTTGGGGCTCGCACAACCTTTTCATTATTAAGGTTGTGGGGAGTCTGCGACTTTAACCCCTTCTTAGGCGGTTAACTCTTAATGGGGGACAGCTGGGGTAGCTCTCTCCTTAAGAGCTTTAACCCTTCAGCGTTCGTTTTTTCTTTAAGAAACCACACTTTCTAGTTACTGACAGGTTTAACCTGCCATATACTGTGCAACCGTCTCCCAGATCCGCTACAGGATCAGTCTCGAGTATCATGACGCGCAGACCTGGACGGCGTCAAGCGCAGCGGTCGGAGGTTCCAGTGGTGTCAGAATGGAGGCCCTCGCTAGTTTCTATTGATGGCCTGTCTGATTTTCTATTATTGAGTGTCAGCTAGATCTCTCATGCCAAGGAAGCGACACAAGCCGGTGCCTTCCTTCCCGCGTAACGAAAATGTCCGATTCGGACAAGGAGGATCGGCAGGGACACTCTGCCTCTCTTTTGAGCCGTAAAAAGGTTTTTATTGGAGGCGTTAAGTTACCGGAGGAGGTATCTGGACGTCCTGGTAAGTCGGCCCGGATGTTTTTCAATCACGATCAAGCTTTACCATCACTGGATGAGCTTAATGGGCAGTGGAGAAGGAGCGCCTGTGTCCAGAAAATTGAGACACTGTATCCGTGTTCTACGGAGTTGATGGATCCTTCTCCTGAAGTGGATGTCCCTTTATCCCAGCTTAGTAAAATCCTCCTGTTAAGGGGAAGGCGAGTCTGCAGGACCCGCTGGACAAAAAAAAAAACGTAGATGGCAGAAAAATCCATCTGCGAGGCCGCGGATCATGGATTCAGTATTAAGGATCCATGTGTGCTTGTAAAGTTTCCCTGAGCCGGTTGGACCGTCTACGGACAGAGTGGCAAGGTGGATCTCCTCTATCGAGGTAGATGGGCTTTTCCAGTTGTTGGAGGATACTGCATCACTGCTATCCAGGGCGCAATCCTCGGCAGTCACAGTCAGAAGAGCACTGTGGCTTAGACAGTGGACCGGGGACGCGGTTTCCAAGCAGGGTTTGCTATCTTTAGCTTGCAAGGTGGTCAGCTATTTGGACCTGACCTCACGGAGCTGATTGCCAAGGTAAAGGCAAAAGAAACCGCTTTACCGCAGCGCAGAGCTGTGACTTCTGCTCTGGCAGGACTAGTGCCGGTAGTTGTCGGCGGTCCTTTCGGTCCAGGGGATGATTCAGTCAGCCCTCTGGGGTTCGGGTCGTCCCTCTCTTTTTTTTAAAAAAAAAAAGGGGAATTCTCAGAAATGCCGCATATCCGGGAAACAGAACTTCCGTTAAGACAAGCGGGAAGCTGGTAGAAAGCCCGCTAAGGCGGACTGACGCCTGGGTCTCACTCGAACGCTCTCGAGTGGGGGGTCGTTTACTCCAATTCAAACCGACTTGGTCTTCCCGCATGTCAGACGCCTGGGTGACACGGGTTGTGTTGGCAGGCTACTTCATAGAGTCTCTTTCTCGACCCCCAGACAGTTTTTTTGTCAACCTCGCGTTCCGTCAGAGCCCGAGCTTTTTTGCCGCTCTGCTGCGGGAGGTAGATTCCCTTCTGCAGAAAGGTGTGGTGGTGCCGGTTCCGCCGGAGGGCCGGGGAAGAGGGTTTTATTCTAACCTCTTTGTGGTCCCCAAAAAAGAGGACAAATTTCGGCCCATTCTGGATCTCAAAAGATTGAATCGGCATGTCCACGCCAGGAAATTCCGCATGGAGTCGCTTCGCTCCGTTTTGGCGGCCCTGTCGCAGACCGCTTTTTTGGTGTCAATCGACATTCGCGACGCTTATTTGCACTTCCCAATCGGAAGGGCCCACCAACGCCTCCTTCATTTTGCCATAGGTCAGGACCATTACCAGTTGGTGGCTCTGCCATTCGGCTTGGCCTCAGAGCCCAGAGTTTTTACAAAAATTTCTGGCGCCTCTCATGGCATTTCTTCGAAGACAGGGGTTTCGATTCCTCCCTACCTGGACGACCTTTTGATTGTGGCGTCCTCAAAGGAGGAGGCAGTGACTGCTTGCAATCTATCCCTTCAGCTCCTGGAGGACTTCGGGTGGCTGGTCAGTTGGGAGAAGTTGTCTCTGGAATCGTCACAGTCAATCCTGTTCTTTGGGGATGCATTTCGACACGCTATGTCTCTGCCTCCAGACAAGCAAGCATGTCTCCTTCGACATGTACAGGTTATGAAGTCTTCGACAGCGATGTCTCTTCGAGGGTGTATGCGCCTTCTGGGTTTGATGGTGGCCCATGGAGCCACTTCCGTTTACGCAGTTTCATCCCAGGGCCCTCCAAAGGCTCAATCTGAGCCGTTGGGATCGATCGCAGACTTCGCTGGATTGCAGTCTCATCATCTCCCACAGGGTGCGAGAGTCTCTAGGATGGTGGTTACGTCCGGAAGCGTTATCCCTGAGGAAGTCTTTCCTCCCTCCGAGGTGGTCGGTCATAACCACCGATGCCAGCCTGACGGGCTGGGGAGGTGTCTGGACGATCTCTGAATTCAGGGAGTATTGTCGTCGGAGGAGTCTCCTGCCGATCAACATCCTGGAATTGAGGGCAATTTTCCTTTGCCTCCAACACTGGACGGTCCCTTTAAGCGGTCTGTCAGTCCGAGTGCAGACAGACAATGCGACGGCGGTCGTGTATATCGACCATCTAGGCGGGGCAAGGAGTTCCAGGCTCATGGTGGAGGTTTCTCGGATCCTGGTATGGGCCGAGACCAGAGTGCCAGCCTTCTCTGCGATCCACATTTCAGGAGTTCAGAATCACGGCAGACTTTCTCAGTCGCGAGAAGATGGATCCCGGAGAATGGAGTCTTCATCCGGAGATTTTTGCACTGCTGTGCTCCCGTTGGGGAACTCCCCAAGTGGATTTGATGGCATCCAGGTTCAATGCCAAGTTACCGATTTTCATGTCCAGGTACAAGGACCCGAAGGCTGTGACGGTGGATGCTCTGGTGGCTCCGTTGGACCAATTCGAGCTAATCTATGTGTTCCTGCCAATACCCTTACTTCCTCTGGGGTGGTGTCGGATCAGACTGGAGAGAATCCCGGCTATGTTGATAGCCCCAGATTGGCCAAGGAGAACGTGGTTCTCGACACTGGTGTCGCTTCTGACAGCGCCTCCTTTTCTATTTCCTCTTCGCCCGGACCTGTTAACCCAAGGGCCCGTTCGTCACCCGGACCTGAGGTCTCTGCGTTTGACGGCGTGGCTCTTGAGACCGAAATATTGACCTTCAAGGTTTTTCAGCCAAAGTCATTGCCACTTTGCGGGCTGCCAGAAGTCCGGCTACTACTAGGATTTATCACAAAGTCTTGGGAAGCCTTCTTTTTGTGGTGTTTGGGTTCTTCAAGGAACCCGAGGATTCTTTCCATTCCTAATTTGTTGGCTTTTTGCAGTACGGGCTGGACAAGGGTTTGGCAGTTAGCACTCTGAAGGGTCAGGTTCTGCCCTGCTTTTGCTTTTTGGAAGGCTATCGCCTCGCGTAGGGACGTACGTTCCTTTTTTCGCGGAGTAACCCGTCAGTTTCCGCCGCGGAGGCACCTGTGTCGCCTTGGCGGCTCAATCTTGTATTGGAAGCTCTTCAACATGGGCCTTTTGAGCCTATGGACTCTGCTAGCTTTTCTTTGCTATCTTGGAAGGTTGCCTTTCTAGTGGCGGTTACCTTTTTGAGAAAGGTTTTTCTGAGTTGGCGGCTCTTTCTTACTTGCCTCCTTTCCTGGAATTTCACCCGGATCGCGTAGTACTTCGCACACGGGGCGACTTCCTACCTAAGGTGCCCTCGCTCTGTCCGGAGCCGAGGAATGCGAAGAAACGGGCCTTGCACAAATTGGATTTGGTGCGGGCTTTGAAGTTCTATTTGTTTATTACTCAAAATTTTCGGAAGTCGGAACTCTCTGTGATTCCAGCAGGTCGTCAGCGTGGTCAACGAGCTTCCAAGGACTCTATAGCTCGTTGGTTTCGGTCGGCCTTTTTAGAGGCTTACCGACTTAAAAGAGAACCTTGCCCGATTAAGATTTAAGCTCACTCCACGAGGGCTGTGGCTCCCTCGTGGGCCTTTCATCAAGGGGCTTCGGCAGCTCAGCTCTGCCGAGCGGCGTCCTGGCGTTCCGTCCACACGTTTATAAAGTTTTATAAGGTGGACGTCAGTGCTTCCGCTGCTGCGGCCTTAGGACGTAGGGTCCTGCAGGCGGCTGTAGTTTAAAGTTCTAGTTAACTTGTATTTGGCGCCTGTTGCGCTTTTATCTAGGTTGTTGGGATTCTGCCTATTTTGGTTTTTTTCCCACCCTTAATTTTTGGACTGCTTTGGGACGTCCCACTAGTAATGACTAGTGTGGCTCTCTTCCTTCCATCTGCTGCTGAAAGACGGATTTTGGTAAGAACTTACCTGTAAAATCCTTTTCAGCGAAGGAAGAGAGACACAGCTCCCTCCCATGGCAGAAGTGTGTTGATGTTTTCAGATACGGCGTGACCCTTCTCTGATAGCGATTATCTGGGCTGAGGTCAGCGTGCTAAGGCTCTGTTCCAGCATCGCCAGCTCATCGCAGTGATCAGGTCCAGTGAGTGGTACCTGGAACTGTGTGGTTTTTTGCCTACATGCATGCATAACCTGTATTCTTGTGTTTTTTTCTCTGAATTCCTTCAGAAGGGGTTATGTTGCTCCGCTGGTGATATTGCTCTTCCCTAAGCTTGTGTACAACTGGAGAGCTGAGTAGGAGGAGCCCGAGCTGGAGGGGCCGGTCAACACTCTTTTTAATCTGAGGTGTCTATCTCATCTGGGCTCCGCCTACCCACTAGTAATGACTAGTGTGTCTCTCTTCCTTCCTTCGCTGAAAAGGATTTTACAGGTAAGTTCTTACCAAAATCCGTCTTTTTTCCATTTGAAAGCATACAACCTATTTAGACATCAGGCTAACGGTGGAGTAAACCCTTCGGAAAGAATTTGTAGTCAGTGTAGGAACGTATACACAAGATGTAGGTATTTATAGGAAATGTGTAATCACAGAATGATGAGTATTTCTATCTCAGCCCTTCATGGCTCAGAAGGGAGTACCTGTCTGCATGGGAAGTGTATGGTTTTTGAAGAGAAAATATATAAAAATTATCTTTTCATATTTTAAATATCTTGCTGTCCTCATTAGAGTCCAGGTAGAAAGACCACCAAGCTCTGGTGTCTGATGACGAAGTTTCACAGGAAACTTTAGTTAAGGTGAGTAAACTCCTATAACTTAACTGAAATTTTACTCCTATATCCTCCATGACGTGATTGTTACATCTTAAAAGAAATGTGCATATTGTCTATAAGACACCTCTCCATTACTAATACTATAGTTGTATTGTAAATAAACAAAGAAGAATAAAGTCCTTTATTTGAAATAAAAAAAACAAACACAGTTTTACTTTTTTATTTAAAAACTAGCTGAAGAGCCCAGCGCTGTCCGGGCATAGTAACTAACTACGGTTAGTTATAACAAATTATAATGATTATATCTATATATAAAGGTGAGTGTATAGCCCCGACCACTCTGCATAGCCAAATTCAATAATATCCCACATCGTCCCGTCAGCCAGAGCCACCGGACTACTAATATCCCACATCGTCCCGTCAGCCAGATCCACCGGACTACTAATATCCCACATCGTCCCGTCAGCCAGAGCCACCGGACTACGAATATCCCACATCATCCCGTCAGCCAGAGCCACCGGACTACTACCCCTAATAGCCCACATCATCCCGTCAGCCAGAGCCACCGGACTATATACCCCTAATATCCCACATCATCCCGTCAGCCTGGGGTCAGAACCAGAGCACTGAGTGGAATGGCCCTAACTTCCATACTGGGGATCCCTTTAAGAGAGGCCTGATGTCAGAACCAGAGTGCTGAGTGGATTTGTCTCAACTTCCATACTGGGATCCCTTTAACAGAGGCTTGATGTCAGAACCAGAGTGCTGAATGGATTTGCCCTCACTTTCATACCGGGGATCCCTTTAATAGGGGCCTGGGGTTAGAACCAGTGCAGAGTGGATTTGCCCTCACTTCCATACTGGGGATCCCTTTAAGAGGGGCCTGGGATCAGAGCGCAGAGTGGATTTACCCTGATTTCCATACCGGGGATCCCTTTAAGAGACCCTAGGGTCAGAACCACCCAGTCACTGTCTGCTGAGGTGTTGTCGTGGAGTGAGAAAACTGTTGCTCATAGCAACCAATCACAGCTCAGCTTCTTTTAAACCGCTCTGGTGAAATGAAAGATGCTTCGTGATTGGTTGGTGATACACGCACAAACATTCAATTTTATATACAGTATATACTAGATGGTGGCCCGATTCTAACACATCGGGTATTCTAGAATATGTATGTAGTTTATTTATGAAGATTTAAGAATAATGCAATGAATAGGGTGTATATGGAGAGGCGGCTGGGGTGTATATAGAGGCTGCTGGGTTGTATATAAATGCGGCTGCTGCTGGGGTGTATATAAATGCTGCTGGGGTGTATATAGAGGCGGCTGCTGCTGGGGTATACGTGGAGGCTGCTGCTGGTGGGGTGTACGTGGAGGCCGCCAGTCGGGGCACTCCCGGCTGCATCGTCGCTGACCTCCGTACGGCAGATAAGCCGCTAACGGCCGCCATTTTTTTTGAAATCCCGCATCGCTGATTGGCCGCGGCCGGACCAATCAGCGACGCGGGATTTCCTGGTCAGGAAGACAGATGGGATAAGACGATTATATATATTAGATAGATGTTACTGTGTATTACCTCATGTCACTGTGTATTACCTCATATTACTGTGTATTACCTCATGTTACCTGTGTGTTACTCATGTCACTGTGTTACCTCATGTTACTGTATATTACCTCATGTTACTTATGTATTACCTCATGTCACCTGTGTATTACCTCTTGTCACTGTGTATTACCCATGTTCAGTAAACGTGACAGAAGTACATCAGACACTGTGACTGACAAAACATGTTCAGTACATCATGAGCAGTTGGTGAGTCACATGACCACATGGGCGGAGTTAGCCCTGCGTCGTTGATGTCACTGTGTATTACCTCATGTCACTGTATTACCTCATTACTGTATTACCTCATGTTACCGTATGTTACATCATTTTACTGTGTATTACCTCATGTCACCTGTGTATTACCTCATGTCACTGTGTATTACCCGTGTTCAGTAAACGTGACAGAAGTACATCAGACACTGTAACTGACAACATGTTCAGTACATCATGGGCAGTTGGTGAGTCACAAGACCACATGGGCAGAGTTAGCCCTGCGTCGCTGATTGGCCGCGGCTAACTGGGACATACCCCTCAGCCACAACAAAAAAAACCAAAAAGGAGAACTAGGGAACCACATATTAAGTCCCTTAAAAGGGTTAATGAAAAATGAATATATAAATTTTTACGAAAATCTAATATTCAATATAACCACAAAAAGAGGGGCAATATCAAAATTCATAAAGTTTATTCAAGTAAATAATATACAGTAATGGACAAAGTATACGGGAGACAGACAAATTGGTAAAAAACTACATTGAGCTGCAATGGCAGAGAAACTCACGTCACCCAGCATAGTAATGAGCAAGTTAAATGGATAAATGGTGAAACGCGCGTCGGGGCTCTTCTCTTACGCCATCCCAGCATTACATGAGCGGTCTTCTAATATGTCGCAAGGTAATGTAGGCTACTTTATGTGACCTCATTGGACTTTCCTGAGCATATGTTTATCTTGTGCACCGTATTATTTTTGGCTCAATTCTGGTTTGAGATCTGTTATCATTAAATAATGCCGCCAGATTTATCCATTTAACTTGCTCATTACTATGCTGGGTGACGTGAGTTTCTCTGCCATTGCAGCTCAATGTAGTTTTTTACCAATTTGTCTGTCTCCCGTATACTATGTCCATTACTGTATATTATTTACTTGAATAAACTTTATGAATTTTGATATTGCCCCTCTTTTTGTGGTTATATTGAATATTAGATTTTCGTAAAAATTTATATATTCATTTTTCATTAACCCTTTTAAGGGACTTTATATGTGGTTCCCTAGTTCTCCTTTTTTTTTTTTTTTTTTTTTTTAATAGTAGATAGACTAGCTGAAGAGCCGCGCGCTACCCGGGCATACTAACTAACTACGGTTAGTTATAACAAATTATAATTATTATATCTCTATATATATAAAGCTGAGTGTAGAGCCCACTCCTCATATCCACATTCACTATAATATCTCTCACAATCCCGTCAGCCAGAGCTACCAGACTACTACCCCTAATATCCTACAACGTCCCGTCAGCCAGAGCCACCGGACAACTACCACTAATGTCCCACATCATCCCGTCAGCCAGAGCCACCGGACTACTACCCCTAATATCTCACATCGTCCTGTCAGCCAGAGCCACCAGACTACTACCCCTAATATCGCACATCGTCCCGTCAGCCAGAGCCACTGGATTACTACCACTAATATCCCTCATCGTCCCATCAGCCATAGCCACCGGACAACAAATCCCTTTAATAGAGGCCTGGGGTTAGTAGCAGAGCATTTGAAGGCAATTGCCCTGACTTCCATACCGGGGATCCCTTTAAGAGGGGCCTGGGTTCAGTACGAAAGCTCAGAGTGGATTTGCCCCGACTTCCATACTGGGGATCCCTTTAAAAGACCCTGGGGTCAGAACCACCCGGTCAGTGTCTGCTGAGGTGTTGTCATGGAGTGAGAAAACTGTTGCTCATAGCAACCAATCACAGCTCAGCTTCTTTCAAACAGCTCTGGTGAAATGAAAGATACTTCGTGATTGGTTGGTGACACACACACATTAAATTTTATATATATATATATATATATATATATATATATATATATATATATATATATACATAGACAAGTTGAAGAGCCCGGCGCTGCCTGGGCATAGTAACTAACTACGGTTGGTTATAACAAATTATAATGAATATATATATATATATATATATAAATATATATAGGAAAGATGTGTATCTTCGTACCGTGTTAGCCAGTGGATAGAAAAATATTTAGACTTGAGAGTCCTCAGTGGTTGATACCTTTTAATGGCTAACTGAAAAGATGGTAACAAATTGCAAGCTTTCGAGACTACTCAGGTCTCTTCATCAGGCATAGACTAATACAACATCTGAAGAATCACATATTTATACACAAAATAGCACAGAAAAAATGCAATAGGTAGGACAAGTGACATGAAGCAGAACTGTCATTATGGCAGAGGGATTAACATAAATATGACTAGTTCATAGATAAGGAGTGAAGGTTTTATTACCCTCTGATTGGGGTCTGGTATTGTGTTGTGATGACCCTAAAAGGTCAGGGAGGCAGATTCCTTAATTGTTGTAGAACGACATAAAACTCTGGGATATATTCATCCCAGCACTAAGAGTGTCAAAGGTCATCATAAGTTTATATTCCCAGACTTTTCTATCCTTCTCAGATTTAAAGTTAGATTTTAATACAAGTAATTCCATATCTGTCATGCTATGACCGGGCATACAAAAGTGTTTGGCCACAGGTAAATCCATTCTTTTTTCTCTTATCGTGTGGCGATGAGAATTCATCCTTGTTCTCAGTTTTTGCCCGGTCTCCCCCACATACAGACCCCCAGTTGGACATTTAGTACATATAATTAGGTACACCACATTAGATGTGATGCAGCTGAAAGTACCTGGTATCTTGTAGTCCTGATGGGAGTTGGGGATCTTTATCCTGTCCGTGGTCATTATAGATGTACAGGTCTTGCATTTCTTTTGTCTGCAAGGAAAGGTTCCTGCAGCTGTTGGGGAGGACAGGGAGCTTCTGACAATGATGCTTCTTAGATTTGGGGGCTGCCTAAAACATAGTAGTGGGGGGTCTGGAAATATGGATTGTAATCGGGCATCTTTTTGTAGTAAAGGTTGTAGTTTCCGTGCAGCTCCCCTTAGCATCTCCAGACTTGGATTGTAGGTGACCACTAGAGGCACCCGGTTATTTTCTTCTTTAGCTTTGTAATGTAGCAGGTGATTCCTTGATATTCTGGTGGCTCTTGTAATTTGGTTTTCAATTGTTCTTGGATGGTAGCCCTGGTTCAAAAAAGTCTTTCTGAGGTGACCAAGGTGTTCATCTCTATCCATGGGGTTGGAACATATACGGTTGTATCTGATGGCTTGGCTGTAGACAATAGAGTTTTTTATGTGTTTAGGATGGAAACTGTCCCATTTAAGATATGTTGGACGGTCGATTGGCTTCTGATACAGGGATGTCTCTATTTCATTGTTCTTTAGCTTAATGGTGGTGTCTAAAAAGTTAATTTCAGTGCTGGAGTAGTTAAGTGTTAAGTTGATGGTGGGATGAAATTGATTGAACTGTTCATGGAACGTCTTTAGCTGTTGTTCA
This sequence comes from Oophaga sylvatica, assembly GCA_033576555.1. Taxonomy (NCBI): domain Eukaryota; kingdom Metazoa; phylum Chordata; class Amphibia; order Anura; family Dendrobatidae; genus Oophaga; species Oophaga sylvatica. The sequence goes on along the minus strand of JARQOD010000002.1, from coordinate 63,691,521 downwards.
GACTCCGTCCAGATGATTAAAATGTCATCAATGTAGCGGTAGTAGGCCCGAGGCCTGATGGGGCAGGAGGACAAAAATTCGCTTTCAAGCTTGGCCATGAAAAGATTTGCATACTGTGGAGCCATTTTACTTCCCATAGCTGTGCCAGTCTCCTGAAGATAGATCTTGTTGTCAAATTCTTGTTGTCTACAGCAAGCCATCAGATACAACCGTATATGTTCCAACCCCATGGATAGAGATGAACACCTTGGTCACCTCAGAAAGACTTTCTTGAACCAGGGCTACCATCCAAGAACAATTGAAAACCAAATTACAAGAGCCACCAGAATATCAAGGAATCACCTGCTACGTTACAAAGCTAAAGAAGAAAATAACCGGGTGCCTCTAGTGGTCACCTACAATCCAAGTCTGGAGATGCTAAGGGGAGCTGCACGGAAACTACAACCTTTACTACAAAAAGATGCCCGATTACAATCCATATTTCCAGACCCCCCACTACTATGTTTTAGGCAGCCCCCAAATCTAAGAAGCATCATTGTCAGAAGCTCCCTGTCCTCCCCAACAGCTGCAGGAACCTTTCCTTGCAGACAAAAGAAATGCAAGACCTGTACATCTATAATGACCACGGACAGGATAAAGATCCCCAACTCCCATCAGGACTACAAGATACCAGGTACTTTCAGCTGCATCACATCTAATGTGGTGTACCTAATTATATGTACTAAATGTCCAACTGGGGGTCTGTATGTGGGGGAGACCGGGCAAAAACTGAGAACAAGGATGAATTCTCATCGCCACACGATAAGAGAAAAAAGAATGGATTTACCTGTGGCCAAACACTTTTGTATGCCCGGTCATAGCATGACAGATATGGAATTACTTGTATTAAAATCTAACTTTAAATCTGAGAAGGATAGAAAAGTCTGGGAATATAAACTTATGATGACCTTTGACACTCTTAGTGCTGGGATGAATATATCCCAGAGTTTTATGTCGTTCTACAACAATTAAGGAATCTGCCTCCCTGACCTTTTAGGGTCATCACAACACAATACCAGACCCCAATCAGAGGGTAATAAAACCTTCACTCCTTATCTATGAACTAGTCATATTTATGTTAATCCCTCTGCCATAATGACAGTTCTGCTTCATGTCACTTGTCCTACCTATTGCATTTTTTCTGTGCTATTTTGTGTATAAATATGTGATTCTTCAGATGTTGTATTAGTCTATGCCTGATGAAGAGACCTGAGTAGTCTCGAAAGCTTGCAATTTGTTACCATCTTTTCAGTTAGCCATTAAAAGGTATCAACCACTGAGGACTCTCAAGTCTAATTTTAATATATATTATATATATATATATATATATATATATATTATAATATAAAGCTGAGTGTATCTCCCCGCCCACTCTGCATAGCCACATTCACTATAATATCCCACACAATCCCGTCAGCCAGAGCTACCGGACTACTACCCCTAATATGCCACATCGTCCCGTCAGCCAGAGCCACAGGACTACTACCCCTAATATCCCACATCATCCCGTCAGCCAGAGCCACTGGACTACTACCACTAATATCCCACATCATCCCGTCAAAGCTACCGGACTACTACCCCTAATAGCCCACATCGTTCCGTCCGCCAGAGCCACCGGACTACTACCACTAATATCCCACATCATCCCGTCAAAGCCACCGGACTACTGCCCATAAAATCCCACATCATCCCGTCAAAGCCACCGGACTACTACCCCTAAAAGCCCACATCCCGTCAGCCAGAGAAACCGGACTACTACCCCTAATATCCCACATCATCCCGTTAAAGCCACCGGACTACTATCCCTAATATCCTACATCATCCCGTCAGCTATAGCCACCGGATAACTACCACTAATATTCCACATCATCCCGTCACAGCCGCCAAACTACTACCCCTAATATCCCACATCATTCCGTCAGCCAGAGCCACCGGACAAATACCACTAATATCCCACATCATCCCGTCACAGCCGCCAGACTACTACCCCTAATATCCCACATCATCCCTTCAGCCAGAGCTACCGGACTACTACCACTAATATCAAACATCATCCCGTCAGCCTGGGGTCAGAACCAGAGCAATGAGTGGAACGGCCCTAACTTCCATACCGGGGATCCCTTTAAGAGAGGCCTGGCGTCAGAACCAGAGCGCTGAGTGGATTTGCCCTGACTTCCTTACCAATGATCCCTTCAATAGAAGCTTGGGGTCAGAACCAGAGCACTGAGTGTTTTTGCCCTCACTTCCTTACCGGGGGATCCCTTTAAGAGGGGCCTGAGGTCAGAACCAGAGCGCTGACTGGAATTGCCCTAACTTCCATACCAATGATCCCTTTAAGAGACCCTGGGGTCAGAACCACAGCGCTGAGTGGAACGGTCCTAACTTCCATACTGGGGATCCCTTTAAGAGAGGCCTGGGGTCAAAACCAAAGCGCAGAGTGGATTTGCCCTGACTTCCATACCAATGATCCCTTTAATAGAGGCCTGGGGTCAGAGCGAAAGCGCTGGATGGATTTGCCATGACTTCCATACTAATGATCCCTTTAAGAGAGGCCTGGGGTCAGAATCACAGCGCTGAGTGGAACAGTCCTAACTTCCATACCATGGATCCCTTTAAGAGGGAAGATGCTCCTTTCTGGGGGGCAGACAATGGCTGGGAGCTTATGTTCCCGCGGATGATAGATTTCTCCCACCCAGTCACTGTCTGCTGAGGTGTTGTTGTGGAGTGAGAAAACTGTTGCTCATTGCAACCAATCACAGCTCAGCTTCTTTTAAACAGCTCTGGTGAAATGAAAGATGCTTCGTGATTGGTTGGTGATACACACACACATTCAATTTATATATATATATAATTATATATATATATATATATATAGATATACTCACCTAATGCCTAATTCCACTGAAACCCTCGTATTCTGTAACAAAACAATAAAAAGCCATATCCCTCACCTGTCCATCATTCTGTCACACACCATAATCCATGTCTGGTGATAAATAGTTTTCAACCTGTACAGTGCCAAGAAGCGACCATCCAGGCTGAGAACAACTGGGGAATGAGCTGCTGCAAGTGCAGCATCAGTGAGCAGCGATGGCGTCATCGAGGTTACCGCTAGTCACTGAGGCTTCGTCCCAGCCGGGCTCCTGAGCTGCGAGGACCTCGGTGTGATCACCTCTGGCATAGTGAGAAAGTCTGGTGCAGTTTCTCATTTCTGCCGGTGAACTCTCTGAGCTCCGTGCTGCACCGTGAGACTCCCCACTTGCACCGCCACTTGCACACTGGATGTTTGGGCCCTCCATTCAAGTGAATGGGGTCCGGGTACTGTTCTGGTATCCAAACCTGAACTTTTTTTTTTTTAAACGGTTGGGCCGGACCCCAACATCCAGGGGTACATCCATCCCTAATTATAACGTCTTTCCAATACTTTTGATTATAAATGGTCTGTTTTAAATGCCTAATCATTATGTAGATTTTCTGCATAGTTAAACTGGCTTCACACATCTGAATTTTTGGTTTTCGGACTGGTTGTGAGTCTCGTGTCCTGTGTCCTGAACAGACAGATTCATAGGCAGTCAGGAGACCAACGACTGTTCTTGTAACTGGTCGATGCACACTGCCATACAGACACGTAAAGCCAGCCTTAAAGGGGTTACCTACTACTTGGCAACCCCTTCTCATCATGGTTTCCCCCAAGTAAAATAATAACACTTGTACTCACCTCCAAACAAGAGAATACACCAGCCCTCTTGTAAAATATATACCTTCACCCATAACTCATTTCCAATAGATAAGTTCTAAAATAACACTATATGTATTACTATATGTATTTATTCCGTAAACAAAATCTTAATTTTTCTTTTTCATTCATCTAGATTCAGGCAATAAAGATGATGGTGCGCTGGTTGTTGGGAATGAAGAATAACCTTAGTAAATCTGGAACCTCCACATTGCGTCTTTTAACAGCCATTTTACATGCTGATGGAGATCTAACCGAACATGGAAAGCTGAGGTAAATGGTCACAAGTTAAGTACATTATTGGGAGAATCTGTAAAAAGTCACAAATTCAAAGTAGTTGTACAGCTTTTCAACTTTTTTTTCTTATGATAATACATATGATATGAGTTCACAGTAAAATATTATTCAATCTAGTTTTCTAGGAATAGGGTTTTTCAGCCTATCGACCAGTGCTAAGTAGCAATAATAGGAGGAGTTGTTACTCGCTGTATGTGGGTCCAGTACGTTATCTGTGCTGCTGCTGCTCCAATTTTTTTATGGCAGGCTGTTACGCTGCAGCCAGTCATTAGGTTTATTGTCTCTGCCTTTGTTGATGGGCCAAGTGATTGCAGCCATAATATGCCCTGTCGTTGTTAAATCACCACTGCAGCCTGTCAGCAAAGACTGTAGCAGCGGCAGAGAGGCAGCTCTGGACCCTGGGAGGATGATGAACAACTCCTTTTATTATTTTAACCTATCACTGACAGATGGGCTGAAAAACCTGTTAAGTATGTTTTTAGTAAAGCGCTCCTTTCTCTATCGCTTCATTGGGGGACACAGAGACCATGGGTGTATGCTGCTGCCACTAGGAAGCTGACACTATGCAAATGCAAAAAAGGTTGGCTCCTCTTCTGCAGTGTACACCCCACCGACTGGCACCAAGCTAATCAGTTTTAGCTTAGTGTCAGTAGGAGGTGGACACGGGTCTCTCTGGAGACCCATATCTACCTATTGTGCGGCTTTCCTTTTCAGGTACCTTCCGGAGGGATACAGTGTGAAAAGTCACTACTGTAGTCCCACGCAGAGACTATGAGTACGGCGTGTACTGCCACCCCGTATCCTCATATGTCTGTCTCTTGGCAGGACCCCCCACTCTAATCCCTAACACGGACGGGTGTTTAGGTGATCAGGGTGCAGCGAAAGACCTGGGCCTGCCTCCGTCTCCCACCTACTCGCCCACCAGAGCCTGTTGGATGAGGGTACGCGGACGTCCCCACAGCTATCTTCCGGACGTGCGACCTTTTTTTTGTCTGAGGTACTGTCCCTCTTTCCCAACAGGACAGAAGAATGAAGAAGGAAAAGATTGAAAAAAAAAAAACAGATTACAGGGCCGGGGTTTTTTTTTCTTTACAGCGCTCTGTACTGATTCTCTGGGGTTCCGAGACCCCCTTTGGGAGTCCCCCGAGGCCTTTTTGATTTCGGCCCGCTCCGGACAGCCGTGGCTCTCCGGGGGGGGAGAGGGGGTAAAGGGGGAGAGAGCTCCCCTTGTCTCTCACTGGAGCCCCGCTTTTTTACCAGTATACGGCCTCAGGGCGCCGCCTGTCATCCGGTGCCGCTGCGGCGATTCATTTCGGGCCCGCTTCTTAAGATCGGCGTCCTCTGCGCCAACCCCCCCTTCCCTGACGGTTGCATGCTTAAATTTAGGTCCCGGCTTCATTCCGGGCCTACTTCCTGCGCCGGCTCCGCCCCCCGCCTTACAAACTTCCGGGCGGGCTCTTCTCCCGCCCGTCCTGGCTCCGCCCACCGCTCTCAGCGTTCCTGAGGGCTGCTGTTGCCGCCATATTGCGCTCTCCAGGCCCTGCGCCCGACGCTGTCCACTCCTTCGTTCACTAGGTCGCAGCAAGCGGTTCCTCATCTGCCTCCGCAGCCTCTGATCGCTCCTGACGCTGCATCTCATCGGCTACTTTCAGGAGGAACACCTCGGCAGCACACAGGATCCGTGAGTAAGCTCTGGCCTGCAGAGCTGACACTCTCCTCTGCCCTTCTCTGTCCCCCAACCTTCTGGCACTGGTTAGTGGGATTGCTCAACCATGCCTAAGCATAAGGTAGAGCCTTCTCGTCCTCCATCTTCCTCTTCCTCCTCCACCCTGGTTAAATACTTTGTGTGCTCTTCTTGTAATGGCAGACTCCCTTCAGGTCAGTCATCTCCCCTCTGCCAGGCCTGCAGCGACCCCACGGGACCCACCCAGGAGCCCCCTTCTGATCCGGGTGATTCTGAGACCCCTACCCCCCCCAGTGGGCAGCGTCTGTCGCAATCTGTAGCGGACCTCACCAAAGTATCACAGACCCTAGTATCCGCTTTGGGCAGATTTCCCCTTTCAGCACCCGCAGTCGCCAGCGGGTCTCAAGACTCCCTTTCTGGTCCGTCCAACCCAAGCCGTAAGAGACCCAGACTGGAACACCGTTCTAGGTCCTCTTCTCGCTCCATCTCTCCAGAAGACCCTGCTCGGCGTTATCCCTCCCTAGCGCCCTCCTCCCCGGAATCAGGCAAGGCGTCTCCGGGCGCGCTTTCGGAGGATGAGTTGGACCTGGACTCAGATCAGGCCTCCGGCATAACGGATATGGTGCAGAGTCTGATTGTGGCTGTCAATCAGACCTTAGGCATCAAGGATACCTCTACGGATTCCGCAGAACAGGCGGTTTCGTTCAGACGGTCAAAACCACCTTCCAAGGTTTTTGCCCCTCACACTGAGTTCACGGACATACTCAAGAGGAAGAGGGAGAACCCGACCAGGCGCTTTCAAAGAGGGAAGCGCCTCGGCATACTATACCCTTTTTCCCCGGAGCTTACAACTAATTGGACGATTTCTCCTTCAGTGGACCCACCGGTCTCCAGACTGTCCACCAACATGGTCCTTCCTCTGGCTAGCGCCGCTTCCCTAAAAGACGCCAACGATAGGATTCTAGAATCACTGGCAAAGTCAGCCTTTGAGGTGGCTGCTTCTACCCTATGCCCGGCCTTTGCATCTACTTGGGTCTAAAAGGCTATAGCCAGATGGTCCAAACAGCTCCGTAAGGGCATCTTGGCCAGAGCTCCTTCCAGAGAGCTGGCGGAGCTCGCAGACCAAATCTCCCAGGCTGGGCTATATGTAGTTTCTGCCTCCCTGGATACAGCTTCCTGCGCGGCGCAGGCTTCCAGCAATATCTTGGCCATCCGGAGGAACATCTGGCTCAAAGCATGGCAGGCTGATCTTTCGTCAAAAAAGTCGCTCACAGGTCTCCCTTTTCAGGGAGAACATCTGTTCGGAGACAGGTTGGATCAGATCATTAAGGATGCCATGGGCGGCACGAGCTCCCTCCTCCCTCAGTCAAAGCCTCACAGACCCATCCAAAGATGGCAGTTCCGCCCTTTTCGGTCTTTTTGCCGTTTTCCGGCGTCAGAGGATTCCTCCAGTCAACGTAGGCCGCAGAATCGCCAGGTGAAGAGGAAGGCTTCCTTTCGGCCCACCCCCTCCTGGTGTTCCAATAACTCCCAGGGTAGATCCACCAGACCAAGACCTGGTAGATCTTCCTCGGCATGACTCGGCCCCGGAGCCCAGCGTTCCTCCGAAGCTCGGCGGTCGTCTCCTGCTGTTCAGGGACGTGTGGCTCGACTTGGTGGAGGACGCTTGGGTCAGGGAGGTTGTATCCTCAGGATACAAAATAGAGTTCACTTCCCGCCCATGAGATCGGTTCTTCGAATCCCGCCCCCCAAGGGATCCTTCTCTGGTATCGGGTTTCTTTGCATCCATCGATTCCCTTCTCAGTGCTGGAGTTATCGTTCCCGGTTCCAGAGCGAGAACGTTTCACAGGTTTTTATTCAAACCTGTTTGTTGTGCGCCGAAGAAAGGCGGCAAGGTTCGTCCCATCCTGGACCTCAAGTTACTGAACAGGAGGGTTCGCCTGCGTCACTTCAGGATGGAGTCTCTTCGTTCAGTAATATCGTCAATGGAATCACAGGAATTTCTGTGTTCCATAGACATCCAAGACGCCTACCTCCACGTCCCAATTTGCCCAGCCCATCAGAGGTTCCTGCGTTTCGCAGTTCGGCAGAACCATTTTCAGTTTGTCGCCCTGCCCTTCGGCCTTGCAACCGCTCCCAGGGTCTTCACCAAAATCATGGCGGCATTGATGGCCACCTTGAGGATTCGAGGACTGGTTCTCATTCCTTACCTCGTCGACATTCTCATCAAGGCTCTGTCCCTCCCCCAGGCTCAAGAAAGCCTGTCCATCGTTCTCGACACCCTGGCCCGGTTCGGATGGATCATCAACAGGAAGAAATCCTGCCTTGTTCCCTCTCAGCGCCTGATCTTCTTGGGCATGCTGTTCGATACCCGACAGGCGAAGGTCTTTCTCCCCAAGGAGAAGAGAGCAATCCTCCAGCAGGGTGTTCGGTCTCTGCAGGGCCCTCAGCTTCCTTCCGGTCAGCGATGAGGGTGCTGGGCAGAATGGTTGCGGCCTCAGAGGCAATTCCCTTTGCTCAGTTCCACTTGAGACCTCTCCAGCGGGCTATCCTGTCTCAGTGGGACAGGTCCGTCAGATCGTTGGATCATCCACTTCGTCTCCCTCTCAGGGTCAAGCAGTCGCTCAACTGGTGGCTGTCATCCCCCCTTATCCTCCAGGGTCGGTCCTTCCTGCCAGTCCACTGGCAGATCATAACGACGGATGCAAGCCTTCTGGGCTGGGGGGCAGTTTTTCGGCATCTGACGGCTCAGGGTCGTTGGTCGGCACAGGAATCTTCCCTACCAATCAACATCCTCGAAATCAGGGCCATCTTTCTCTCTCTCCGTCACTGGGAATCGCTTCTCAAGGGCCTGCCAGTCAGAATTCAGACGGACAATGCCACGGCTGTGGCGTACGTCAATCACCAGGGAGGGACCAGAAGTTCTCTGGCAATGGCCAAAGTATCCAAGATCCTCCTTTGGGCGGAGGCGACGGTTCCGGCAATATCCGCGGTGCATATCCCCGGCGTGGACAACTGGGCCGCCGACTTCCTCAGCCGCGAGGGTCTCGCGGCAGGAGAATGGTCCCTGCATCCGGACGTCTTCCATCAGATCTGCCTTCGATGGGGGACCCGGGATGTGGACCTCATGGCATCGCGGCTCAACAGGAAAGTTCCGCTGTTCGTCTCCAGGTCCCGCGATCCTCTGGCATTGGACGTAGACGCTCTGGCCATTCCTTGGTCACAGTTCGCTCTCCCATACGTATTCCCGCCGCTTCCGCTTCTTCCCAGATTGCTGAAGAAGATCAAGGCGGAAGGGGTGGCGGTCATTCTGATCGCCCCAGATTGGCCCAGGAGGTCCTGGTTCGCAGACATCGTCAATCTCCTGGCGGACGCCCCCTGGAGACTCCCAGACAGGCCAGATCTTCTGTCACAAGGTCCGATCTGCCACCTGGGTTCTTTCGCTCAATTTGACGGCGTGGCTGTTGAAACCGCGGTACTGAGAGCGTCCGGGTTCTCCGATCGGGTGATTCGCACCATGATCCAAGCCAGGAAACCGTCGTCTTCCAGGGTCTATCGAACCTGGAAGGCCTATTTTCGCTGGTGTGAGTCCAACATCATCCCGCCAATGAAGTTGTCGCTCCCAGCCATCTTGGCTTTCCTCCAAGCGGGACTGGACTCTGGTCTCTCTCTCGCTTCTCTTAAAGGGCAGGTGTCAGCCCTTTCTATCCTCTTCCAGAAATCCTTGGCTTCTCGTGATCAAGTCAAAACCTTCCTTCAGGGAGTGGCGCATACGGCTCCCCCGTATCGGAATCCTGTGGACCCCTGGGACCTCAATCTCGTGTTGGAGGTTATGAGGGGCGCTCCCTTTGAACCTCTCAGAGAGGTTCCCCTGTCGGTTTTGTCCTGGAAGGTGGCCTTTCTCGTAGCGATCACTTCCATCAGGCGAGTTTCAGAGTTGGCGGCTCTGTCTTGTCGCCCCCCTTCCTGGTCCTCCACCAGGATAAGGTAGTATTGCGGCCTCCGCCTTCCTTTCTTCCCAAAGTGGTGTCCACTTTCCACTTGAATGAGGATATTGTCCTGCCTTCCTTCTGTCCGGCTCCGACTCATTCTTTGGAGCGCTCGTTGAACAAGCTAGACCTGGTACGGGCAATAAGGACCTACCTGGATAGGACGGCTTCCTTCAGGAAGTCTGATCTCCTATTCGTCATTCCAGACGGAGCGCGAAGAGGCCTGCCGGCTTCCAAGTCTACTATTGCGCGTTGGATTAGGACCGCAATATTGGAGGCTTACCGGGTTAAGAACAGAGTGCCCCCTCCTGGGGTTAAGGCTCACTCCACCCGGGCTGTAGGCGCCTCCTGGGCGGTTCACCACGGGGCATCCGCCCTACAACTTTGCAAGGCGGCAACCTGGTCTTCCATCCACACATTTGCCAAATTTTACAAGGTCCACACCTATGCTTCGGCGGACGCCAGCCTAGGCAGAAGGATCTTGCAGGCGGCATTGGGGACTTTGCCGACCTGAATGGAGTCTTTTGCCATTTTTTCTCCCACCCCAGGGACTGCTTTGGGACGTCCCATGGTCTCTGTGTCCCCCAATAAAGCGATAGAGAAAACAGGATTTTGATACTTACCGTAAATTCTGTTTCTCGGAGCGCTCATTGGGGGACACAGCACCCTCCCATATGTTTACAACTCTTGTTCTTTCTTTCGATTGTTGTGGTTATGATTGAGTTGTTTGTTTCTTGTTTGGTTCTATCACATTCTTCTCCTACTGCTTTCTCACTAACTGATTAGCTTGGTGCCAGTCAGTAGGGTGTACACTGCAGAGGAGGAGCCAACCTTTTTTTTTATTTGCATAGTGTCAGCCTCCTAGTGGCAGCAGCATACACCCATGGTCTCTGTGTCCCCCAATGAGCGCTCCGAGAAACAGATTTTACGGTAAGTACCAAAATCCTGTTTTTTTTATCTATACTTAAAATAACTATTATTTTATTCTATTCAGTAAACCGGACATGTCACGGCTCCGACTAGCAGCCGGTTCTGCGATTGTGAAGCTAGCACAGGAGCCATGTTACCATGAAATCATCACACTGGAGCAGTATCAGCTCTGCGCCCTCGTGGTCAATGTAAGGATTTTATTCTTTTAGAACATTATTATTTTTTTTAGAACATTATTCTTATTTAACTATTTATTTCATGCACTTAGAAAAACTATGACGTTGCTTCTTGTAAAAGAGACTGTTCATATTGGCGTCATAGCTTTCCCTTATTACCAAGCCACGACCACCGCCATTACTATGGAACCACTTTGAATGCACGCCCATTAGTTTATTATTGGGTTGTTCAGGTTTCTCTATTACATCTGCCATTTTTGAAGGTAAGAGTGGCAGTATAAATGAAGCTTCTTTGCTGTCAGTAAATCTATAGTGAAGTCCTGGGCCAAATACTATTCTATTAATCTCAATAACACACAGTAAAAGTGATATTCGGAGTACAGTACATGCGCCTATGGTGTCTCTGTGAGGAGGTGCTCTTCACTCTTCCTTCTGTGTGACTTCTGCTCACGTGTATGATGTATATGTGTGTGTGTGTACGTGGATGCTGCAAGGTTTCTAAAATAAGCCATTCAACTACTACACTCCAAAGATGGCTTACACTATTGGTAAAGCTCCCACAAAGACATGCATTGTGGCTTAGTTATGTTTTCAGTGATGGTTACGGAGATGAGCCAAAACCAGAATCCTCGCTTACAAACTTAGCACTGCTGTAAACAAACGATCAGGCTGTTGAAACTCGACATGCTTGATCCTTCTCCCTCTTTTTCCACATCTGCAGTTTGAGACCCACACATTAAATAGCAGTCCGGTTCGGTCTGACTTCTGTGTTAAGGTACTGCCACACTAAGCTATCCCGCTAGCGATCTCGTTAGCGTTGCATACTAATGAGATCGCTAGCGGGATTGTTTCTATATCGCTAAATGCGGCCACATTTAGCGATATAGTTAACGACGCTATCGCCGTTAGCGATCTTCTTAACGACTTTAGCGGTACGAAAGTACCGCTAAATCGCTAAGAAAAGGTGCCACACAGCGATTAGATACTTACCCAGCGGGAGCGCCAGCGATGAAATAGGGTCCGGAACGATTCCAGCGACGAGCGAGATCACAGCAGGAAGCTCGTCGCTGGAAGCTGCCGCACTGAACAATATCGCTAACGGGATCGCTAAATAGTGACCGTTTTTTAGCGATCCCGTTAGCGATATTGTTTAGTGTGGCATACCCTTAAGGCAGCTTTACTAGTATAAGGTCCTCTATTGGCTCTTGTTATCATTGTGTTTTCTCCTGGTTCTTAGGATGAGTGTTACCAAGTCAGACAGCTGTTTGCACAAAAGCTACACAAAGGTTTATCTAAATTGAGGCTTCCACTTGAATATATGGCAATTTGTGCCCTTTGTGCAAAAGATCCTGTAAAAGAGAGAAGGGCACATGCCAGGCAGTGCCTGGTGAAGAATATTAACGTACGGAGGGAGTATCTGAAGCAGCATGCTGCCGTCAGCGGTAAGTAATGCCACATGCCATCCTACATAGCCCTCACCTGTGAGCCGGGTCTATATCTTGTCCTTAACAGTCACATTTCTGTTCACTGTACTCCTACCGAATATTCCATATCAAGTAAAAAAGGGGAGAAGCCAGCGCTGCATATGGTCAGCATGCAATACATAAAGTGCATATGCACAATTTGGTTTCTAACTGTATTTAAAAATGAGACATTTGGCAAATAATTGATCAATTCTTTGAGCCGCCACGTCACGGCATTCTCATATGGGGCAGTTCTACTCTACATTTTTGATATTCGCTGTGCCGTTACTGCCTCCTAAATGTATAAAATCAAGACTGCAAAAAATCAAAGCAAAAGTACCTAAAAAGTAACTTTTCAGCTGCAGATGAAGGAAGAGAGCCACAGTAATTCATTACTGATGGGTAGGCGGAGCCCCAGATCAGGATGTTACCTCAGATCAAAAGAGTGATGACTGGCTGGCCCCTCCAGCTCGGGCTCCTCCTACTCAGCTCCAGTCTAAGATTTGAGGTCCCAGAGGATGGTCGCTGCTAATGCAGCTCCTCAGAAGATTTTATTATTTTAATATTCGGACAGGAGACTTGGATCACTAGTTGGTCTAGAGGTCTCAGGGGTATCAGCGCTGCTGTACCCCAACCTCTCCCTTGGCGGATCTGTATTTACTCAAAGTCCCTGCAGAATCCTTGCCGGCCCTGGGGGATGAGGAGAGCTTCTCTGGCGGGAACGCAAACCACACGTGCGGTCACTGCGTTCTTCGCCCTGGAGGGAAGCATGGGCACTGCGCCAGAACCCCTGAGGGTCCCTGTGGCGCCTTGGCTGGTGAGTACTCCACACAAATTTTAATAATAATTATGTGTGAGTGCTTTAGCGTCTGAATGAGCAGCGCTATTACTAATGGACTGCGCTACTACATGTAATGTCAGTATGCTTCAGCGCTACTGTGACAGCGCTACTACATGTAATGTCAGTATTTTTCAGCGCTACTGTGACAGCGCTTCTACATGTAATGTCAGTATGCTTCAACGCTACTGTGACAGCGCTACTACATGTAATGTCAGTATGCTTCAACGCTGCTGTGACAGCGCTACTACATGTAAAGTCAGTATGCTTCAGCGCTACTGTGACAGCGCTACTACATGTAAAGTCAGTATGCTTCAGCGCTACTGTGACAGCGCTACTACATGTAAAGTCAGTATGCTTCAGCGCTGCTGTGACAGCGCTACTACATGTAAAGTCAGTATGCTTCAGCGCTGCTGTGACAGCGCTACTACATGTAAATGTCAGTAAGCTTCAGCGCTGCTGTGACAGCGCTACTACATGTAAATGTCAGTAAGCTTCAGCGCTGCTGTGACAGCGCTACTACATGTTAAGTCAGTATGCTTCAGCGCTGCTGTGACAGCGCTACTACATGAAGATGTGGTGATTTTTTGTCCGCAGGCAGATACCTGCAGGACAGAGAGGGAGCAGGAGCGGGGAGAGTTCGCGCTCATTATTTGAGCTAGCAGGGGGCGTGGCCTATCTATCCCGGTCTTTTGAGCAGGAAGACGCGCGCTCTGGCTTTTCTCCTGCGACCCCCTCACTGTGGCGGCCATTACTCAGGCTCCTGGGCTCCTCGGACCGCTCCCCTCCTCATAAGACACCACGGCCAGCTGGGTGAGTGCGGATTCCTCACCCCGCAGCGCAGCGATCGCTATCCTGCAGCTGCTGTCTCATCAGAGACATAAAAAATTGGCTGGGGCTCACAAATATATATATATTTTGGTGAGTTTGCAATATTAACCCCTTTGAGGGTTATTTCTACCTGCTAAATTTGCTGACTGAATACCGCTGGGGTAACTCTGCTTGGTGGAGCGTTAACCCTTCAGCGTTTAAAAAAAAACAAAAAAAAAAAACCGCATAGTGTTTTTGCTGGTATTACCGCTTTGACCTGCTCATACAGGCGAGACATGTCTGAATAGAGTTCAGATGCCGCGGTTCACGTCCCAGTGCCATTGCGGCAATCAGATACGCAGACCTCCACAGCATCTAGCGCTGCGGTCGACAGCGGTGGTAACTTGGATGATATCGCTCGATCGATTAATAACTTGTCTGACCTTTTAGGTCAATATGTGTCTGCTAATTCCTCTCAGAGGAAGCGACGCAGGCCGTTACCGGCCTCTACACGGAGCGAGTCAGATGTATCTGATATTGGGCAGAGTTCCCTTTAAATTCGGATGGTGAAATATCCGATTCAGATGCGGACGAGCCGCAGGGGCGTTCCTCTATGACGAAGCGTACGGAGGCATTATTTGAAGCCATGAGAGATATACTACAGTTACCGGAGGAGGTAACTAGTCGTCCTGGTAAATCAGCACGCATTTTCCAGGAGTCCCGTGCTTCGCGCACAACATTGCCAGCTCTGGATGAGCTTAATGGTGTAATAGAGGAGGAACGTCTATGTCCAGATAAGCGTTTTCATGGAACGCATTTCTTTGATACACTTTATCCTTGCTCTACGGAGTTAAAGGCTAATTGGATTTCTGCTCCTGAAGTGGATGTGTCTTTGTCTCAGCTTAGTAAATCCTCTCTACTCCCTATTAAGGGAAAAGCGAGCTTACAGGAGCCTTTGGATAGAAAGGCAGAATTGGCGGCAAATGCAAGCTATGAGGCTGCGGGTCATGGATTTCGAGCAGTGCTAGGATCCATGTGTGCTGCTAGAGCTTCTCTAAGCTGGTTGGCACGTCTGAAGACGGAGTTGCAAAATGAATCTCCGTTATCTGAGATACGGGAGGCAACCTGTTATATCTTTGATGCCGGTCTGGATACGGCATCTCTGCTGGCCAAAGCGCAAGCTTCAGCGGTCACAGTCAGAAGAGCTTTATGGCTCAGACAGTGGGCCGGGGACGCAGTTTCCAAACAAGGGTTGTTGGCCTTACCTTACAAGGGTGGCCATCTTTTTGGATCCGACCTCACAGAGCTGATTTCCAAGGCTAAGGCGAAGGAATCAGCATTACCACAGCGAAGGGCCATGGCCTCGGTGTCCAGTAAGCCTGGTGTTTATAGTGGTCGGCGGTCCTTTCGGGGCCGGGGGCGATCTAGTCACTCCTCGTGGGGATCGGGTCGTCCTTCTTTCTCAGGAAAGAAATCCTCTCAGAAAACTCGTACTCCCTGGAAGCAGAGTTTCCGCCAGAACAAGCGGGAACTTGACAAGAAAACCGCAAAGTCGGATTGACGCCAGGGGTCCACTCGAGGATTCTCGAGTGGGGGGTCGCCTGCTTCTTTTCAAGGAGACTTGGATGGCTCGCGTTCCAGATTCCTGGGTAACGCGGATAGTGTCGGCAGGCTATTTCATAGAGTTTGCTTCTCAACCCCCAAATGTTTTTTGTCAGTCTCGCGTTCCGTCAGAACCCGAGCTTGTTGTCGCTCTACAGCGAGAGGTCGAATCGCTACTACAAAAGGGTGTAGTGATACCGGTTCCGTCAGAGGACCGAGGGAAAGGTTTTTATTCCAACCTTTTTATAGTTCCCAAAAAGGAGAACAAATTTCGCCCGATTCTGGATCTCAAGCGATTGAACCGGCATGTCCATGCCCGGAAATTTCGCATGGAGTCGCTTCGTTCCGTTGTGGCAGCTCTGTCACAGAACGATTTTCTGGTGTCAATCGACATTCGCGACGCCTATTTGCATAGGTCAGAATCATTACCAGTTCGTGGCTCTGCCGTTCGGCTTAGCCTCAGCGCCAAGGGTCTTTACAAAAATTCTGGCGCCCCTCATGGCACTCCTTCGAAGACAGGGATTACGATTCTCCCTTATCTGGACGATCTTTTGATCGTGGCTTCCTCGGAGGAGGAGGCGTTGACGGCTCGGGATTTGTCTCTTCAGTTTCTGAAAGACTTCGGTTGGCTGGTCAATTGGGAGAAGTCGTCCCTGGAACCATCGAGGACAATTCTCTTTTTGGGAATGCATCTCGACACGTTTCGGTCGGTAGTTTCCCTACCACCAGACAAACAGTCATGTCTTCTTCGACATGTACAGATTATGACATCCTCAACGGCAATGTCCCTACGGAAGTGTATGCGTCTTCTGGGACTGATGGTGGCGTCCATGGAGGCAATTCCTTTTGCCCAGTTCACTCCAGGACTCTTCAAAGGTTCATCTTGAGTCGATGGAATCAGTCGCAATCGCTGGATTGCAGTGTCACCATTTCTCGCGCGGTGCGGGATTCTCTAGAATGGTGGTTACGGCCAGGGGCATTCTCCCTGGGGAAGTCTTTCCTCCCTCTGCAGTGGTCAGTCATAACCACCGATGCCAGCCTGACGGGCTGGGGGGGTGTTTGGAACAATCTCTGGATTCAGGGGGTATGTTCACCGGAAGAGTCTGTGCTTCCGATCAACATCCTGGAATTGAGGGCGATTTTCCTTTGCCTCCAACATTGGACGGTCCCTTTGAGCGGTCTGCCAGTCCGTGTGCAGACAGACAATGCGACGGCTGTCGCGTATATCAATCACCAAGGTGGGACAAGGAGTTCCAGACTCTTGGTAGAGGTGTCCCGAATTCTGATTTGGGCAGAGGCCAATGTACCAGCCATTTCGGCGATTCACATTCCAGGGGTTCAGAATATTACAGCGAACTTTCTCAGTCGCAGAAGGATGGATCCCGGGGAATGGAGCCTCCACCCGGAAGTCTTTGCACTACTGTGCTCTCGCTGGGGAACCCCCCCAAGTGGGTTTGATGGCATCCAGGTCCAATGCCAAGTTACCGACATTCATGTCCAGGTACAAGGACCCGAAGGCGGTGGCGGTGGATGCTCTAGTGGCTCAGTGGGATCAGTTCGAGCTGATCTATGTTTTCCCGCCAATATCCATTTGTCATCCGGACTTGATGTCCCTGCGTTTGACGGCGTGGCTCTTGAGACCAAAATCTTGACCCGTAGAGGTTTTTCAGCCGAGGTCATTGCTACCCTTCGTGCTGCAAGATGTCCGGCTACTTCTAGGATTTACCACAAAATTTGGGAAACCTTCTTTTCGTGGTGTTTGGGGTCTTCTCGGAACCCGAGAAAATTTTCCATTCCCAACCTGTTGGCTTTTCTGCAGCATGGGCTAGACAAGGGTTGGCAGTTAGCACTCTGAAAGGTCAGATTTCTGCTCTGTCCTTATTGTTCCGGAGAACCATTGCTTCGAATAGAGACGTGCTCTCCTTTTTCCGAGGTATCTCTCGTAAGTTTCCGCCGCGGAAGGCACCCGTGTCTCCTTGGCGGCTCAACCTTGTTTTGGAGGCTCTTCAGCATAAACCTTTTGAACCTATGGTTTCTGCTAGCCTTTCTTTACTTTCTTGGAAGGTGGCTTTCCTTGTTGCAGTCACTTCCTTGAGGAGAGTTTCTGAATTGGCAGCTCTTTCTTGTTCGCCTCCTTTTCTGGAGTTTTTTCCGGATCGTGTAGTGCTTCGCACTCGGGGTGATTTTTTGCCTAAAGTGGTGTCACAATTTCATGTTAACCAGGATATTGTGTTGCCTTCACTCTGTCCGGATCCGAAGAATACGAAAGAGCGAGATTTACACACATTGGATTTAGTGCGGGCCTTGAAGTTTTATCTATCTATTACTCAAGGTTTTCGTAAGACGGACTCCCTGTTTGTGGTTCCGGCAGGTTGTCGGCGTGGTCAACGAGCTTCCAGGGGTTCTATAGCTCGTTGGATCCGGTCAGCTATTTTGGAAGCTTACCGTCTTCGGGGTGAATCTTGCCCGATTAAGATTCGAGCCCATTCCACGAGAGCTGTGGCTTCATCGTGGGCTTTTCATCAAGGTGCTTCGGCAGTGCAGCTTTGCCGAGCGGCGACTTGGCGCTCTGTCCACACGTTTACAAGATTTTATAAAGTGGACGTCAGTGCTTCCGCTGATGCAGCCCTCGGACGTAGTGTCCTGCAGGCAGCTGTAGTTTAAAGTTCTGGATGAACTTTAGCGCTGGTTGCGCTTTGTTGTTAAGGTTGTTGGGTTTCTGCCTTTTGTTGGTTTTTTCCCACCCTTATTTTTGAACTGCTTTGGGACGTCCCATCAGTAATGAATTACTGTGGCTCTCTTCCTTCATCTGCAGCTGAAACACGGATTTTGGTAAAGACTTACCTGTAAAATCCTTTTCAGCGAAGGAAGGAAGAGAGACACAGCACCCTCCCACGGCAGAAGTGTGTTGATGTTTTCAGATGCAGCGCGACCCTTATCTGATAGCGATTATCTGGGCTGAGGTCAGCGCGCTAAGGCTCTGTTCCAGCATCGCCAGCTCATCGCAGTAGTCAGGTTCCGTGAGTAGTACCTGGAACTCTGTGGTTTTTGGCTTTCTTTGCATGCATAACCTGTATCCTTGTGTTTTTTCTCTGAAGTTCCTTCAGAAGGGGTTATGTTGCTCCGCTGGTGATCTTGGCTCTTTTCCTAAAAGCTTTGATACGACTGGAGCTGAGTAGGAGGAGCCCGAGCTGGAGGGGCCAGCCAGTCATCACTCTTTTGATCTGAGGTAACATCCTGATCTGGGGCTCCGCCTACCCATCAGTAATGAATTACTGTGTCTCTCTTCCTTCCTTCGCTGAAAAGGATTTTACAGGTAAGTCTTTACCAAAATCCGTGTTTTAACCCTTCACCCCCAAGGGTGGTTTGCACGTTAATGACCGGGCCAATTTTTACAATTCTGACCACTGTCTCTTTATGAGGTTATAACTCTGGAACGCTTCAACGGATCTTCGCGATTCTGAGATTGTTTTCTCGTGACATATTGTACTTCACGTTAGTGGTAAAATTTCTTTGATATACCTTGCGTTTATTTTTTAAAAAACCGCAAATATGGCAAAAATTTAGAAAATTTTGCAATTTTCAAACTTTGAATTTTTTTTCCCTTAAAACAGAGAAATATGTCACACAAAATAGTTAAGAAATAACATTTCCCACATGTCTACTTTACATCAGCACAATTTTGGAACCAAAATTTTTTTTTGTTAGGAAATTATAAGGGTTAAAAGTTGACCAGTGATTTCTCATTTTTACAACAAAATTTACAAAGTCATTTTTTCAGCAGCAGATGGTAGGAAGAGAGCCACACTAGTCATTACTAGTGGGTAGGCGGAGCCCAGATAGGATTGACACCTCAGATTAAAAAGAGTGTTGACCGGCCCCTCCAGCTCGGGCTCCTCCTACTCCAGCTTCTCCAGTCTGAAATTTGAGGTCCCAGAGGATGGTCGCTGCTGGAAGCAGCTCCTCAGAAGATTTTATTATTTTTATCGGACAAGAGACTTGGATCACCAGAAGTGGTCTAGAGGTCTCAGGGGTCTCAGCGCTGCTGGACCCCAACCTCTCCCTTGGCGGATCTGTAATTACCCTGATGGTGGTCCCTGCAGAATCATGCCGGCCCTGGGGGATGAGGATTGCTTCCCTGGCGGGGACGCAAACCGCACATCGGGGGTCACTGCGTTCCCCGCCCTGGGGGGAAGCGATGGGCATAGCGTCACAAACCCCTGGGGGTCCCTGTGGCGCTCGGCTGGTAAGTACTCCGCATTTTTATTAATGTGTGTGAGTGATTCAGCGACTGCTGCGGCAGTCGCTGTTACAGTATACATGCCGGTGACTAGTATTTTTTGTCCGCAGGTTGATGCATGCAGGACATAGGACGGGAGAGAGGATTGCGCGCTTTTTTTATTTGAATTTTCGCGCCGCTCTGAGCGCGCGCTTTACGGCAGTCTCCATTTTCGGCTCCTCTCATGGAGCACACGGAGACACAGCGCGGCGGCCATTAAAGAAGCAGGCTGAAAGCTTCTTCTGGCTCTTCTCCCTCCTCCCCTCCCAGCAAGATGTTACACTGTGGCCAGCTGGGTGAGTCGCTTCTAGCCCGCGGGCAGAAGCTTAACCCCTTCACCCCCACAGCGCGGGCGCCTTCTGAGGCACTAATGAGTGACAGATTGCGCTGTCCTGCGACTGTTATCCCTTAAGGGGGCTCGCACACTCTTTTCAATAATAATAAAGAGGTTGTGGGGAGCCTGCGACAGTGAAGTTACTGCCACTATATGCTTTTAATGTCGCTAGTAGCTGCCAATCTGGAGCGCTTACTGATCTCCTTAACAACTTTGGCGGTCATTGCGATATACAAAACAGCGCAATTTTTTTAGTGATGAACGTTTTTTCTGTTAAGTGTGGCATAGCTGTCCTGCAGCTGCGGCCTTATAACAGGCACTTGGGGTTCGCACACCCTTTTCATTATCACTGCTACTTTAACCCCTTCTTAGGCGGTTAACTCCTAATGGGGGACAGCTGGGGTAGCTCTCTCTTTAAGAGCTCTAACCCTTCAGCGTTTGTTTTTTCTTTAAGAAACACACTGTTCTAGTTACTGACAGTTTAACCTGCCATATACTGTGCAAGGACATGTCAGAGACCGTCTCCCAGATCCGCTACAGAATCAGTCTCACTGACACGCAGATCTCGACGGCGTCATGCGCAGCGGTCGGAGGTTCCAGCGGTGTCAAAATGGAGGCCCTCACTAGTTTCTATTGATGGCCTGTCTGACCTTCTAGGTTATTAGATGTCAGCTAGATCCTCTCAAGGAAGCGACACGAACCGGTGCCTTCCTTCCCGCGTAACGAAGATGTCCGATTCGGACAAGGAGGATCGGCAGGGACACTCTGCCTCTCTTTTGGGCCGTACAGAGACTTTTATTGGTCCATGAGGGCGTTACAGTTACCAGATGAGGTAACTAGACGTCCTGGTAAGTCGGCCCGGATGTACCAGGAGTACAGTAAGTTGCGTTCGGCATTGCCAGCTCTGGATGAGCTTAATGGGACAAGGAACGCCTGTGTCCAGATAAACGTTTTCAAGGGACACGGTCTTTTGAGACACTGTATCCGTGTTCGACGGAGTTGATTGATAATTGGATCCCTTCTCCTGAAGTGGATGTCCCTTTATCCCAGCTTAGCAAATCTTCCTGTTAAAGGGAAGGCGAGTCTGCAGGATCTGCTGGACAGAAAAACGGAGATGGCAGCAATATCCATCTGCGAGACGCGGGTCATGGATTCAGTTATTAAGGATCCATGTGTGCTTGTAAAGTTTCCCTGAGCCGGTTGGACCGTCTACGGACGGCGTGGCAAGGTGGATCCCCTCTATCAAGGTAGATGGGCTTTTCAAGTTGTTGGAGGATACTGCGTCACTGCTATCCAGGGCGCAATCCTCGGCAGTCACAGTCAGAAGAGCACTGTGGCTTGGACATGGGGACGCGGTCTCCAAGCAGGGTTTGCTATCTTTAGTTTACAAGGTGGTCAGCTATTTGGATCTGACCTCACGGAGCTGATTGCCAAGTCAAAAGAAACAGCTTTACCGCAGCGCAGAGCTGTGACCTCTGCGTCTGGCAGGACTAGTGCCGGTAGTTGTCGGCGGTCCTTTCGGTCCACTCTCTCTCTTTTTTTTTTTAAAAAAAAAAAAAAGGGAATTCTCAGAAATTCCGCATACCCTGGAAACAGAACTTCCGTTAAGACAAACGGGAAGCTGGCAAAAAGCCGCTAAGGCGGACTGACGCCTGGGTCTCACTTGAGCGCTCTCGAGTGGGGGGTCGTTTACTCCAATTCAAACCGACTTGGGCTTCCCGCGTGTCGGACGCCTGGGTGACACAGGTTGTGTTGGCAGGCTACTTCATAGAGTTTTTTTCTCGACCCCCAGACAATTTTTTTGTCAACCTCGCCTATACTGCGGGAGGTAGATTCCCTTCTGCAGAAAGGTGTGGTGGTGCCGGTTCCGCCGGAAGGCCGGGGAAGAGGGTTATTTTTTTTTTTTAACCTCTTTGTGGTCCCCAAAAAAGAGGACATATTTCGGCCCATTCTGGATCTTAAAAGATTGAATCGGCATGTCCACGCCCGGAAATTCCGCATGGAGTCGTTTCGCTCCGTTGTGGCGGCCCTGTCGCAGAACGACTTTTGGTGTCAATCGTCATTCGCGACGCTTATTTGCACTTTCCAATCGGAAGGGCCCGCCAACGCTTCCTTCGTTTTGCCATAGGTCAGGACCATTATCAGTTGGTGGCTCTGCCATTCGGGTTGGCCTCAGCGCTCAGAGTTTCTACAAAAATTCTGGCGCCTTTCATGGCATTTCTTCGAAGACAGGGGGTTTCGATTCTACCCTATCTGGACGACCTTATGATTGTGGCGTCTTCAAAGGAGGCGGTGACTGCTCGCATTCTATCCCTTCAGCTCCTGGAGGACTTCGGGTGGCTGGTCAATTGGGAGAAGTCGTCTCTGGAACCGTCGCAGTCAATCCTGTTTTTGGGGATGCATTTCGGCACGGTACGGGCAGTGGTGTCCCTACCTCCAGACAAGCGGGCATGTCTCCTCCGACATGTACAAATTATGAAGTCTTCGACAGCAATGTCCCTTCGGAAGTGTATGCGCCTTCTGGGTTTGATGGTGGCGTCCATGAAGGCACTTACGTTTGCCCAGTTTCATTCCAGGGCCCTCCAAAGGCTCTTTCTGAGTCGTTGGGATCGATCGCAGGCTTCACTGGATTGCAGTGTCATCATCTCTCGCAGGGTGCGGGAATCTCTAGGATGGTGGTTACGTCCAGGAGCGTTAACCCTGGGGAAGTCTTTCCTCCCTCCAAGGTGGTCGGTCATAACCACCGATGCCAGCCTGACGGGCTGGGAGGTGTCTGGAACGATCTCTGGATTCAGGGAGTATGGTCATCGGAAGAGTCTGTTCTACCGATCAACATCCTGGAATTGAGGGCAATTTTCCTTTGCCTCCAACACTGGACGGTCCCTTTGAGCGGTCTACCAGTCCGAGTGCAGACAGACAACGCGACGGCGGTCGCATATATCAACCACCAAGGCGGGACGAGGAGTTCCAGGCTTATGGTGGAGGTGTCTCGGATCCTGATTTGGGCCGAGACCAGAGTGCCAGCCATCTCTGCAATCCACATTCCAGGGGTTCAGAATATCACGGCGGACTTCCTCAGTCGTGAGAAGATGGATCCCGGAGAATGGAGTCTTCATCCGGAAATTTTTGCACTGCTGTGCTCCCGTTGGGGAACACCCCAAGTGGATTTGATGGCATCCAGGTTCAATGCCAAGTTACCGACCTTCATGTCCAGGTACAAGGACCCGAAGGCTGTGGCGGTGGATGCTCTGGTGGCTCCGTGGGACCAATTCGAGCTAATCTATGTGTTCCCGCCGATATCTTTACTTCCTCTGGTGCTGCGTCGGATCAGACTGGAGAGAATCCCGGCTATGTTGATAGCCCCAGATTGGCCAAGGAGGACGTGGTTCTCGACACTGGTGTCGCTTTTGGCGGCACCTCCATTTTCACTTCCTCTTCGCCCGGACCTGTTAACCCAGGGACCCGTTCGTCATCCGGACTTGAAGTCTCTGCGTTTGACGGCGTGGCTCTTGAGACCGAAATATTGACCCGTAGAGGTTTTTCAGCCGAAGTCATTGCCACTCTGCGAGCTGCCAGAGGTCCGGCTACTACTAAGATTTATCACAAGACTTGGGAAGCCTTTTTCTTGTGGTGTTCGGGTTCTTCAAGGAACCCGAGGATTTTTTCCATTCCCAATTTGCTGGCTTTTCTGCAGTACGGGCTGCACAAGGGTTTGGCAGTGAACACTCTGAAGGGTCAGGTTTCTGCTCTGTCCTTGCTGTTTCGGAAGGCTATCGCCTCGCGTAGGGACGTACGTTCCTTTTTTCGCGGAGTAACCCGTCAGTTTCCGCCGCGGAAGGCGCCTGTGTCTCCTTGGTGGCTCAACCTTGTCTTGGAGGCTCTTCAGCATGGGCCTTTTGAGCCTATGGGCTCTACTAGCCTTTCTTTACCTTCTTGGAAGGTTGCCTTCCTAGTGGCGGTCACCTCTTTGAGAAGAGTTTCTGAATTGGCGGCTCTTTCCTGCTCGCCTCCCTTCCTGGAGTTTTACCCGGATCGAGTAGTGCTTCGCACACGGGGCGACTTTCTACCTAAGGTGGTGTCGCAATTTCATGTTAACCAGGATATTGTGTTGCCCTCGCTTTGTCCGGGCCCGAGGAATGCAAAGGAACGGGCTTTGCACACATTGGATTTAGTGCGGGCCTTGAAGTTCTATTTGTCTGTTACCCAAGGTTTTCGGAAGTCAGACTCTCTTTTTGTGATTCCAGCTGGTCGTCGACGTGGTCAACGAGCTTCCAAGGACTCTATAGCTCGTTGGATTCGGTCGGCCATTTTGGAGGCTTACCGACTTAAAGGCGAACTTTGCCCGATTGCAGGCGGCCGTAGTTTAAAGTTCTAGTTAACTTGTATTTGGCGCCTGTTGCGCTTTTATCTAGGTTGTTGAGATTCTGCCTATTTGGTTTTTTTCCCACCCTTAATTTTTGGACTGCTTTGGGACGTCCCACTAGTAATGACTAGTGTGGCTCTCTTCCTTCCATCTGCTGCTGAAAGACGGATTTTGGTAAGAACTTACCTGTAAAATCCTTTTCAGCGAAGGAAGGAAGAGAGACACAGCTCCCTCCCATGGCAGAAGTGTGTTGATGTTTTCAGATGCGGCGTGACCCTTCTCTGATAGCGATTATCTGGGCTGAGGTCGGCGCGCTAAGGCTCTGTTCCAGCATCGCCAGCTCATTGCAGTGGTCAGGTCCAGTGAGTAGTACCTGGAACTGTGTGGTTTCTTCCTGTTGCATGCATAACCTGTATTCCTGTCTTTTCTCTGAAATCCTTCAGAAGGGGTTATGTTGCTCCGCTGGTGATATTTGCTCTTCCTTAGCTTGGTACGACTGGAGAAGCTGGAGTAGGAGGAGCCTGAGCTGGAGGGGCCGGTCAACACTCTTTTTAATCTGAGGTGTCAATCCTATCTGGGCTCCGCCTACCCACTAGTAATGACTAGTGTGTCTCTCTTCCTTCCTTCGCTGAAAAGGATTTTACAGGTAAGTTCTTACCAAAATCCGTCTTTTAGGGACCACCTCACATTTGAAGTCACTTTGACGGGTCTATATAGCAGAAAATACCCAAAAGTGACACCATTCTAAAAACTGCACCCCTCAAGGTACTCAAAACCACATTCAAGAAGTTTATTAACCCTTCAGGTGCTTCACTGGAGCTGAAGCAACGTGGAAGGAAAAAATGAATATTTAACTTTTTAGCCACAAAAATGATCTTTTACAAACTTTTTTTTATTTTCACAAGGGTAAAAGGAGAAAATGGGCAGATAAAGTTGTTGTGCAATTTCTCCTAAGTACGCCAATACCCTATATGTGGGGGAAAACCACTGTTTGGGCACACGGCAGAGCTCGTAAGGGAAGGAGCGCCGTTTGACTTTTTCAAACTAAAATTGTCTGGAGTTGAGATTGGACGCCATGTCGTGTTTGGAGAGCCCCTGATACGCCTAAACAGTGGAAACCCCCCACAAATGACACCATTTTGGAAACTAGACCCCCTAAGGAACTTATCTAGATCTGTTGTGAGCACTTTGAACCCCAAAGTGTTTCACAAAAGTTTATAATGCCTGGGTGTGAGAAAAAACAATTTTCCACAAAAATGATTTTTCAGCTGCAGATGGAAGGAAAGGAGACACACTAGTTCATAACTAGTGGGTAGGCGGAGCCCCAGATAGGATTGACACCTCAGATTAAAAAGAGTGTTGACCGGCCCCTCCAGCTCGGGCTCCTCCTACTCAGCTCTCCAGTTTACAATTTGAGGTCTCAGAGGATAGTCGCTGCTGGAAGCAGCTCCTCAGAAGATTTTATTATTTTTTATCGGACAAGAGACTTGGATCACCAAATGTGGTCTAGAGGTCTCAGGGGTCTCAGCGCTGCTGGACCCCAACCTCTCCCTTGGCGGATCTGTATTACCCTAATGGTGGTCCCTGCAGAACCCTGCCGGCCCTGGGGGATGAGGATGGCTTCCCTGGCGGGGGCGCAAACCACGCATCTGGGGTCACTGCGTTCCCCGCCCTGGGGGGAAGCATGGGCATAGCGCCAGAAACCCCTGGGGGTCCTGTGGCGCTTCGGCTGGTGAGTACGACGCATTTTTATTAATGTTTGTGTGAGTGCTCAAGCGACTGCTGCGGCAGCCGCTGTACAATACATGTCGGTGACTGGTGTTTTTTTTGTCCGCAGGTGGATGCCTGCAGGACATAGGAGAGGAGTGCGCGCCTTTTTATTTGAATTTTCGCGCCGCTCTGAGCGCGCGCTTTACTGCTGTCTCCATTTCCGGCTTCCCTCATGGAGCACACGGAGGCACAGCGCGGCGGCCATTAAAGAAGCAGGCTGAAAGCTTCTTCTGGCTCTTCTCCCTCCTCCCCTCCCGGCAAGATGTTACACTGTTACCAGCTGGGCGACCTGGCGCTCCGTCCACACATTTACAAAGTTTTGTAAGGTGGAAGTCAGTGCTTCCGCTGATGCGGCCTTAGGACGTAGGGTCCTGCAGGCAGCGGTATTTTAAGTTTTAGTTAACTTGTATTTGGCGCCTGTTGCGCATTTATCTTTTAGTCCCAAATTTTTGATTTTTCCCAAGGAAATTGGACCCCAAAAGTTGTCCAATTTGTCCTGAGTACGCTGATACCCCATATGTGGGGGGGGGACTGTTTGGGCGCACGGCAGGGCTTGGAAAGGAAGCAGTAACGTTTTGGAATGCAAACATTGATGGGGGTCATGTTCCATTTGTAGTGCCCCAGATGAGCCTAAACAGTGGAAACCCCCCACAAGTGTCCCCATTTTGGAAGCTAGACCCCCTAAGGAACTTATCTAGATCTTTGGTGAGCACTTTGAACCCCCAAGTGCTTCACACAAGTTTATAATGCCCGGGCATGAAAATAAAAAATCCTATTTTTTTCCCACAAAAACTATCTCTTAGTCACTAATTTTTTATTTTCCCATAGGTAACAGGAGAAATTGGACCACAGAATTTGTTGTCCAATTTGTCCTGAGTACGCTGATACCCCATATGTGGGAGGGAACCACTGTTTGGGCGCATGGCAGAGCTCGGAATGGAAGGAGCACCATTTCACTTTTTCCAACCAAAATTGGCTGGAATTGAGATTGGACGCCATGTTGCATTTGGAGAGCCCCTGATGTGCCTAAACAGTGGAAACCCCCCACAAGTGACCCCATTTGGGAAACTAGACCCCCTAAGGAACTTAGCTAGATCTTTGGTGAGCAATTTGAACCCCCAAGTGCTTCACACAAGTTTATAAAGTAGAGCCGTAAAATTAAAAAATCGTATTTTTTCCACAAAAATGATCTTTTCACCCCAATTTTTATTTTCCCAAGGGTAACAAGACTCCAAAAGTTATTGTGCAATTTGTCCTGAGTACGCTGATACCCCATATGTGTGGGTAAACCACTGTTTGGGTGCATGGCAGAGTTTGGAAGGGAAGGAGGGCCGTTTGACTTTTTCAACGCAGAATTGGCTGGATGCCATGTCGTGTTTGGAGAGCTCCTGATCTGCCTAAACAGTGGAAACCCCCCACAAATGACACCATTTTGGAAACTAGACCCCTCAAGGAACTTATCTAGATGTGTGGTGAGCACTTTGAACCCCAAAGTGCTTCACAGAAGTTTATAACGTACAGCCGTAAAATAAAAAATCTTTTTTTTTTTTTTTTTACAAAAATGATTTTTTCGCCCCCAATATTTTATTTTCACAAGGGTAACAGGAGAAATTGGACCCCAAAAGTTGTTGTCCAATTTGTCCTGAGTATGCTGATACCCAATATGTGGGAGTAAACTACTGTATGGGCGCACGTCGGGGCTCGGAAGGGAAGTAGTGACGTTTTGGATTGCAGACTTTGATGGAATGGTCTGGGGGAGTCATGTCGCATTTGGAGAGCCCCAGATGCGCCTAAACAGTGGAAACCCCCCACAAGTGACCCCATTTTGGAAAATAGACCCCACAAGGAACTTATCTAGAAGTGTGGTGAGCGCTATGAAGCCCCAAGTGCTTCACAGAAGTTTTATAACAGATAGCCTTAATATCAAAAAAATCATTTTTTTTTACAAAAATGATTTTGTCGCCCCCAGTTTTTTATTTTCCCAAGGGTAACAGAAGAAATAGGACAAATTGCACAATAACTCTTGTGGTCCAGAGTACGCTGATACCCCATTTGCGGGGGTAAACTACTGTTTGGGCGCATGGCAGAGCTCAGAAGTGAAGGAGCACCGTTTGACTTTTTCAACGCAGAATTGGCTGGAATTGAGATCAGATGCCATGTCACATTTGGAGAGCCCCTGATGTGCCTAAACAGCAGAAACCCCCCAATTCTAACTCCAACCCTAACCCCAACACACCCCTAACCCTAGTCCCAACCCTAACCACAAACCTAACCCTAACTAATCCCAACCCTAACCCTAATCCTAACTTTAGGGCCAACCCTAACTTTAGCCGCAACCCTAACGGGAAAATGGAAATAAATACATTTTTTTTATTTTATTATTTTTCTCTAACTAAGGGGGTGATAAAGGGGGGTTTGATTTACTATTTATAGCGTGTTTTTATGATTGGCAGCTGTCACGCTAAAAGACGCTTTTTATTGCAAAAAATAGTTTTTTGCATCACCACATTTTGAGAGCTATAATTTTTGCATATTTTGGCCCACAGAGTCATGTGAGGTCTTATTTTTTGCGGTACGAGTTGACGTTTTTATTGGTACAATTTTTGAGCACGTGACATTTTTTCATCGCTTTTTATTTCGATTTTTGGGAGGTTAGAATGAACAAAAATCAGCAATTCATGAATTTCTTTTGGGGAGGCGTTTATACCGTTCCGCGTGTGGTAAAATTGATAAAGCAGTTTTATTCTTCGGGTCAGTACGATTACGGCGATACCTCATTTATATCATTTTTTTTTAATGTTTTTGCGCTTTTATAGAATGAAAACAATTTTATATAAAAAATTATTATTTTTGCATCGCTTTATTCTGCGAGCTATAACTTTTTTATTTTTTCACTGATGATGCTGTATGATGGCTTGTTTTTTGCGGGACAAGATGACGTTTTCAGCGGTACCATGTTTATTTATATCGGTCTTTTTGATCGCGTGTTATTCCACTTTTTGTTCGCGGTATGATGATAAAGCATTGATTTTTTGCTTAGTTTTTTTTTTTTTTTTTAAGGGGTTCACTAAAGGGGTTAACTAGTGGGACAGTTTTATAGGGGTGTCGTTACGGACACGGCGATACCAAATATGTGTACTTTTATTGTTTTGTTTTTTTTATTTACATGAAAAAATGAATTTATTGGGGAATATTTTTTTTTGATTTTTTTTTTTTTACCACTTTTTATTTTTTTTACTTTTTTACTTTGTCCCAGGGTGGGACATCACAGTATTTTATCAGATCGCTGGTGTGACAGTGTGCACAGCACTCTGTCACACCAGCGATCGCTCTGGCATCGCTGCAGGCTTCCTCAGCGCCTGCTCTCAGCAGGCACTGAGGAAGCCGCCTCCCTGCAGGACCCCGGCGCCATCTTGGATCCGGGGACCTGGAGGGAGGACGGACCCTCGGAACAGCGCGACACATCGCGCTGCTCTGAGGGTCTCAGGGGAGCGCGCAGGGAGCCCCCTCCCTGCGCGATCCTCCCCTGTGCCCCCGTACACCGCGATCATGTTTAATCGCGGTGTGCCAGGGGTTAATGTGCCGGGAGCGGTCCGTGACCGCTCCTGACACATAGTGCTGGGTGTCAGCTGTGATAAACAGCTGACACCGGCCGCGATCAGCTGCGCTCCCCCCGGCAGCGCAGCTGATCGCCCATGACGTACTATTCCGTCCATGGGAATTAGGTCCAGGGTCACATGGACGGAATAGTACGTCTGATGGAATAAAGGGGTTAAATACAGTTAGAAACTAATATGTACATATGCACTTTATGTATTGCATGCTGACCACATGCAGCGCTGGCTTCTCCCCTCCTTTTCCCAAATATTCCATAGTGCTCACTTATTATTGTGAAAAGCATCAAGAAAGGGATTACAGATATTTTTCTGGCTCATATTAAATTTCTCACAATTAATTGAACTCGGTGTGCTGGATGCTAATGAGGTTGTATCGGATAAGAAGCAGTGGTCCTCTCATGTTTTCTTCAGTACCAACTCCACTGTTGTCCATGAGCTGAGCTTTGCAGAGTTGAAATGCCACACACCTCTCACATCCAGCGTTTTGCAGGCGGGCAGCCTGTATAATATCTGTATATTAAATTCATGTGTTCATTTTCAGTGAGAGAACACCTATTTGTAAAGGCAGTCTTCCCCAATCACTTCCCTATAGCCTGTTGCAAGGTTTTAAAATCATATATGTACACCTGTATACGTGGATAGTGTTTTGTTTTTTTAAGTACCTAGCTGAAACATTAATTTGAGGTATTTTATTTGTTTAATGATTAAATTTAATTATATGGTACCTATATGTTTTATGTAGCATTGTTTAGGGATTGCTCTTTTTTCTATCGCTTAATTGGGAGACACAGAAGACCATGGATGTATGCTGCTGCCAGTAGGAAAAAAAAGTGTTCTTATGCTAATCTCCATAGTAACCTAAAATTAGAAAAAAATTATTCCTCATGAAAAAGATGCAAACATTTAAAAGAAATATGTCAGCAGCTTTTTCTAAATAATTTCATAGCAGCATGTTGTAGGGATAAACCCTGAATCCAGCGAACTGTCACTTATTTCACTGAGTGTAGCAATTGTGATAGAATCGGTGGCAGATTTGGCAGAGCTCAAAATGCTGAGCTGTGTATAACCCTGCCCACACAACAGATTGGCAGCTTTCTGTGTACACTGTATAGCGACAGCTGTTAATCAGTGCTGGGAGTGTGGTTGGACTAGGAGGCATGAGGCAGCTGGTCTTGTATAAAACTGATTTTATTGAAAACACAGCTCTGGAATTAGGGTCTCTGACCCTACACTATGCTGCTTTCATATTACATAGCAAAGCCTGCTGACAGATTCCCTTTAAAGGGAACCTGTCAACCAGGTTTGGCCGATATGAGATATGGTCATCACCTTTCGGGGCTGATATCAGCATTCCATAATGGGAGGCGCTGGACAAAGAAGAGCGACACCCCTCGCACAGGACCGCCCTGCAGGTGAGTATAATAAAAGTTATTTTCAGCTGCAAATGGAAGCAAGGGGGACACTTCTTTACTTCTGGGTAGGGCGGAGCCAGATAGTAGGACTAACCTCAGGTTCTAAAAATGGGTGTTGTCCGGCCCCTCCGGCTCTGGCTCCTCCTGCCGTACACTCCAGTTTCGACTTGAGGTCCAAGTAGGAAGGACGGCTGCTAATGCAGCTCCTCAGAAATCACCTCAGAAGAGTTTATTATTTTACTCGGACAGGGTCCTGGATTTTATGTCTAGAGGATCAGGGGTACCGGCGCTGCTGGACCCCATCCTCTCCCCTGGCAATATGTATTCCCTAAATGGTGGTCATTACATTTTCTTGCCGGCCCAGGGGGAAGAGGTAGCTATCCCTGACAGGACGCATACCACGTTCTGGGTCACTGCGTTCCTTGTTCTCATGTAGAAGCAATGGGCACAGCGTCACATATCCGTGGAGGGTCCCTGTGGCTTTTTTGGCTGGTGAGTAATCTGCATTATATTTTGATATGTGCGAGTGATTACAGTGTGTGCGGTGACAGCGCTGACTGTTATTGGTGTTTCCCACTATTTTCTCATGATTGGGCATTTTTAAAAAAAAAAAAAAAAGAGAGCGATTTTTTATTTAATATGTGCTGTGTGTTTTCGGCGCTGCAGCGCCGTTACAGTGTACAGGGAGAGGAGTGCATAAGATCTCCCGCACTTTTTTGACTGAGCAGAGAGGGGGCGTGGCTTCGGGCTTTCCCGGCTTTCTGATTACAGGAAGTGACTGGCTCCTTCTCTTCCTGCTCTCTGCGGCAGCCATTACAGCTCTCCTGGTCTCCTCTCCTCCGTTTCTGTACACAGGCATTTGAGACAACACCAAGCCAGCCGGGTGAGTCGCTGCTATCGCTTAGGTAGCAGCTTAACCCTTTAGCCTCCCGCAGCATTTGTTTTTGCTGTTTGCGCTCTCTAGCGCAGCGCTGCAGTTTTCTGATCATTGGGACATTGTATCCCTCAGTAACGGTCTGTGAGCTGTCTGCAGCGGGGGGGGGGGGCGCCGTTTTTCACTGCTGGGGTATTCTTTTGCTTTTAAAGAAGTTAACCCTTCAGCGTTTTGCTACTGTGTGAGACCACACTGCTCTGGTTATTTCTCATCACTATTACCATCTGAATAACCGGCATGTCAGATTTGAGTCAGGAGGCTGATCGTCTTCCTCGTCCTCTCCAGGACCAGCCCCGCGTTTCTGACACGATGGAATCCTCTGCACCTTCTAGCGCCACTATTGGAGGTCGCTATGATGCCAAGTTTGATATGCTCACTACTGCTATTAGTGGGTTTTCTGACCTTTTGGGTCAGTGGGTATCCTCTAGACCTTCTCATAGCAAAAAGCGTCCCAGGATTGCTATGCCCTCCCCACTAAGTGACTCAGATTTGTCTGCGAGGGGGAGTTCTCCTTCAGTTTCTGAGGGAGAATGTTCTGATTCGGGCAGAGAGGATTTTCAGGAGCACTCTGCTTCCTTGTCGGGCCGTATAGATGCTTTTGTCAGAGCCATACGAGAGGTACTGCAAGTACCTGAGGACATGAATGATGATGAAGGTATTCCCAGATGGTACCATGGGTCGCAAAGATCACGTTTAGCGATGCCAGCTATGAGTGAGTTTTCTAAGAAAGTAGAAAAGGAACGCGTTTGTCCAGACAAGCGTTTTCAGGGGACAAGGTTGTTTGAAACCTTGTATCCTTGTCCAGCAGACCTATTTGCTAGCTGGATTCCGTCCCCTGAGGTGGATATTTCTTTATCCAAGCTTAACAAAGCTTCTATGCTTCCCGTCAAAGGAAAAGCTACCTTGCAGGATGCGCTGGACAAAAAGTCAGAGATGGCGGCCAAGGCCGGCTATGAAGCTGCTGGTCAGGCCTTTAGAGTGGCTTTATCTTCCTATTGTGCTTCTAGAGCTTCCATGGGTTGGACAGCTCGCCTGCGGATATCCCTGCAGGATGGGTCCTCTTTACAGGCAATAGATGAGATCATTAAGTTAATAGAAGAATCAGACCAATATGTCTGTGACGCTCTTTTGGATATGGCTTCCCTAATATCCAGAGCTCAGGCTTCTACAATCACTGTTAGAAGAGCGTTGTGGCTTAAACAGTGGACTGGAGATGCGGTCTCCAAACAAGGTTTGCTATCTTTGCCTTACAAAGGTGGTCAGCTTTTCGGCTCTGACCTCACGGAATTGATTGCTAAGGCTAAGGAGTCAGCGTTGCCTCAGCGTAGGGCAGCTACGGCTGCTTTTGGCAGGACCGGTTCCTACGGTAACCGGCGGTTTTTTTCGTGGCAGGGGGCGAGCCGGTCACTCCTCTTGGGGATCGGGTCGTCCCACCTTTTCAGGGAAAAAGTCTTCCCAAAAGTCTAACGCTTCTTGGAAACAATACCCGCGCAATGACAAGCGGGAATCTGACAAAAAGCCCGCCAAAACGGACTGACGCCAGAAGTTCACTCGAGGATTCTCGAGTGGGGGGGCGCCTGCTCCTGTTTCAAGCGGTTTGGGTCTCCCGCGTCTCAGACTCCTGGGTGACACGAATAATGTCGGCAGGCTATTTCATAGAGTTTCTCTCTCGCCCTCCAGAAAGATTCTGTCAGTCTCGCGTTCCGTCAGATCCCGACTTATTGACCGCTCTGCGGCAGGAAGTCGATTCCTTACTACAGAAGGGTGTAGTAGTGTCAGTTCCTCCGGAAGACCGGGGAAGGGGATTTTATTCCAACCTCTTTGTGGTCCCCAAAAAGGAGGGAAAGTTTCGTCCCATTCTGGATCTCAAGAGGTTAAATCGGCATGTTTACACCCAAAAGTTCCGCATGGAGTCGCTTCGCTCAGTGGTGACTGCCCTGTCACAGAACAATTTTCTGGTGTCCATAGATATTCGCGACGCCTATTTACACGTTCCCATCGGAAGATCTCATCAGCGCTTTCTGCGCTTTGCCATAGGTCAGGACCATTACCAGTTTGTGGCCCTCCCTTTCGGGTTGGCTTCGGCACCCCGAGTTTTTACAAAGGTGCTGGCACCTCTTATGGCAATGCTTCGGAGACAAGGGATCATGATACTTCCTTATCTGGACGATCTTCTGATTGTGGCATCCTCAAAGGAGGAGGCAGTGACGGCTCGCGATTTATCCCTTCAGCTCCTGGAGGATTTCGGGTGGCTGATCAACTGGGAGAAG
Source organism: Oophaga sylvatica (assembly GCA_033576555.1). NCBI lineage: Eukaryota > Metazoa > Chordata > Amphibia > Anura > Dendrobatidae > Oophaga > Oophaga sylvatica. The sequence goes on along the minus strand of JARQOD010000002.1, from coordinate 63,656,978 downwards.
TCATCCCTGGAGCCTTCTCAGTCAATCCTGTTTTTGGGCATGATTTTCGACACAGTGAAAGTGGTAGTTTTTCTGCCAAAGGACAAGCAAACCAGTATCCATTGTCTGGCACAGACTGTGCAGTCCTCAACGACAGTATCCCTTCGAAGATGTATGCGCCTTCTGGGGTTAATGGTCGCTTCAATGGAAGCTCTTCCGTTTGCTCAGTTCCATTGCAGAACGCTTCAAAGCTTCATTTTGAAGAGATGGAATCGTGCACAGGAAACACTGGATTGCAGGGTTTTAATCTCCCGCAAAGTGCGAGAGTCTCTGGACTGGTGGTTACGTCCGGAACGGTTTTTCCTGGGAAAATCTTTTCTTCCCCTGTCATGGTCGGTCTTGACCACCGGTGCCAGCCTGACGGGCTGGGGGGGAGTTTGGAACAATCTCTGGATTCAGGGAGTTTGGTCACCGGAAGAATCGGTGTTACCGATCAACATCCTGGAATTGAGGGCAATTTTTCTTTGCCTCCAACATTGGACGGTCCCTTTGAGCGGATTACCAGTTCGTGTTCAGACGGACAACGCTACGGCGGTTGCGTATATCAACCATCAAGGCGGGACGAGGAGCTCCAGACTCAGGTCGGAGGTATCTCGGATTCTGATATGGGCCGAAGCTCATGTGCCGGCCATTTCTGCGATTCACATACCAGGAGTTCAGAATATCCAGGCAGATTTTCTCAGCCGAGAGAGGATGGATTCAGGAGAATGGAGTCTTCATCCGGAAATCTTTGCACTTCTGTGCTCCCGATGGGGGATTCCTCAAGTAGACTTGATGGCCTCCAGGATCAATGCCAAGTTACCAACTTTCATGTCCAGATACAGGGATCCGACGCGGTGGAAGTGGATGCGCTGGTGGTTCCGTGGAGCCAATACCAGCTGGTTTATGTGTTCCCACCGATATCCTTGCTGCCGCTTGTGTTACGTCGGGTCAGGCTGGAGAGGGTTCCGGCTATTCTGATAGCCCCAGATTGGCCGAGAAGGACGTGGTTTTCCACGCTGATGTCGCTTCTGGCGGCGCCTCCTTTTCCTCTGCCTCTTCGACCGGACTTGCTCACTCAGGGTCCCGTGTGTCATCCGGGCCTGAGGTCTCTGCGTTTGACGGCTTGGCTCTTGAGACCGAGATTTTAACCCGTCAAGGGTTTTCAGAAAAGGTCATTGCCACTATGAGAGCGTCAAGAAGTCCGGCTACGACTAGGATTTACTACAGGATTTGGGAATCCTTCTTTTCATGGTGTTTGGGTTCTTCCAGGAATCCAAAGAAATTTTCATTACCCAACTTGTTGTTTTTTTTGCAGCACGGGCTGGATAAGGGTTTGGCAATCAGTACCCTGAAGGGTCAGGTGTCTGCCCTGTCGGTGCTTTTTCGTAGAGCTATTGCCTCGCGTAGGGACGTATGTGCCTTTTTTCGCGGAGCAGCCCGTCAGTTTCCTCCAAGGAAAACTCCTGTGTCGCCTTGGCGGCTTAATCTGGTTTTGAAAGCTCTTCAAAGTGCTCCTTTCGAGCCTATGGATGCTATTAATCTTTCTTTGCTTTCTTGGAAGGTTGCCTTCCTAGTGGCGGTCACTTCCTTGAGACGGGTTTCCGAGTTGGCGGCTCTTTCATGTTCGCCACCTTTCTTGGAATTTTTCCCGGATCGTGTTCTTCGCACGCGACATGATTTTCTCCCTAAAGTGGTATCTCAATTCCATGTCAATCAAGATATTGTGTTGCCTTCGCTTTGTTCAGAACCAAAGAATGCGAAGGAGCGGGCCTTGCACTCATTGGACTTAGTGCGGGCATTGAAGTTCTACTTGTCAGTTACGCAGAGTTTCCGGAAGTCGGATTCTCTTTTTGTGATTCCAGCAGGTCGTCGTCGTGGTCAACGAGCTTCTAAAGATACTATAGCTCGTTGGATCCGGTCAGCTATTTTGGAAGCTTACCGTGTTATGGACGAACCTTGCCCGATTAATATTCGGGCTCATTCCACGAGAGCTGTGGGCCCTTCATCAAGGGGCTTCGGCAGCCCAGCTCTGTCGAGCAGCGACTTGGCGTTCTGTTCACACCTTTACAAAGTTTTATAAGGTGGACGTCAGTGCCTCCGCTGATGCGGCCTTAGGACGCAGAGTCCTTCAGGCGGCTGTATTTTGAAAACTTCTAGTTAAGTTTATGTTGCGCATGTATCAAGGTGTTGGCTTCTGCCTGTTTAAGGTTTTTTCCCACCCTTGTTTTTGTACTGCTTTGGGACATCCCAGAAGTAAAGAAGTGTCCCCCTTGCTTCCATCTGCAGCTGAAATACGAATTTTGGTAAGAACTTACCTGTAAAATTCTTTTCAGCAAAGGAAGCAAGGGGGACACTTCTCCCTCCCATAAGGCAGAAGGTGTTGTTTCAGATGCAGCGCGGCTCTCTGATAAGCGAGTTTCTGAGCTGAGGTCAGCGCTCTACGGCTCTTTCCGGCATCGCCAGCTCATCGCAGTGGTCAGGTTTTGTGAGTGGTACCTGAGCTGTGTGGTATTCATGTTATGTGCATAACCTTGTTCTTTTGAATCCTTTCAGTTTGGTTATGGCGCTCCGCTGGTGATTTATTTCTCCTTAGCTTGTGTACAAAACTGGAGTGTACGGTGGAGGAGCCAGAGCCGGAGGGGCCGGACAACACCCATTTTTAATACCTGAGGTTAGTCCTACTATCTGGCTCCGCCCTACCCAGAAGTAAAGAAGTGTCCCCCTTGCTTCCTTTGCTGAAAAGAATTTTACAGGTAAGTTCTTACAAATTCGTATTTCTATGTTAAAAAAGCAATTTTGCTGGTTTTGGTATGTCTTGGTTTTACAGCTTCACTGTGGTAAAGTGCAATGTAACTTTATTTTGCAGATCTGTGCTGTCACAGCAATGCCAATTTTAAAGATTGTGTGCAAAAGTAGTGACACCAAGCAAAACCCTGCAATGATTTGCCTTGCCATATACTGAGCTTTAAGTTAGTCAATGGAACTTGCAAGGTGTATCAGCTGTATAAAATGCTAGCACCTGTGTAGAGGCCTCTCCATACAATGCTTTCATCTTCACCATAGACATTGTAGGGTTAAAAAACTGAATTCTGAAACCTTGCTTGATGGTATCAAGACTGATTCCCTTTACATGAAATTGAGATTTGTGGTGGTGTGCTGCTTCAAATATTGTGTAAATAGCATTATCGATGTTATGGCCAAGTCCTATTCAATAAGGGCTGTCAACTACTAGGGCAATCCCTTCATGATCAAAATGTTTGCCCCCTATTAATAATACAGCCTAGCTCTGTCCCCACCTTCGACAAGCGGGACCCGAAGAGGAAGTCCTGGCTGCAACTGATCTCTGACTTCCTCTTCCTGCTCAATTTGAAAGGAGGCAGGGACAGTGACTCAGCGCTGACTGGTCACCGTGTCACAACGGCACGGAGGAGAGTATAAGCTTTATGATGTTATGGGCGCCAAGCGAGGGTATGACAAGAAGTCTAAGTAGTAGACATTCTTTAAACCATTTTCAGCAGCAATGGAAGAAGGGAGACAGTCATTACTAGTGGTAGGCGGAGCCCACACAGGATAGAACACCTCAGATTAAAAAGAGTGTTGACCGGCCCCTCCAGCTTGGGCTCCTCCTACTCCAGCTCTCCAGTCTAAAATTTGAGGTCACAGAGGATAGTCGCTGCGGAGCAGCTCCTCAGAAGATTTTTTATTTTTATCGGTCAGAGACTTGGACCCCCGTGGTTTTGAGGTCTCAGTGCTGCTGGACCCCCACCTCTCCCTTGGCGATCTGTATTACCCTTTAAGGATGGTCCCTGCAGAACCCTGCCAGCCCTGGGGGATGAGGGTTGCTTCCCTGGCGGGGACGCAAACCGCGCTTCTGGGGTCACTGCGTTCCCCACCCTGGGGGGAAGCGATGGGCACTAGCGCCACAAATCCCTGGGGGTCCCTGTGGCGCTCAGCTGGGTGAGTACTCAACATTTTAATTGTGTTTGAGTGCTTCAGCGCTGCTGGGCGCTATGTATCAGGCTGGTGATTGTGTTTTTTGTCCGCAGGTGATGCCTGCAGGACATGAGCGGACGGAGACGAGAGCGGAGGAGTCGCGCCGCTTTTTTTGAAGCCGGCGGGGGCGTGGCTTCGCGCTTTCCCGGTCTTTCACGGGCAGGAAGCGCTCTGAGCGCGCGATTTTCTCCTGCCTCTCTCTTCCGGCTTCCTCTCCAGCGCGCGGCCATTACTGAAGGACCTGCCTCGGGCTCCTCACTCTCCTCTCCTCCCGACAACCGAAGGAACACTGCACCGCGGCCAGCTGGGTGCGTCGTTCCTTCCTGTCAGGGCAGAGGCTTAACCCCCTCACCCCACAGCACAGGGCACCTTTCTGAGACACAATTAGGTGGCAGACTGCGCTGTCCTGCAGCTGTTGCCTCATATAAGAGGCCTTTTTTTGTCTGGGGCTCGCACACCCTTTCATTTAAAGAGGTTGTGGGAGTCTGCGACATTAACCCCTTTGATATATGGTTAACCTTTATTGGGGGACAGCTGGGGAGCTCTCTCTTAAGAGCTTTAACCCTTCAGCGTTTTTTTCCATTTCCTTAAGGAACCACACTGTTCAGTTACTGACAGGTTTAACCTGCCATATACTGTGTGAGGGCATGTCAGATCAGGGTCCAGGAGGCGCGGACCGTCTCCCAGATCCGCTACAGGATCAGTCTCGCGTATCTGACACGCAGACCTCGACGGCGTCAAGCGCAGCGGTAGGAGGTTTAAGTGATGTCAAAATGGGGGCCCTCACTCGTTCTATTGATGGCCTGTCTGACCTTCTAGGTTATTGGGTGTCAGCTAGATCCTCTCATGGCAGGAAGCGCCACAGGCAGGTGCCATCCTTTCCGCGTAGCGACTCGGAGATCTCTGGTATGGAGGGCTTCCCCTTCAAGCTCGGATGGGGAGATGTCCAAATTCGGATAAGGAGGATCGCAGGGACACTCTGCCTCTCTTTTGGGCCGTACAGAGGCTTTTATTGGAGCCATGAGGAGGCGTTGCAGTTACCGGAGGAGGTAACTAGACGTCCTGGTAAATCGGCTCGGATGTTTCAGGAGTCGCATAGGTCGCGATCAGCATTACCATCTCTGGATGAGCTTAATGGGGCAGTGGAGAAGGAACGCCTGTGTCCAGATAACGTTTTCAGGGGACACGGTTTTTTGAGACACTGTATCCGTGTTCGACGGAGTTGATTGATAATTGGATTCCTTCTCCTGAAGTGGATGTCCCTTTATCCCAGCTTAGCAAATCCTCATTACTTCCTGTTAAAGGGAAGGGAGTCTGCAGGATCCGCTGGACAGAAAAACGGAGATGGCGGCGAAATCCATCTACGAGGCCGCGGGTCATGGATTCAGAGCGTCTAGGATCCATGTGTGCTTGTAAAGCTTCCCTGAGCTGGTTGGACTGTCTACGGACGGCGTGGCAAGATGGATCCCCGCTAGCCGAGGTAGATGGGCTTTTCAAGTTGTTGGAGGATGCAGCCCGATATGGCAGTGATGCAGGTTTGGATACTGCTCACTGCTGTCCATGGCGCAGTCCTCGGCAGTCAGTCAGGAGAGCACTGTGGCTTAGACAATGGACCGGGGACGCGGTTTCCTAAGCAAGGTTTGCTATCTTTAGCTTACAAGGGTGGTCAGCTATTTGGTTCTGACCTCACGGAGCTGATTAGCAAAAGGGAAAAGAAACGGCTTTCCGCAGCGAAGAGCTGTGACTTCTGCGTTGGCAGGCCTAGTGCCGGTAGTAGTCGCGTCCTTTCGGTCCAGCGGACGGTTCGGTCAGCCTCTTGGGGATCGGGTCGTCCTCTTTTTCAGGAAAAAAGACCTCTCAGAAATCCCGCACTCCCTGGAAACAGAGCTTCCGTCAAGACAAGCGGGAAGCTGACAAAAAGCCCGCTAAGGCAGATGAGCCAGGGCCTCACTCGAGGGCTCTCGCAGTGGGGGGTCGCCTGCTCCAATTCGAATCGACTTGGGCTTCCCGCGTTTTGGACGCTCTGGGTGACGCGGGTTGTGTCGGCAGGCTACTTCATAGAGTTTCTTTCCGACCCCGACAGTTTTTGTCAATCTCGCATTCCGTCAGAGCCCGAAGCTATTTGCCGCTCTTACTGCGGGAGGTGATTCCCTTCTGCAGAAGGGTGTGGTGGTACCGGTTCCGCCGGAGGACCGGGGAAGAGGGTTTTATTCCAACCTCTTTGTGGTCCCCAAAAAGGAGGACAAATTTCGCCCCATTCTGGATCTCAAAAGATTGAATCGGCATGTCCGCACCCGGAAAGTCCGCATGGAGTCGCTTTGCTCCGTTGTGGCGGCCCTGTCGCAGAACGACTTTTTGGTGTCAATCGACATTCTCGACGCTTATTTGCATGTTCCCCTTCGGAAGGGCCCACCAACGCCTCCTTCGTTTTGCCATAGGTCAGGACCATTACCAGTTTGTGGCCCTGCCATTCGGGTTGGCCTCAGCTCCCAGAGTTTTCACGAAAATTCTGGCACCTCTCATGGCGATCCTTCGAAGACAGGGGTTACGATTCTTCCCTACCTGGACGACCTTTTGATTGTGGCGTCCTCAAAGGAGGAGGCGGTGACGGCTCGCAATCCATTCAGCTCCTGGAGGACTTCGGGTGGCTGGTCAATTGGGAGAAGTCGTCTCTGGAACCGTCGCAGTCAATACTTTTTTTTGGGGATGCATTTCGACACGGTACGAGCAGTGGTGTCTCTGCCCCCAGACAAGCAAGCAAGTCTTCTTCGACATGTACAGGTTATGAAGTCTTCGACAGCAATGTCCCTTCGAAGGTGTATGCGCCTTCTGGGTTTGATGGTGGCGTCAATGGAGGCAATTCCGTTTGCCCAATTTCATTCCAGGGCTCTCTAAATGCTCATTTTGAACCGTTGGGATCGATCGCAGGTTTCGCTGGATTGCAGTGTCATCATCTCCCACAGGGTGCGAGAGTCTCTAGGATGGTGGTTACGTCCGGAAGTGTTATCCCTGGGGAAGTCCTTCCTCCCTCCGAGGTAGTCGGTCATAACCACCGATGCCAGCCTGACGGGCTGGGGGGGTGTCTGGAACGATCTCTGGATTCAGGGAGTATGGTCGTCGGAAGAGTCTGTCCTGCCGATCAACATTCTGGAATTGAGGGCAATTTTCCTTTGCCTCCAACACTGGACGGTCCCTTTAAGCGGTCTACCAGTCCGAGTGCAGACAGACAACGCGACGGCGGTCGCGTATATCAACCATCAAGGTGGGACGAGGAGCTTCAAGCTCATGATGGAGGTGTCTCGGATCCTGGTATGGGCCGAGGCCAGGGTGCCAGCCATCTCTGCGATTACATTCCAGGAGTTCAGAATGTCACGGCGGACTTCCTCAGTCGCGAAAAGATGGATCCCGGAGAATGGAGTCGTCATCCGGAAATTTTTGCACTGCTGTGCTCCCGTTGGAGAACTCCCCAAGTGGATTTGATGGCATCCAGGTTCAATGCCAAGTTACCAACGTTCATGTCCAGGTACAAGGACTTGAAGGCTGTGGCGGTGGATGCTCTGGTGGCTCCGTGGGACCAATTCGAGCTAATCTATGTGTTCCCGCCGATATCCTTACTTCCTCTGGTGTTGCGTCGGATCAGACTGGAGAGAGTCTCGGCTATGTTGATAGCCCCAGATTGGCCGAGGAGGACGTGGTTCTCGACGCTGGTGTCGCTTCTGGCAGCGCCTCCACTTCCTCTCCCTCTTCGCCCGGACCTGTTAACCCAAGGGCCCGTTCGTCACCCGGACCTGAAGTCTCTGCGTTTGACGGCGTGGCTCGACCGAAATCTTGAGCCGTCAAGGTTTTTCAGCCGAAGTCATTGCTACTCTGCGAGCTGCCAGAGGTCCGGCTACTACTAGGATTAATCACAAGACTTGGGAAGCCTTCTTTTCGTGGTGTTCGGGTTCTTCAAAGAACCCGAGGATTTTTTCCATTCCCAATTTGTTGGCCTTTTTGCAGTACGGGCTGGACAAGGGTTTGGCAGTTAGCACTCTGAAGGGGCAGGTTTCTGCTTTGTCATTGCTGTTTCGGAAGGCTATCGCTTCGCGTAGGGATGTTCGTTCCTTTTTTCGCGGAGTAACCCGCCAGTTTCCGCCGCGGAAGGCGTTTGTGTCTCCTTGGCGGCTCAATCTTGTCTTGGAGGCTCTTCAACATGGGCCTTTTGAGCCTATGGACTCTGTTAGCCTTTCTTTGCTCTCTTGGAAGGTTGCCTTCCTAGTGGCAGTCACCTCTTTGAGAAGGGTTTCTGAGTTGGCGGCTCTTTCTTGCTCGCCTCCTTTTCTGGAGTTTCACCCGGATCGAGTAGTGCTTCGCACACGGGGCGACTTTCTACCTAAGGTGGTGTCACAATTTCATGTTAACCAGGATATTGTGTTGCCCTCGCTCTGTCCGGAGCCGAGGAATGCGAAGGAACGGGCTTTGCACACTTTGGATTTAGTGCGGGCTTTGAAGTTCTATTTGTCTATTACTCAAAGTTTTCGGAAGTCGGATTCTCTGTTTGTGATTCCAGCAGGTCGTCGACGTGGTCAACGAGCTTCCAAGGACTCTATAGCTCGTTGGATTCGGTCGGCCATTTTAGAGGCTTACCGACTTAAGGGCGAACCTTGCCCGGTTAAGATTCGAGCTCACTCCACGAGGGCTGTGGTTCATCGTGGGCTTTTCATCAAGGAGCCTCGGCAGCTCAGCTCTGCCGGGTGGCGACCTGGCGCTCTGCCGGGCGGCGACCTGGCGCTCTGTTCACACGTTTACGAAATTTTATAAGGTGGACGTCAGTTCTTCCGCTGATGCGGCCTTAGGACGTAGGGTCCTGCAGGCGGCTGTAGTTTAAAGTTCTTGTTAACTTGTATTTAGCGCTAGTTGCGCATTTATCTAAGTGGTGGGGAATCTGCCTCTGTTGTTTTTTTGCCCACCCTTAATTTCTGGACTGCTTTGGGACGTCCCACTAGTAATGACTGTGTCTCCCTTCCATCTGCTGCTGAAAGACGGATTTTGGTAAGACCTTACCTGTAAAATCCTTTTCAGCGAAGGAAGGAAGGGAGACACAGATCCCTCCCATGGCAGAAGTGTGTTGTTGTGTTTTCAGATGCGGCGTGACCCTTCTCTGATAGCGATTATCTGGGCTGAGGTCGGCGCGCTAAGGCTCTTTTCCAGCATTGCCAGCTCATCGCAGTGGTCAGGTTCAGTGAGTAGTACCTGGGACTGTGTGGTTTTTTTTCTGTTATATGCATAACCTGTCTTCTTGTTTTTTTCTCAGAAGTTATTCAGAAGGGGTTATGTTGCTCCGCTGGTGATATTTGCTCTTCCTTAGCTTGTGTACGGACTGGAGAGCTGGAGTAGGAGAAGCCCAAGCTGGAGGGGCCGGTCAACACTCTTTTAATCTGAGGTGTTCTATCCTGTGTGGGCTCCGCCTACCCACTAGTAATGACTGTGTCTCCCTTCCTTCCTTCGCTGAAAAGGATTTTACAGGTAAGGTCTTACCAAAATCCGTCTTTTTGTTACTGATTTAATGTAAAGTAACAATGGGTGGCTTGCAGGAAATACTGGGTCTTGCTGCTAAGTTTCCTGTTACATTGAACACATTGTTTAAAGTTGTGCGCAGTTTTGTTACCATACTAAAAATAACATAGCAAATACTTTCCCCAGAAAAGCTGCTGTCTCTCCTGCCTGAATATGTTGTTCCATACACAATTCATCTTCTTGCGCATGATCCGGACTATGTGAAAATCCAAGATATAGAACAACTGAAAGATATTAAAGAGTAAGTCTACTATAATTATTTACACGGCAGCGACTATCTGAATCAAATCTACTGTAGCACAGATGCATCACTTATGTTTTTACTGACAAGTATTTGCGTAGTTGATTGTCTTAGGCTACTTTCACACATCAGGCTTTTTGTATCAGGCGCGATCCGGCGTGTTTTTTTTTTACCATTGACTTATATTAGCGCCGGATCGCGCCTGATGTCACTGCGTTGCATCCGTTTTTGGCTGGATCCGTCAGAAATGTACATTCCGGTGGCCGGACAAGACGCTGGCTGCAAAGTTTTTTTTTTTTTTTTTTCCGGAGCCGCCTGACAGTGCCTGAATTGGCACTTCAGGCGGCCGGAAACAATGTAAATCTATGGAGCCGGACCAGTCTTTTGACAAATCCGTCAGAAAACTGATCCGGAATCCAAGGTCTCTCTCTCTCTCTCTCTCTCTCTCTCGCAATCAGCGTCTTGTCCGGCCGCCGGAATGTACATTTCCGATGGATCCGGCCAAAAACGGATGCAACGCAATGACATCAGGCGCGATCCGGCTCTAATGAAAGTCAATGGTAAAAAAAACCACGCCGGATCGCGCCTGCCGTCAAAAGACTGATGTGTGAAAGCAGCCTTAGGTTACAGCTGAGGTCTCATTCATTCATTGTTCTGTCCATGGTTTTCATTCATTGTTCTGTCCTTGGTTTTCATAGAGAAATCACATAATGATTATAGCCTCTGGGCATGTTCACATGTGTCCATTATTATTTACTCACCAGTTGTCCACAAAAAATAAAACTGAATGGATTCTTAAAACTAATGTATAGCACTCGGATGCCTCACTCAAAATCTAAACAAAAATAGTTGACGATAGGATTGAGCACACTGAAAATTGTCTTTTTTTATTTCCTCTCGTACAAAAAAAAAGAGGTCTGAAAGAGGTTTCATAGTGATAAACGACAGCATACTGTGTGGTTTAAATGAAATGTTAGCTTTAATTCTGTCGATGATTATTACAGTTGTAACTAGAGGTCAGCACATCTGCCAAATTTTTTCGAGCAGAAAATTCTCATTACAAATTGAAAGTTCCTTGATTGCAGTAAAAAAAAAAAGAAAAAAAAAGTGAATTATGCTTTTAGGGTGAGTTTCCACGGTCAGGAAACGCTGCGTGTTTGGCGCTGTGCGCTGGCGCAGCGCCAAACACGCAAGAAATCCCGTCTCCACTATGCGTAACAATACGCAGGTGGCAGACCTGCGTAAACGGACATGCGGCGCGTTTTTTCAGACCGCAGCATGTCCTCGCGTGTTGCGGCGACGGTGCGTCGCCGCAACAGAATTTAACACAGGGCTATGTAGCCCTGCGTTCTTTCCGGAGGTGTTCCGGAGGTGTCCTGAACACCTCCGGAAAGATTGCGCGTCATAAAGGGGGCGGGGCTTAGACGGAGCGGAATTTCCGCTCTGTCCGGACCGTGGAACCACAGCCTAAGGCCTTCCAATTCCAAAGCATAATAAATGGCCTTGACATTGTACGCCGTCCTATGTGACCTTGCATGGTCACAGCGTTGAAGACCAACCAGAACCTGTGTAGAGGAGACGGAAAACAGAGTGGGTACATTAGGAAGCAGTTGAAGACTGGCTGGGACAGAGATTTTTTTTTTTTTTTTTTTTTTTCCCATTCACAGCCCAGACAAATCCAACTTAAAAGGTGGTCTGCTGGCTGTCATTTTGATGGACTTATGTGAATTGATTTAGCTAAATATTCAAATTTTCTAAAATAAATAATAAGCAAATTTGATTACCTTAGAATCGTTTTGCTCTTCCTTGATTGGAATAAAGGTATGTAGGAAAAAACCTTAAAAAAAATTCCTTTTATCTCACTATATTCTGATGGCTAAAACATTGTAATGTTTCGATTTGTATAACTACATGAGTTTTGTTTTCTTTTATTAAAGAAAAATAACAGTGCTCATATAGAGGTGCAAATGACACCAGGGGAGGAGTCCTGGGGAGATCATTTGCATATTCCCAGTTCACTCTGGGATAAGTGAAGAGTCTCCGCGAGCTCAAAGAATACTGGATTTTGGCGGTTGCAGCTGAAAGGAGGACATTGTGTGAATTTTTGCACGTTTTTCGCGCTTTGATATCTTTTCAACAATAAGGACATGGAAGAGGCCAGGAGCCATTTGGTGAGCTGCATTTCTTGCTACATGTTCACAGACTTACCAGTGGAAAAGCCAAATTTCACTTGCCACAAATGCAAGCTTGTGTCCCTGTTGGAAGAAAAGTTGTAAAATCTAGAAGAGAGGATAGCTACATTAAAAATCATTAAGGAAGATGAAGAGTTCTTAGACAGAGCAGAATTCTCTTTTCATGTTACAGAAAGAGAAGAAATTCGAAATGCACCTGAAGAAACAGAGGAATGGAAGCATGTGACCCAGAGAAGCAGGAGGATCAAGAGGAGTCAGCACTCATACTGCTCAGGAACTAGTACCAGGCTCTCACACAGGAGAATGGTGAAGAAATACATCAAGATAAGACTTTGCCCACAAACAACAATCTTGTACGCCCTCAGAGTCCTTATGGATGGAGAAAGAAAAAGGTTGTGAAGACGAAACGGAGAGTTGTGGTCATGGGGGATTCCCTGTTGAGAGGAACAGAGGCCGCTATCTGCAGACCTGATATAACCTCAAGAGAAATGTGCTGTCTTCCAGGTGCAAAAATTAAAGATGTGTCTGACAGGATATCAGGACTCAAAAGAATAATCAAACTTGGCCGACAGCACAACAGTCTATGGATGCACGTTCTAGTCCTCTGGATCCAGGGGGACAAAAATATATCAAATAATAAATGAAGAACAGCATACCAATCCAGGTGAAGATCAATTCATGTCTTTATTTTGCCAGATGCGACGTTTCGACCTCCATAGGTCTTTTTCAAGCATAACAAACCCCAAAAATGGCAGCCTTATATAGGAAGTGGATAACATTCCACCAATCAAAAACAAGGAACTGCCAACATTAATTAACACATACACATAAAAAAAGTGGTATAAATTTCATATCAAAATGCATTAAAAGTACATATAGACACAGGGAGTGAAGAAACATACAGTATTGAACAAAGAATACTCATATTACGTAATGTCCCATATCCGTGAACCTATCATATAAAGGCATTTTGGTCACCATAGTAGCTATCCACCAAATCCTGCAATGAAAAAAGTGTAAACACAACACTCATCAATAGATCTCAGCCTACTAGCCTAGTGTAGAGATGTGTTCAAGTCTACACCTATCAGTAGCGTTAACACACATATTCCTAGAATCCCTCCTAGGTCTGCGTCAGCTGACGGCACCTGTAGCCACACTCCTCAATGCACATCATACATTAGCACCAATCAGCGCTCTAACAGATCCTGTCAGCGGTATCACATGACACCGCAAAGACAGGAGCGATCACCAAGGCAACGTATACAGCTAAAGATCGCGCAATCCATGCTGTCTCTCTAATGATGCATAAAATCATAGCCATGAAAATCCTGCACAACGTCCACACTAAAGGAACATTACAGGCGCTTATGGAGGTTTGTTATCATAGATATGGAGTCTAATCCAAGACGCCAATTAAGGACGCACTGTCCATATGATATAACAGGTGTCATCCAACATGACACCGCAGTGGAACAAAGAGAGCATAACACATGCATACTTGAAACCACTGAAATAACATATATAGACTATAATAACACGACAGTTCCTGCGCTCTAACAGATCTTGTCAGCGGTATCATGACACATCACATGATATCGCAAAAGCAGGAACCGTGGCAATATACATAGACCATAATAATACAGCTTAGACTCCACATGTAATATATCGTGTGATCATCCAATATAGAATATATATGGGAAAAACATATAGCGCATATATATAAGCACAATATCATGAAATATATGCATCATAGAGGAACACCACAGTACCAAATGCATGGCTAACCATTATATAGCATGCATCCATCTCGCATATCCATCATGTCTATCTAAGGAATAACTGCAGATTAAATCAAAGGAAATACAACTAATAAATATATAAGGTGACAATCTTGGCTATTCCATGAGACACAAACCCACATACCGTAATCTTTCAAATCAATCACCCTGTGAAATAAAAGAAGAAAAGAGAAAAAGAAGAAGAAGAGAAGAAAAGAAGAAATCACAGGGTGATTGATTTGAAGGATTACGGTATGTGGGGTTTGTGTCTCATGGAATAGCCAAGATTGTCACCTTATATATTTATTAGCTGTATTTCCTTTGATTTAATCTGCAGTTATTCCTTAGATAGACATGATGGATATGCGAGATGGATGCATGCTATATAATGGTAAGCCATGCATTTGGTACTGTGGTGTTCCTCTAAGATGCATATATTTCATGATATTGTGCTTATAAATATGCGCTATATGTTTTTCCTATATATATTCTATATTGGATGAGCGCAATATATATTACATGTGGAGTTTAAGCTGTATTATTATGGTCTATATATATTGCCACGGTTCCTGTCTTTGCGATATCATGTGATGTGTCGTGATACCGCTGACAGGATCTGTTAGAGCGCAGGAACTGTTGTGTTATAGTCTATACATGTTATTTCAGTGGTTTCAAGTATGCGTGTGTTATGCTCTCTTTGTTCCACTGCGGTGTCATGTTGGATGACACCGGTTATATCATATGGACAGTGCGTCCTTAATTGGCGTCTTGGATTAGACTCCATATCTATGATAACAAACCTCCATAAGCGCCTGTAATGTTCCTTTAGTGTGGACGTTGTGCAGGATTTTCATGGCTATGATTTTATGCATCATTAGAGAGACAGCATGGATTGCGCGATCTTTACCTGTATACGTTGCCTTGGTGATCGCTCCTGTCTTTGCGGTGTCATGTGATGATACCGCTGACAGGATCTGTTAGAGCGCGCTGATTGGTGGTAATGTATGATGTGCATTGAGGAGTGTGGCTACAGGTGCCGTCAGCTGACGCAGACCTAGGAGGGATTCTAGGAATATGTGTGTTAACGCTACTGATAGGTGTAGACTTGAACACATCTCTACACTAGGCTAGTAGGCTGAGATCTATTGATGAGTGTTGTGTTTACACTTTTTTTCATTGCAGGATTTGGTGGATAGCTACTATGGTGACCAGGATGCCTTTATATGATAGGTTCACGGATATGGGACACTACGTAATATGAGTATTCTTTGTTCAATACTGTATGTTTCTTCACTCCCTGTGTCTATATGTACTTTTAATGTATTTTGATATGAAATTTATACCACTTTTTTTATGTGTATGTGTTAATTAATGTTGGCAGTTCCTTGTTTTTGATTGGTGGAATGTTATCCACTTCCTATATAAGGCTGCCATTTTTGGTGTTTGTTATGCTTGAAAAAGACCTATGGAGGTCGAAACGTCGCATCTGGCAAAATAAAGACATGAATTGATCTTCACCTGGATTGGTATGCTGTTCTTCATTTATTATAGGATATCAGGACTCATCAGACCTGCAGATGACTACCCATTCCTGCTAATACATGTGGGGACAAATGACACCGCAAGAAATGACCTGTAAACCATCTGCAGTGACTGAAAACTTAGGTAAGAAAGTGAAAGAACTGGGAGCGCAGGTGGTCTTCTCTTCCATTCTCCCAGTGGATGGCCATGGAACAAGGAGAGGGAATAAGATTCTGCAGATGAACAACTGGCTACGTCGATGGTGCTGTCAGCAAAGATTTGGATTTCTGGATCACGGAGTGAATTACCTATACGATGGACTACTTGCTAGAGATGGGGGGCACCTTATGAAGACTGGAAAACAAGTATTTGGAAGTCGCCTTGCTGCACTCATCAGGAGAGCTTCAAACTAGAACAATGTGGGAAGGGAAGCAAAATGCCAGAAAAAGCCATACACCTGACAAATACTATTGAGAAGTTTGCTATTAGAAGTGGGAAGGAAGAATAAAGACAAAAAAATCTAAATAATAAAAATATTGGTGAAAGACAAACCAGTCACAAGCTAAAATGTTTGTATACAAATGCACAAAGCATGGGCATCAAACAAGGAGAATTGGAACTACTAACGCAGGAAAAGAAATATGATGTCATTGGAATCGCTGAAACTTGGTGGGACGATACACATGATTGGAATACAAGGCTAGAAGGATACAACTTATTTGCAAGAAACAGACTTGATAAACGAGGAGGAGGTGTCGCATTGTATGTTAGAAAAGAATATATCTGCACAGAGATTGAAGCTTTAGAGACTGGGAGTTCTGTGGAAACTGTTTGGGTAAGAATACAGGGAGAGAACAACGGAAAGGACACCATTGTAGGCATTTACTACTGGACGCCTATGCAAGCTGAAGATATGGATGAACTTTTTATTCATCAAATGGACAAGTTCTCCAAAAAATATGACATAGTGGTCATGGGAGATTTCAACTATCCAGACATTTGTTGGGAATCTCTCTCAGGCAAAACTAACAGGTCAATCAAATTCTTATCCTCTCGTTGACAACTTTATCTTCCAAAAGGTAGGGGAGAAAACAAGGGGATCTGCTACATTGGATCTAATCCTTAATCCTTATAAACAGGGAGGAAATGGTTGAGGAGGTAAAGGTACTGCCACACTAAACAATCCCGCTAGCGATCACGATAACGACGCATACTAATGCGATCGCTAGCGGGATTGTTTCTATATCGCTAAGTGCGGCCACATTTAGCGATATAGTTAACGACGCTATCGCCGTTAGCGATCTTCTTAACGACTTTAGCGGTACAAAAGTACCGCTAAATCGCTAAGAAAAGGTGCCACACTAGCGATATATACTTACCCAGCGGGAGCGCCGACGAGAAAATAGGTCCGGAACGATTCCAGCGACGAGCGAGATCACAGCAGGAAGCTCGTCGCTGGCAGCTGCCGCACTGAACAACATCGCTAACGGGATCGCTAAATAGTGATCGTTTTTTAGCGATCCCGTTAGCGATATTGTTCAGTGTGGCATACCCTTTAGAGTGGCTGAGACCTTAGGGGGTAGCGACCATGCTATTTTAGAATTTTGGATAACTAGAGGAGGAAGACCTGTGAAGACTCAGACTTCAAGGTTAGATTTCAGAAAGGCAGATTTTAAGGGACTCAGAAAGAGAATCGGAGGGATCCAATGGCTGAATATCCTTAAGGACAAAAATGTCCAAGAAGGATGGGAAATGTTGAAAAATGAGATTCTCAAACCACAATCGTTAACAATTCAGAAAAGTGAGAAGTATAGGAAATGTTTATCAAATGGAAAGACGTTATGCATATCTAGAGAAGAATGTAATGCTGTTTGCAGAACCTGCATGGCACGAATCAGATTATCTAAAGCTGACAATGAATTAAGGCTTGCAAGAGACATCAAAAACAATAAAAAGGGATTTTGGGGATATGTCAAAAGTAAAAGAAAAGTCAAAGATGCTATAGGATTTTTACAGGATGAAAATGATGAAATGGTAAGAAAGGATGTTGAGAAGGCGAACTTTTAAATTCCTATTTTGCATCTGTTTTCTCTCAGAAAGGAAATGTAACATCAACTGATCTTCACTGTCCTATTAAAGAAATAGTAGAATCCAGGATATCTATAAGCAGAAAGCTAGTGAGGAAACACTTAGCTAACATAAATGAATTCAAGTCTCCAGGTCCAGATGAATTACACCCCAAAGTACTGAAGGAGATAGCAGAAATTTTTTAACCACTTTCCATAATCTTTGAAAATTCTTGGAGAACTGGAGAAGTCCCAGAAGACTGGAGATGAGCAAATATTGTTCCTATCTTCAAAAAGGGGAAAAAGGTGGACCCCAGTCAGGATGAGGAACGCAAGTGCTCTCAACCATGCAACAGGCTTTGCCGGAGATGTCTATCAAAGGTGGGACGCAAAAGCATCCTCACCATATGGCGGCCCGACAGCACATATCAAGGGTGGGACGCTAACTTATCCCACCCTAGAAAGTGTTAAAGGGGGGCGAAAAAGCGTCCATTATTATGGCACAGATAGTTAGGTAACATCCAGGGACCCTAGATTAAAGGACCCATATCATAAGACTACCAATAAAGGTATAGCTGGAGGATTGTCAGAAAAGGTCCACTGACCACATGTAATTAATCCCACCAATCAAGGCCAAAAAATAATAAATAGCATGGTCTACCTGGACCGATAGATACACTCTGACATTAACTGTACAATGGGATAAATAGTCAACACCTATCATATGTAGCTAGTGGAGCAGAGTTGCTCATTTATTCCCCCTGGACTCATCGATACCAGCCAGAACATCCATCTGGGTTCTCTTTGGATAATTTTTTCATCCCAGTCACCCAGTCTCATTCTGGTATTACCTCAATCACCCTAAATGAAAACTATTTCATGTCCCCTTGGTGTTTATTGACTATGTGGTGTGCTAAAGGAGTATCTCTCTTATGATTAATGTTGCCAATGTGTTTACCTATCTGTTATGAATGTGCTAGAGATGGTTTCTGAGCAGAGACTCCCTCTGGTGGTTACAGACAGTACTGAGGCTTTCAGCGAGGAATGACAATCTGGGATCACGGACTGGTCTGATAAAAGGGAGGTTCCCTCCCATGATGGTTGCCGGTGATCAATTGTTCTTGTCTCAATTGTGGTTCCTGGTTCATTTGGAAGTTTGCTGAGTCTTGCCTGCATCTTCTGCTATCAGATAAGATATTTTCTGCTTTTATTTTTGTGCTTGCTTTTTGCATTGTTCCCTGCACTTCTGTGGGGGTCAGCCAGGTCCCCTCCGGGGGCTTGTGCTCCTCTCAGTTTATCTGGAGCCACTGTTGTTTGTTCATTTGCTTTTTCCTGTTTTTTCAGTAGCTTCAGCTTAGTTTTGTTACACCAGAGATCTGATTAGGTGGTAGAGATCGTGTGATCTCAGGTGTTTTTGCAATCAGAAGAGTTGGTATTTTTTAGGAGTTTTTTTTGGATTGCAGTGAGTATCCTTTCTTGTACTTTTTTGTCTAGACAGATTGGACCCCAGCGTTTGCTCATTCTATTTTCTGTCTGTGTCCGTGCTTCTTCTTGTCTAACCGCCATTACATGTTTGGGGGCTTCCTATTTTCTTTGGGGATCTGCTCCGTGGCAGATAGCTTTCATCTGTCTGCCTTTAGGAGGCATCTAGGATCAACGTAGGAACGCTCCACGGCTACCTCTAGTTGTGTGGTTAGTTCAGGTTACTGCAATCCAATAGTTTCCAGCCTCTCTGGTGTATTGCCGTTTTTGCTTATTCTCCTCAGCTACCAAAATATAACACCTATCCTTACCCATCTTTTAGTATTGCCCACGTAATTAAAAGAACATGTACATAAGTATGCCACCCCTGCTGTTTTACAATTTGTGAAGTCCCTATTGTTGTAGGTTCTCCCAGTTACCACACTCAAAAAAGTTTTTGAAACATTGATGTAGCAACAGAAACTGAAAGTATCGCACTTGAAAGTGCCCGATACTCTACAGTCGAATCAAGTGCCCACTGGTTTTGGGGTGGTATAATGGCCATGCTTAACACTGTCCCCTACTGATCTCCCTCTCTTGAATCTAACTGATTGTGTATGAGAAATAAACTCAGAGAAATCCAGATCTGCTCGCAAAATGTCTCAATGTTTCCTCAAGGTGTTAAAAGTTTTCAAATTTTGAGCATCATAAGTCGCAATCAATCTGGTAATAACTTTAGCGGTACCTTTTGTTTTAGGGGTGAGAATTTCTGTCTGATTACTCCCTGCATCATTATTTTGTGGTGGATAGCCTCTATAGGCTAATCTCCCCAGGCTGTTGGCTTGTACCTCAAATTCCCTCAATGAAAAAGTTTCTTCTGAGCCTTAAGAATTATCCCTTAGGGTTCACTTTCTTGAGGCTTGTTGGGTAGTGGCTTTCCCACCTTAGCAGGAAATTAGATGCCATTGGTTTGCGAAAGATGGAGGTGTTGAGATAACCTTCTGCACCCTTCATTCAACTGAGTATTTGTCTCTTGACAACAGGACGAGGACGTCATCTCTGTAGTGCCCCCAGAATTGAATTCGGGGACACCATTTGATGTCATCGTCCCGTAAAACAACATTATCCTCCCACCAACCCATGAGAAAGTTAGCATATGTGGGGACACAGGGGCTCCCCATTGCTGTGTCCCTGAGCTGGTGGTTCATTTTTCCATTAAATAGGAAATAGTTGTGACCAAGTATGAATTTGAGTAGGTCAGCAAGGAAGCTGTTTTGTGCTGTACTCAAAAAAAAAAAAAATACTCAACTGCCTGATTTCCTTTTACATGTGGGATACTACTGTAAAATGACTCAACATTGGTTGATGCAAGAATTGTACCAGGTTCAATATGGATAACCTTAATTTTGGTCAGTAGATCCATTGTGTCTTGGATATACGAGGGCAGGGCTTTAACGAAGTGGCTAAGTATATGATCTAAATACACACTTGAATTTTGGCAAAGGGTGTTTATACTAGAGACAGTTTGGTGGCCCCTGAAGGGGTTAAGACCTTTTATGCACTTTGGTCAATGAGTAGAAGGTTGCAGTCCTGGGATATTTAGGAAACATGAAATCGAATTCTCCTTTAGAGATAAGGGCGTTGTCAATTGCTTTAGTGAGAATATTTAGAAGGGTAGATGAATATTTAGGTGTAGGGTCACCTCTCATAATTTCATGTTATACCATATGAGAGTATAGAGCAGCACATATCCAGATATTTATTTTTATCTAAAATGACCACATTCCCCCCTTATCCAATTTTTTAATTGTAATGTCATGGGTTTTTCTCTAGAGAGTGCACTCTTCCATTTCCTTCATTGAGACATTATATTCACAAGATTTTAATCTGGGATTGTTCTTTTTAATATGTTTGGTCACCAGTTTCTGAAAGATATCTATACTACTGTACTCTCCTGATGGAGGCATTCTCGTACGTTTTTTCTTTAAATCATTGAAAGGGCCCTCACCCACACCTCTACTACCTTCCTCAGGAAGTTCAGTCAAAAGTCTCACATATGCCAGGGTGTGCAAGGGGATGTCTAATTTTTGGCATTTTAAATTGCGACTACTAACAAAAAAAAAATCCTCCATTTGAGTTTTTCCAATAGATTATCTTTAACCCACAAAAACGGGTCAAACATGGTAGTGGGTACAAACGGTAACCCAGATGCCAACCCAGATAAAGTATATGTAGATAGATTAATCATTTGTTTATTATTCAACCTCCTATTGGTCTTTGCCTCTTTTGATTGGAGGGCAGCCGCATTCGCAATGGATAGGGTGACATCTCTTTGCCCTCCAAAAAAGAGGTAGAGGAGTAGGTGCATGAGAAAGTTGAGCCTGGTAATCTAATCAAAACATTTAGAGCTAGGATCCTGCTAAACAGTGTTTGATGGTATTTCTAAAATCATCCAACATGTAGTCTGTGCATTTGATTTGTTTGTTTGTTTTTGTCTCTGGTTACTCGCTGACTTTTTTTTAACCCTAATGCATCCGTGTATCTCTCACTTTTCTTAACAGGTGTCTTTGGTTCATCCTGGAGATCTTAATGTCAAAAAATGAGAACAACAGTCATGCTTTCATAAGGAAAATGGTGGAAAACATAAAGCAGACAAAAGATGCGCAAGCTCCAGATGACCCCAAAATGAACGAGGTACAGAGAAATTTCATTAAATTTTGATAATGAATATGAAGTGACATAATTGGTGACAATTGTTTTTTTTCCTGTTTTTCTTGCAGAAATTATATACAGTTTGTGACGTGGCAATGAACATAATTATTTCTAAGAGTACAACTTATAGTTTAGAATCTCCTAAAGATCCAGTATTACCAGCACGTTATTTTACACAGCCAGACAAGGTATGTTCTGAAAAACTTGGTCCCATGAATGTTTTTTTTTTTTTTTTTGCACATCAATTGTAGATACATTGGTGTATTCCCCGACACATCCAGCGTGTTCGTGAACCCACATGCACCCAGTGTGTGCCAACAGATTTCTTTTAGCTTACACTTGGCAGGTACGCATTAGCATTTATTTACTTGTCTCATATCCATGTCATTGTTGGACTCGGTCTTCTTCATTCAAGCAATGTATCCAGTTTACTGCTCGATCAATAAGGTTCAAGTGCTAGCCATAGATGAAATCATTGGAAACTAGAATAATAGCATCATAGAATGTTAGAGTTGGAAGGGACCTCTGGGTTCATCGTGTCCAACCCCTGCTCAATGCAGGATGCACTAAATCATCTCATCCACTATTTGAAGACTTCCATTGAAAGAGAATTCACCATCTCTCGTGGCAGCCTGTTCCACTCATTGATCACCCTCACAATCAAAAAGTTTTTTCTAATATCTAATTTGTATCTTCTCACTTTCAGATTCATTCCATTGCTTCTCGAGTTTCCATGTGCAAATGAGAATAATGATGATCCCTCTACACTGAGACATCCCTTTAGATATTTGAAAACAACTATTAAGTCTCCTCTTAGCCTTCTTTTTTGCAAGCTAAACATTCCCAGACCCTTTAACCGTTCCTCATAGGACATAGTTTGCAGTTTGTTCACCATCCTGGTAGCTCTTCTCTGAACTTGCTTCAGTTTTTTCAATTTTTTTTTTAAATGTGCCCAGAACGAGACTTAGTATTCCAGATGAGGTCTGACCCAAGGAGGAGTAGAGGGGGTAATTACTTCACGTGATCTAGTCTGTGCTTCTCTTAATATATCCTAGAACTGTACTTGCCTGTTTTGCTGCTGCATCACACTGTTGACTCATGTGCAGTCTGTGATCTTTTAGTGTACCCAAGTATTTTTCACACCTGCTGTTCCTTAGATCTATTCATTACATTCTGTATATGTATTTTCGTTTTCTTGCCCAGATGTAGAATCTTGCATTTCTCCCTGTTAAATGCAATCTATTAGTTGCTGCTCTTTGTTCAAGCTTATCTAGATCCTTCTGAATCCTTTCTCTGTCTTCTCTAGTGTTAGCTACCCCTCCTAGCTTTGCATTGTCTGCAAATTTGATCAGTTTACCTTCAGTACCCTTATCTAGATCATTTATAAAAATGTTGAACAACACTGGTGCCAGGACAGAGAGCTGTGGTACGCCACTTGAAACACACCTACAATTGAATGTGCAGCCGTTTATTACCATTCTTTGAGTATGATCACTGAACCAGTTATGAATCCACCTAACCGTAGCCTTGCCAATCCTATACTTGCTCACTTTCTCAATAATGATAGTATGAGATACTTTATCAAATGCTTTGCTGAAGTCAAGATATACTGTATCTACCTCATTTCCCTGATCCATCCAGTCAGTGATTCCATCATAGAAGGAAATTCGATTAGTCTGGCATGACTTGTTTGCTACAAACTTATGCTGGCTCTGGTTAGTTACTGTATTCTTATCCAAGTACTTGCATACATGCTGTTTAACAGCTTCGTCCTATAATAATCTGTGTCCTCTTGTCGAGATCTTGGCAGATTTCCTCAGAGAGTTGCTCTTAGATAAAGATGAAGGATCTTCTTTTTGTGGGCATCTAGTCCTTTAATATCTTCATCAACTACTCATGGAAAAGTCTCTCCACTAGTCGCAGAAAATAATTTTCTCGTATTCCCTGACCTCCTTTTACTGACTGATCAATGAAGGCTTTTTATTTTGCCTTGGATGTTTCACTGTTATCTCACTCAAGGAATGATTTGTTTCTTGTCTTCCACAGGAGACTGCTTGTGAATACTTTCAAACCTTTCTATCCTTCTCCTGGTTTAAGTTCTTTTCCTTATCTTACCAGGCCATCTTCAAGTTTCTGCCCACCTGTTTGCATTGTCCGCAATACCACAGGTTGGCTTAGGGATACACGCTTATACAACGGTGTATTTCATTTATTTCCATTCCTGGGCTTCAAATCAGGGCATTCCATTAGTCTGCTAATCTAGTCAGTTTTTGGCTCTTTA
Source organism: Oophaga sylvatica (assembly GCA_033576555.1). Taxonomy (NCBI): domain Eukaryota; kingdom Metazoa; phylum Chordata; class Amphibia; order Anura; family Dendrobatidae; genus Oophaga; species Oophaga sylvatica. Next base: position 63,633,153 of record JARQOD010000002.1, on the reverse strand, counting down.
ACAGCAATCCATCATCTACAGAGTGAAAAAGGTTAGGTTATTGTACTGAAGGTTTAGTTGGTTCTGTTTCCTACATAGATGGTGGACCGTCTACAATCTGATGGTCAGAATCTTACAGCCTAGTAGGGACTGTAACAATTAATAACAAGTACTCGACTGCCTAAAACATAAAGCAGGGATTCACATCAGTACAGATTTGTGTCAAATTGTTCAGATTCCATTAAATCCAGTGTAGTTAATTTCGGTCCTGAGCTCTAGATAATCTAGTAGTGGTATTGGGTGCTCAGGTCTTCACTGAACATTGATTGATTTTTTTCCTTCTCTTTTTCTACATATCAAGCAGAATTAATGCTTTTCTTGCAATGGATTTGATTCACCTGGGTGCGTATCCCACCTATCCCACCCAGTTACACTACCGTTCAAAATTTTGGGGTCATCCAGACAATTTTGTGTTTTCCATGAAAGCTCATACTTTTATTAATCAAATGAGTTGCCAAATGAATTTAAAATCTAAAAAGACACCTCGAGCACACTCAAAACAAGAATAATCCAAAAGAAGTATGGTATTCGTTTGAAATCTTTATTTTAGCATTCCAAGAAAGCTCCAGTAAATGAAAAAAGATGAACACAGAACCCCAACGTTTCGGCCTCTCTGGCCTTCATCAAGGGGAATTTTCTGTGGCTGCATAAGGAACGTGCGCGGTGAGATCCGGTGGAGCTCTGTACTAGTTGTGCCCTGAAGCCTTCTTATACGCGTGGTGCGGTGTGCCATGTGATTCCTTCCGTAATAGCCGTCACACATGGCACACCGCACCACGCGTATAAGAAGGCTTCAGGGCACAACTAGTACAGAGCTCCACCGGATCTCACCGTGCACGTTCCTTATGCAGCCACAGAAAAATTCCCCTTGATGAATGCCAGAGAGGCCGAAACGTTGGGGTTCTGTGTTCATCTTTTTTCATTTACTGGAGCTTTCTTGGAATGCTAAAATAAAGATTTCAAACGAATACCATACTTCTTTTGGATTATTCTTGTTTTGAGTGTGCTCGAGGTGTCTTTTTAATATTTGATACCCATTTTCCTCAGTAGCACCTATGGTATAGTGTGCATGGGACCTTATCTATCTGAATTTAAAATCTAGTCCAGACATTAACAAGGTTCAAAAAAAAAGATTTTTATTTGAAATAATAATTTTCTCCTTCAAACTTTGCTTTTGTCAAAGAATGCTCCCTTTGCAGCAATTACAGCATTGCAGACCTTTGGCATTCTAGCATTTAATTTGCTGAGGTAATCAGGAGAAATTTCACCCCATGCTTCCAGAAGCCCCTCCCACAAGTTGGTTTGGCTTGATAGGCACTTTTTGCCTATCATACAGTCAAACTGCTTCCACAACAGCTTCCGCGTGTGGTAAAATTGATAAGGCAGTTTTATTCGTCGGGTCAGTACTAGAGTTGAGCGATACTTTCCGATATCCAAAAGTATCGGAATCGGAATGGTATCGCCGATACCATTAAAATATCGGCGATACCCGATACCGATACCGGAAGTCCCATGTAAGTCTATGGGAACAAAATATCGTAACTAAAAAAACCCCATTCTTTCCTTGTAAACACTAAATATACACACATAGAATACATATGTATATATATATATATACATGTCATTGTGACATATATATATATATACATATATGTATAGTTTATACACTTCTACATAGTAAAATATCCTCTGATTCAATTGCCGGGTAAAGCCGGTTTCTGTGAAAAGACAGAAGCACCCGACATGAAATGACACTTGGTGTACATAGGGTTAACCATGTCTTTTCATGTCCTTTGCTATCTGATTTGCACAAACAATTAAATCAGTCTATGTTTGCAAAATTTCACACCTGTAGGGGTTAATTAAAGGTGTAAATTCGTTGTAAAAAAAACGGACTTTTTTGCTACGAATTTACACCTTTAATTAACCCCTACAGGTGTGAAATTTTGCACACATAGACTGATTTAATTGTTTGTGCAAATCAGATAGCAAAGGACATGGTTAACCCTATTTACACCAAGTGTCATTTCATGTCGGGTTCTGCATTTTCACAAAAGCCGGCAATTGAATTAGCGGCTATTATACTATGTAGAAGTGTATGAACTATAAATATATATTATATAATATATATATATTAAATATAATTATATATATATATGTGTGTCACAACTCATGACATGTATATATATATATATATATATATATATATATGAGGTGTAAAATTGCTGAAAAAAAATGCGTGGGCTCCCGCCCTATTTTCGCAACCAGACAGACAAAGCCAGTGAGTGGGGGCAGATAATAATAGCCCAGAGAGGGACCATTATTTTTGCCCCCCCGGCTACTAACATCTGCCCCAGACACCCCAGAAGGGGCAAATCTCTAATTAGATTTGCCCTTTCTGGCACTTTGCCCGTCTATTCCCATTGCCCTGTAGCGGTGGCGAATGGGTTAATAAGGGGTTAAAATGACCTTGCAATTGAAAGGTCACTTTAAGCCAGGTTAATAATTGAGAGCTGTCAATTAGACAACTATCAATTATTAATCCTATTGTATGAAAGAAAAATCAAACACACACACTTTAATAAAAAGAAGTTTAATGAAATAATCACACAGTTTTTGACCATATTTTATTTACCTGCTAAAACCATTTCCTGTAATAAAAATAAAATAATAAAGCAAAATTATTCTTACCAATCCGATGCACAGTCAGGTCCCACGGTGTAATCCTTCAGAAAGGGTTAATGTTTACTGCAGGGACCGCAGCTAATGCTGCAGCCTCACAGTAAACCCCCAAATGAATGAGTTCCTCTCCTGGCTGACAGGAGAGGAAGTGGAAAGCTTAATTGATTGCTTTCCACTTTCACTTCAGGTCAGCCAGGGACACCATCAGTGACGTCAGAGGGAACTGATTAACAAAAATAGGGGTTCCCTTCGAAAAAAAAATTGGCGTGGGGTCCCCCCTATTTTTGTTAACCAGCCAGATGAAGCAGACCGCTGAGGCCTGGATTTTCAGGCTGTTAAGGAGCCAAGATCCATGGACCTTGCCAGCTTGATAATACCAGGCCACAGCAGTCTGCATATCTTGGCTGATTAACAAAAATAGGGGATCCCCTCGAAAAAAAAATGGCGTGGGGTCCCCCCTATTTTTGTTAACCAGCCAGATGAAGCAGACCGCTGAGGCCTGGTTTTTCAGGCTGGTAAGGATCCAATATCCATGGACCTTGCAAGCCTGATAATACCAGGCCACAGCAGTCTGCTTAGCTTGGCTGGTTAACAAAAATAGGGGATCCCCTCGAAAAAAAAACGGCGTGGGGATCCCCCTATTTTTGTTAACCAGCCAAGTAAAATGCAGACTGCTGCGGCCTGGTATTAAAAGACTGTCAAGGCCCATGGATTTTGGCCCTCAACAGCCTGATAATACCAGGCTACAGCAGCCCCACATTTGGCGCATCAAAAGATGTGCCAATTGTGGCACTTTACCCGGCTCTTCCCACTTGCCCTGTAGCGGTGGCAAGCGGGGTAATAAGGGGTTATTGTCACCGTTGATTGCACGGTGACAATAAGCCCGGTTAATAATGGAGAGGTGTCAATAAGACACCGATCCATTATTAATCCCAAAGTTTTTAAATGTTTAAAAAAAAGACACAGCAAGAAAAAAGTCTTTTAATGAAATAAAAGAGACAACACAGTTTTCATTTTTTTTATTACTCTCTCATTCCTGCGACGCCATCGATCTCCTGTAAAAAAATTTAAAAAAAAACAAACCAACAGTATACCACCTGTCCGACGCAGTCCATAGTAACGATTGTCCCACGACGATCCAGCTCTGCTACATCGGAATGACAGGCAGAGCCTGACATCCCGGCGCAGCACAGCTGCTTACCAGCTTCCCCGGCGGTGACGTCATCGGACTGCTTTACGGCCGCGATTACCCAGCAGTCACTGCAGTTATCGCGAGATACTGCATGTGACCGCCGGGGAGAAGAGGATGGTGGCCATTAAGCAGCCCGGGATGTGACCGCCGGAGATCTTCTGCCGGGTAAGTGCCGCTGACTCCTGACAGACCCGACCGACGGACACTGACAGACCCGACCGACGGACACTGACAGACCCGACCGACGGACACTCACAGACTCGACCGACGGACACTGACAGTGACAGTGACATTCCGATTCCGGTATCCGATATGACGAAAATATCGGAAATCGGAATTCCGATACAGCCAATATCGGCCGATACCCGATACTTGCGGTATCGGAATGCTCAACCCCAGTCAGTACGGTTACAGTGATACATCATTTATATAGTTTTTTTATGTTTTGGGGCTTTATACAATAAAAACTAATTTATATAAAAAAATACCGTATATAGTCGCGTATAAGCCGAGATTTTCAGCCCATTTTTTAAGGCTGAAAGTCCCCCTCTCGGCTTATACGCGGGTCATATAGCCAGGGGGTCGGCGGGGGAGCAGGGGTGTCAGATCATACTTACCCCCCCCCGCCGGCACGTCTCTGCAGCCCCCCTGCTTCTCCCATGATCTCAGGCTCCTTCCTGCAGCGGTCACGTGGTACCCCCCATTAAAGTCATGAATATGCACATGAATATGCACATATTCATGACTTTAATGACGGTACTACGTGACCGCTGTAGGAATGAAGAGCTGCCAGAGACCGCGGGAGAAGAGCAGGGGCTACAGAGACGTTCCAGGAGTGGGTGAATATATGCGATATTCACCTGTCCTCGTTCCACCGCTGCACTAGTCCGCTCTATCCTATGCGTCCTCTGGCTGTGACGTTTAGGTCAGAAAGCGTGATGACGTAGTTAGTGCGCGCCACGCCCTCTGCCTGAGCATTCACTGCCGGAGGACCCGGAAGACGGAGCAGCGCGCAGCGGTGGACTGAGGACAAGTGAATATCTCAGGTGCCGGGGCCCTGAGCGAGCGGTGACACCGGCACCTGTCACCCATAGCACGCCGGTGTCCCCGCCTGCTCAGGACACTGGCCCCCAGCTACGAGAGGTGAGTATGTAATTTTTTTTTCTTTTTGCAGCAGCATCGGCAGCATATGGGACCTATACTATGGAGCATATGGGGCATAATCTGTGGAGCATATGGGGCATAATCTGGAGCATATGGGGCATAATCTGTGGAGCATATTGGCCATAATATGTGGAGCATATGGGACATAATCTATGGAGCATATGGGTCATAATCTATGGAGAATGGCTTAATCTATGGAGCATATGGGGCATAAACTGTGGTGCATATGGGGCATAATCTATGGAGCATATGGGGCATAAGTTATGGGGCATAATCTATGGAGCATCTTATGGGGGCATAATCTATGGAGCACCATATGGGGGCATAATCTATGTAGCATCTTATGGGCCATTATTAACCTTTATGGAGCTTTATATGGGGCGTATGTTGTATGGAGCATCTTATGGAGCCCATCATTAACTGTATAGAAAATTATATGGGGCTCCTGATTCAATATGGATATTCAAAAACACTTAACCTACTGATGTCTCAATTAATTTTACTTTTATTGGTATCTATTTTTATTTTTGTAATTTACCAGTAGCTGCTGCATTTTCCACCCTAGGCTTATACGCGAGTCAATAAGTTTTCCCAGTTTTTTTGTGGCAAAATTAGGGGGTCGGCTTATACATGAGTATATACGGTAATTATTTTTGCATCACTTTATTCTGAGAGCTATAACTTTTTTTTATTTTTTCACTGATGATGCTGTGCGGGATCTTGTTTTTTGCGGGACAAGATGACATTTTTAGCGGTACCATGTTTATTTATATCCGTCTTATTGATCGCATGTTATTCCACTTTTTGTTTTGGCGGTATTATGAGAAAGCATTGTTTTTTGCCTTTTTTTTATGGTGTTAACTAAAGAGGTTAACTAGTGGGACAGTTTTATAGGTCGGGTCGTTAGACGCGGGGATACTAAATGTGTACTTTTATTGTCTACATTTTTTTCACTAAAATATTGAGATAATATTGATTTTTTTAATTGTTTTTTATTATTTTTTAAATATTTTTACAATTTAAAAATTTTTTTTTCCATTTAATTCTTATTTTTACACCTTGTCCCACTATGGGACACTCATTTTCTGCAGGCTGATCGTTTCTATAGCATGCAGATGAAGCAGCATCTGCATGCTATAGAAGCTTGCAGCGCTGCATCTTCTCCGTTCACTAACCTGAGACTTCCTGACATGCACTGCGCATGTAAGGAAGTCTCTTTGACAGGGAGACCCGGATGTTGTCGTGATGACATCCGGGTCTCCATGGAAACGATCAATCCAAAAGCAGAGGGGCTTTCAGCTCCTCTGAAGCTGCCGGAATGCTGCGATCATCTTTGATCGCAGTGTGCCGGGGGTTAAAGTGCCGGGAGCGGTCCGTGACCGCTCCTGGCACTTAGTGCCGGGTGTCAGCTGTGAGAATCAGCTGACACTCGGCCGCGCTCACCCCGTGAGTGTGTCTGATTGCGTCTAAAACTATATGACGTACTATCCCGTCACTGGGACTTAAGGGCCAGGTCACATGGACGGGATAGTACGTCAAATGGTAGAAAGGGGTTAATTAAGCTGCCAGTTGAGGACCTGTGAGGCATCGATTTCTCAAACTACAGACTATAATGTCTTGTTGCTCAGTTGTGCAGCGGGGCCTCCCACTTCTCTTTCTACTCTGGTTAGAGCCTGTTTGTGCTCTCCTCTGAGTAGTACACACCGTTGTAGGAAATCTTCAGTTTCTTGGCAATTTCTCGCATGGAATAGCCTTCATTTCTAAGAACAAGAATAGACTGTCGTGTTTCACATGAAAGTTCTTTTTTTTTTCTGGCCATTTTGAGAGTTTAATGGAACCAACAAATGTAATGCTTCAGATTCTCAACTAGCTCAAAGGAAGATCAGGTTTATAGCTTCTCTAATCAGCCAAACTGTTTTCAGCTGTGCTAACATACTTGCACAAGGGTTTACAAGGGTATTCTAACCATCCATTAGCCTTCTTTAACAGTTTGCAAACACAAAGTACCATAAGAACACTGGAGTGATGGTTGTTGCAAATGGGCCTCTATACACCTATGTAGATATTGCATTACAAACCAGACGTTTGCAGCTAGAATAGTCATTTACCACATTAACAATGTATAGAGTGTATTTCTGAATCATTTAATGTTAGCTTCATTGGAAAAAAAACTGCATTTCTTTAAAAAGTAAGGAAATTTCTAAGTGACCCTAAACCTTTACACGGTAGTGTATAATAAGCTTTTTTTTTTGTCATCCCTTCTTTGCTGGAAAATTCTCTTCTAGGGTCAGTATTCCACCCAAAATCTCTAAATGCTCGTGTTGTACCTTTGCTGCCAAGCCACAATGCCAGAATAAATGTTCTTTTCTGGACAAGGGAGCCAAGCACATCAAAGAGCCATCTTCCTCCTCAGCTCATCATAAAATATGCAAGTCCTATGCTGATGTGAACAGAGATAAGCCCATCACTTCATATGCCTTAGCAATCCCATTACATCAGGCAATTTGTTCTCATGGCTTTAACCCCTTAACGACCGCCGATACGCCTTTTAACGGCGGTAGTTAAGGGTACTTAAACCACAGCGCCGTTAACAGCGCTGTTGAAAAAGTGTATAGCACCCCCCACAGTCCCATTTTCTCCGGGGTCTCGGCTATCGGGGGTAGCCAAGACCCCAGAGAACATGAATCGGGTCGGTTGTTACCGACCCCGATGTTGCGATCGCCTTTATTAACCCTATAACGGCGATCGCAAAAAAAAAAAAAATCTGATGTGCCATTTAATTTCTCTCTCCTCTGATGTGATCAGACATCAGAGGAGAGAGAAAAAGGGTCCCCGATCCCCTCCTTGTGGCCCCAGGGCCCTCCTGCCTCCTCCGGTGGGCGGCGCCATCTTTAATGGCGAGAAAATAGGGAGCGCATGCTCAGTGCGGCCGCCGCGATGTGCCGGGGGGGGGTTGGGCAATTTTCACCGGGGTCTCGGCTGCCGGGGGTAGCCGAGACCCCAGAGAACATGATCCGGGTCGGTATTTACCGACTCCCGTGTTGCAATCGCCGTTATAACAGTATAACGGCGACCGCAACAAAAAAAAAAAGTTTCAGCTGCAGATGAAGGAAGAGAGCCACAGTATTCATTACTGATGGGTAGGCGGAGCCCCAGATCAGGATGTTACCTCAGATCAAAAGAGTGATGACTGGCTGGCCCCTCCAGCTCGGGCTCCTCCTACTCAGCTCCAGTCTAAGATTTGAGGTCCAGAGGATGGTCGCTGCTAATGCAGCTCCTCAGAAGATTTTATTATTTTAATATTCGGACAGGAGACTTGGATCACTAGTTGGTCTAGAGGTCTCAGGGTATCAGCGCTGCTGTACCCCAACCTCTCCCTTGGCGGATCTGTATTTACTCAAAGTCCCTGCAGAATCCTTGCCGGCCCTGGGGGATGAGGAGAGCTTCTCTGGCGGGAACGCAAACCACACGTGCGGTCACTGCGTTCTTCGCCCTGGGGGGAAGCATGGGCACTGCGCCAGAAACCCCTGAGGGTCCCTGTGGCGCCTTGGCTGGTGAGTACTCCACACAAATTTTAATAATAATTATGTGTGAGTGCTTTAGCGTCTGAATGAGCAGCGCTATTACTAATGTCAGTATGCTTCAGCGCTGCTGTGACAGCGTTACTACATGTATGTCAGTATGCTTCAGCGCTGCTGTGACAGCGCTACTACATGTAATGTCAGTATGCTTCAGCGCTGCTGTGACAGCGCTACTACATGTAATGTCAGTATGCTTCAGCGCTGCTGTGACAGCGCTACTACATGTAATGTCAGTATGCTTCAGCGCTGCTGTGACAGCGCTACTACATGTAATGTCAGTATGCTTCAGCGCTGCTGTGACAGCGCTACTACATGTAATGTCAGTATGCTTCAGCGCTGCTGTGACAGCGCTGTTACAAGAAGATGTGGTGATTTTTTGTCCGCAGGCAGATAGCTGCAGGACAGAGAGGGAGCAGGAGCGGGGAGAGTTCGCGCTCATTATTTGAGCTAGCAGGGGCGTGGCCTATCTATCCCGGTCTTTTGAGCAGGAAGACGCGCGCTCTGGCTTTTCTCCTGCGACCCCCTCACTGTGGCGGCCATTACTCAGGCTCCTGGGCTCCTCGGACCGCTCCTCTCCTCATATAGACACCACGGCCAGCTGGGTGAGTGCGGATTCCTCACCCCGCAGCGCAGCGATCGCTATCCTGCAGCTGCAGTCTCATCAGAGACATAAAAATTGGCTGGGGCTCACAAATATATATATATTTTGGTGAGTTTGCAATATTAACCCCTTTGAGGGTTATTTCTACCAGCTAAATTTGCTGACTGAATACCGCTGGGGTAACTCTGCTTGGTGGAGCGTTAACCCTTCAGCGTTTGAAAAAAAAAAAAAAAAAAAAAACCGCATAGTTTTTTGCTGGTATTACCGCTTTGACCTGCTCATACAGGTGAGACATGTCTGAACAGAGTTCAGATGCCGCGGATCACGTCCCAGTGCCATTGCGGCAATCAGATACGCAGACCTCCACAGCGTCTAGCGCTGCGGTCGACAGCGGTGGAAAATTGGATGATATCGCTCGATCGATTAATAACTTATCTGACCTTTTAGGTCAATATGTGTCTGCTAATTCCTCTCAGAGGAAGCGACGCAGGCCGTTACCGGCCTCTCACACGGAGCGAGTCAGATGTATCTGATATTGGGCAGAGTTCCCCTTTAAATTCGGATGGAGAAATATCCGATTCAGATGCGGACGAGCCGCAGGGGCGTTCCTCTATGACGAAGCGTACGGAGGCATTAATTGAAGCCATGAGAGATATACTACAGTTACCGGAGGAGGTAACTAGTCGTCCTGGTAAATCAGCACGCATGTTCCAGGAGTCCCGTGCTTCGCGCACAACATTGCCAGCTCTGGATGAGCTTAATGGTGTAATAGAGGAGGAACGTCTATGTCCAGATAAGCGTTTTCATGGAACGCATTTCTTTGATACACTTTATCCTTGCTCTACGGAGTTAAAGGCTAATTGGACTTCTGCTCCTGAAGTGGATGTGTCTTTGTCTCAGCTTAGTAAATCCTCTCTACTCCCTATTAAGGGAAAAGCGAGCTTACAGGAGCCTTTGGATAGAAAGGCAGAATTGGCGGCAAAAGCAAGCTATGAGGCTGCGGGTCATGGATTTCGAGCAGTGCTAGGATCCATGTGTGCTGCTAGAGCTTCTCTAAGCTGGTTGGCACGTCTGAAGACGGAGTTGCAAAATGAATCTCCGTTATCTGAGATACGGGAAACTTGTGAATGGTTAGAAACGGCAGCCTGTTATATCTTTGATGCCGGTCTGGATACGGCATCTCTGCTGGCCAAAGCGCAAGCTTCAGCGGTCACAGTCAGAAGAGCTTTATGGCTCAGACAGTGGGCCGGGGACGCAGTTTCCAAACAAGGGTTGTTGGCCTTACCTTACAAGGGTGGCCATCTTTTTGGATCCGACCTCACAGAGCTGATTTCCAAGGCTAAGGCGAAGGAATCAGCATTACCACAGCGAAGGGCCATGGCCTCGGTGTCCAGTAAGCCTGGTGTTTATAGTGGTCGGCGGTCCTTTCGGGGCCGAGGACGATCTAGTCACTCCTCGTGGGGATCGGGTCGTCCTTCTTTCTCAGGAAAGAAATCCTCTCAGAAAACTCGTACTCCCTGGAAGCAGAGTTTCCGCCAGAACAAGCGGGAACTTGACAAGAAACCCGCAAAGTCGGATTGACGCCAGGGGTCCACTCGAGGATTCTCGAGTGGGGGGTCGCCTGCTTCTTTTCAAGGAGACTTGGATGGCTCGCGTTCCAGATTCCTGGGTAACGCGGATAGTGTCGGCAGGCTATTTCATAGAGTTTGCTTCTCAACCCCCAAATGTTTTTTGTCAATCTCGCGTTCCGTCGGAACCCGAGCTTGTTGTCGCTCTACAGCGAGAGGTCGAATCGCTACTACAAAAGGGTGTAGTGATACCGGTTCCGTCAGAGGACCGAGGGAAAGGTTTTTATTCCAACCTTTTTATAGTTCCCAAAAAGGAGAACAAATTTCGCCCGATTCTGGATCTCAAGCGATTAAACCGGCATGTCCATGCCCGGAAATTTCGCATGGAGTCGCTTCGTTCCGTTGTGGCAGCTCTGTCACAGAACGATTTTCTGGTGTCAATCGACATTCGCGACGCCTATTTGCATATTCCCATCGGAAAGGCTCATCAGCGCTTTCTTCGATTTGCCATAGGTCAGAATCATTACCAGTTCGTGGCTCTGCCGTTCGGCTTAGCCTCAGCGCCAAGGGTCTTTACAAAAATTCTGGCGCCCCTCATGGCACTCCTTCGAAGACAGGGGATTACGATTCTCCCTTATCTGGACGATCTTTTGATCGTGGCTTCCTCGGAGGAGGAGGCGTTGACGGCTCGGGATTTGTCTCTTCAGTTTCTGAAAGACTTCGGTTGGCTGGTCAATTGGGAGAAGTCGTCCCTGGAACCATCGAGGACAATTCTCTTTTTGGGAATGCATCTCGACACGTTTCGGTCGGTAGTTTCCCTACCACCAGACAAACAGTCATGTCTTCTTCGACATGTACAGATTATGACATCCTCAACGGCAATGTCCCTACGGAAGTGTATGCGTCTTCTGGGACTGATGGTGGCGTCCATGGAGGCAATTCCTTTTGCCCAGTTCCACTCCAGGACTCTTCAAAGGTTCATCTTGAGTCGATGGAATCAGTCGCAATCGCTGGATTGCAGTGTCACCATTTCTCGCGCGGTGCGGGATTCTCTAGAATGGTGGTTACGTCCAGGGGCATTCTCCCTGGGGAAGTCTTTCCTCCCTCTGAAGTGGTCAGTCATAACCACCGATGCCAGCCTGACGGGCTGGGGGGGTGTTTGGAACAATCTCTGGATTCAGGGGGTATGGTCACCGGAAGAGTCTGTGCTTCCGATCAACATCCTGGAATTGAGGGCGATTTTCCTTTGCCTCCAACATTGGACGGTCCTTTGAGCGGTCTGCCAGTCCGTGTGCAGACAGACAATGCGACGGCTGTCGCGTATATCAATCACCAAGGTGGGACAAGGAGTTCCAGACTCATGGTAGAGGTGTCCCGAATTCTGATTTGGGCAGAGGCCAATGTACCAGCCATTTCGGCGATTCACATTCCAGGGGTTCAGAATATTACAGCGGACTTTCTCAGTCGCAGAAGGATGGATCCCGGGGAATGGAGCCTCCACCCGGAAGTCTTTGCACTACTGTGCTCTCGCTGGGGAACCCCCCAAGTGGATTTGATGGCATCCAGGTCCAATGCCAAGTTACCGACATTCATGTCCAGGTACAAGGACCCGAAGGCGGTGGCGGTGGATGCTCTAGTGGCTCAGTGGGATCAGTTCGAGCTGATCTATGTATTCCCGCCGATATCCTTACTTCCTCTAGTGCTGCGTCGGATCAGACTAGAGAGAATTCCAGCTATTCTGATAGCTCCAGACTGGCCAAGAAGGGTGTGGTTCTCGACAATAATGTCGCTGTTGGCGGCACCTCCGTTTCCACTCCCTCTTCAACCGGACTTGTTGACTCAGGGGCCCGTTTGTCATCCGGACTTGATGTCCCTGCGTTTGACGGCGTGGCTCTTGAGACCGAAATCTTGACCCGTAGAGGTTTTTCAGCCGAGGTCATTGCTACCCTTCGTGCTGCAAGATGTCCGGCTACTTCTAGGATTTACCACAAAATTTGGGAAACCTTCTTTTCGTGGTGTTTGGGGTCTTCTCGGAACCCGAGAAAATTTTCCATTCCCAACCTGTTGGCTTTTCTGCAGCATGGGCTAGACAAGGGTTTGGCAGTTAGCACTCTGAAAGGTCAGATTTCTGCTCTGTCCTTATTGTTCCGGAGAACCATTGCTTCGAATAGAGACGTGCTCTCCTTTTTCCGAGGTATCTCTCGTAAGTTTCCGCCGCGGAAGGCACCCGTGTCTCCTTGGCGGCTCAACCTTGTTTTGGAGGCTCTTCAGCATAAACCTTTTGAACCTATGGTTTCTGCTAGCCTTTCTTTACTTTCTTGGAAGGTGGCTTTCCTTGTTGCAGTCACTTCCTTGAGGAGGTTTCTGAATTGGCAGCTCTTTCTTGTTCGCCTCCTTTTCTGGAGTTTTTTCCGGATCGTGTAGTGCTTCGCACTCGGGGTGATTTTTTGCCTAAAGTGGTGTCACAATTTCATGTTAACCAGGATATTGTGTTGCCTTCACTCTGTCCGGATCCGAAGAATACGAAAGAGCGAGATTTACACACATTGGATTTAGTGCGGTTCTTGAAGTTTTATCTATCTATTACTCAAGGTTTTCGTAAGACGGACTCCCTGTTTGTGGTTCCGGCAGGTCGTCGGCGTGGTCAACGAGCTTCCAAGGGTTCTATAGCTCGTTGGATCCGGTCAGCTATTTTGGAAGCTTACCGTCTTCGGGGTGAATCTTGCCCGATTAAGATTCGAGCCCATTCCACGAGAGCTGTGGCTTCATCGTGGGCTTTTCATCAAGGTGCTTCGGCAGTGCAGCTTTGCCGAGCGGCGACTTGGCGCTCTGTCCACACGTTTACAAGGTTTTATAAAGTGGACGTCAGTGCTTCCGCTGATGCAGCCCTCGGACGTAGGGTCCTGCAGGCAGCTGTAGTTTAAAGTTCTGGATGAACTTGTGTTTAGCGCTGGTTGCGCTTTGTTGTTAAGGTTGTTGGGTTTCTGCCTTTTGTTGGTTTTTTCCCACCCTTATTTTTGAACTGCTTTGGGACGTCCCATCAGTAATGAATACTGTGGCTCTCTTCCTTCATCTGCAGCTGAAACACGGATTTTGGTAAAGACTTACCTGTAAAATCCTTTTCAGCGAAGGAAGGGAGACACAGCACCCTCCCACGGCAGAAGTGTGTTGATGTTTTCAGATGCAGCGCGACCCTTATCTGATAGCGATTATCTGGGCTGAGGTCAGCGCGCTAAGGCTCTGTTCCAGCATCGCCAGCTCATCGCAGTAGTCAGGTTCCGTGAGTAGTACCTGGAACTCTGTGGTTTTTGGCTTTCTTTGCATGCATAACCTGTATCCTTGTGTTTTTTCTCTGAAGTTCCTTCAGAAGGGGTTATGTTGCTCCGCTGGTGATCTTGGCTCTTTTCCTAAAAGCTTTGGTACGACTGGAGCTGAGTAGGAGGAGCCCGAGCTGGAGGGGCCAGCCAGTCATCACTCTTTTGATCTGAGGTAACATCCTGATCTGGGGCTCCGCCTACCCATCAGTAATGAATACTGTGTCTCCCTTCCTTCGCTGAAAAGGATTTTACAGGTAAGTCTTTACCAAAATCCGTGTTTTCTATCCCCTCTGATGTGATCGCACATCAGAGAGGTGAGAATTAGGGTCCCCAGGACCCCCGATCCCTCCCCCCCTGGTACCTGCAGGTGTTCCCCATGTCACCTGTCCTCCGATCCTCCCGGCTCTTCATCCTGTAAAAAAAAATGGCGGGCACAAGCGTAGTGCGCCCGCCGAGTCTGCCTGTGGCAGATTCAAAAAATAAATGATTCAGTCATTCTCTAAAAGTACATTTTAATCACTGTGATAAACTATCACAGTGATCAAATTAAAAAACAGTACATAACCCCCACCCCTTTATCACCCCCTTAGTTAGGGACATATAATAAAATATAGAAATTGATTTATTTCAGCAGCAGATGAAGGAAGGGAGACACACTAGTCATTACTAGTGGGTAGGCGGAGCCCACATAGGATAGAAACACCTCAGATTAAAAAAGTGTTGACCGGCCCCTCCAGCTAGGGCTCCTCCTACTCCAGCTCTCCAGTCTAAAATTTGAGGTCACAGAGGATAGTCGCTGCTGAAGCAGCTCCTCAGAAGATTTTTTATTTTTATCGGACAGAGACTTGGACCCCCGTGGTCTTGAGGTCTCAGGGGTCTCAGCGCTGCTGGACCCCCACCTCTCCCTTGGCGGATCTGTATTACCCTTTAAGGAGGTCCCTGCAGAACCCTGCCGGCCCCGGGGGATGAGGGTTGCTTCCCTGGCGGGGACGCAAACCGCGCTTCTGGGGTCACTGCGTTCCCCGCCCTGGGGGGAAGCTATGGGCACAGCGCCACAAATCCCTGGGGTCCCTGTGGCGCTCAGCTGGGTGAGTACTCAACATTTTAATGTTTTGAGTGCTTCAACGACTGCTGCGGCAGCCGCTGTTACATGTGACATGTCGGTGACTAGTGTCTTTTGTCCGCAGGTGGATGCCTGCAGGACATGGAGAGCGGAGGAGTCGCGCGCCCATTTTTTGAATTTTCGCGGCGCTCTGAGCGCGCGCTTTACTACTGTCTTCTTCCGGCTTCTCTCTCAGAAGCACAGCGCGGCGGCCATTACTGGATCAGGGAGCTGAAGGCTTCCTTCCTCACTCTCCTCCCTCCCGACAATCGAAGACGCTACACCGCGGCCAGCTGGGTGAGTCGCTTCTGCCTGTCAGGGCAGAAGCTTAACCCCTCACCCCCACAGCGCAGGACACTGAACGCTACCGCTAACGATCATTATAACGACGCATACTAATGCGATCGTTTTTTGTGATCTTTTTAATGTCGCTAGTAGCTGCCACAGTGGGCGATCTCATTGACGACGCATAAGTGGTTAGCGATCCCCTTAGCGACTTTGGCGGTCATTACGATGTACAAATCAGCGTTCTTGTTTAGTGTACAAAGGCAAAAGAAGCATACCTTTGAGAGCACTGTCCTGCAGCTGTTACCTCATAAGAGGCACCTGGGGCTCGCACACCCTTTTCATTAAACAAGGGTTGTGGGGAGTCTGCGACATTAACCCCTTCTTTGGCGGTTAACCCTTTATTGGGGGACAGCTGGGGTAGCTCTCTCTTTAAGAGCTTTAACCCTTTAGCGTTCGTTTCTTCTTTAAGAAACCACACTGTCCTAGTTACTGACAGGTTTAACCTGCCATATACTGTGTGAGGACATGTCAGATCAGGGTCCAGGAGGTGCGGACCGTCTCCCAGATCCGCTACAGGATCAGTCTCGCGTATCTGACACGCAGACCTCGACGGCGTCAGGCGCAGCGGTCAGAGGTTTCAGTGATGTCAAAATGGAGGCCCTCGCTCGTTCTATTGATGGCCTGTCTGACCTTCTAGGTTATTGGGTGTCAGCTAGATCCTCTCAGAGGAAGCGACACAGGCCGGTGCCTTCATTCCCGCGCAGCGACTCGGAGATCTCGGGCATGGAGGGTTTCCCTTTCAAGCTCAGATGGGGAGGTGTCCGATTCGGATAAGGAGGATCGGCAGCGACTCTCTGCTTCTCTTTTGGGTCGTACAGAGGCTTTTATTGGAGCCATGAGGGAGGCGTTAGTTACCGGAGGAGGTAACTAGACGTCCTAGTAAGTCGGCCCGGATGTTTTCAGGAGTCGCATAGGTCGCGATCAGCATTACCACCCTGAACACGCCCGATCTCATCTGATCTCGGAAGCTAAGCAGGGTTGGGCCTGGTTAGTACTTGGATGGGAGACCGCCTGGGAATTCCAGGTGCTGTAGGCTTAAAGTAACGCCTGTGTCCAGATAAGTGTTTTCAGCTGTATCCGTGTACGACGGAATTGATTGATAATTGGATTCCTTCTCCTGAAGTGGATGTCCCTTTATCTCAGCTTAGGAAGTCCTCATTACTTCCTGTTAAAAGGGAAGGCAAGTTTGCAGAATCCGCTGGACAGAAAAACGGAGATGGCGGCGAAATCCATCTACGAGGCCGTGGGTCATGGATTCAGAGCATGTGTGCTTGTAAAGCTTCTCTAAGCTGGTTAGACCGTCTACGGACGGCGTGGCAAGATGGATCCCCTCTATCCGAGGTAGATGGGCTTTTTAAGTTGGAGGATGCAGCCCGATATGACAGTGATGCAGGTTTGGATACTGCGTCACTGCTGTCCAGGGCGCAATCCTAGGCAATCACAGTCAGGAGAGCACTGTGGCTTAGACAGTGGACCGGAGACGCGGTTTCCAAGCAAGGTTTGCTATCCTTAGCTTACAAGGGTGGTCAGCTATTTGGATCTGACCTCACGGAGCTGATTGCCAAGGCAAAGGCAAAAGAAACGGCTTTACCACAGCGAAGAGCTGTGACTTCTGCGTCTGGCAGGCATAGTGCCGGTAGTAGTCGGCGGTCCTTTCGGTCCAGGGGACGGTTCGGTCAGCCCTCTTGGGGATCGGGTCGTCCCTCTTTTTTCGGGAAAAAAGAACGCTCAGAAATCCCGCACTCCCTGGAAACAGAGCTTCCGCCAAGACAAGTGGGAAGCTGACAAAAAGCCCGCTAAGGCGGACTGACGCCAGGGTCTCACTCGAGGGCACTCGAGTGGGAGGTCACCTGCTCCAATTCAAACCGACTTGGGCTTCCCACGTGTCGGACGCCTGGGTGACGCGGGTTGTGTCGGCAGGCTACTTCATAGAGTTTCTTTCTCGACTCCCAGACAGTTTTTGCCACTCTCGCATTCCGTCAGAGCCCGAGCTATTTGCCGCTCTACTGCGGGAGGTCGATTCCCTTCTGCAGAAGGGTGTGGTGGTACCGGTTCCGCCGGAGGACCGGGAGGAGGGTTTTTATTCCAACCTCTTTGTGGTCCCCAAAAAGGAGGACAAATTTCGCCCCATTCTGGATCTCAAAAGATTGAATTGGCATGTCCGTACCCGGAAATTCTGCATGGAGTCACTTCGCTCCGTTGTGGCGGCCCTGTCGCATAACGAATCGACATTCGGGATGCTTTTTTGCATGTTCCCGTCGGAAGGGCCCACCAACGCTTCCTTCGTTTTGCCATAGGCCAGGACCATTACCAGTTTGTGGCCCTGCCATTCGGGTTGGCCTCAGCACCCAGAGTTTTTACGAAAATTCTGGCACCTCTCATGGCGATTCTGCGAAGACAGGGGGTTACGATTCTTCCCTATCTGGACGACCTTTTAATTGTGGCGTCCTCAAAGGAGGAGGCGGTGACGGCTCGCAATCTATCCCTTCAGCTCCTGGGGGACTTCGGGTGGCTGGTCAATTGGGAGAAGTCGTCTCTGGAACCATCACAGTCAATCCTGTTTTTGGGAATGCATTCGACACGGTACGAGCAGTGGTGTCTCTGCCTCCAGACAAGCAAGCGAGTCTTCTTTGACATGTAATGAAGTCTTCGACAGCAATGTCCCTTCGAAGGTGTATGCGCCTTCTGGGTTTGATGGTGGCGTCGATGGAGGCAATTCCGTTTGCCCAATTTCATTCCAGGGCTCTCCAAATGCTCATTTTGAACCGTTGGGATCGATTGCAGTTTTCACTGGATTGCAGTGTCATCATCTCCCACAGGGTGCGAGAGTCTCTAGGATGGTGGTTACGTCCGGAAGTGTTATCCCTGGGGAAGTCCTTCCTCCCTCCGAGGTGGTCGATCATAACCACCGATGCCAGCCTGACGGGCTGGGGGGGTGTCTGGAACGGTCTCTGGATTCAGGGAGTATGGTCGTCGGAAGAGTCTGTCCTGCCGATCAACATCCTGGAATTGAGGGCAATTTTCCTTTGCCTCCAACACTGGACGGTCCTTTTAAGCGGTCTACCAGTCCGAGTGCAGACAGACAACGCGACGGCGGTCGCGTATATCAACCATCAAGGTGGGACGAGGAGCTTCAGGCTCATGATGGAGGTGTCTCGGATCCTGGTATGGGCCGAGGCCAGGGTGCCAGCCATCTCTGCGATTCACATTCCAGGAGTTCAGAATATCACAGTGGACTCCCTCAGTCGCGAAAAGATGGATCCCGGAGAATGGAGTCTTCATCCGGAGATTTTTGCACTGCTGTGCTCCCGTTGGGGACTCCCCAAGTGGATTTGATGGCATCCAGGTTCAATGCCAAGTTACCGACGTTCATGTCCAGGTACAAGGACCCGAAGGCTGTGGCGGTGGATGCTCTGGTGGCTCCTTGGGTCCAATTCGAGCTAATCTATGTGTTCCCGCCGATATCCTTACTTCCTCTGGTGTTGCGTCGGATCAGACTGGAGAGAGTACCGGCTATGTTGATAGCCCCAGATTGGCCAAGGTGGACGTGGTTCTCAACGCTGGTGTCGCTCCTGGCAGCGCCTCCACTTCCACTCCCTCTTCGCCCGGACCTGTTAACCCAAGGGCCCGTTCGTCACCCGGACCTGAAGTCTCTGCGTTTGACGGCTTGGCTCTTGAGACCGAAATATTGACCCGTCAAGGCTTTTCAGCCGAGGTCATTGCCACTCTGCGAGCTGCCAGAGGTACGGCTACTACTAGGATTTATCACAAGACTTGGGAAGTCTTCTTTTCGTGGTGTTCGGGTTCTTCAAGGAACCCGAGGATTTTTTTCCATTCCCAATTTGTTGGCCTTTCTGCAGTACGGGCTGGACAAGGGTTTGGCAGTTAGCACTCTGAAGGGTCAGATTTCTGCTCTGTCCTTGCTGTTTCGGAAGGCTATCGCCTCGCGTAGGGACGTACGTTCCTTTTTTCGCAGGGTAATCCGTCAGTTTCCGCCGCGGAAGGCGCCTGTGTCTCCTTGGCGGCTCAATCTTGTTTTGGAGGCTCTTCAACATGGGCCTTTTGAGCCTATGGACTGTTAACCTTTCTTTGCTTTCTTGGAAGGTTGCCTTCCTAGTGGCGGTCACCTCTTTGAGAAGGGTTTCTGAGTTGGCGGCTTTTTCTTGCTCGCCTCTTTTCCTGGAGTTTCACCCGGATCGCGTAGTGCTTCGCACACGGGGCGACCTTCTACCTAAGGTGGTGTCACAATTTCATGTTAACCAGGATATTGTGTTGCCCTCGCTCTGTCCGGTGCCGAGGAATGCGAAGGAACGGGCCTTGCACACATTGGATTTGGTGCGGGCTTTGAAGTTCTATTTGTCTATTACTCAAAATTTTCGGAAGTCGGACTCTCTGTTTGTGATTCCAGCAGGTCGTCGGCGTGGTCAACGAGCTTCCAAGGACTCTATAGCTCGTTGGATTCGGTCTGCCATTTTAGAGTTAAGGGCGAACCTTGCCCGGTTAAGATTCGAGCTCACTCCACGAGGGCTGTGAGTTCATCGTGGGCCTTTCATCAAGGGGCCTCGGCAGCTCAGCTCTGCCGGGCGGCGACCTGGCGCTCCGTCCACACGTTTACAAAATTTTATAAGGTGGACGTTAGTGCTTCCGCTGATGCGGCCTTAGGACGAAGGATCCTGCAGGCGGCTGTAGTTTAAAGTTCTCGTTAACTTGTGTTTAGCGCTAGTCGCGCATTTACCTAGGTTGTTGGGATCTGCCTTTTTTGGTTTTTTTCCCACCCTTATTTTTGGACTGCTTTGGGACGTCCCACTAGTAATGACTAGAGTGTCTCCCTTCATTCATCTGCTGCTGAAAGACGGATTTTGGTAAGAACTTACCTGTAAAATCCTTTTCAGCGAAGAAGGAAGGGAGACACACATCCCTCCCATGGCAGAAGTGTGTTGTTGTGTTTTCAGATGCGGCGTGACCCTTCTCTGATAGCGATTATCTGGGCTGAGGTCGGCGCGCTAAGGCTCTGTTCCAGCATTGCCAGCTCATCGCAGTGGTCAGGTTCAGTGAGTAGTACCTGGGACTGTGTGGTTTTTTCTGTTATATGCATAACCTGTCTCCTTGTTTTTTCTCTCTGAAGTCCTTCAGAAGGGGTTATGTTGCTCCGCTGGTGATATTTGCTCTTCCTTAGCTTGTGTACGACTGGAGAGCTGGAGTAGGAGGAGCCCTAGCTGGAGGGGCCGGTCAACACTTTTTTAATCTGAGGTGTTTCTATCCTATGTGGGCTCCACCTACCCACTAGTAATGACTAGTGTGTCTCCCTTCCTTCTTCGCTGAAAAGGATTTTACAGGTAAGTTCTTACCAAAATCCGTCTTTTCATTTTTCCGTTAGGGTTAGGCTGGGTTCATACTGCGTTATGGCAGTCCGTTAACACTGCCATTCACCCCCATTTGAGGGCGCATCGCGACGCATGCCGTAAAGCGACATGCGTTCGCGACGTGCCGTCATTCAGTGACGGAGCTTCGGACGCGGCCTGCAGCGTCTGGGCTTCATCACCGCTAGCACAGATGAATCATCTGCTGATTCCTCTGCGCTAGCGGGTATAGCATAACGCGATCGCGTTATGCTATACCGTTACCAGCCTGTCAAACGCAATATGAACCTAGCCTTAGGGTTATAATTAGGGTTGGAATTAAGGTTAGGGTTACAATTAGGGTTACTATTAGAGTTTGGGTTACAATTAGGGTTAGGGTTGGAATTAGGGTTAGGGTTGGGATTAGAGTTAGGAGTGTGTTGGGGTTAGGGTTGGAGCTAGAATTGAGGGGTTTCCACTATTTAGGCACATCAGGGGGTCTCCAAACACGACGTAGTGTTCAAAAAGTCAAATGGTGCTCCCTCCCTTCTGAGCCCTGCCGTGCGCCCAAACAGTGGTTTACCCCAACATATGGGGTATCAGAGTACTCAGGACAAATTGCACACCAATTTTGGGAAAAAAATGATTTTTTATTTTCACGGCTCTGCGTTTATAAATTTCTGTGAAGCACTTGGCGGTTAAAAGTGCTCACCACACATCTAAATAAGATCTTTGGGGGGGTCTAGTTTCCAAAATGGTGTCACTTGCAGGGGGTTTCTACTGTTTAGACACATCAGGGCCTCTACAAACCCCATCAATTCTGCGTTGAAAAGTCAAACGGCGCTCCTTCCCTTCCAAGCTCTGCCATGCACCCAAACAGTGGTTTACCCCCACATATGGGGTATCAGCATGCTCAGGACAAATTGCACAAAAACTTTTGGGGTCTTGTTACCCTTGGGAAAATAAAAATTGGGGTGAAAAGATAGTTTTTGTGGAAAAAATATGATTTTTTATTTTCACGGCTCTACGTTATAAACTTCTGTGATGCACTTGGAGGTTCAAAGTGCTCACCACACATCTAGATAAATTCCTTAAGGGGTCTCGTTTCCATTCCAAAATGTGTTCACTTGTTGTGGGTTTCCACTGATTAGGCACATCAGGGGCTCTCTAAACGCGACATGGCATCCTAGCCTATACTGCGTTGAAAAAGTCAAACGTCGCTCTTTCCCTTGCGACCTCTGCCGTGCGCCCAAAAAGTGGTTTACCCCCACATATGGGGTATCGGCGTATTCAGGAGAAATTGCACAACAAATTTTGTGTTTCATTTTTTCTTTTAACTCTTGTGAAATAAAAAAAATTGGATCCGAAGTAAAGTTTTTACAAAAAAAAGTTAAATGTTATTTTTTTCCTTCCACATTGCTTCAGTTCCTGTGAAGCACGTAAAGGGTTAATAAACTTCTTGAATGTGGTTTAGAGCACCTTGAGGGGTGCAGTTTTTAAAATGGTGTCACTTTTGGGTATTTTCTATCATATGGACCCCTCAAAGTGACTTCAAATGTGATGTTGTCTCTAAAAAAATAAAATGGTGTTGTAAAAATGTGAAATCGCTGGTCAACTTTTAACCCTTATAACTTTGTAACAAAAAAAAATGTTGTTCCCAAAATTGTGCTGATGTAAAGTAGACATGTGGGAAATGTTATTTATTAAAAAATTTGTGTGACATATCTCTCTGATTTTATGGGCATAAAAATTTAAAGTTTGAAAATTGCTAAATTTTCAAAATTTTCGCCATATTTCCGTTTTTTTCATAAATAAACGCAAGTCATATAAAAAAAATTTTTTTACCACTAACGTGAAGTACAATATGTCCCGAAAAAACAATCTCAGAATCAGCTGGATTAGTTAAAGCGATCCAGAGTTATAACCTCATAAAGTGACAGTGGTCAGAATTGTAAAAATTGGCCCGGTCATTAAGCTGCAAATTGGCTCTGTCACTAAGGGGTTAAAGCAGCTGTCTACTACTCAGACAACCCCTTCTCAATCCCAATTTTTTCAACTTGTAAAATAACACTTACACTCTCCTCCGGCACCGTTACAGCGTTTGGCACAGGCTCTCCCGGGGACGTCACGCAATTCCTGCTGTCGATTAGCGCTGTTTCCCTTCCCCCACCTTTGAACAATTTGCATACATCCAGAGGATGTGAGAGAGCAGCAGCTCCCTTAACCTTAGCCATGCTCCATTCCCCCATTGCTTGCTATCTTACAGTTGAAATAAATCAAGTGTTAAGGCCCTGTACACATTAAACCAATGTTGCCTGAAACAGCCGGTATCGACTGGTTTGGCCGATTGACTGTGTATGGGGGACGCCTGTCGATTGATGGTCAGGAGGGATATTGATCGTACATGCCTGATTTCGGACTGCCAATCGCAATGTTCTCCCACCGTCATGACTGACACGTGGTTAGCTTCTTACGGATAAAGAACATAAGAGCGCTTGGCAGAACGAGAGCGTCTCTGTATCGGTGAGTCGGCTGAGGTGACTGTTGGCCGAACAGCCTTCTAATGTGTGTGGCCGGCATTCGACAACAAACAAACCTGTGCAGTCTGATCCTGCAAGATCAGAAATATCAGGTTAGTTTAACCCCTAATGACCGAGCCAATTTTGACCTTAATGAACGGGCTAATTTTTACAATTCTGACCGCTGTCACTTTTTGGGGTAATAACTCAAGAACGCTTCAACGGATCCCACTGATTCTCAGAATGTTTTTTGTGACATATTGTACTTCATGATAGTGGTAAAATTAATTAAATATGACTTGCGTTTATTTGTGGAAAAAAAGACAAATGGATATTTGGCAAAAATTTAGAAAATTTTGTAATTTTCAAACTTTTAATTCTTATGCTCTTAAATCAGAGCGTTATATCACACAATAGTTAATAAATAACATTTCCCACATGTCCACTTAACATCAGCACAATTTCTGAAACATCGGGTTTATTGTTATTAAGTTAGGGTTAAAAGCACGATACCTTATTTGTGGGGGAAATGTAATGTGTGCACGGCAGGGCTTAGAGGGGAAAGAGCACCGTTTTGACTTTTTTAATGTAAAATTTGCTGGAATAATTAGACGCGAAGTCGCGTTTGGAGAACTAAACAGTGGAAACCCTCCGACAAGTGACCCCATTTTGGAAACCACACCCCTCAAGGATTTTATCCAGGGGGGTATAGTGAGCCTTTTGAACGCACAAGTAGTACACAGAATTTATTAACATTAGGTCATCATTAGTGATGAGCGAGAAGCATTGTTGCTCAGGTTTTCCCTAGCATGCTCGGGTGATCTCCGAGTATTTTGGCGTGCTCGGAAATTTCGTTTTCTTTGTCTCAGCTGCTTGATTTTCGACTTGTAGACAGGCTTAATACATGTGGGAACTCCCTAACAAACATGCATTCCACACATGTATTCAAGCTGTCTAGCAGTTGTAAATCATGCAGCTGACGTGATGAAAACTAAATCTCCGAGCTCGCCAAAATATTTGGAGATCACCCGAGCAACGAGTATACTCGCTCATCACTAGTCATCATATTGAATATGTCGTCATTAATGTTGATCGCAAGCGCTCGCTACTCCAGTTTGCATCGGGTGCTCGGATATGCACCGAATATCGCGGGTGCTTGAGTGACATGCTTGAGTCCATGCCCAGCATGTTTCGCATCTGTTACACCCGTCCCAAAAAAGCGGGGATTCGCGATACTCTGGAAAACTCGAGTAGCGAGCACTTTTGCTCAACACCAGCTGTCTTATCATTTTTTTTTAACTTTCGAAGAAAAAAAAAACATTCTAACCCTAATACAACCCAACTCCAACCCTAACTGCGAAGAATGGAAAAAAATCTATATATATATTTTATAATTTTTCTCTAAGGGGGCGACAAAGATGGAGTTGATTTACTATTTTTTTTTCTTTTGATCACTGTGATAAGGTCTATCACATTAATCAAAAGGAACCAGCAGGAAAAGTTTACTATTATTGCCGGCTACTGGCTGGCAGATCTTGATGGGTGCACTGATCATTCGCCCGCCATTTTTATTCCATGAAGATATATGCTGGGATGGATCCGGAGGGCCCATGAATGGCGGAGTTATCAAGGGGTCTTGGGGGGGCATCATTTCTCTCCCGATGGCGCTTTTAAAACAGTGATGAGGGAATAAGTACCCTCAGCGGCTGTCGTTTTAATGCGTATCGGCGGTAGTTAAGGAGATAAATCGAGACCAACTACTGGTTTGCTTCATGTTTTGCTTTAGATGCATTGGATCAATTCCATAATTGTTTCAAAGCTGTAAAGAGACTTGTAGTTTTCTTTATCCCCAACCTGTTTGATGCTGTTTTTTAACGTCTTTGGTTGTTACACATGCAAACATGTCGTCTTCCTTTAACTTTTGTATATGCCTCTGCTGTTGAGTATATTTGCTCATGAGGTATTTAACCACTGACCTGGGTAACTTGTGGCATTCGTCCACCACAAGGCCCCATATGTAGAACAAAAGTATTCCAGACATTTTGCTTTTTTTTTTTTTTTTTGAGGGGCGCTTTCCTATACAGTTGAATAAACTGTTTTTATCCTCAGTCTCTAGTGTTTGGGTCTGCATACAGTCTTTTATCCTTTGACTAATGAATGGGGTCCATGAAAACATTAACAGTTTGCTGGGAGCTTTGTTCTGTCATACATTTGTACTTAGCATAGTTTGATTTATTATACTGTATCTCTGTGCAAAAATCTTATCTTGTATCTTTTGGTTCTTCCACAGAATTTTAGCAACACCAAAAATTATCTTCCTGCCGATATGAAAGCATTTTTCACTCCTGGAAAGGTGAGATTAATAATTGTGTTATCATCACTTTGCTACGTTATAATTATAGTAATTCCAGTCAGTTCCAATTGGATTGACCTTTGTGCTGTTGTCTGATGCTCCTGGCAATGGATTACTTTGTATTATAGTATATTGTCTTTTATGGTTTATTGTATAATCAATCATATTGAGTTTCTGATGAATTTTGTTTTGTTTTTATTGAATTGTTTTATATTGATTTTTTTTTTTGTTTTCAGCCGAAGTCCACAAATGTTCTTGGTGCAGTAAACAAGCCACTGTCCGCAGCTGGGAAGCAAACACAGTCCAAATCATCTAGAATGGAGACTGTCAGCAATGCAAGCAGTGGCTCTAATCCAAGCTCTCCCGGAAGAATTAAGGGGAGGTATGGAACGATATCAATCGTGCTCACATATTCCCTGACTGATAATGAGTGTAGTATGTAAATAGCTGCCCCTTTACCAGTCCTTGCTCCAAGGCATCAACAGAAATTTTATAGTACAGTAGTCACATGGCAGCCAGAACTTGCATATTACTAGCCACATTAGTCCTTATGGTGAATTCCATTTAATTAAATTAAGCGTGAATATCATTAAAATCGTGCATATACAGAATTTTGTATCCGTAACTTTAAATTGACATTGCTGACTTTGATATACAAAAAAAGCCCCGATTCATCCTTTGCATTTTTAAATAGCTTTTTCAGCTGCAGATGGAAGGAAGAGAGCCACAGTCATCACTAGTGGGTAGGCGGAGCCCAGATAGGATTGACACCTCAGATTAAAAAGAGTGTTGACCGGCCCCTCCAGCTCGGGCTCCTCCTACTCAGCTCTTCAGTTTACAATTTGAGGTCTCAGAGGATAGTCGCTGCTGGAAGCAGCTCCTCAGAAGATTTTATTATTTTTTATCGGACAAGAGACTTGGATCACCAAATGTGGTCTAGAGGTCTCAGGAGTCTCAGCGCTGCTGGACCCCAACCTCTCCCTTGGCGGATCTGTATTACCCTAATGGTGGTCCCTGCAGAACCCTGCCGGCCCGGGGGGATGAGGATGGCGGGGCGCAAACCGCGCTGCAGGGGTCACTGCGTCCCCGCCCTGGGGGGGAAGCATGGGCATAGCGCCAGAAACCCCTGGGGGTCCCTGTGGCGCTTCGGCTGGTGAGTACCTCACATTTTTACCTCACATTTTTATTAATGTGTGTGTGAGTGTTTAAGCGACTGCTGCGGCAGCCGCTGTACATTACATGTCGGTGACTGTGTTTTTTGTCCGCAGGTGGATGCCTGCAGGACATAGGAGAGGAGTGCGCGCCTTTTTATTTGAATTTTCGCGCCGCTCTGAGCGCGCGCTTTACTGCTGTCTCCATTTCCGGCTTCCCTCATGGAGCACACGGAGGCACAGCGCGGCGGCCATTAAAGAAGCAGGCTGAAAGCTTCTTCTGGCTCTTCTCCCTCCTCCCCTCCCGGCAAGATGTTACACTGTTACCAGCTGGGTGAGTCGCTTCTAGCCCGCAGGCAGAAGCTTAACCCCTTCACCCCCACAGCGCGGGCGCCTTCTGGGGCACTAATGAGTGACAGACTGCGCTGTCCTGCGGCTGTTATCGCATAAGGGGCTCGCACACTCTTTTCAATAATAATAAAGAGTTTGTGGGGAGTCTGCGATTTTAATACTGCCACTATACGTTCCCACTAACGATCCTGATAACGACGCATACTAATGCGATCGTTTGGGTGATCATTTTTTAATGTCGCTAGTAGCTGCCAATCTGGGCGATCTCATTAACATCGCATAAGCGGTTAGCGATCTCCTTAACAACTTTGGCGGTCATTGCGATATACAAAACAGCGCAATTTTTAGCGATCTTGTGGAACATTTTTCTGTTAGTGTGGCATAAAAAGCTGTCCTGCAGCTGCGGCCTTATAAGAGGCACTTGGGGCTCGCACAACTTTTTCATTATCAAGGTTGTGGGGAGTCTGCTACTTTAACCCCTTCTTAGGCGGTTAACTATTAATGCTGGGGTAGCTCTCTCTTTAAGAGCTTTAACCCTTCAGCGATTGTTTTTTCTTTAAGAAACACACTGTTCTAGTTACTGACAGGTTTAACCTGCCATATACTGTGCAAGGACATGTCAGATGCGGACTATCTGACACGCAGACCCCGACAGCGTCATGTGCAGCAGTCGGAGGTTCCAGTGGTGTCAAAATGGAGGCCCTCGCTAGTTTCTATGATGGCCTGTCTGACCTTCTAGGTTATGGAGTGTCAGCTAGATCCTCTCAAGGAAGCGACACAAATCGGTGCCTTCCTTCTCGCGTAGCGAAGATGTCCGTTTCGGACAAGGAGGATCGGCAGGGACACTCTGCCTCTCTCATGGACCGTACTATTGGAGCCATGAGGGCGTTACAGTTACCAGAGAGAGGTAACTAGGCGTCCTGGTAAGTCGGCCCGGATGTTTCAGGAGTCGCATAGGTCGCGACGGCTTTACAATCTGTATCCGTTTTCTACGGAGTTGATTGTTAATAAAGGAAGGCGAGTCTGCAGGACCTGCTGGACAGAAAAATGGAGATGGCAACAATATCCATCTGCGAGGCCGCGGGTCATGGATTCAGTATTAAGGATCTATGTGTACTTGTAAAGTTTCCCTGAGCCGTTTGGACCGTCTACGGATGGCGTGACAAGATGGATCCCCTCTATCGAGATAGATGGGCTTTTCAAGTTGAAGGATTCTGCGTCACTGCTATCCAGGGCGCAATCCTCGGCAGTCACAGTCAGAAGAGCACTGTGGCTTAGACAGTGGAACGCGGTTTCCAAGCAGGGTTTGCTATCTTTAGCTTACAAAGTGGTCAGCTATTTGAATCTGACCTCACAGAGCTGATTTCTGAGGCAAAAGAAACAGCTTTACCGCAGCGCAGAGCTGTGACTTCTGCGTCTGGCAGGACTAGTGCGGTAGTTGTCGGCGGTCCTTTCGGTCCAGGGGATGATCCGGTCAACCCTCTGGGGGTTTGGGTCATTCCTGTCTTTTTTAAAAAAAAAAAAAAAAAAAAGGGGGGAATTTCTCAGAAATTCCGCATACCCTGGAAACAGAACTTCCATTAAGACAGAAGCTGGCAAAAAACCCGCTAAAGCGGTCTGACGTCTGGGTCTCACTCGAGCGCTCTCGAGTGGAGGGTCGTTTACTCCAATTCAAACTGACTTGGGTTTCCCGTGTGTCGGACGCCTGGGTAACACAGGTTGTGTTGGCAGGCTACTTCATAGAGTTTCTTTCTCGACCCCCGGACAGGTTTTGCCAATCTCGCATTCCGTCAGAGCCGAGCTATTTGCCGCTCTACTGCGAGAGGTCGATTCCCTTCTGCAGAAGGGTGTGGTGATACCGGTTCCGCAGAGGACCGGGGAAGAGGATTCTTATTCCAACCTCTTTGTGGTCCCCAAAAAGGAGGACAAATTTCGCCCTATTTTGGATTTCAAAGATTGAATCGGCATGTTTACATCCCGAAAATTCCACATGGAGTCGCTTCGCTCCATTGTGGCAGCCCTGTCGCAGAACGTCTTTTTGGTCAATCGACATTCGCGACGTTTATTTGCATGTTCCCGTCGGAAGGGCTCACCGGCGCTTCCTTCGTTTTGCCATAGGTCAGGACCATTGCCAGTTTGTGGCTCTGCCATTCGGCTTGGCCTCGGCGCCCAGAGTTTTTACAAAAATTCTAGCGCCCCTCATGGCAATTCTTCGAAGACAGGGGGTTACGATTTCCCTACCTGGACGACCTTCTGATTGTGGCGTCCTCAAAGGAGGAGGCGGGGACGGCTCGCAATCTATCCCTTCAGCTCCTGGAGGATTTCGGGTGGCTGGTCAATTGGGAGAAGTCGTCTCTGGAAGTCAATCCTGTTTTTGGGAATGCATTTCGATACTGTACGGACGGTGGTGTCCCTTCCTCCAGACAAGCGGGCATGTCTCTTTCGACATGTACAGATTATGAGGTCTACGGCAGCAATGTCCTTTCGGAAGTGTATGCGCCTTCTGGGTTTGACGTCCATGGAGGCACTTCTGTTTGCCCAATTTCATTCCAGGGCCCTCCAAAGGCTCATTCTGAGTCGTTGGGATCGATCGCAAGCTTCTCTGAATTGCAGCGTCATCATCTCTCACAGGGTGCGAGAATCCCTAGGATGGTGGTTACGTCCAGGAGCGTTATTCCTGGGGAAATCTTTCCTCCCTCCGAGGTGGTCGGTCATAACCACCGATGCCAGCCTGACGGGCTGGGGGGGGGTGTCTGGAACGATCTTTGGATCCAGGGAGTATGGTCATCGGAAGAGTCTGTTCTACCGATCAACATCCTGGAGTTGAGGGCAATTTTTCCTTTGCCTACAACACTGGACGGTCCCTTTAAGCGGTCTACCAGTCCGAGTGCAGACAGACAACGCGACGGCGTTGCGTATATCAACCACCAAGGCGGGACAAGGAGCTCCAGCCTCATGATGGAGGTGTCTCGGATCCTGCTATGGGCCGAGACCAAGGTTCCAGCCATCTCTGCGATCACATTCCAGGAGTCCAGAATACCACGGCGGACTTCCTCAGTCGCGAGAAGATGGATCCTGGAGAATGGAGTCTTCATCCGAAAATTTTTGCGCTGCTGTGCTTCCGTTGGGGAACTCCCCAAGTGGATTTGATGGCATCCAGGTTCAAATGCCAAACTACCGACCTTCATGTCCAGGTATAAGGACCCGAAGGCTGTGGCGGTGGTTGCTCTGGTGGCTCCGTGGGACCATTTCGAGCTAGTCTATGTGTTTCCGCCGATATCTTTACTTCCTCTGGTGCTGCGTCGGATCAGACTGGAAGAGAATTCCGGCTTTGTTGATAGCCCCGGATTGGCCAAGGAGGACGTGGTTCTCGACACTGGTGTCGTTTTTGGCGGCACCGCCATTCCCACTTCCTCCTCGCCCGGACCTGTTAACCCAGGGACCCGTTCGTCATCCGGACTTGAAGTCTCTGCGTTTGACGGCGTGGCTCTTGAGACCGAAACCTTGACCCGTAGAGGTTTTTCAGCCGAAGTCATTGCCACTCTGCGAGCTGCCAGAGGTCTGGCCACTACTAAGATTTATCACAAGACTTGGTCTTTTCGTGGTTTCGGGTTCTTCAAGGAATCCGAGGATTTTTTTCCATTCCCAATTTGTTGGCTTTGCTACAGTACGGGCTGGACAAAAGGTTTGGCAGTTAGCACTCTGAAAGGTCAGGTTTCTGCCCTGTCTTTGCTATTTCGGAAGGCTATCGCCTCGCGTAGGGACGTACGTTCCTTTTTTCGCTGAGTAACCCGTCAGTTTCCACTGTGGAAGGCGCCTGTATCTCCTTGGCGGCTCAACCTTGTCTTGGAGGCTCTTCAGCATATACCTTTTGAGCCTATGGGTTCTGCTAGCCTTTCTTTAATTTCTTGGAAGGTTACCTTCTTAGTGGCGGTAACCTCTTTAAGAAGGGTTTCTGAGTTGGCAGCTTTTTCCTGCTCGCCTCCTTTCCTGGAGTTTTACCCGGATCGAGTAGTGCTTCGCACACGGGGCGATTTTCTACCTAAGGTGGTGTCGCAATTTCATGTTAACCAGGATATTGTGTTGCCCTCGCTTTGCCCGGGCCCAGGGAATGCAAAGGAACGGAACTTGCACAAATTGGATTTAGTGCGGGTCTTGAAGTTCTATTTTGTCTATTACTCAAGGTTTTCGAAAGTCAGATTCCCTGTTTGTGATTACAGCAGGTCGTAGGCGTGATCAACGAGTTTTCAAGGACTCTATAGCTCGTTGGATTCGGTCGGCCATTTTGGAGGCTTACCGTCTTAATGGCGAACCTTGCCCGATTAAGATTCGAGCTCGCTCCACGAGGGCTGTGACTTCATCGTGGGCCTTTCATCAAGGGCTTCGGCAGCTCAGCTCTGCCGAGCGGCGACCTGGCGTTTTGTCCACACATTTACAAAGTTTTATAAGGTGGACGTCAGTGCTTCCGCTGATGCGGCCTTAGGACGTAGGGTCCTGCAGGCAGCGGTAATTTAAAGTTTTTAGTTAACTTGTATTTGGCGCCTGTGGCGCATTTATCTAGGTTGTTGGGTTTCTGCCTATTTTGTTTTTTCCCACCCTAATTTTTGGACTGCTTTGGGACGTCCCACTAGTAATGACTGTGGCTGTCTTCCTTCCGTCTGCAGCTGAAAGACTGATTTTGGTAAGAACTTACCTGTAAAATCCTTTTCAGCGAAGGAAGGAAGAGAGACACAGCTCCCTCCCATGGCAGAAGTGTGTTGTTGTATTTACAGATGCAGCGTGACCCTTCTCTGATAGCGATTATCTGGACTGAGGTCGACGCGCTACGGCTCTGTTCCAGCATTGCCAGCTTATCGCAGTAGTCAGGTTCAGTGAGTAGTACCTGTAACTGTGTGATTTTTTTGCCGAATGCATGCATAACCTGTACTCTATGTTTTTTCTCTGAAGTCCTTCAGAAGGGGTTATGTTGCTTCGCTGGTGATATTGTTCTTCCTTAAGCTTGGGTACGACTGAAGAGCTGAGTAGGAGGAGCCCGAGCTGGAGGGGCCGGTCAACACTCTTTTTAATCTGAGGTGTCAATCCTATCTGGGCTCCGCCTACCCACTAGTAATGACTGTGTCTCTCTTCCTTCCTTCGCTGAAAAGGATTTTACAGGTAAGTTCTTACCAAAATCCGTCTTTTAAGGCCATGATCCCCGTCTCCTATACGTCATCTAATCGGCGCACGACACTTTCTTTGTGTCCCTTTTTTTCCCCCTATGAGAGCGGCCGTCTCTCATTTCCCTGTGGCTGGTTCACATCCCCTCCAGTGCGCGCTAGCCTATCAACGCTCCGGAGCCATTGTGCATGCTTTGTGGCCTTTCAAGAGCATTTCTTTCTGCCTGCCAGTACACGCCACCTCGTTCATACCTGCCAGTCAGCGCTCAAGGCCTCGCTCGTGCATTCTATTATCCAATTAGAATGCCTGTTTCATGTCACGTGGGCATCACAGCACGTCCTGTCTGAGCCCGTCCCTCTTTTCTCCGGCTCAGATTTTGCAGTGTTAGCAGCTCCAGCCACAGCTCCAGACTCTCCCATCAGCACCTGCCCTAACAAACCGGAGCTGACAAGGCTCTCCTCATCCAGGACCGGGTAGGTTCTGTCCAGGCTGTTTTTCTTTTCTCCTTCGCCTCATTGGGGGACACAGGACTGTGGGTGTATGCTACTGCCACTAGGAGGCTGACACTAAGTGAATACAAAAAAAGTTAGCTCCTCCTCTGTAGGAGGCACACGGGTCTGTGTTGTGAATACTCTGGAGGTGACTTCTGAGCTGGGGCTCCCTCCGGTGGTTGCTGAGGGTAATGAACTGATTGCTGAATGGCCTTCAGCTGGCTCTGAATGGTCTGATATAAGTGACCTGAACTCCCTTCTGCCTTGCCGGTAATCAATTGTTCTTCCTGGTCTTGCTTGGAGCTCAGCTTGCATTCCTGCTCTCTTTCAGATAAGTGATTTGCTTTTTTTTTTTTCCTCTGGTTGGATTTTCCTTGCTTGTTTGCTGCTTAGCAGTAAACTTCAGCCTGGTCCCCTTTTGGGGTCTGGCGCTGCAATTATGCTGTTTGTGTTTGCACTTTTGCTCTGTTCCTATGTCACTTTTTATTTGCTGAATTGCTATGTGTTACACCAGAGATCTGATTTAGGTGGTAGAGATCGTGTGATCTCGGGTTTTTTGTTAATCAGAAGTGTTGGTATTTTTGTCAGGGTTTTTTTTGGGTTGCAGTCAGAATTCTTTCCTATTCTTTTCTATCTAGACAGATTGGGCCCCAGCGTTTGCTCATTCTATTTTCTGTCTGTTCATATTTTCTTCTGGTCTAACCGCCATTACATGTTTGGGGGCTTCCTATTTCTTTGGGGATTCTGCTACGCGGCAGATAGCATTCATCTTTCTGCCTTTAGGTGTAGCTATCTCTCCGGCTGTGACGAGGCGTCTAGGATCACCGTAGGTACGCTCCACGGCTACTTCTAGTGTTGCGGTTAGTTCAGGGTCCTGCAATCCAATAGTTTAGCCTCTCTGGTGTATTGCTTCTTTGGCTATTTTTTGCAATTTCTCCTCAGCTACCGAAACATAACAGGTCTGGTTTTGAGACAATTTTTTTTTTTTTTTCCTTTTCTTTTTTCCACCATGAAGATGAGACAGGCGACGGACCCTGTTGAAAGGGTCCGATGTCCCCAAACCAACAACAGGCGCCTCCACTTATCTTCTCCTGCGACATGGGACACTATGCCGGACGCAGCCCTTACCACTCTAAGGTAGAGAAACCCTAGGCTGTACAGTGGCATAACATCAATCCTTGCGGCCCCCACTGCATCACCTATGCTGAGACTGCGATGATGGAAGGAAGCGGACGGTCCCTCTCCTCATTCCCCATAAGGGAAGACGGATTCAGGGTGACTGCACTGTCCTTTTGACATTCTCCCTCCCATCTAACCTGTTCTATGGACGAAGCATACGGAGGGCAATGTGCTGGGAGGGCTCCTGTAGCTCTGTGTTCAATCTCCGGCAAGCAAGGGCACGACGCAGCAGGCTTCCTCATTTTTCAGGGTGCAGCCTCCGGTCACTGCAGCATGGCGCATCAGTAGCTCATAGCAGGGACTCTGTGCCAGGAGCCTTGTGGCTAGCGCCACTTTCGGCGCGTGAGTCTGTGTCCCGGCGAGTGTCCTGCGTCTTCCGGGTGGCGCCAAAATGCTAGGCCCCAGCTTCGGTCTTTGCTAGGCCTCAAACCGGATGTCCCGCTGCAAGAGCGCGTCTGTTTCATGGGGCCGCCCACCTGTCAGCACTTTGCAAAAAGAGCTCTGTCTTTTGAAATTCTAGCTTCCTGATAGCGTAGGTCTTACTGCAGGCCCCAGGCCGTCTTTAGGACACAGGACCAGGGTAAGTGCTGCTGCCCTATCCACAGGCCTATACGCTGCTCCATTGTTCAGAGGCTGCGCTGATCCTTTCACAGTTACCTAGCACCTAGGAGGTACAGCATGTCCAGAAAGACCGAAACTCACACGGTATTGTTCATCTTCTGTACCTCCTGTCGGTCTGTTTTTCCGCAAGCGCAGACTAAACAGATATGTGAAGCCTGCGATTCCGAACGCGCCCAGGAGCCCCCCGCTACAACCGAGCCCAGTGTACCTAGCCCTCTTGAATGGGCTTTGTCTCTCTCGCAGTCCATGACATCGCTAACTAGAGCAATCGAGTCCCTTCAAGAACCCCAACAGGGTAGGGGCAGTTGCTTGCCTGTCTTGGACGGATCCTACACCTCACAGGAACCATCGGCATGCAGGGGTCGCTCTCACTCTAGAAAGACGCAGGGGAAACAAACCCATGCAGCGTCTCCCGTGCCATCCGGAGCCTCCGCATCCATAAGCTCCGGCTCTCGCTCACCTTCACCAGCGTAAGGTAGCGAGCAGAACTCGGATTACGATTCGGATGGGCCCCTTAATTTGGATACACCCGGCTATCAGGAGACAGTCGATAGTCTCATTGAAGCCGTCAGTCAAACCCTGGCAATTGATGAATCCACCAGGGCCACTGGCTACAAGGTGTCATTTAAACGGGTCAAACGGCCTCATAGAGTATTCAGCACTCACCCAGAATTCGAGGACATAGTGCAGCGGCACAGGGAGCGACCAAACAATTTCTCAGGTCAAAGGGCGCTCGAAGCAAGATACTAGTTTGCTTCCGACGTCTGGAAAAATGTGGGCAGTATCCCCCCCAGTAGATCCCCCATGTCACGCTTGGCTTCCAGAACCCTGCTATCCTTACCTAACGGGTCATTTATCAAGGATCCCATTTGATAGAGAGCCTTGATCGTTCAGTTTTTGAAGCTTCGGGTTCAGCTTTCTCCCCTTCTTTCGCTGCAACATGAGTGGCTAAAGCCATGGTATCTTGGGCAGAATCTTTAAATAGAGCCCTGCAGGGGACTGACCTTCCTCCTGGGGTAACATCTGGCAAATCAGATCGCCTGGGCCGAAGACTACTTGATCAATGCGTCCTTGGACACAGCTAACTGCGCAACGCTTGTTGCTGCAAACGCCATCTCCATCAGGAGAGCTCTGTGTTAAGGACATGGTGAGCAGACTCAACATAAAAGAAATCCCAAACTTCCCTGCCTTATCAGAGCGGCCGGTTGTTCGGTGAGAAGCTAGATCAACTCATCTTAGACTCCACAGGGGGAAAAGTAACTTTCTCCCCCAACAGAAGGTTAAGCGACCATTTCTTCGCCAGCTAGAGACATGCTTTCGATCCTTTCATAGCCCTGGGTGGGCCACATCGCCCAATCTCGCAAGCACAGGTCTCTCCTCTCAGGACAGGGATCGTCAAATCTCACATACCGTATATACTCATGTATAAGCCGACCCGTGTATAAGCCGACCCCCCTAATTTTGCCACAAAAAACTGGGAAAACTTATTGACTTGCGTATAAGCCTAGGGTGAAAAATGATTATGCCCCCATATGATGCTCCACAGATTATGCCCCCATATGCTCCAGATTATGCCCCATATGTTCCACAGTTTATGCCCCCATATGCTCCATATTATGCCCCCATATGTTCCACAGATTATGCCCCCATATGCTCCATATTATGCCCCCATATGTTCCACAGATTATGCCCCCATATGCTCCAGATTATGCCCCCATATGTTCCACAGATTATGCCCCCATATGCTCCAGATTATGCCCCATATGTTCCACAGATTATGCCCCCATATGCTCCAGATTATGCAACCATATGCTCCAGATTATGCCCCACATGTTCCACAGATTATGCCCCATATGCTCCATATTATGCCCCCATATGCTCCATATTATGCCCCCATATGCTCCAGATTATGCCCCCATATGTTCCACAGTTTATGCCCCCATATGTTCCACAGATTATGCCCCCATATGCTCCATATTATGCCCCCATATGTTCCACAGATTATGCCCCCATATGCTCCAGATTATGCCCCATATGTTCCACAGATTATGCCCCTATATGCTCCAGATTATGCCCCACATGTTCCACAGATTATGCCCCCATATGCTCCATATTATGCCCCCATATGTTCCACAGTTATGCCCCATATGCTCCATAGTATAGGCCTAATATGCTGCTGCTGCAAAGAAAAAAAAATGACATACTCACCTCTCGTCGCTGGGGGCCAGGTGCGGTGTCACCGCTCGCTCAGGACCCCGGCACCTGAGATATTTACCTGTCCCGTTCCACCGCTGCACGCTGCGTCCTCGTCTGACTCCTCTGGCTGTGAATGATCTGGCAGGGGGCGCGGCGCGCACTAACGACGTCATCGCGCCCTCTGCCTGATCATTCACAGCCAGAGGAGTCGGCCGAGGACGCAGCGTGCAGCGGAGGAACGGGACAGGTAAATATCGCTATACTCACCCCTCCGCCGGCGCGTCACTCTCTGCAGCGTCTCCTCTTCTCCCGGCGCTCTCTGCAGCGCTTCCTTCCTACAGCGGTCACATGGTACCGCTTATTTAAAGTCATGAATATGTGCAGGAGCCAGAGATCGTGGGAGAAGCAGGGGGGCTGCAGAGACCGCGTCGGCGGAGGGGTGAGTATGATCCGACACCCCCGCCGACCCCCGTATATGACCCGCGTATAAGCCGAGAGGGGGACTTTCAGGGCTGAAAATCTCGGCTTATACACGAGTATATACGGTAGGTCCAATCTGTTGGGGAGAAACCTTCCTTTCCAGTCTAAATCTAAGGGGTCAAGGTCCCTTAGATTTTCTTTTCAATGATCTTTTTATTAAAGAATTAGATAACAATAAACAACAAAGCAAGCATCAAATTTGTAATACATTGATAAAACATGTATTATCATAGGGTAGCATACCTGTACAAGTTTCTTCATTGAACCTTATATATTCATAGAAGCCTATAGACCCATTTTATTATGCATTAGCTTGCTTAAAAGAAATAAAAGAAAGAAGAAGAAAGTAAAGTAAAGAAAAGGGTAAAGAGAAAGGAGGAGAAGGTGAGTATATAGGGGGGGGGGGGTTTAAAGAGGACAAGACCCGAGATTTAACAACTCTTGACTGTATGTCATTTTAATATTACCATATAAATATTACAATGTAGATATTACCATAGATTCAAGGACCTTCACGTCAGGACCTAAAACTAATCCATGGACGCCATATGTTTTCAAAAGAAGGTTGTGAACCATTTACTAGTGCTACAAGTTTAGCTACAGAGAACAACAAATCAATTTTCTCACATAGTTGCAAGGTGGATGGAACAGTCGGCGTTTTCCAATAGGTCGGGACTAGCAGTTTTGCCGCAGTCAAAATATGCTGAACTAGAATAGAGGCATGTTTTTGTCCAGGCCACATCGGGAAATTTAATAACACTATTTCAGGTGACAGCCTACACGGTTTATTTAATACACTTTGTATTAACTTTTCCACAAGGTGCCAGAATTGCTTAAGTGGAGGGCAAAACCACCACATATGGATATATGAGCCTTCCATATCATCACACCTCCAACACTTGGCTGGTTTTCCAGCCCTCCAAATACTACTCTGTTTTGGCGTGATGTACCGTACCATCTGGTTATTATTTTAAAGGAATTCTCCTGTGCTCTGACGCATTGTGTTGGTCCGTGTGACTGTTTGTATATTTTGGATACTTGGTCTGAAGTAAATCTATAACCCAGATCTTTTTCCCAAAGTGCAATAAAGGCTCTCTTGAAGCAACAGTTTAAATTTATTAACAATTGGTATATGGTTGATATTAGTTTTTTTGGTTTGTGAGCCGTTGCACAAAGAGTTTCAAATGTAGTTAGAGGGCGTGAAAAATCTGAGACACGTATATAACGTCTCATCAGGTCTCTTATAGCACCGTATTGAACAAAAGTCAAACCAGAAAGCCCCGGAATACCCTGTAGGTCTGATAACGAAGGGAGTGTCCCATCTCTCAGAAGGTGATCCAGTGAGACATTAGTTAGGCGTCTAGAATCTTTAGAGTTATCATTTCGAGGGTGGAACGATTGCGGGATTATATCTGCCAGTTTAAGCAAAGGGGAAAGTGGGGGGCAAGGTCTCCCACTACCTCTCTCCATAATTTCAAAATTGCTTTGGTATGTATATTATACAATGGAATGACTAATTTCTCATGAGCGCATTTCAAAAAAATCGTTCTCAGGGGTAGAGGGGCAGTGGCTTCCTCCACGTCAATCCACTGTTTATCATGAGGATTTCGTATGAAATCAACTACTCTAGATAATATCGCCGCTTGACAGTATTTCAGTATATCAGGGGCTCCCATTCCACCCCTATGCTTGGGTAAGGTTAAGGCTCTGTAGGCTAGACGAGGTTTTTGTCCCTTCCATATGTATTTTCGAAACAGTACATTAATTTTGGTAAGATAGTATTTAGGGATATTTATAGGAAGCATTTGGAATAGGTAGGTAAATCTGGGAAGAATCAAACTCTTCAATAAGTTTTTCCTCCCCATCCATGAGATATATGAATCCTTCCATGTTTTTATGGATGATTCAACCGCAGAGATTAATGGAGGAATATTCAGTCGAAAGAGATCTTCATTTGTTCTTCCCAGCTTTACACCCAGATACGTAATATACTGTTTAGGCCATGTGAAGGGATACATATTTTTAAGCTTAACTTTGGTATTTAGCGGAATATGAAAATCTAATATTTCTGACTTAGACATGTTTACTTTAAAGTTGGAGAGGCTGCCATATAGCTCCAATAAATTCATTAGCGCCGGCATTCCTACTAGAGGTTTAGTCATCAGGATCAATAAATCATCCGCAAATGCCGCCGTTTTATAGTGAGTCTTGTTTATTTGGATTCCTTCTATTCCAGAGTGCTGTTGTATAGCTATTAGTAAGGGCTCCATCGCTAGAACGAAAAGTAAAGGGGACATTGGGCACCCCTGTCTTGTTCCATTCTTAATGACAAACGTGTCTGTTATAAATTCATTAATTCTGATTTGGGCAGAGGGGTTGTTATACATTGCCATTATTGCTGCTATAAAAGTGTTTGGGAGACCAAAACTTGCCATTACTTCTCAAGGTCCCTTAGATTTTCAACCAAATGACTCAAGGCATTTTCTTGGCGACACCAGCAAAGTGGGTGGTCCCTTGCTCGGGTTTCGCCACATCTTGCTCACCGTCGTGCACGACGCTTGGGTCAGAGATCTGGTGTCCTCTGGGTACAAAATAAAGTTTCTCAACCTCCCAATGGAGCGTTTTTTTTTTCATTCCCGTCCTCCCAGAGCGGAAGCGCGCGCTCGGTCCTTCTTCAGAGCCATTGAGTCACTCCGTCACGACCGAGTTATCATTCCCGTGCCGGAAAGCTAAATATTCCAGGGATTCTATTCGAATCTGTTCGTGGTCCCGAAGAAGGACGGGACTGTAAGGCCCATTATGGATCTAGTTTCTAAACAGATTTGTCAAAATCAGGCATTTTCGCATGGAGTCCCTTCGCTCCGTCATATCAATAGAAAGGAGGGAATTTTTGGCCTCTATCAACATTCAAGACGCCTATCTTCATATCCCCATTTTTTCCACGCATCAAAGGTTCCTATGCTTTGCTGTCCACGGCCTTCATTACCAGTATACAGCCCTGCCTTTCGAGCTAGCCACCGCCCCCAGGGTGTTCACAAAGGTCATGGCGGCTGTCATGTCCATCCTGCATTCTCGGGGCATAGTCGCTATGCCATATGTGGACGACCTCCTAGTCAAAGGATCGTCCTTCCAGGCTTGCGAGGAATGTGTCAACATCACGTTGGATACGCTTTCTCGCCTGGGGTGACTGGTAAACTTAAGCAAATCATCACCTGTCCCAGCTCAGAAAATCTCCTTAGGAATGATCTTGGACACCTCCAGGGGGTTGGTAGCTCTTCCCCGGGACAAGGCCCTATCCCTCCGTCAAGGAGTTCAGACACTCCACCAGCCAGGTCCTCGTGCCATCCGTTTTTGCATGAGGGTCCTGAAAAGAATGGTGGCAGCAATGGAAGCAGTTCCGTTCACTCAGCTTCACCTTCATCCCCTGCAGCACGCCCTCTTGGCAGCTTGGGACAGAAGCCCATTTTCTCTCGACCGCCCGTGCCGTCTGTCTGTTCAGGTCAGGCATGCACTCAAGTGGTGGACACTGAAATCCTTCCTTCTTCAAGGGAAGTCCTTTACTCCGGACCATTGGTTGGCGGTCTCTACCGACGCCAGGCTCCTCGGTTGGGGAGCTGTTTTTCGTCACCACACGGCTCAAGTACTTTGGTCACCTCTGGAATCACGCCTCCCGATCAACCTCCTGGAAATGCAGGCAATCCGGCTTATTTTGCGACATTTTCATAATCTCCCAGCGGGTTGCCCATCCAGATTCAGTTGGACAATGCCATGGCCGTGGCTTACATCAATCACCAGGGGGGCACCCACAGCAGAGCGGCCATGCGCGAAGTAGAACACATTCTACACTGAGCCAAGGAGAATCACACGGTGATCTCGGTAGTTCATATTCTGGGCGTAAGGAACTTGGCGGCGGACTTTCTGAGCCGGCAGTGTCTTGCTTCCGGGGAGTGGTCTCTCCATCCCGAGATTTTTCAACAAATCTGCCAGCGTTGGGGAACCCCGGATGTGGACCTGATGGCCTCCAGGTTAAACGCCAAGGTGCCCGAGTTTGTCTCTCGGTCCTGGGACTCAAAGGCCATTGCCACGGACGCCTTGATTCTGTCATGGAACTAGTTACGTCTCCCGTGCGATTTTCTTCCGTTACCACTTCTCCCGAAAGTCATCAGGAAGATCAGGTCAGAAGGGGTCCCAGTAATCCTGGTCGCCCCAGACTGGCCCCGTCAGGCATTGTACGCAGAACTAGTGCAACTCGTTACCTAAGTTCCCTGGCAGCTACCGGATCGGACGGACCTACTTTCTCAAGGACCGATCTACCGCCAGAACTCAGGGGCAGTGTGTTTGACGGCCTGGCCGTTGAGTCCTGGATCCTGACTCAAAGGGGTTTTTCCCGAGATGTAGTTACAACAATGACTAGCGCCCGGAAGCCCACCTCGGCGCGGATCTATCACCGCACCTGGAAGGTCGTCTTCACGTGGTGCAGAGATCATGGTCGCCTTCCTCTCATTTTCTCCATCCCTAACATTTTAGAATTCCTCCAAGCCGGCCTGGACTCAGGTATAGCACCGAGTTCACTTAAGGGACAAATCTCAGCCTTATCCATTTTGTTTCAATGTAGGATTGCTTCCAACCTGCAGGTAAAGACTTTCATTCAGGGGGTCTACCACGTGGTACCTCCCTATAGGTCTCCTCTGGATACCCGGTCCTAGGTGCTCTGCAGGAACCCCCTTTTGAGCCACTTGTGGAAGTTTCACTAACCTACCTCTCATAGAAAGTGTTTTTTCTCGTTGCCATAACGTCAGTTAGGCGCGTTTCGGAATTAGCTGCCCTATCCTGACGAGCCCCGTTTCTGATTTTTCATCAGGATAAGGTAGTTCTGAGGCCGGCCCCTCCGTTTCTACCAAAGGTCGTGTCTTCGTTTTACGTTAACGAGGACATTGTCTTGCCCTCGTTTTGCCCAACACCAGTGCACCGCGTGGAAAGAGCCCTTCACACGTTGGACCTAGTGAGAGCTCTCAGGAGGTATGTATCTCGGACGGCGCCTTTTCGCCAGACAAGACACGCTGTTCGTGCTCCCCGAGGGTCTCCGGAAGGGACTTGCCGCCTCAAAATCAACAATAGCCAGGTGGATTCGTTTGGCTATTCAGGAATCTTACCGCGTCAGGGGGACACCTGTTCCAGTAGGGATCAGTGCACACTCCACCCGGGCGGTGGGCGCCTCTTGGGCTCTTCGATACCAGGCATCAGCAGAACAGGTTTGCAAGGCCGCAACCTTGTCTAGCCTACACACATTTTCAAAACACTACAATATCCATACTCGGGCTTCAGCAGATGCAAGTCTGGGCAGTAGGATTCTCCAGGCTGCGGTAGCACACTTATAGACAGTTGGTACTTAAGACTTAAATCCGTTGGGTCAATTTCCCACCCATGGACTGCTATGGGACGTCTCACGGTCCTGTGTCCCCCAATGAGGCGAAGGAGAAATAGGGATTTTTGTGAGTACTCACAGTAAAATCCCTTTCTCCGAGACGCTCATTGGGGGACACAGCACCCACCCTATTAGCCTGACTGCTCCTTTTTGTTTTTCTTTTTTGATAGGTGGGTTTCTTGACATGTTGTACCTGTATTAAGGTTAATTTATTTTGTTCTCCTACTGCTTTTGCACTGAACTGGTTCACTTAGAGCCAGCATGAGGGTGTATACTGTAGAGGAGAAGCTAACTTTTTTTGTATTCACTTAGTGTCAGCATCCTAGCGGCAGTAGCATACACCCACTGTCCTGTGTCCCTCAATGAGCGTCTCGGAGAAAAAGGATTTTACGGTGAGTACTCCCAAAAATCCCTATTTTTTTCATAGGCTTAGTTCTTCTCAGCAGTATCCCTCTGGCCCTTACATATGCCCAGACACAGGGAGCCTCACTCCCGCCCTCCCCCTCTGTCATTCACTACGCCTGCACCCTGTGCAAAAAAAAAGTAACCGCCAGGCCTCAGCCTTCTGCCAATCTTTCAGTCTTTCCAATATGTTAGCATCACAGGAGCTGCCTGGATGAGAGCACACCACCTCGCGTGGAGTGGGCTGTTGGCATTTTTCAATCAGTATTTGACCTAACCAAGGTATCACAGTACCTAGAGCAGGTACTATAACGTTTACCTAACCTGTCTGCCTCCACCAATGCTTCAAACATT
Organism: Oophaga sylvatica; assembly: GCA_033576555.1. NCBI lineage: Eukaryota > Metazoa > Chordata > Amphibia > Anura > Dendrobatidae > Oophaga > Oophaga sylvatica. Next base: position 63,589,541 of record JARQOD010000002.1, on the reverse strand, counting down.
CATCAGGATGATTCGCAGGCACCCCACTGCAACTCTCAGAAGGGCAGATCAAGGGTAAGAACCAAGACGCAGGCTCACTCTAGCTCCTCGTCCAGCTCCCTGTCCACATCCTCCAGGATGCCCTCGGTGTCCCACGCCTCCTCCCCCGAGTTGGCCCTAGGGTCCGAACCAGACTCTGAGCCTGATATGGACCAGACTTCTAAGCTTCAGGATGTGGTCCACTGCTTCATATCGTTAACACGTCCCTCCAGGACTACTCTGTAGCACAAGGTGGAAAATAATTGGATATACTATAGCCCTTTAGTTCGGACTTTGTTAACAAGTGGACAGAGAGAGTCACCAATCGTGGATCCCCTGGTTTCTTGCCTGTCCACCAAAGTGGTTCTGTCACTGCCTGATGGCTCCTCTCTCAAGGACAGGCAGCTAGAATCCCTAGCAAAATCAGCATTTGAGGCTGCTGGCGCAACCCTTTGTCCCACCTTCGCTTCTACTTGGGTAGCCAAATCAGTCATCGCCTGCTCAAAGCCGCCTCCCCAGACGAACTGACTGATCTTGTGGACCAGATTGCACATGTAGGTAAATACTTACTCGCCGCGTCCCTGGATGCTGCCAGCTGTTCAGCCCATGCCACTAGCAATATTGTTGTCATACGTCGTATTGTCTTGCTTAAAGCCTAGAATGCAGACCCGGTTTCCAAGAAATCGCCCAATCTCCCCTTCCAGGGTCAAGACTCTAAGCTGGATAAGCTCATCTCGAACTCTACCAGTGGCAAGAGCACATACCTTTCTCATCCTAAACGCCATTTCTCCACGAGACGTTTTCTTCAGTTTCTAACCTTTCATCACTTCTCCCCTAGAGCCTCCTCTCACCAGGACCGTTTTCCCACCCAGCGTGACAGAAGGAAGCCATCGTTCATGCCCGCCCCCACCAAGCGCGCAAGGGATCATTCTTCCAAACCCTCAGGGTCCCGTTCTAAGAGATTTTCTTCTACATGATGGGTCACCCCCACCTTGGTCGTCTTCTTCTTTTCCAGGACGCATGGCTATCCATAGTCGACGACGCCTGGGCCAGAGAAATTGTTACCACCGGCTGCAAGATAGATTTTTCTAACCCCCCCCCCGGGAGGTGGTTTATCAGTGTCCAACCCTCCATGGGTACTTGCTGAGGTGCCAGGCTGCTTTCAAGCTCTCTCCTCTGGGCACGAGTCATCGTGCCTGTTTCTTCACAGAAACGCTTTTCAGGCTTTTATTCCAAATTCTGTTGTTCTAATGAATGACCGTTCCTCCTCCTGATTCTGCATCTCTCAAGTCTAAACAGTCTGGTGCGTCTCAGTCATTTCAGGATGTAATCCCTTTGCACAGTAATCGCCTCTATGGAACGGGAGGAGTTCTTCTGCTTGGTGGACATTCAAGATACCTACCTTCACATTCAGATTTGTGTCCCGCATCAGAGATTTCTCCTTTTTGCGATTCAGGAGAAACACTGGCAGTTCACAGCTCTCCCCTTCGGCCTAGCCTCTACTCCCAAGGTGTTTATGAAAGTGATGGCAACAGTCATGGCCATTCTTCGGTCCAAAGGGATAGTAATTATCTCCTATCTGGACAATCTCCTGATCAAGGGTCCGTCCTTCCAAGAAAGTTGCCAGAGCCTTCAGATTACCCTGGACTGCCTTGGCAGTCTCGGTTTGGTAGTCAACTCGGCGAAATCATCCCTGATTCCAGTCAAGCCCCTAGTATTTTTAGGCATTATGTTCGATGCCACTCGCTCCAGAGTTCTCCTTCCAGAGGAGAAAATCTCAGTGGCGTCACCGTATTGCCCTCGTATAGAACCGTGGGACCTTAACCTAGTTTTAAGTGTTCTTCAGCAGTCCCCCTTTGAGCCCATTTACGACATCATATCTTCCCTCCTCTCCTGGAAGGTTGCTTTTCTGGTAGCCATCACATTCATCAGAAGGATATCCGCGCTGGCAGCTCTCTCCTGTGGCTCTCAGTTTCTCGTCCTCCATCAGGACAAAGCGGTCCTCAGACAAGTTTCCTCTTTCCATATCAATGAAGATAATGTCCTGCCTTTTTTCTGCCCATCTCCAGTTCATCCTCTTGAAAGGTCTCTTCACAAACTGGATCTGGTCAGAGCTCTAGGTTGCTTCTGCTCAAGGACCCCTCCTTTCAGACGAACTGACACCATGTTTGTCATTCCTTAGTGTTGCCGCAGGGGTCTCTTTGCTTCCAAGTCTACCATTGCCTGCTGGATTCGACAAATCCCTCCAGGAATGAGTGCTCACTCCACCTCGGCGTTGGAGCCTCCTGGGCCGTTCGCCACCAGGCCTCTGCAACCCAGATTTGCAAAGCTGCAACCTGATCATCCCTTCACACGTTCGCAAAGTTCTACAGAGTACATACCTATGCTTTAGCTGATGCCGGCTTTGGTAGAAAGGTGCTGCAAACGGCGATTGCCCAACCTGATTTGAGTAAGATATTCTGTTTCCTCTCTTGGGACTGCTTTAGGACGTCCCATGGTTACCTGTGTCCCCCATTGAAGAAGGATTTTTTGGTACTTGCCATAAAATTTGTTCATTGGGGGGGCACAGCTCCCTCCCTGGTTTTGTGCCTATGTTAGGCCTATGGGCCTCTGTTGGGCCTGTATATAGTTGGTTTGTTGTTGCGTCTCCTACTGCTTTTCTCACTAACTGAGAAGATTTGTGCCAGTCGGTGGGTGTTTACTGCTGAGGAGGAGCCAGTTCTTTTTATTTTTTGCCTAGTGTCAGGCTCGTACCGACACCAGCATAAACCCATGGTTACCTGTGTCCCCCAATAAAAGTTGTAAGAATGAGATTTTACGGTGAGTACCAAAAATCCTTTTTTTTTCCTTTAATATTAATTTGTACAATCCTTTTAAAATGTTATACTTTTTGTCTTCAATTGTGCAAAAAGTTAAGACGAATATTCTACTCCAGCATTCGCTAAAATTTGAACATTTTGAAAAGTCACAAATGAGGAATTAGGCTAAAACATCTGGATAAGGAAAACACAGTTCACATTGTTGAGAAAAAGAAAAACACACAGAACCAAGAGAAGTTAATTTAAAAAGGTGCAAATTGAAAAATGAAGCGCAAGCATAAGTCCTTATTAAAAGTTTTTACATTAGAAGAATTACGCTAAGACCTTGATATATGGGCTCCAAAGTTTCAGTATTTAAACACAAAATCTAATGCTGCTAGAGATTCCAGGATCGTGTTCATACTTTTGACATACCAAAATGTCTGAATAATATATGGGAAAAAAAAAATCATATTCTACCCCTATATTCAATGTTTTCTTTAATTAGACACCTAATGATGCCACTTACCGTATATACTCCTGTATAAGCCGACCCCCTAATTTTGCCACAATAAACTGGGACAACGTATTGACTCGAGTATAAGCCTAGGGTGGAAAATGCAGCAACTACTGGTAAACTTCAAAAATAAAAATAGATACCTATAAAAGTAAAATTAATTTCAGTAGGTGAAATGTTTTTGAATATCCATATTTAATCAGGAGCCCCATATAATGCTCCATACAAAATACGCCCCTTATAATGCTGCAGAAGGGTTAATAATGGCCACATAAGATGCTCCATAGAATATGCCCCATATGATGTTTCATAGATTATGCCCCATAAAATGCTCCATAGAATAATATGCCCCATATGATGCTCCATAGATTATGCCCCCATAAGATGCTCCATATATTTTATGCCCCATATGATGCTCCATAGACTATGCCCCCATAAGATGCTTTTATATTTTATGCCCCATATGATGCTCCATAGATTATACCCCATAAGATGCTCCATATCTTTTATGCCCATATGATGCTCCATAGATTATGCTTCCATAAATAGGCCCCATATTCTGCTGCAAAAAAAAAAAAAATGACATACCTGGGGGCCAGGTGCCGGTGTCCTGAACAGTCGGGACACTGGCGCGCTGTGGGGACAGGTGCCGTGTCACCGCTGGCTCAGGACCCCGGCACCTGAGATATTCACCGGTCCACATGCTGTGCACCGCTGTCTTCCGGTCCTCCGTCAGTGAATGCTCAGGCAGAGGGCGCGGCGCGCACTAACTATGTCATCACGCCCTCTGACCTGAACATCACAGCCAGAGGACTCGGAGGACAGAGCGGTGCGCAGCGGTGGACCTGGGAGAGGTGAATATCGCATATACTTACCCCCTCCTGGAGCGTCTCTGCAGCCCCCCTGATTCTCCCCCGGTCTGCGGCAGCTATTTCTTCCTTCAGCGGTCACGTGGTACTGCTCATTAAAGTCATGAATATGTGCATGACTTTAATGAGCAGTACCACGTGACCGCTGAATGAAGGAGCCTGAGACCGTGGGAGAAGCTGGGGGCTGAGACGCGCCGGGGGGGGTGAGTATGATCTGACACCCCCGCTCCCCTCCCTCGCCGACCCCCTGGCGTAAATGACTCGCGTATAAGCCGAGAGGTGGACTTTCAGCCTTAAAAAATGGGCTGAAAGTCTCGGCTTATACACGAGTATATACGGTAACAATTGAACAGCTGCACTTGTACATTAAAGCATAACGTTTTAGCTATAAATATGAGTTTACGTGCATTTTTGGAAAAGTCTGATCCCAGCAGAGCTATAATTGCAGAATACTTCTTCCATAAGATTTTGAGACATGCCATATGTTTTTATACATACAGTAATTTGCTGATGTTTTCGGCAGGTATAAAAAATGTTGAAAAGTAAGAATGTAGAAGTGTAAAATAGTATTACTTTTACCAACTAAGCCAGTTAGCAGGAGCAGGAATATACCAAATGGTGTCAATATTGGCGGGGGATAAAATGCATAAAGTCGGCAAGCTCTCTCTCATTCTCTTTCTCGCTCTTTCTCTCTCTGATTATTCTGGAAAGTTAGGCTTATAGGAGCATGTTAATGTTTTACACCCCTTGAGTCAGTTGAACACTGTAAGGGGGCAGTAGATTATCTCTATCACTTGACAGCTTAGACTCTGCGTGACATGTTAATGTAATCTTTATTTTTATTTTATGAAAAGACTTGACAGCACAGAACATGACCAGAGTGAAAATGAAGACTATTCAATGATGTCTTCACCATTGTCAGTGAAGAAAGGTGATAAGAGAGATGACTCTGAAATAGATAAGCCAAGAGGGCGGAAAAAGCAATCTCTCCTAGATCAAGAGGACAGTTTAAGCATGGATGATCTCTCCAAATCTGTTCAGGAATCAAAACCCAGAGGTGGCCAGCGAGGTAGAAAGAGAGCAGCAGCTGCTTCCGAGTCAGACGACCAACCGTGGCCAGATAAAAGGTTAAAAGACGACCTCCTCGAGTTTGAAGATGAACAGAATAGCCCACCTAAAAAAGCGAGACGTGGAAGACCACCAAAATCTGCTAAGGGACTGCCTGCTAATAAAGAAGATCCAGCACCAAAGACTCCCAGAAGAGGTAGAAAAAAGGCTGTCCCGATAGAAAACTCCCAAGAGGATGAGGAGGAAGCACTTCATATCAGTGAAGAGCAAGATTCTGAAAATGTAGAACAGAAAAGAAAAGGCAGGGGTGCACCAAAGGGACCGCGAAAAGCTGCACAGAAGTAAGTGGAAATGTTATGGAATTCTGGTTGAATTAATTGTGGGTAGGTCTTAATTTTGAGTGTCTATCATACTGCAATATCACTTTCATGAATTTATCTTGAATTCACCACTTGTTTCTATTGTACTCCGTTCAGATGTGGCAGAAATCCAGAGCAAATTACAGTACAAAACCTCTAAATGGATTAGAAACGCCATCCACGTATAGCAAACACTTTTTCAGTAAGCATGTTGTGATTGTCAATTCCACATCATGCGCATTCTGTTGCAGAAATAATCTTAATAATAACTTTTAATATACAAAGAGGACATCCACGGTGACTGCACAGCAAAATCGCTGTGTAACACATGCATATTTAGCAGAGAAGTCTCAGCGGATTCATTGAGATATGCCACGTATAGCCTTAGTTATTGCAAAAAGAAAGGGAGGCAAAAAAAGCGCAATAGGTTCTTTATCCACATTACACGGAGTGAATGTACCAAGAAAATTGCTCACCTGATGAGGATGAGAAATGCGTATGTAGAAATGGCGGCTGTTGCAGATCTTCAGGTCGATCCCCGGCCAGTTAGTCATATATTCAGTAGGAAATTGTGGGATATCACCGCGCTGCCACAAAGATAATTTCCAGGAGTATGTTGAGGATTCAAAGTGGTTTAATCAATACATTTCGGGGCTCCCATGTCTCCTTCATCAGGAAATACCACAAAATATATCAATATGTTTTGTGATATTTCCTGATGAAGGGGACATAGGAGCCCCGAAGCGTGTTGATTAAACCACTTTGAATCCTCAACATACTCCTGGAATTTATCTTTGCGGCAGCGCGGTGATATCCCACAATTTCCTACTGAATATATAACGTGTAGCCTTAGGCGATATTCAGACAGTGGTTTTGAGGCACTGGAAAATGTATAGGCCCAAATTAAGGAAATGTGTGTTTTCAGCTGCAGATGAAGGAAGAGAGCCACAGTATTCATTACTGATGGGTAGGCGGAGCCCCAGATCAGGATGTTACCTCAGATCAAAAGAGTGATGACTGGCTGGCCCCTCCAGCTCGGGCTCCTCCTACTCAGCTCCAGTCTAAGATTTGAGGTCCAGAGGATGGTCGCTGCTAATGCAGCTCCTCAGAAGATTTTATTATTTTAATATTCGGACAGGAGACTTGGATCACTAGTTGGTCTAGAGGTCTCAGGGGTATCAGCGCTGCTGTACCCCAACCTCTCCCTTGGCGGATCTGTATTTACTCAAAGTCCCTGCAGAATCCTTGCCGGCCCTGGGGGATGAGGAGAGCTTCTCTGGCGGGAACGCAAACCACACGTGCGGTCACTGCGTTCTTCGCCCTGGGGGGAAGCATGGGCACTGCGCCAGAAACCCCTGAGGGTCCCTGTGGCGCCTTGGCTGGTGAGTACTCCACACAAATTTTAATAATAATTATGTGTGAGTGCTTTAGCGTCTGAATGAGCAGCGCTATTACTAATGTCAGTATGCTTCAGCGCTACTGTGAAAACAGCGTTACTACATGTATGTCAGTATGCTTCAGCGCTGCTGTGACAGCGCTACTACATGTAATGTCAGTATGCTTCAGCGCTGCTGTGACAGCGCTACTACACGTAATGTCAGTATGCTTCAGCGCTGCTGTGACAGCGCTAATACATGTAATGTCAGTATGCTTCAGCGCTGCTGTGACAGCGCTACTACATGTAATGTCAGTATGCTTCAGCGCTGCTGTGACAGCGCTACTACATGTAATGTCAGTATGCTTCAGCGCTGCTGTGACAGCGCTACTACATGAAGATGTGGTGATTTTTTGTCTGCAGGCAGATAGCTGCAGGACAGAGAGGGAGCAGGAGCGGGGAGAGTTCGCGCTCATTATTTGAGCTAGCAGGGGCGTGGCCTATCTATCCCGGTCTTTTGAGCAGGAAGACGCGCGCTCTGGCTTTTCTCCTGCGACCCCCTCACTGTGGCGGCCATTACTCAGGCTCCTGGGCTCCTCGGACCGCTCCCCTCCTCATATAGACACCACGGCCAGCTGGGTGAGTGCGGATTCCTCACCCCGCAGCGCAGCGATCGCTATCCTGCAGCTGCAGTCTCATCAGAGACATAAAAATTGGCTGGGGCTCACAAATATATATATATTTTGGTGAGTTTGCAATATTAACCCCTTTGAGGGTTATTTCTACCTGCTAAATTTGCTGACTGAATACCGCTGGGGTAACTCTGCTTGGTGGAGCGTTAACCCTTCAGCGTTTGAAAAAAAAAAAAAAAAAAAACCGCATAGTTTTTTGCTGGTATTACCGCTTTGACCTGCTCATACAGGTGAGACATGTCTGAACAGAGTTCAGATGCCGCGGATCACGTCCCAGTGCCATTGCGGCAATCAGATACGCAGACCTCCACAGCGTCTAGCGCTGCGGTCGACAGCGGTGGAAAATTGGATGATATCGCTCGATCGATTAATAACTTATCTGACCTTTTAGGTCAATATGTGTCTGCTAATTCCTCTCAGAGGAAGCGACGCAGGCCGTTACCGGCCTCTACACGGAGCGAGTCAGATGTATCTGATATTGGGCAGAGTTCCCCTTTAAATTCGGATGGAGAAATATCCGATTCAGATACGGACGAGCCGCAGGGGCGTTCCTCTATGACGAAGCGTACGGAGGCATTAATTGAAGCCATGAGAGATATACTACAGTTACCGGAGGAGGTAACTAGTCGTCCTGGTAAATCAGCACGCATTTTCCAGGAGTCCCGTGCTTCGCGCACAACATTGCCAGCTCTGGATGAGCTTAATGGTGTAATAGAGGAGGAACGTCTATGTCCAGATAAGCGTTTTCATGGAACGCATTTCTTTGATACACTTTATCCTTGCTCTACGGAGTTAAAGGCTAATTGGACTTCTGCTCCTGAAGTGGATGTGTCTTTGTCTCAGCTTAGTAAATCCTCTCTACTCCCTATTAAGGGAAAAGCGAGCTTACAGGAGCCTTTGGATAGAAAGGCAGAATTGGCGGCAAAAGCAAGCTATGAGGCTGCGGGTCATGGATTTCGAGCAGTGCTAGGATCCATGTGTGCTGCTAGAGCTTCTCTAAGCTGGTTGGCACGTCTGAAGACGGAGTTGCAAAATGAATCTCCGTTATCTGAGATACGGGAAACTTGTGAATGGTTAGAAATGGCAGCCTGTTATATCTTTGATGCCGGTCTGGATACGGCATCTCTGCTGGCCAAAGCGCAAGCTTCAGCGGTCACAGTCAGAAGAGCTTTATGGCTCAGACAGTGGGCCGGGGACGCAGTTTCCAAACAAGGGTTGTTGGCCTTACCTTACAAGGGTGGCCATCTTTTTGGATCCGACCTCACAGAGCTGATTTCCAAGGCTAAGGCGAAGGAATCAGCATTACCACAGCGAAGGGCCATGGCCTCGGTGTCCAGTAAGCCTGGTGTTTATAGTGGTCGGCGGTCCTTTCGGGGCCGAGGACGATCTAGTCACTCCTCGTGGGGATCGGGTCGTCCTTTCTTTCTCAGGAAAGAAATCCTCTCAGAAAACTCGTACTCCCTGGAAGCAGAGTTTCCGCCAGAACAAGCGGGAACTTGACAAGAAAACCGCAAAGTCGGATTGACGCCAGGGGTCCACTCGAGGATTCTCGAGTGGGGGGTCGCCTGCTTCTTTTCAAGGAGACTTGGATGGCTCGCGTTCCAGATTCCTGGGTAACGCGAATAGTGTCGGCAGGCTATTTCATAGAGTTTGCTTCTCGACCCCCAAATGTTTTTTGTCAGTCTCGCGTTCCGTCGGAACCCGAGCTTGTTGTCGCTCTACAGCGAGAGATCGAATCGCTACTACAAAAGGGTGTAGTGATACCGGTTCCGTCAGAGGACCGAGGGAAAGGTTTTTATTCCAACCTTTTTATAGTTCCCAAAAAGGAGAACAAATTTCGCCCGATTCTGGATCTCAAGCGATTGAACCGGCATGTCCATGCCCGGAAATTTCGCATGGAGTCGCTTCGTTCCGTTGTGGCAGCTCTGTCACAGAACGATTTTCTGGTGTCAATCGACATTCGCGACGCCTATTTGCATATTCCCATCGGAAAGGCTCATCAGCGCTTTCTTCGATTTGCCATAGGTCAGAATCATTACCAGTTCGTGGCTCTGCCGTTCGGCTTAGCCTCAGCGCCAAGGGTCTTTACAAAAATTCTGGCGCCCCTCATGGCACTCCTTCGAAGACAGGGGATTACGATTCTCCCTTATCTGGACGATCTTTTGATCGTGGCTTCCTCGGAGGAGGAGGCGTTGACGGCTCGGGATTTGTCTCTTCAGTTTCTGAAAGACTTCGGTTGGCTGGTCAATTGGGAGAAGTCGTCCCTGGAACCATCGAGGACAATTCTCTTTTTGGGAATGCATCTCGACACGTTTCGGTCGGTAGTTTCCCTACCACCAGACAAACAGTCATGTCTTCTTCGACATGTACAGATTTTGACATCCTCACGGCAATGTCCCTACGGAAGTGTATGCGTCTTCTGGGACTGATGGTGGCGTCCATGGAGGCAATTCCTTTTGCCCAGTTCCACTCCAGGACTCTTCAAAAGTTCATCTTGAGTCGATGGAATCAGTCGCAATCGCTGGATTGCAGTGTCACCATTTCTCGCGCGGTGCGGGATTCTCTAGAATGGTGGTTACGTCCAGGGGCATTCTCCCTGGGGAAGTCTTTCCTCCCTCTGAAGTGGTCAGTCATAACCACCGATGCCAGCCTGACGGGCTGGGGGGGTGTTTGGAACAATCTCTGGATTCAGGGGTATGGTCACCGGAAGAGTCTGTGCTTCCGATCAACATCCTGGAATTGAGGGCAATTTTCCTTTGCCTCCAACATTGGACGGTCCCTTTGAGCGGTCTGCCAGTCCGTGTGCAGACAGACAATGCGACGGCTGTCGCGTATATCAATCACCAAGGTGGGACAAGGAGTTCCAGTCTCATGGTAGAGGTGTCCCGAATTCTGATTTGGGCAGAGGCCAATGTACCAGCCATTTCGGCGATTCACATTCCAGGGGTTCAGAATATTACAGCGGACTTTCTCAGTCGCAGAAGGATGGATCCCGGGGAATGGAGCCTCCACCCGGAAGTCTTTGCACTACTGTGCTCTCGCTGGGGAACCCCCCAAGTGGATTTGATGGCATCCAGGTCCAATGCCAAGTTACCGACATTCATGTCCAGGTACAAGGACCCGAAGGCGGTGGCGGTGGATGCTCTAGTGGCTCAGTGGGATCAGTTCGAGCTGATCTATGTATTCCCGCCGATATCCTTACTTCCTCTAGTGCTGCGTCGGATCAGACTAGAGAGAATTCCAGCTATTCTGATAGCTCCAGACTGGCCAAGAAGGGTGTGGTTCTCGACAATAATGTCGCTGTTGGCGGCACCTCCGTTTCCACTCCCTCTTCAACCGGACTTGTTGACTCAGGGGCCCATTTGTCATCCGGACTTGATGTCCCTGCTTTGACGGCGTGGCTCTTGAGACCGAAATCTGACCCGTAGAGGTTTTTCAGCCGAGGTCATTGCTACCCTTCGTGCTGCAAGATGTCCGGCTACTTCTGGGATTTACCACAAAATTTGGGAAACCTTCTTTTCGTGGTGTTTGGGGTCTTCTCGGAACCCGAGAAATTTTCCATTCCCAACCTGTTGGGCTTTTTCTGCAGCATGGCTAGACAAGGGTTTGGCAGTTAGCACTCTGAAAGGTCAGATTTCTGCTCTGTCCTTATTGTTTCGGAGAACCATTGCTTCGAATAGAGACGTGCTCTCCTTTTTCCGAGGTATCTCTCGTAAGTTTCCGCCGCGGAAGGCACCCGTGTCTCCTTGGCGCTCAACCTTGTTTTGGAGGCTCTTCAGCATAAACCTTTTGAACCTATGGTTTCTGCTAGCCTTTCTTTACTTTCTTGGAAGGTGGCTTTCCTTGTTGCAGTCACTTCCTTGAGAGAGTTTCTGAATTGGCAGCTCTTTCTTGCTCGCCTCCTTTTCTGGAGTTTTTTTCCGGATCGTGTAGTGCTTCGCACTCGGGGTGATTTTTTGCCTAAAGTGGTGTCACAATTTCATGTTAACCAGGATATTGTGTTGCCTTCACTCTGTCCGGATCCGAAGAATACGAAAGAGCGAGATTTACACACATGGATTTAGTGCGGGCCTTGAAGTTTTATCTATCTATTACTCAAGGTTTTCGTAAGACGGACTCCCTGTTTGTGGTTCCGGCAGGTCGTCGGCGTGGTCAACGACTTCCAAGGGTTCTATAGCTCGTTGGATCCGGTCAGCTATTTTGGAAGCTTACCGTCTTCAGGGTGAATCTTGCCCATTAAGATTCGAGCCCATTCCACGAGAGCTGTGGCTTCATCGTGGGCTTTTCATCAAGGTGCTTCGGCAGTGCAGCTTTGCCGAGCGGCGACTTGGCGCTCTGTCCACACGTTTACAAGGTTTTATAAAGTGGACGTCAGTGCTTCCGCTGATGCAGCCCTCGGACGTAGGGTCCTGCAGGCAGCTGTAGTTTAAAAGTTCTGGATGAACTTGTGTTTAGCGCTGGTTGCGCTTTGTTATTAAGGTTGTTGGGTTTCTGCCTTTTGTTGGTTTTTCCCACCCTTATTTTTGAACTGCTTTGGGACGTCCCATCAGTAATGAAACTGTGGCTCTCTTCCTTCATCTGCAGCTGAAACACGGATTTTGGTAAAGACTTACCTGTAAAATCCTTTTCAGCGAAGGAAGGAAAGAACACAGCACCCTCCCACGGCAGAAGTGTGTTGATGTTTTCAGATGCAGCCAGTAAAAAAAAAAAAAGGGAAAAACACCGTTCCCTTTTAGCGGGAAGGGAGGGGCCGGTTCTTTATGGGGGGGGAGCCCCCGGAAAAGGGACCCAAAAAAAAAAGGGCGACGGGGCCCCCACCGGGCCCTCCTCCGCTCCCGGACCCTTTTGGAAAAAAAAAAAAACCCAAAAAGGGAACCCCCGGGGCCCCCTAAAAACAAAAAAAAAGGGGTTTTCAAACCCAAAAAAACCAAAAACCCAAGGGGTTCCGGCCTAGGCCCACTCATGGCGGGGGGAACAAATGGCCCCCACCCGGAAAAAAATTTCCATCAAAAAACGGGTGGGGAAAAAAAACACCCCGGGAGGGGGTTTCCCCCCCCTTTTTTAAAAGGTTTAAGGAATTTTTACAAAATCCCTGCATCAGAGGAAGGGGGGGAAACCCAAAAATTAATTTTTTGGGGGGTCCCAAGCTTAAAAAAGGGGGGCCAAAAAAGGGGGAAAACCCCCCCGAAAAAAAAGCGTCCAAGCAAAAACTTTAAACCGGCCTGCAGGCCCCATGAGGGTCATCACAAGGAGTCCCCAAAAACTTTTTTTAAATGGGAAAGGGGCCAAATTTTGGCCCCCCCGCCCTGCCCAAAAAAAAACCCCGGGGCCAAAAACCCCTTGAAAAATTTTTAAAAAAAAAACCCGAGAGGAAGGGCCAAATAGCACCGGGTCCCGGTTGGAACCTTGGGCTCCCCATCGAAGACCCCCCTTAATTTCCTTTAAAAAAACCTTTTTTTATTAAAAACCCCCCCCAAAAAATTTGGCCCTTTTCCCATTTTTCACCGAAAAAAGAGGCAAACAAATTTTTTAAATGAAATGGAAACCCCCTTAGGTTTTCTGAAGGAAATAATCGCCAAACTTTAAAGGCCCCCCCCCAAATAAAAAAGGCCCCCCAATGTTTTGGTCCTTTCCCCCCGGTTTTAAAAAAATTTTTTGAAGGGGGGAAACCCCCAAAAACCCCCCTGAGGGAAAGGAAAATTTTTTCCCCCTTTTTTTGAAAGGAAACCTTAAAAATAACCCCCCCAAAAAAGATTTTTTTAAACAAACCCCCCCCCGCCCCCAGGTGGGTGGTTTTAAAAACCCAAAAAAAAAGGGTTAGCCCCAAAAGACACGGGGCCTTGGGGGGAAACTTGGCTTAAAAGGGGGAAAAAAAGCACTCCCTATTCAAGCCAATGGTTTCTCTAACAAAAAAAAGGAAACACCCAGGGGGGGAAAAGAAAGTTACCCCCTGCAAAAACCCAATTGGGAATGGGAAAAATTTTTTGGTTAAAAACCCCCCAAAAAAAAAAATTTTCCCTTTTTTTAAAATTGTATACCATTTCCGAAAAACAATGATCCTAAAAAAATCTAGGGGGTTAAAATTTTGGGCTCGAGCCCCCGCCGCAAACGCAGAACATCAAGCCGGGTGACAAACGGGGCCCCCCGAAATCCAAAAGTCCGGTTTTAAGAGGAAACAAAAGGAAGGGGCCGGGCCCAAACCGCGAAATTTTTTCGAAACCAAACCCTCCCCTTTCCAATCTGGAGCAACAAAATAGCTGAAAATTTTCTCTAGTCCCAATCCCAAAGCAGTACTAGAGGGAAATAAGGGTATCGGGGGAATAAAATAATCAGCTCGAACTGATCCCCACTGGGGCCCCTAAAAGCATCCACCGCCTTCGGGGCCTTTTAAACCCGGGCAAAATGTCCCGGGAACTTGGCATTGGACCCGGAAGCCAAACAAACCCCTTGGGGAGTCCCCCAAAAGGGACACAGAATGCCCAAAAAAAATTCCCGGGGAGGCTCCATTCCCCGGGATCCATTTCCCGTGACCCACCACTTCGGAAGGGGGGAAGGGGTTTTTCCCAGGGATAACGCTCCTGGACAAAACCCCCATCCTCGGGAATTTTTTCGCACCCTGTTTAAAGAAGGGGGACGCTGCAATCCCCGCGAACCTTGCGATTTATCCCCAACGACTCAGAAAAACCAAAGGAGAGCCTGGGAATGAAAATTGGAAAAAACGGAAAAAAAACCCCATGGGCGCCCCGTCAAAACCCAAAGGCCATACCTTCCGAAGGGACCCCTGCGTCCCCAGACTTCATAGTCTGTACATGCTGGAGCAGACATGCCTGCTTGCTGGAGGTTTTGGGGGCAAAAACCGCCCGGACCGTTTTCGAAATGCATCCTCAAAAACAGGATTTCCTGCACATTCCAGAACGCCTTCCCCCCTTTTAGGCCACAACCGAAAAGGGCCGTCCAAAAAGGGACAAACGTAATCCCCTCCCTTTGAAGAATTGCCCATGAAATTTAAAGGGGTCAAATCGTTTAAAAAATTTTTTGGCGTTAACCAAGCCGAATGGTCGCCCAACCTTAAGGGTGATTCTTTGGAAAAAAACAAAGGGAAGCGTGGTGAGGCTTCCGAGAAATGCCAAAAAGCGTCCGAATGCGAGATCTTTCTGCACAGGGCTGCCATAACTGAGTAAAGCGATTTCTGTTCCTCTGACGGTTCAGAAGCAGTCCCTAGGGATTTTTTTTTTTTTTTGCCAGTTCTCCCCTTAACAAATTCTTTTTCCAGGTATGGGGGAATTTCTGAAACCCCCCCTCCTTTTTTTTTTTTTTTTAAAAAAAAGAGAGAGACGACACAAACCCCGAGGGTTTGGTCAATCACCCCTTGAACCAAAAGGGGACGCCGATAACATGGGCACTAGTCCTCCCAGACGCAAAAGTCACAGCTCTGCGCTGCGGAAAAAGCGCTTCTTTTCCCTTTGCCTTGGGCGTCCCCCCGTGAGGTCGTCAAATAGCTGACCATTTTCTAAGCTAAAGATAGCAACCCTGTTGGAAAACTGCTTTCCATCCAAGTCACGTGCTCTTCTGACTGAAAACTGCCGAGGATCACCTGGATAGCTGCCTTTTCCTTCAACTAGAAAACCCCTCACCTTGATAGAGGGAAACTTGACGCCTCCCTTTGACGGTCAACCGGCTCAGGGGAACTTAACAATACACCTAGATCCAAACCGAATCTAATCCACGGGTACACAGATGGAAATTTTTGCCAATCCCGTTCTTCTGTCCAGCGTGTCCTGCAGACTGCTTCCCTTTTAAAGGAAGATTTTCTAAGCTGGAAAAAAGGGACTTTACTTCAGGGAAGGGGCCAATTAACAAATAACTCCTAAAAAACGGAACAGTTTGTAAGGTCGTCGCGACCCATGCACCCTTGCAACATCCAGGGCCCACTTCCGGACGATAGTTTTCCTCCCCGGTAACTGTAACGCCACTTGGGTTCCCCGGATTTTGTACGGGCCCCCGGGAGGCAGGGTGTCCCCCGATCCTCCTTGCCGAATCGCTTCTTTGCTAAGCGAGAAGAAAGCACCGTTTTTTCCGCTTCCTTTAAGGTCTGTTACACTCCATAAACCCAAAAGGTAAATGAAAAGTGAACCCCAATTTAAAATGGCCTTGGGGGCATGGGGGCTTCGGGGGAAACCGAAAAAAAAACCCGAAGGACAACAAGAAAGGCCCAACTTGAAATCCCCAAGAAGGATCGGGGCATCCTAGCGGTCCGGAAGGGGCCCGAAGCCCTTGATAATTGAAAAATCCGTCCAGAGGTCTTTAAAAACAAAGGGGTTAAAACTTAACGGGGCCCCCCCCCGCCTCCCAAAGGAAACCCCTTTTGGGGGAAATAGTGCCCCCCCTTTAGAAAAAGGGGGCGAATCCAGGGGTCTTTTGGGGGCGGGCAGCCTCCCAAAAAAAAAAAACTTTAAAATGCTAAAAAAACGCTTTTTTAAAAAGCCCCCGGGACCGCCAAAATTTTCAAAGCGCTAACCCTTTAGCAGCCCAATTGGGCCCCCAGGGGGTTGCCCCCAAAAAACCAATTTTGGACCCCGGCGCAGGGAAGTTGTGGCAACATTTAAGGCCCTCCCCACACCTCTTTTTAATATTGGTGGGGGAAAAAAAAAAGCCGCAGGCGTCCCCCTTCACCAGAATGCCCCCCCGGGCCCCCCGGGGAGGTAAGGGGGGGTTTTTTGCCCCGGGGGCAAGGAAACAATTGCCCTTTCTGGGGGGGAAAGGGAAATCCCCGGGGAAAAACCCCCCCTTTTAAAGGGGGCCCCCGCGCCCCTTTTTGTGCTCCGTAAGGGCCCTGGGTGCAAAAGGGGGCCCCAAAGGGGGGTTCAAAAAAAAAAAAAGCCGGCCCCCCCTTTCCCCGCCTCGGTCCTCCCGCGAAAAGAAAAAATTCCCCCAAAAAAGGGCGCGGGGGCGTCCAAAAAACCCCTCCAAAACATTTTTAAAAGGGGGGGCTCAAGAAACGGGGCCCCGGTTTTTCCCATCCCTTTCTTCCCCCAGGGCGGGGGCCTGCCCCTTGGTGTGTTCGCCCCGCCAGGGAAACCCCCAACCCCCGGGGGGTTTTTTTCGGGGCCCAAAGAGTTCTCCCCCCAAGGGGGGGGAAAAATGTTTTAAAAGTTCCCTTTGGGTGGCAAATGAAACATTTTTGCCTTTCATCAGTCAAAACCCCTTAAAAATTAAAAAGGGGAGTTCACCAAGGGGACGGGCCCCCCCCTTTTTGGGGCTTGGATGTTCCCCCAGGGGAAAAAAGGGCCCCTTTGGGGGTTT
>JARQOD010000002.1:63325187-63572442 GCA_033576555.1 Oophaga sylvatica | reverse complement strand
TCATGTGCGGCGCTGGCTTCCCCCTTTTTTACTTGTATTGGTAAGTGGCTGACCACCACTAGTTGCCGTACGCGCCGGGTTATGCATGTTATTTTATCTGTTTTTTTTTCTTTCTTATAATTGACTTAGGCTGCTGTACACACATACAGCAGCCCTGCCCTGCCCCAGGCTATATGTAATTGTGCACCTGTGCCTGTGCCTGTTTCACTCTTTATCTGTGGTTGCCGGTTTGGCGAATGTGGAGGTCAGATCTGACATGTCCATCCCTGGACCTGGTCGGCCTTTACCTGCATCTGTCTTACTGGCACCATGGGGGTGATTCAGCAATGCTTCAGGTACTTTTGCAGTTTTTGCAGTCTTGCTTCTGCAGTTTTTTTGCAGTTATGCTTTTAATAATTTCAGGAGGCCGCAATGGCACATTGAAAATGAAAAACGTAGAGTAGGACTGCCCCATATGAGAATGCCTTGTCGTGGCGGGGTAGCTCAAAGAATTGATCAATTATTTGCTAAATGTCTCAATTTTAAAAAACAGTTAGAATATACATGTGCAGATGCACTTAAATTATTTCATGCTGATCATGTGCGGCGCTGGCTTCCCCCCTTTTTTTAATTTTCCTTTGCCTCCAACACTGGACGGTCCCTTTAAGCGGTCTACCAGTCCGAGTGCAGACAGACAACGCGACGGCGGTCGCGTATATCAACCATCAAGGTGGGACGAGGAGCTTCAGGCTCATGATGGAAGTGTCTCGAATTCTGGTATGGGCCAAGGCCAGAGTGCCAGCCATCTCTGCGGTTCACATTCCAGGAGTTCAGAATATCACAGCGGACTCCCTCAGTCGCGAAAAGATGGATCCCGGAGAATGGAGTCTTCATCCGGAAATTTTTGCACTGCTGTGCTCCCGTTGGGGAACTCCCCAAGTGGATTTGATGGCATCCAGGTTCAATGCCAAGTTACCGACGTTCATGTCCAGGTACAAGGACCCGAACGCTGTGGCGGTGGATGCTCTGGTGGCTCCTTGGGACCAATTTGAGCTAATCTGTGTGTTCCCGCCGATATCCTTACTTCCTCTGGTGTTGCGTCGGATCAGACTGGAGAGAGTCCCGGCTATGTTGATAGCCCCAGATTGGCCAAAGAGGACGTGGTTCTCGACACTGCTGTCGCTTCTGGCAGCGCCTCCACTTCCACTCCCTCTTCGCCCGGACCTGTTAACCCAAGGGCCCGTTCGTCACCCGGACCTGAAGTCTCTGCGTTTGACGGCGTGGCTCTTGAGACCGAAATCTTGACCTGTCAAAGTTTTTCAGCCGAAGTCATTGCCACTCTGCGAGCTGCCAGAGGTCCGGCTACTACTAGGATTTATCACAAGACTTGGGAAGCCTTCTTTTCGTGGTGTTCGGGTTCTTCTAGGAACCCGAGGATTTTTTCCATTCCCAATTTGTTGACCTTTTTGCAGTACGGGCTGGACAAGGGTTTGGCAGTTAGCACTCTGAAAGGACAGGTTTCTGCTCTGTCCTTGCTGTTTCGGAAGACTATCGCCTCGCGTAGGGACGTACGTTCCTTTTTTCGCGGGGTAACCCGTCAATTTTCGCCGCGGAAGGCGCCTGTGTCTCCTTGGCGGCTCAATCTTGTCTTGGAGGCTCTTCAACATGGGCCTTTTGAGCCTATGGACTCTGTTAATCTTTCCTTTCTCTCTTGGAAGGTTGCCTTCCTAGTGGCGGTCACTTCTTTGAGAAGGGTTTCTGAGTTGGCGGCTCTTTCTTGCTCGCCTCCTTTTCTGGAGTTTTCTCCCAGATCGCGTAGTGCTTCGCACACGGGGCGACTTTCTACCTAAAGTGGTGTCACAGTTTCATGTTAACCAGGATATTGTGTTGCCCTCGCTTTGTCCGGAGCCAAGGAATGCGAAGGAACGGGCCTTGCACACATTGGATTTGGTGCGGGCTTTGAAGTTCTATTTGTCTATTACTCAAAGTTTTCAGAAGTCGGATTCTCTGTTTGTGATTTCAGCAGGAGGATTCTATAGCTCGTTGGATTCAGTCGGCCATTTTAGAGGCTTACCGACTTAAGGGCGAACCTTGCCCGATTAAGATTCAAGCTCACTCCACAAGGGCTGTGGGTTCATCGTGGGCTTTTCATCATGGAGCCGGGCGGCGACCTGGCGCTCCGTCCACACATTTACAAAATTTTATAAGGTGGACGTCAGTGCTTCCGCTGATGCGGCCTTAGGACGTAGGGTCCTGCAGGCGGCTGTAGTTTAAAGTTCTTGTGAACTTGTAGTTAGCGCTAGTTGCGCATTTATTTAAGTTGTTGGGTATCTGCCTCTTGGTTTTTTTTGCCCACCCTTATTTTTGGACTGCTTTGGGACGTCCCACTAGTAATGACTAGTGTGTCTCCCTTCCTTCATCTGCTGCTGAAACACGGATTTTGGTAAGAACTTACCTGTAAA
The DNA here is from genome assembly GCA_033576555.1 of Oophaga sylvatica. Taxonomy (NCBI): domain Eukaryota; kingdom Metazoa; phylum Chordata; class Amphibia; order Anura; family Dendrobatidae; genus Oophaga; species Oophaga sylvatica. Next base: position 63,570,001 of record JARQOD010000002.1, on the reverse strand, counting down.
ATCCTTTTCAGCGAAGAAGGAAGGGAGACACACATCCCTCCCATGGCAGAAGTGTGTTGTTGTGTTTTCAGATGCGGCGTGACCCTTCTCTGATAGCGATTATCTGGGCTGAGGTCGGCGCGCTAAGGCTCTGTTCCAGCATTGCCAGCTCATCGCAGTGGTCAGGTTCAGTGAGTAGTACCTGAGACTGTGTGGTTTTTTCTGTTATATGCATAACCTGTCTCCTTATTTTTCTCTCTGAAGTCCTTCAGAAGGGGTTATGTTGCTCCGCTGGTGATATTTGCTCTTCCTTAGCTTGGGTACGACTGGAGAGCTGGAGTAGGAGGAGCCCCTATAAGCTGGAGGGGCCGGTCAACACTTTTTTAATCTGAGGTGTTTCTATCCTATGTGGGCTCCGCCTACCCACTAGTAATGACTAGTGTGTCTCCCTTCGCTGAAAAGGATTTTACAGGTAAGTTCTTACCAAAATCCGTGTTTTGCAATAAAAAGCGTCTTTTAGCGTGACAGCTGCCAAACATAAAAACCCGCTATCAATAGTAAATCAAACTCCCCTTTATCACCCCCTTAGTTAGGGAAAAATAATAAAATTAAAAAAAAAAAAGAATTTATTTCCATTTTCCCGTTAGGGTTAGGGTTGCGCTTAAAGTTAAGGTTAGGGTTGGGATTAGGGTTAGGCTTGTGGTTAGGGTTGGGACTAGGGTTAGGGGTGTGTTGGGATTAGGGTTGGAGTTAGAATTGGGGGGTTTCCGCTGTTTAGGCACATCAGGGGCTCTCCAAATGTGACATGGCGTCTGATCTCAATTCCAGCCAATTCTGCGTTGAAAAAGTCAAACGGTGCTCCTTCACTTCTGAGCTCTGCCATGCGCCCAAACAGTAGTTTACCCCCACATATGGGGTATCAGCGTACTCAGGAAAAATTGCACAATAACTCTTGGGGTTCAATTTCTTCTGTTACCCTTGGAAAAATAAAAATTTGGGGGCAAAAATATCATTTTTGTAAAAAAAAAAAAAAAAATTATTTTTTTTTTTGTTTTGTTTTTACGACTACGTTATAAACTTCTGTGAAGCATTTGGGGGTTCATAGCGCTCACCACACATCTAGATTAGTTCCTTGTGGGGTCTATTTTCCAAAATGGGGTCACTTGTAGGGGGTTTCCACTGTTTAGGCATATCAGGGGCTCTCCAAATGTGACAGACCATTCCATCAAAGTCTGCAATCCAAAACGTCACTACTTCCCTTTCGAGCCCCGACGTGTGCCCATTCAGTAGTTTTCTCCCACATATTGGGTATCAGCGTACTCAGGACAAATTGGACAACAACTTTTGGGGTCCAATTTCTCCTGTTACCCTTGTGAAAACAAAATATTAGGGCGAAAAAATCATTTTTGTAAAAAAAGGATTTTTTATTTTTACGGCTGTACGTGATAAACTTCTGTGAAGCACTTTGCGGTTCAAAGTGCTCACCACACATCTAGATAAGTTCATTGTGGGGTCTATTTTCCAAAATGGGGTCACGTGTGGAGGATTTCCACTGTTTAGGCACATCAGGGGCTCTCCAAATGCGACATGACGCCCGCAGACCATTCCATCAAAGTCTGCAATCCAAAACGTCACTACTTCCTTCCGAGCCCCGACGTGTGCCCATACAGTAGTTTTCTCCTACATATTGGGTTTCAGCGCACTCAGGACAAATTGGACAACAACTTTTGGGGTCTAGTTTCTCCTATTACCCTTGGGAAAATAAAAAGTTGGGGACTAAAAATCATGTTCGTGGAAAAAATATGATTTTTTTATTTTCATGCTCGGGCGTTATAAACTTTAGTGAAACACCTGGGGGTTCAAAGTTCTCACCACACATCTAGATAAGTTTCTTGAGGGGTCTAGTTTCCAAAATGGTGTCATTTGGCGGGGGTTTCCACTGTTTAGGCAGATCAGGAGCTCTCCAAACGACATGGCGTCCAGCCAATTCTGCGTTGAAAAAGTCAAACGGCGCTCCTTTCCTTCCAAGCTCTGCCATGCACCCAAACAGTGGTTTACCCCCACATATGGGGTATCAGCGTACTCAGGACAAATTGCACAATAACTTTTGGAGTTTTGTTACCCTTGGGAAAATAAAAATTGGGGTGAAAAGATAATTTTTTTGGAATTAATATGATTTTTTAATTTTACGGCTCTACGTTGTAAACTTGTGTGAAGCACTTGGGGGTTCAAATTGCTCACCAAAGATCTAGATAAGTTCCTTAGGGGGTCTAGTTTCCAAAATGGGGTCACTTGTGGGGGGGTTTCCACTGTTTAGGCACATCAGGGGCTCTCCAAATGCAACATGGCGTCCAATCTCAATTCCAGCCAATTTTGGTTTGAAAAAGTCAAATGGTGCTCCTTCCATTCAGAGCTCTGCCGTGCACCCAAACAGTGGTTCCCCCCCATATAAGGGGTATCAGCGTACTCAGGACAAATTGGACAACAACTTTTGTAGTCCAATTTCTCCTGTTACCCTTGGGAAAATAAAAAATTGGTGACTAATAGATCATTTTTGTGGGAAAAAAATAGGATTTTTTCTTTTTATGCCCGGGCATTATAACTTGTGTGAAGCACTTGGGGGTTCAAAGTGCTCACCACAGATCTAGATAAGTTCCTTAAGGGTTTAGTTTCCAAAATGGGGTCACTTGTGGGGGGTTTTCACTGGTTAGGCTCGTCTGGGGCTCTGCAAACGGAACATGACCCCCATCAACGTCTGCATTCCAAAACGTTATTACTTCATTTCCAATCCCTGCCGTGCGCCCAAACAGTTTCCCCCCCCCCCCACATATGGGGTATCAGCGTACTCACGACAAATTGGACAACAACTTTTGGGTCCAATTTCCTTGGGAAAAATCAAAAATTTGGAACTAAAAAATCATTTTTGTGGAAAATTGTTGTTTTTTTTTTCACACTCAGACATTATAAATTTTTGTGAAACACTTGGGGGTTCAAAGTGCTCACAACAGATCTAGATAAGTTCCATAGGGGGTCTTGTTTCCAAAATGGTGTCACTTGTGGGGGGTTTCCACTGTTTATGCGCATCAGAGGCTCTCGAAACGCTACATGGCGTCCAATCTCAATTCCAGCCAATTATTGTTTGAAAAAGTCAAACAGCGCTTCTTCCCTAACGAGCTCTGCCGTGTGCCCAAACAGTGGTTTTCCACAACATATGGGGCATCGGCGTACTCAGGAGAAATTGCACAACAACTTTATCTGTCCATTTTCTCCTTTTACCCTTGTGAAAATAAAAAAAAGTTTGTAAAAGATCATTTTTGTGACTAAAAAGTTAAATATTAATTTTTTCCTTCCACGTTGCTTCAGCTCCTGTGAAGCACTTAAAGGGTTAATAAACTTCTTGAATGTGGTTTTGAGTACCTTGAGGGGTGCAGTTTTTATAATGGTGTCACTTTTGGGTATTTTCTGCCATATTGACCCCTCAAAGTGACTTCAAATGTGAGGTGGTCCCTAAAAAAAAATGGTTTAGTAAATTTTGTTGTAAAAATGAGAAATCGCTGGTCAACTTTTAACCCTTATAATTTCCTAACAAAAAAAATTTTGGTTCCAAAATTGTGCTGATGTAAAGTAGACATGTGGGAAATGTTTTTTCTTAACTATTTTGTGTGACATATTTCTCTGTTTTAAGGGAATAAAAATTAAAATATGAAAATTGCAAAATTTTCAAAATTTTTACCATATTTGCATTTTTTTCAAAAATAAACGCAAGTTATATCAAAGAAATTTTTCCACTAACGTGAAGTACAATATGTCACGAGAAAACAAACTCAGAATCTCCGAAGATCCGTTGAAGCGTTCCAGAGTTATAACCTCATAAAGAGACAGTGGTCAGAATTGTAAAAATTGGCCCGGTCATTAACGTGCAAACCACCCTTGGTTGTGAAGGGGTTAAAAGCCGGTAATTCAGTGCACTGTACAGTAAAATCACACTGACATGTACATATATACACATAGAATACATATATATATATATATACACACACATATACATACATACAGGGTGGTCCAAAAGTAGGTGGACAGAAAATTATAACATTTTTTATGATTTATATATAAAATTATGTTTACTAACACAAGCATAACATTGACAATTAAATTTTATTCTGACCAATAATACAAAAGACCTTAAATTTTATCAACGCAGGTGCTCAAACTGTTTTCCATCACAATTTGCACAGCTTTGAAGTCTGCCTCTTACGCTTCGACAAACATTTTTGCACAAGTCTCTTTGGGTATTAATTTCTTGAAATGCATCTCTTATGTAATTTTTCAAATCACTGACACTTTTTGGTTTTCGACTGTAAACCTTGTCCTTGAGTACTCCCCAAAAGAAAAAATCCATTGGGGGTCAAGTCTGGTGAACGTGCCGGCCAATCAAGTGGGCCTCTTCGGCACAATTCGCCATTTATTAGGAAATGTTTCATCAAGATACTCGCGGACTACTCTTGAATAATGTGGAGGAGCCCCATCTTGTTGGAAATTAAGGTAATTTGAATTAGGATGTTGCTGTAACTGGGGAACAACTTGATTCATTAGAATTTCGAGATACTTAACTCTTGTGACTGTTCCATCAAAAAAAATGGTCCAAAAACACCAAAACTTGAAATACCACCCCAAACATTGACACCAGGCTCATTTAGTTGTTGCTCTAATGTTAAATGCATGTTCTCATTATACCAGTAAATACAATTCTTTCTGTTAATGTGGCCCGATAATTTGAAAGAAGCTTCATCACTCCACATAATGTTATCTAAAATTACTGGATTTTCTTCAATTTCGTTAAGCATAACCTCACTAAATTGCAGCCGCCTGTCTGCATCATCCTCCAATAAACCATGAATTAGACGTGGACGATAAGTTTTCAACCCAATAGATTTCAGGATTCGCATCATGGAAGCTCGTGAAATTCCCAATTCTAAAGAGACTCTTCTGGTGGACTTTTTTGGACTCTGAACAAATGTTTCAGCAACAAGTTGTTTATTATTTTCTGTACAGGCTGTTTTGGGTCGACCAGTTTTTGGAGCATTAAGGATTGAGTCAGTGGCATCGAATTTGTCACGAATGCGGTAAATGGTTTGTCTCTTTGGGGCTTGAGTACCAAATGTTTCAACCCAATTTGCTCTGTTTCAGCATTTTGTGATTTCCAATACTCTTTTAAAATCCATTTTCTTTGATCTGTATTTAAATTATTTGCCATTTTGGGGGAGATTTATCTGAAAACTGGATCTGTAAAACTGACTCAATTGCCCTTAGCAACCAATCAGATTCCACCTTTCATTTTCCAAAGAGTCTGTGAAGAATGAAAAGTGGAATCTGATTGGTTGCTAAGGGCAACTGAGTCAGTTTCACTTTACACCATGTTTGATAAATCTCCCCCTTCATAACCCTATTACTCATACTGTCCACCTACTTTTGGACCACTATATATGTATGTATATATATATATATATATATATATAACACACACACACCGTATATACTCGAGTATAAGCCGAGATTTTCAGCCCATTTTTTTAGGTCTGAAAGTGCCCCTCTCGGCTTATACTCGAGTCATATAGCAGGGGGTCGGCGGGGGAGTGGGAGCGCAGCTGTCCTATATACTCACCCCCTCCTGGCGTGGTCTCTGCAGCCCCTGCTCTTCTCCCATGGTCTCTGGTGTCTGTGTTCAGCGGTCATGTGGTACCGCTCATTAAAGTCATGAATATGCACATATTCATGACTTTAATGAGCGGTGCCATGTGACCGCTGAAGTTAGGCATAGCTGCCGGAGATCGTGGGAGAAGAGCAGGGACTGCAGAGACCGCGCCAGGAGGGGGTGAGTATATGCGATATTCACCTGTCCCCTGTCCACCTCTGTGCGCCACTGTGTCCTCCCGTCCTCTACCTGTGAATGTTCAGGTCAGAGGGCGCGATGACATGGTTAGTGCCTGAGCGCAGCGGTGGACCGGGGACAGGTGAATATTGCAGGTGCCGGGGCCTGAGCCAGCGGTGACACCGGCACCTGTCCCCAATAGCGCGCCGATGTCCCTGCCTGCTCAGGACACCGGCACCTGGCCCCCAGCGACGAGAGGCGAGTATGTCTTTTTTTTTTTTTTTTTTTTCTCTCATTTGCAGCGGCAGCATAAGCATAATCTATGGAGCATTTGTGGGGCATAATATATGGGGCACAATACATGGGCAGCATATGGGGCACAATCTATGGAGCATCTTGTGGGACATAATACATAGGGCATAATCTATGGAGCATCTTGTGAGGCATTATACATGGGGCAGCATATGGGGCACAATACCTGGGCAGCATATGGGGCATAATCTATGAAGCATCATATGGGGCACAATCTATGGAGCATCTTGTGGGACATAATATATGGGGCATAATCTATGGAGCATCTTGTGAGGCATAATATATGGGGCACAATCTATGGAGAAACTTGTGGGGCAGCATATGGGGCATAATCTATTTAGCATCTTGTGGAGCATAATACATGGGCAGCATATGGGGCATAATCTATGGAGCATCTTGTGAGGCATAATCTATGGGGCAGCATATGGTTGCATAATCTATGGGGCATAATATATGGGCAGCATATGGGGCATAATCTATGGAGCATTATATGGGGCATGTTTTAACCTGTCAGAATGCTCTGTTAAAAAAAAAAAAAACAGATCCGTCGCCGGGATCCGTCATTTGACGGATGCGGCGCCCATAGGCTTCCATTATAAAAAAAACGACAGACCCGTCGCTGTCTGACTTTCCGACGGAGACAAAAAACGTTGCTTTGTGCGTCGTCCCCGGCCGCCGGACACAATTTCCGACAGATCCGTCGAACGACGGATGAAACGTATGCATCGTCGCTAATACAAGTCTGTGAGAAAAAAACGGATCCTGCGGCAATCGCCAGATCCGTTTTGTTTTCTCAAAAAGCGACAGACTGTGACTGAAGGCAAAAAACTGATGTGTGGCAGAGGCCTTAGTCCCACGTTCGTTCATGAGGAGTGCACCACTTCCTAGCCCCATGGCTTCCTATGATTGACAGTTCATACCAGAGGTATACCCGCACTGCTAGCATAACGTTCTGCGCTCCTCCTTGCTGCAAGATGAGTCAGTTTTTCCTCTGCAGTATTGTAATAGAGTATGTAAAAAAGGCAAATAGAATTCTGGGATGTATTAACAGAAGCATACAGTCTATAGAGCACTTGAAGTCATTATCCTCTCTACTCCTCTTTGGTCAGACCTCATCTGGAATACTGTGTCCAGTTTTGGGCACCACATTTAAAAAAAGACATCAACAAAGTGGAGCAAGTTCAGAGAAGAGTGGCCAGAATGGTGACCGGTCTGCAAACCATGTCCATGCTATGAGGAACGGTTACAGGATTTGGGAATGTTTAGCTTGCAAAAAAGAAGACTCAGAGGAGACTTGATAGCTGTCTACAAATATCTCAAGGGCTGTCACACTGTAGAAGGATCATCTTTATTCTCATTTGCACAAGGAAAGACTTGAAGCAATGGGATGAAATTGAATGGGAAGAGGCACAGATTAGATATTCGAAAAAACTTTTTGACGGTGATCAATGAGTGGAACAGGCTGCCACGAGAGGTGGTGAGTACTCCTTCAATGGAAGTCTTCAAACAGAGGCTGGACAGACATCTGTCTGGGATGATTTAGTGAATCCTGCTTTGAGCAGGTGGTTTATACCAGATAACCCAGGAGGTCCCTTCCAACTCTACCATTCTATGATTCTATGTGCACTAATGCTGGCCAGACCTAGCAATCAAGCCAGCTGCACTCCTTGCCTAGGAGACTGGCCACTACTGATAGACTGTAACACTGGCCACTAACCTAGACAATTGGCAATAGCTGTAGAGAAGAAAAAAAGCGTCCATTCTGGACAACATTGAGGATTTTTAATAAATTACAAAGTTGTTTGCTTTAACAATCACTTTTCTGATTTTAGATTGATACACACATGATAAACATTATTCAGTGCACTAATTGTTTACATTACACGATTCTCGGCAATAAACGACCACTGACCCACAAATTGTACGATCGACTGTCCTTCAATAGCCTGTTTACACAGACCGACCCCCATTCCATATGCTAATTGAATTATCTGTAATAATTTATTCAGTGCACATAGGCCGCCATTGTTTTTGTCAGCACAAGTCCTGTCTACACAGGTCGATGCGATGACTAGAATGATGATTTTTTTTTTTATCCAGCCAAAATATTTCCTCTTACAGACTGGATGATGTTGGGATCAGGTCTGTGTGGGAGCCATATTATCACTTTCAGGCCTCTATTGTTCTTTACACTGGATATAGGGTGTATCTTTGGGGTTGTTGTGTTGCTGCAAAACCAATTTGAACCCAGATGCCTTCCTGATGGTATTACTTGGTGAAGTCTGTGAGTATTTCTGAAAGCAACACTCCAGCGTTTTTATTTCAGCACTGGACTGATGGCACTAATCTAAGTTTCCCAACCCTAGTATTATACTTGGCAGCCGCCTTTTTCACCCCTTCCGGCGCCGCCATCTTGTGATGGCAACTTCACTGACCGGAAGTCAGAGGTAACTGTCACAAGCTCTCAGTGTATGTCTTGACAGAGCCCTGTTTGGGTCTCATAAATTTATATTGACTTGAGATTTCCGTCTCGCCCTGCTGGAGCGATGCGGCAAGTCACAACCTGCAGAAGACCAACCATAGCGCCGATAACAGATGTCAGTATATTACTAGAGGCATAAAACTTAGATTTTTGGCACCACTCCAGCATTTTTTTTATTTTTTTTATTTTTATCTTTTACAGCTGTAGTGGTGTGAAAAATCTAAGTTTCATGCCTCTAGTAATATACTCGTGCTTTAACTTTGAGGACACCAAGAAATGGGCACCGTCGAAGACTGTATATGAGGTGGTCAGCCCAGGAAACACTGCATCATATGAAAACAGTGCCATTAACTCAGATCGAGCAGCAACTAGTGGTACCCAGCTACACTCATCTACTATTTGGAGAAATCTGCTCAAAAGTGATTTTTATGGATGAATCATGGCCAAAGAGCCATAACTATTACATGGAAACAAGGCGACTTAACCGTCCATGAAGACATATGAACTGGGCTGCCGAAAAATAGCAGCAGGTGCTCTGGATTGACGAGTCAAAATGTGAAACATTTGGCTGCAACAGAAGGCAACTTGTTCTCCGAAAGGCTGAAGAGCGGAAAGTGTCTTCAGGCAGCAGTAAACCAATGTTAGTGGTGGAGGTTCATTGCAAGATTGGGGCTGGATTTCATCAAATTGAGTTGGGGATTTGGTTGAGGATTGATGATGTCCTAAATGCTGAGAAATATCTTCAACGTAAAGAAGAACAAGGAGGCATGGATGTGATGATATGACCCCACAGAGGCCTGATCTAATAATAGAGTCTGTCCGGGACTATATATAGTGATCATATTTGCGCAATCCTACAGCCACAGAAGATCTATGGCTAGTTCTCCAAGATGCTTGGTACAACTTCCCTGATGAATACCTTCAAAAGCTGTGCAAGAAACAGTGTTTCCATAAGAAGATTGCAAGAGTAGTGAGGCTAGGTCTCTTCATCAAGGATTCCTAATGAACACACTTTAGGGCAGATTGGTACAGGCCATTGGTTGATGTCGAGGATAGCTATGACATCTTTCCAAAAGTTCAAAAACTTAGTAGGAGAGCAATACCACATTAGGTGTATAAAATGTGCCGCCTCTTCCCCACACTTATGGTAATTTGCAGTGGTGGATCAACCCATGTTATATAACCTACTAGGAGTCAAGTAGCATTGATGGACTGTATACATTTGGACTAGCTTGTTATTAATTGCCAGTAAAACATTGTGGCGAGGTTAAGGCCTCGCTTCAATCGTCCTCTGATAGGGTATTACTGTCCTCCATTTTGGCCTCAACCACCAATGGCAATGAGGAACATCTGCTTGGTAATTGGGTGTATAAAAAAAAAAGATCAAACCCTTGGGTCCATGGCTCCATAGACTCCCAATTAGGGTATGAGGTTATGAGAGAATTTTCATTTTCTGGGTATTTTGGGCTTGCCTTAGTTTCAGGTACATAAAGAATGTGTGTGGGGACTTGATAGAGTTGTTTACATTGAAAGGAAACAAGAACACCTTGGATAAATACGTGTGCCAGTGTGTTAACCCCTTATTTTGTGTTCTAAACTGAACATCTTGGAAATGTAGCAATTTGGGAAGACCACTGTTATGCCATGAGGGCGACTCGGCTACTGTGTCCTTAAATTTAAGTCTTTTTGGTGGCTCTGCAAACTTGAGCCACAAGTCTGTTAATTGTCAAGAAGGAACGTGAGTATTGCTCTGGTACCTCCAAAACCTCTCATAAACTCTGACGACTCAAAGAATGTGCAAAATGGTCAGAATGAGGCAAATGATTATTTGCTAACCAGTGTTGTAGAAAGCAAAGTTGCCCAGCTAAATAGTATAAGTCCATCATGGAGGAGCCCATAAGAGATATGAAGTGAGAACAAACAGATAGTTTTAAAAAATTTATGTTTATTTAATAATTAAAAATTAAAATTATAAAAACAGGACAATGGACCTCCAAATAGAGAAAAGGGGAGTTAGACGCCAGCTCCCATCATGGTGAAGTGGGCAATAAGTTGTTCATAAGTAAACAATTGTTCATATGCAAAGTTGTAAAAACTGACAATCCAAATTCACATGTACTATATGACATAATAAAGTGCAAAATGCAATAAAATACCTAAGTACAATTTTATGATGTCAGCTAAGACAATTGGTTCAAATCAAATTCAATTTGCCCACAGCCCAGAAAGGGTTAATTACAAAAGAAAAGCCCTGACACCATTGGTATGGAGAAAACCTTCCATGCTAGTCATATGTGCTAACATCATGCTGAGAAAAAAATCCTATATAATTATACTGCGGTCACTAAGGAAACCAAGCATATGGAATTGGCAGCTAAACGGTTATAGGGCAAAAACAACTTGCTCCTCAGAATACCGAGTGCTATTAGCCCTTGTGTATATATGAAGGAAATATATGCAGCTAGATTAAGGATTTACCTCAGACATGGATCTATTCCATAAGGGTAGTAGTAAAAAGCACCATGGTACATTTACCTTAAATTAGCAGGAGGGCAAGATTATCAGGAACAGTGCATAAATGAAAGCTGAGGCGCTCCCCACACAGCCCGACGAGCGCCGTTTCACAAAGTGCTTCTTCCTGGGGCGTATACAGGTCAGGTGTTGGGAGGTTATTAAGTACTAAACCCAAGGGGAGGATGTGTAAACAAGACGCAGGTCATTGGATGTCTCCTGAGCGCACATTGCCGGGTACCGCCCCTTATTGCCTAAAGGGACTTCCAGAAACCGCTCCGTGACTCCAGTGAAGTTCACTTCAGTCACATGATCGAGCGCTTCTGGAAGTCAGAGGGCACGGTCCCACTGCGCGTGCGCAACCATACCGCCGTACCTGTGGTTGTTTAAGGTAGAAACTGTAGTTAGGGGCGGGCTCTAGAGAGGAGGAGGGAGGAGAAACTAATCACCGCCGCTTTTGCTCCGCCATACTCTGTATCTTTAAAAGCTGTGGTGAAGGCTTATAGTGGCAGAATCCAATGAGGTGGGAAGATAGGAATATATACAAAAAAGGAAAAGACAGACAGAGGAAAGGCATACTATGGGGAAGGAAGAAGACTATGGGGAAATACACCAGGAAAATTAGGGACACAGTGGAGAAAGGAAAGAAAAAAAGGGGGGTGTTAAAAAAAAGAAAAACGACAAAAAAGAGGGGGGAGACTAATTCCCTACATTCAAAAAGCTGAACAAAATGTGGGCATATTGCTAATATGATTATATATGTTAAATAAATATAATGTGAAGGTAGGAACAAATTAAATAAAGGGGCGACTAATAGTGTGTGATGCTATAAAACAATATATGTGCAGGGAACGTTGGTTAAATACTGGAGCACCTAACCATAGTGCAACCATAGGCAGTGCAAATATAAATATATATAATATATAATAATTAAAAAAAATATATATCTAGGGACAGTCCAGTATTGTCCTTTATTCCAGAACACGATTTTCTCTCCTTCATAATGGATTCTTCGGACTCTTGGTAGATTCCTCCAATCTTCAGAAAAAATTCCTTCAATGGTTCAACCCATGGAAATGGCAAGGAGTAACATCAATTGACCAATTAGACATCTTAGTTCTTAAATATAAAAACACGGTAAGTATCCAAAAAAACTTTTACGCAAAACACATAAACATAATTAAAAACACCTAAAATAACACCTACAAAAACCCGATAAAAAGGATGCAATTATAGAAAGGAACTGAAGCCTTAAACCCTGAGGTGAGATGGTTTGAAGGCGATAGATCCATTTACTCTCTAGTTGAGCGAGGGTTTTGCCCAAGTCTCCACCTCATATACCCAGATTAATTTGATCAATTGCCATAAAGGTAAGTCCTTTTGGGTTAGAATTGTGATAGACCTTAAAATGTCGGAAGTATGTGAAAACAAGATAAAAAAATTTCAACGTGATCATAATGACTATGTTACAAATAAAATCTATCGTTGGCAAAGCAAGAAAACTAATTCCCTTAAAAAAGGAAAGGATAATAGCACCAACAGTAATAAAAAAAACTACGAAAAACTTTCACAATAGAAGTGCATCCGAAAGTTCGGTACCCTCAACTTCCGATAGCAACACTTCCATGAGTGATGGAGAAGGAAATAACAGCGAAATAGCAGGAAGACAGATGGCCACTAGGACTGATGCAAGACTCCCGGACATCTTTACAGGATCAAAAGCCCTCCGTAATCAGGGGGACCAATTTAAGGTAATTAATTTGTCTAGACACCAATTATCTACAACACAATTGAGTCTCCTAGAGAGAGGTCTAACATTCTCCCCGTCAAGTCCCCTGGACACCTTTGTTGCCATAAGAGACTTACACCTCTTCTCTAGAAAACTCCTCAAAAAATTTCATTCCAAAAACTATATGAATGATACGTTTTCAACAGTGGAAGAAAGGGAAGCGCTAAGGGACTTAGAAGATCTATTAGAGGAAAATACCTCGTCTCAGGTAAGCCCATTTCCGCATAATTTATTCAACAAATCTCGGAAATTTCCGGCCTTGAATACTTGTCCAGCCATAGAAATTTTTACCAAAATGGTAACTAGGGAAATTAAAAATTACCACATAGGCCTCCATGGAACTCCAACATAAATCAAGAGGAAAAACAAGCTCTGGTACATTTACAGTCTCTAAAAGACATAGTGATCAAGCCACCGGACAAAGGGGGCAATTTAGTAGTATGGCCAATAACTATGTATGAGAAACAAGCCTTTAAACTCCTAGAAGCCCCCCATTGTTACATCAAATTAACATTCAATCCCCTATCAAAATTTTAAGCTGATTTAATAGCGATTCTCCAAAAAGCCTTCGAACAGGGGATTATTACAAAAAAAATGGTGGACAGTATATCCAATTTACATCCAAAACTGCCAACTTTATATCTTATCCCCAAACTTCACAAGGACCCGAATGATCCCCCGGAAGACCTATCATCTCGGGGAATGGAAGCCTATGCGAGATTGTGTCTAGATTCATAGATTTTTATTTGAAACCGCTGGTATATACATTGCCATCATATATCCAGGACACTACCGCTGCTTTGCAAAAATTAGATCATTTGCACATTGACAACCATATGACCATGGTGACCGCAGATATAGAAGCACTATACACCTCCATTAGACATGAGGATGGATTAAAAGTCACCTGGTATCTACAATCCAGCACTCTGGACCCTGCAATGGCGGACCTTATTCTTTTACTTTTAGATTTTGTCCTAAAGCACAATATCTTTACATTTAAGGGACACACTTATCTCCAAATCCAAGGCACCGCCATGGGGGCCTCCTGTGCTCCCTCTTATGCCAACCTGTTTTTGGGGGCATGGGAGAGGGAAATTTTTCTGGGTGACTCTATACCAGATATCCAATTCATTCAAGGGTGGATGAGATATATAGACGATGTGTGGTTTATATGGGAAGGACCAAGTGACAAGCTCTCCAACCTAATGGCCAATTCAAATAACAATTTGAACATCAAATTGACCTATAATACTGGAAGAGATCTTGAATTTCTGGATCTTAAAATCCAAGTGTCTACAGAGGGGCTGATCACAACCAACCTATATAGAAAGCCTACAGCAACTAATTCATTCCTCCACGCTACATCATCACATCCACCATCCACTGTTAGAGCCATACCTATTGGACAATTTCTGAGGGCTAAACGTATTCCACAAACCAGGATTTTGAGCATCAAGCAGCCGACTTAACCAAAAGATTTTTAAATCTGGGTTATAGTAAGCGTAGCATTAAAAACGGCTATAGAAGGGCGGTGAGAACGCCGAGAGAACAACTTCTCTACTCCAACTCCAATAAACTTGACAGCCAAAATCAGGATCAAATCAGATTTATATCAACCTTCAATAACCAGTGGGAAGATATTAAATCATCTTTCAAAAAACACTGGAACATTCTAATGACTGATCCCACGCTGCGTAAAATCCTACCATCGGCACCCTCTTTTGTGGCGAAACGAAGCCGTAATCTAAAAGATCTGCTGGTACATAGCCACTATGACCCCTCTCCAGATTCTAGACATAATGACCTACCCAAGGGATTTTATACATGTGGACACTAAGGCATGTACCAACATGAAAAAATCCTTTTTCTTCACCAATGCAGATGGGTCTAGAAAATATGAGATTAGAAAACATCTAACATGCTCTTCACAAGGGGTTATATATCATGCCACCTGCCCGTGTAAATTAATATATGTGGGTCTGACTACCCGTGAATTAAAAATTCGAGTCCGTGAACATAGAAGAGATATTGAAAAGGCCAAATCTACTAATGAAATTTCCCAATTAAAAACCCTACCAAGACATTTTAAGGTCTATCACAATTCTAACCCAAAAGGACTTACCTTTAGATGGCAATTGATCAAATTAATCTGGGTATACGAGGTGGAGACTTGGGCAAAACCCTCGCTCAACTAGAGAGTAAATGGATCTATCGCCTTCAAACCATCTCACCTCGGTTTAAATGAAAATTTTGGCTTCAGTTCCTTTCTATAATTGCATCCTTTTTATCGGGTTTTTCTAGGTGTTATTTTAGGTGTTTTTAATTATGTTTATGTGTTTTGCGTAAAAAAATTTTTGGATACTTACCCTGTGTTTTTATATTTAAGAACTAAGATGTCTAATTGGTCAATTGATGTTACTCCTTGCCATTTCCATGGGTTGAACCATTGAAGGAATTTTTTCTGAAGATTGGAGGAATCTACCAAGAGTCCGAAGAATCCATTATGAAGGAGAGAAAATCGTGTTCGGGAATAAAGGACAATATTGGACTGTCCCTAGATATATATATTTTTTAATTATATATTATAATATAATATATATATATATATTTATATTTGCACTGCCTATGGTTGCACTATGGTTAGGTGCTCCAGTATTTAACCAACGTTCCCTGTTCCCTGCACATATATTGTTTTATAGCATCACACACTATTAGTCGCCCCTTTATTTAATTTGTTCCTACCTTCACATTATATTAATTTAACATATATAATCATATTAGCAATATGCCCACAATTTGTTCAGCTTTTTGAATGTAGGGAATTAGTCCCCCTCTTTTTTTCTTGTTCTTTTTTTAACACCCCCCTTTTTCCCTTTTTTTCTTTCCTTTCTCCACTGTGTCCCTAATTTTCCTGGTGTATTTCCCCATAGTCTTCTTCCTTCCCCATAGTATGCCTTTCCTCTGTCTGTCTTTTCCTTTTTTTGTATGTATTCCTATCTTCCCACCTCATTGGATTCTGCTTCGCCACTATAAGCCTTCACCACAGCTTTTACAGATACAGAGTATGGCAGAGCAAAAGCTGCGGTGACTAGTTTCTCCTCCCTCCTCTTCTCTAGATCCCGCCCCTAACTACAGTTTCTACCTTAAACAACCACAGGTACGGTGGTATGGATGCGCACTTCCAGAAGCGCTCGATCATGTGACTGAAGTGAACTTCACTGGAGTCACGGAGCGGTTTCTGGAAGTCCCTTTAGCCAATAAGGGGCGGTACCCAGTGCTGTGCGCTCAGGAGACATCCAATGACCTGCGTCTTGTTTACACATCCTCCCCTTGGGTTTAGTACTTAATAACCTCCCAACACCTGACCTGTATATGCCCCAAATATCCAAAAATGAAATAAAAAATCTTTTTGCAAAAATGCATTACCTTCATGCATTTTTGCAAAAAGATTTTTTATTTCATTTTTGGATATTTGTTTTTTTGTGCCTGTTTTTCTGTGTAATGGTCATGTGTTAATATGCATTTACATTTTGCATACACATTAACTTACTTTTTCAGTTCAGATCTAGTTTTCTCTGTATATGCCCCAGGAAGAAGCACTTTGCGAAACGGCGCTCGTCGGGCTGTGTGGGGAGCGCCTCAGCTTTCATTTATGCACTGTTCCTGATAATCTTGCCCTCCTGCTAATTTAAGGTAAATGTACCATGGTGCTTTTTACTACTACCCTTATGGAATAGATCCATGTCTGAGGTAAATCCTTAATCTAGCTGCATATATTTCCTTCATATATACACAAGGGCTAATAGCACTCGGTATTCTGAGGAGCAAATTGTTTTTGCCCTATAACCGTTTAGCTGCCAAGCCCATGTGCTTGGTTTCCTTTGTGACCGCAGTATAATTATATAGGGTTTTTTTCTCAGCATGATGTTAGCACATATGACTAGCATGGAAGGTTTTCTCCATACCAATGGTGTCAGGGCTTTTCTTTTGTAATTAACCCCTTCTGGCTGTGGGCAAATTGAATTTTATTTGAACCAATTGTCTTAGCTAACATCATATAAAATTGTACTTAGGTATTTTATTGCATTTTGCACTTTATTATGTCATATAGTACATGTGAATTTGGATTGTCAGTTTTTTCAGCTTTGCATATGAACAATTGTTTACTTATGAACAACTTATTGCCCACTTCACCATGATGGGAGCTGGTGTCTAACTCCCCTTTTCTCTATTTGGAGGTCCATTGTCCTGTTTTTATAATTGTTTTCTTTATTTTTTAATTATTAAATAAACATGAACTTTATTAAAACTATCTCTGTTCTCACTTCATATCTCTTATGGGCTCCTCCATGATTGATTTGGTTTAGTATGTAAATTTGAAGTGACTATGGCCGCTGTCACAGTAAGGACTTTGAGAATACTAAATAGTATAAGTCGTTTGGGATTGTGGCACCTGCCTCATCCCTGGGCCTCCGAAAAATATTCAGTTTCAGTTTGTGTCTGTTTGATACCTATATAAAGGATGCTGAATGGGAGTTGATCATGGACCTTTTGTGGGACTATAGAGACTGGATGTTCCAGAACATATAGGAATTTAGGGACCACTATCATTTTAATGTCATTGATTCTCCCAGCTACTGACAGAGCGAGGTCTCCCCATATTCTAATTTCTCCCTCATATGACAAAAGAGGGGATATATTTAAATCAGAGTTGCGTCAATAACTAAAGTGGGATAATATGTGTAACCTGCAGAATTCATCCCTTTCTTTCCATCCCATGGTGCTTAGTGGTAACAACATCGATTTCTTTCAGTTTATTTTTAGACCGGAGAACTGGTCAAATTCATCAATCGATCCATTACCAAAGGCAGTATAAGTCTTGGACTAGCCATTAACAGGATTAAATAATCCGCATATAACCCCAAGCAGTCCTCATGGGAACCCACTTTAATCCCTTAATACCCTGCAGTCTGATATCCTGACAGCTAGTGGTTCCATGTCAATTAAAAGGATGGTGTCAGTGGGCACCCCTGTCTGGTCCCTCTCGCCAAGGGAATCAACAAGGACATAAATCCATCAATCAGGACCATTGCTTTCGGAGATCGATACAAGACTAATTCACCTACTAAAGTCTGGTCCAAAGCCAAATTGTCGAAGGGCCTTAAGGTAGGCCCACTCTACCGATCAAAAATGAACTATCCTCGACATCAACATCCAGAGATGCCAAGGCCCAATCTTCCTGTCCTTTCCAACCCAACTGAACAATTACCTGCGCTCTATCGGATGTAGACCGACCTGGAATAAATCCTCACTGGTCTGGGTGAATAATTTTGTGAAATACTCTAGTTTATTTGCTAGAAATTTGGTAAATTTTATGCTAAGTTTTATAAGTTTAGGGGTCTATATGATGCACAATCTTCAGTAGGCTTGTCTGATTTTAGTATTACCACGATATTCGCATTGTAGAAAGATTTGAGTAGAAAGCCTTGTTTAAGTGAGGAATTGTATAGTTTGAGAAAGTGAAGGGCCAGTTGGTCTAAATATTTTAGATGGACTTTCAGCTGGAGTCCATCTGGAGCCGAAGATTTCCTTTGCGCCATCCCTCTCGCTGTTTCCATTATCTCTTCTTCATTAGCAGGAGACTCTAGGACTGCAGTGAGATTTATACAGTCCAGATATTTCTCTAGAGTCTCCTCGATAATCAACTCGAGTGGAGTATAGGTCCTGATAGAAGTCAGAAAACACAGAATCTCACAAGGACCAGATAGCCCCACCACCACCCCGGGATCATTAACCTAAAGAATCAGAAGAGAGGCATTATTACCAACCAACAAAGTTCACATTGTGAAGTGGGTCTCCCATACTATTTTCCTATGCATTGAATGGAGGGCCTGCCCCAAAATTGGTCAAACAAAAATACCACTTTGAAGAGACGTGTATGAAGTCCTTCGAAAAATCAGTTTCCATTACAAAGTAGCGGGTCTCATATACTTGTAATGGTCACACACTAAGTGCATTGACTTAACCCCCTTAACGACCGCCGATACGCCTTCTAACGGCGGTAGTTAAGGGTACTTAAACCACAGCACCGTAACGGCGCTGTGGAAAAAGTGTATAGCGCTCCCCACAGTCGGATTTTCTCGGGGTCTCGGTTGCCGGGGGTAGCCGAGACCCCAGAGAACATGATTCAGGTCGGTTTTTACCGACCCCGGTGTTGCGATCGCCGTTATAGGGTTAATAACGGCGATCGCAACAAAAAAAAATCTTATGTGCCATTTAATTTCTCCTCTGATGTGATCGGACATCAAAGGAGAGAGAAATAGGGTCCCCGATCCCCCCTTTGTGTCTCTGGAGTTTCTAGGGCCCTCCTGAGTCCCCCGGTGCCGCCGCCATGCTTCAATGGCTAGACAATGGCATGCGCAGTGTGCCCGCCGTGATGTGCCGGGGGGGTTGGGTGATTTTCTCCGGGGTCTCGGCTGCCGGGGGTAGCCGAGACCCCAGAGAACATAATTAGGGTCCCCCACAGTCCCCCCGCTTTTGCGATCGCCGTTATTAACCATATAACAGCGATCGCAAAAGAAATAAAAAATCTGCGATCCTGCATGTAATTTCTCTCCCCTCTGATGTGATCGCACATCAGAGGGGAGAGAAATAGGGTCCCCGGTACCCCGATCCCCCCGGTACCTCCCGGTGTCCCCTCTGTCCTCCAGCAGCTCCTGGCTCTTCTCCCTGTAAAAGAAAATGGCGGGCGCATGCGCTGTGCGCCCGCCAAATCTGCCTGCTGGCAAATTCATTCATTCTCTAAGAGTACATTTTGATCACTGTGATACACTATCACAGTGATCAAAATACATAAACCCCCCTTTATCACCCCCTTAGTTAGGGACATATAATAAAATATAGAAATTGTATTTATTTTCATTTTTCCGTTAGGTCTAGGGTTAGGGTTACAATGAGGGTTAGGGATACAATTAGGGTTAGGGTTGGAGCTAGAATTGAGGGGTTTCCACTATTTAGGCACATCAGGGGGTCTCCAAACACGACGTGGCGTTCAAAAAGTCAAATGGCACTCCCTCCCTTCCGAGCCCTGCCGTGCGCCCAAACAGTGGTTTACCCCAACATATGGGGTATCGGCGTACTCAGGAAAAATTGCACAACAACTTTTGGGGTCCAATTTCTCCTGTTACTCTTGGGAAAATAAAAAAATAGCGGGCTAAAAAATCATTTTTGTGGAAAAAAATGATTTTTTATTTTCACGGCTCTACGTTATAAACTTCTGTGAAGCACTTGGAGGTTCAAAGTGCTCACCACACATCTAGATAAGTTCCTTAAGGGGTCTAGTTTCCAAAATGGGGTCACTTGTTGGGGGTTTCCAATGTTTAGGCACATCAGGGGCTCTCTAAACGCGACATGGCGCCCAGACAATTCTGCGTTGAAAAAGTCAAACGGCGCTCCTTCCCTTGCGACCTCTGCCGTGCGCCCAAAAAGTGGTTTACCCCCACATATGGGGTATCGGTATATTCAGGAGAAATTGCACAACAAATTTTGTGGTTTATTTTTTCTTTTAACACTTGTGAAAATAAAAAAAATTGGTTCTGAAGTAAAGTTTTTGCAAAAAAAGTTAAATGTTAATTTTTTCCTTCCACATTGCTTCAGTTCCTGTGAAGCACGTAAAGGGTTAATAAACTTCTTGAATGCAGTTTTAAGCACCTTGAGGGGTGCAGTTTTTAGAATGGTGTCACTTTTGGGTATTTTCTACCATATAGACCCCTCAAAGTGACTTCAAATGTGATGTGGTCCCTAAACAAAAAATGGTGTTGTAAAAATTAGAAATCGCTGGTCAACTTTTAACCCTTTTAACTTCGTAACAAAAAAAAATTTGTTCCCAAAATTGAGCTGATGTAAAGTAGACATGTGGGAAATGTTATTTATTAAGAAATTTGTGTGACATATGTCTCTGATTTAAGGGCATAAAAATTTAAAGTTTGAAAATTGCTAAATATTCAATATTTTCACCATATTTCCGTTTTTTTCATAAATAAACGCAAGTCATAAAAAAAAATTTTTTACCACTAACGTGAAGTACAATATGTCACGAAAAAACATTCTCAGAATCAGCGGGATTCGTTAAAGCGTTCCAGAGTTATAACGTCATAAAGTGACAGTGGACAGAATTGTAAAAATTGGCCCGGTCATTAACCCCTTCACCCCCAAGGGTGGTTTGCACGTTAATGACCAGGCCAATTTTTACAATTCTGACCACTGTCTCTTTATGAGGTTATAACTCTGGAACGCTTCAACGGATCTTCGCGATTCTGAGATTGTTTTCTCGTGACATATTGTACTTCACGTTAGAAGTATAATTTCTTCGATATAACTTGCGTTTATTTTTGAAAAAAACACAAATATGGCGAAAATTGTGAAAATTTTGCAATTTTCAAACTTTGAATTTTTTTCCCTTAAAACAGAGATATATGTCACACAAAATAGTTAAGAAATAACATTTCCCACATGTCTACTTTACATCAGCACAATTTTGGAACCAACATTTTTTTTTGTTAGGAAATTATAAGGGTTAAAAGTTGACCAGTGATTTCTCATTATTACAACAAAATTTACAAAGCCATTTTTTTAGGGACCACCTCACATTTGAAGTCACTTTGACGGGTCTATATAGCAGAAAATACCCAAAAGTGACACCATTCTAAAAACTTCACCCCTCAAGGTACTCAAAACCACATTCAAGAAGTTTATTAACCTTTCAGGTGCTTCACAGGAGCTGAAGCAACGTGGAAGGAAAAAATTAATATTTAACTTTTTAGCCACAAAAA
Source organism: Oophaga sylvatica (assembly GCA_033576555.1). Taxonomy (NCBI): domain Eukaryota; kingdom Metazoa; phylum Chordata; class Amphibia; order Anura; family Dendrobatidae; genus Oophaga; species Oophaga sylvatica. The sequence goes on along the minus strand of JARQOD010000002.1, from coordinate 63,548,225 downwards.
TGATCTTTTACAAACTTTTTTTTATTTTGACAAGGGTAAAAGGAGAAAATGGGCAGATAAAGTTGTTGTGCAATTTCTCCTGAGTACGCCAATACCCTATATGTGGGGGAAAACCACTGTTTGGGCACACGGCAGAGCTCGTAAGAGAAGGAGCGCCGTTTGACTTTTTCAAACTAAAATTGTCTGGAGTTGAGATTGGACGCCATGTCGTGTTTGGAGAGCCCCTGATACGCCTAAACAGTGGAAACCCCCCACAAGTGACACCATTTTGGAAACTAGACCCCCTAAGGAACTTATCTAGATCTGTTGTGAGCACTTTGAACCCCAAAGTGTTTCACAAAAGTTTATAATGCCTGGGTGTGAAGAAAAAAAAAAAAAAAAAAAAACAATTTTCCACAAAAATGATTTTTTAGTCCCAAATTTTTGATTTTTCCCAAGGAAATTGGACCCCAAAAGTTGTTGTCCAATTTGTCCTGAGTACGCTGATACCCCATATGTGGGGGGGGGAAACTGTTTGGGCGCACGGCAGGGCTTGGAAAGGAAGCAGTAACGTTTTGGAATGCAAACATTGATGGGGGTCATGTTCCGTTTGTAGTGCCCCAGATGAGCCTAAACAGTGGAAACCCCCCACAAGTAACCCCATTTTGGAAGCTAGACCCCCTAAGGAACTTATCTAGATCTTTGGTGAGCACTTTGAACCCCCAAGTGCTTCACACAAGTTTATAATGCCCGGGCATGAAAATAAAAAATCCTATTTTTTTCCCACAAAAATTATCTCTTAGTCACTAATTTTTTATTTTCCCATAGGTAACAGGAGAAATTGGACCTCAAAAGTTGTTGTCCAATTTGTCCTGAGTACGCTGATACCCCATATGTGGGGGGGAACCACTGTTTGGGCGCATGGCAGAGCTCGGAATGGAAGGAGCACCATTTGACTTTTTCCAACCAAAATTGGCTGGAATTGAGATTGGACGCCATGTTGCATTTGGAGAGTCCCTGATGTGCCTAAACAGTGGAAACCCCCACAAGTGACCCCATTTGGGAAACTAGACCCCCTAAGGAACTTATCTAGATCTTTGGTGAGCAATTTGAACCCCCAAGTGCTTCACACAAGTTTATAACGTAGAGCCGTAAAATTAAAAAATCATATTTTTTCCACAAAATTGATCTTTTCACCACAATTTTTATTTTCCCAAGGGTAACAAGACTCCAAAAGTTATTGTGCAATTTGTCCTGAGTACGCTGATACCCCATATGTGGGGGTAAACCACTGTTTGGGTGCATGGCAGAGTTTGGAAGGGAAGGAGCGCCGTTTGACTTTTTCAACGCAGAATTGGCTGGATGCCATGTCGTGTTTGGAGAGCTCCTGATCTGCCTAAACAGTGGAAACCCCCCACAAATGACACCATTTTGGAAACTAGACCCCTCAAGGAACTTGTCTAGATGTGTGGTGGGCACTTTGAACCCCAAAGTGCTTCACAGAAGTTTATAACGTACAGCCGTAAAATAAAAAATCCTTTTTTTTTGTTTACAAAAATGATTTTTTCGTCCCCAATATTTTATTTTCACAAGGGTAACAGGAGAAATTGGACCCCAAAAGTTGTTGTCCAATTTGTCCTGAGTACGCTGATACCCAATATGTGGGAGTAAACTACTGTATGGGCGCACGTCTTGGCTCGGAAGGGAAGTAGTGACGTTTTGGATTGCAGACTTTGATGGAATGGTCTGGGGGCGTCATGTCGCATTTGGAGAGCCCTGATGTGCCTAAACAGTGGAAACCCCCCACAAGTGACCCCATTTTGGAAAATAGACCCCACAAGGAACTTATCTAGAAGTATGTTGAGCATTTTGAACCCCGAAGTGCTTCACAGAAGTTTATAACGTACAGCTGTAAAAATAAAAAATCCTTTTTTTTACAAAAATGATTTTTTCGCCCCCAATATTTTATTTTCACAAGGGTAACAGTAGAAATTGGACCCCAAAAGTTTTTGTCCAATTTGTCCTGAGTACGCTGATACCCAACATGTGTGAGAAAACGACTGTATGGGTGCACGTCTGGGCTCGGAAGGGTCTGGGGGTATCATGTCGCATTTGGAGAGCCCCTGATGCGCCTAAACAGTGGAAACCCCCCACAAGTGACCCCATTTTGGAAAATAGACCCCACAAGGAACTTATCTAGAAGTGTGGTGAGCGCTATGAAGCCCCAAGTGCTTCACAGAAAATTTATAACGTACAGCCGTAAAAACAAAAAAAATCATTTTTTTTTTTTTACAAAAATGATTTTGTCGCCCCCAGTTTTTTATTTTCCCTAAGGTAACAGAAGAAATAGAACAAATTGCACAATAACTTTTGTGGTCCAGAGTACGCTGATACCCCATATGCGGGGGTAAACTACTTTTTGGGCGCATGGCAGAGCTCAGAAGTGAAGGAGCACCGTTTGACTTTTTCAACGCAGAATTGGCTGGAATTGAGATCAGACGCCATGTCACATGTGGAGAGCCCCTGATGTGCCTAAACAGCAGAAACCCCCCAATTCTAACTCCAACCCTAACTCCAACACACCCCTAACCCTAGTCCCAACCCTAACCACAAACCTAACCCTAACACACCCCTAACCCTAATCCTAACGTTAGCGCCAACCCTAACCCTAACTTTAGCCGCAACCCTAACCCTAATGGGAAAATGAAAATAAATACTTTTTTTTAATTTTATTATTTTTCCCTAACTAAGGGGGTGATAAAGGGGGGTTTGATTTACTATTTATAGCGGGTTTTTGTGATTGGCAGCTGTCACGCTAAAAAACGCTTTTTATTGCAAAAAGTAGTTTTTTGCATCACCACATTTTGAGAGCTATAATTTTTGCATATTTTGGCCCACAGAGTCATGTGAGGTCTTATTTTTTGCGGGACGAGGTGACGTTTTTATTGGTACCATTTTTGAGCACGTGACATTTTTTGATCGCTTTTTATTTCGATTTTTGGGAGGTTAAAATGAACAAAAATCAGCAATTCATGAATTTCTTTTGGGGGGGCGTTTATACCGTTCCGCGTGTGGTAAAATTGATAATGCAGTTTTATTCTTCGGGTCAGTACGATTATGGCGATACCTCATTTATATCATTTTTTTGTGTTTTGGCGCTTTTATAGAATAAAAACAATTTTATATAAAAAATCATTATTTTTGCATCGCTTTATTCTGCGAGCTATAACTTTTTTATTTTTTCGCTGACGATGCTGTATGACGGCTCGTTTTTTGCGGGACAAGATGACGTTTTCAGCGGTACCATGTTTATTTATATCGGTCTTTTTGATCGCGTGTTATTCCACTTTTTGTTCGGCGGTATGATGATAAAGCATTGATTTTTTGCTTAGTTTTTTTTTTTTTTCAAGGGGTTCACTAAAGGGGTTAACTAGTGGGACAGTTTTAAAGGGGGGTCGTTACGGACGTGGCGATGCCAAATATGTGTACTTTTATTGTTTTGTTTATTTTATTTACAGGAAGAAATGAATTTATTGGGGAATATTTTTTTTTTTTTATGATTTTTTTTACCACTTTTTATTTTTATTTTTTTTACTTTTTTACTTTGTCCCAGGGTGGGACATCACTGTATTTTAGCAGATCGCTGGTGTGACAGTGTGCACAGCACTCTGTCACACTAGCGATCGCTCTGGCATCGCTGCAGGCTTCCTCAGCGCCTGCTCTCAGCAGGCACTGAGGAAGCCGCCTCCCTGCAGGACCCAGGCGCCATCTTGGATCCGGGGACCTGGAGGGAGGACGGACCCTCGGAACAGCGCGACACATCGCGCTGCTCTGAGGGTCTCAGGGGAGCGCGCCGGGAGCCCCCACCCTGCGCGATCCTCCCCTGTGCCCCGGGGATACCGCGATCATGTTTGATCGCGGTGTGCCAGGGGTTAATGTGCCTGGAGCGGTCCGTGACCGCTCCTGACACATAGTGCTGGGTGTCAGCTGTGATATACAGCTGACACCCGGCCGCGATCAGCTACGCTCCCCCCGGGAGCGCTGCTGCTCGCATATGACGTACTATTCCGTCCATGGGAATTAGGTCCAGGGTCACATGGACGGAATAGTACGTCTGATGGCAGAGAGGGGTTAAGCTGCAAAATGGCTCTGTCACTAAGGCCCCTTTCACACATCCGTTTTGTGCCGTTAGGCTCAATCCGTCCAAAAACGGCAAGGACGGATCCGGTGCAGATTTTGAAAGAAACTGATGCAACATCAGGTTTTTTGCCGGATCCATCCTGAACTTTTCAACCTGGAAATGCTTGTTACGCATGTCCGGACCGAGGAGAGAGACCTTGGTTTCCAGAATCCGGATCAGTCTTTTGCCGGATTGCACAAAAGACTGATCCGGCACCATAGACTTGTATTGTTTGCGCCCGCCGGATGCGCCGCTTCAGGCGCTATCCGGTGGGTGCGGCAGAAAAAAAAACGTTGCAGTGACCGTTTTGTCCGGCCGCCGGAATGTACATTTTCGCGGGATCCGTAAAAAAACGGATGCAATGCAATGACATCCAGCGCTAATGCTAGTCTGACAAAAAACGCATCCGGCGGTTTAAAAAACCGGATTCGTTTTTTTTTTAAAAGCGCCGGATCGCGCCTGACAGCAAAAAATGGATGTGTGAAAGAGGCCTAAGGGGTTAAAAACATTTTCCCCTGGGGTGGGGCACATCAACCGACTGTGTAAATATTTGTAGTTACGGACATCCTAAACACCCTGGCAAAACAATATAGTGGCTGTTTCATCACGGAACACGGTCACCCTGGTGATCTAGGGGTGGTGTAGGAAGAAACGTGGAGTATGGCCTGCGAAAAAGGTCTTCCCAGTGTAAAGGAGCGGGTCTCCTATACTTGTAATGGCCATACACTAAGTGCATAGGCTGAAAAACATTTTCTCCTGGGGTGGGGCACATCAACCGACTGTAAATATTTGTAGTTATGGACATCCTAAACACCCTTGCAAAACAATGTAATGGCTGTATCATCACGGAACACGGTCACCCTGGTAATCCAGGGGTTGGAGTATGGCCTGTGAAAAAGGTCTTCCCAGTTTAAAAGATAGGGTCTCCTATACTTGTAATGGCCATACACTAAGTGCATAGGCTGTAAAACATTTTCCCCTGGGGGGGTAACACCTTAACATAGAGTTTAAACATTTTTTTGAACGGGCATCAAAACACCCTTGAAAAAAATTCTACTGGCTGTTGCATCACAGACCACGGTCACCCTCGTGTTCTAGTAGTGGTGGAGGATGAGGAGGAAGATAGTAACACCAAATAGCCAAAGTCAGGAAGCGTATACCCATGTGTGGGTGTGAAGAGGTGCATGGAAATACACCTCCCAAAAAAATATACTGCATTAAAGGTTATTTTTCGCTTTTCTTATTCGGTGGTGTACAGAAGTCTGCCCGAATCCATGCCTTGTTCATTTTTATAAGAGTCAGCCGGTCAGCATTTTCCGTTGACAGGCGGATGCGCTTATCAGTTATTATTCCACCAGCGGCACTAAAAACACGCTCTGACAAAGCTTTAGCTTCAGGGCCGGCCAGGACCTCCAAGACGTGGAGAGCCAGTTCATGCCACGTGTCCAGCTTGGATACCTAATAATTAAAAGGCACAGAGGAATCACAGAAGATGTTGGTACGGTCAGCAAGGTACTCCTTCAACATCTTCCCAAATTTTCCAGACCTTGTGAGACTACCCTTCGACTCTGGGCCAGGGCGATGGGAGAGTCTGAGAATTGTGTCCCAGTACTTTGACAGTGTTCCCCTGCCTCTGCTGGATTGTAGTTGGGTCTCTCTCACCTCTACTCCTTGGTTGTACAACCAACTGTGACCTCTGCCGCCAGCAGTTTCAGATGGGAATTTTTTCAGTAATTTCGCAACAATGGCCCTCTGGTACTGCATCATTTTAATACACCTATCTGACTCTGGAATAAGAGATTGAAAGTTCTCGTTGTAGCGTGGGTCTAGAAGTGTCTCAACCAGTACTGAGTGTCAGCACAAATTTTGATAATGCGAGGGTCAAGGGAAAGGCAGCGCAACATAAAGTTTGCTATGCCTGCCAGACTGATAACTGGCAAGCCTTCCGTGTCCTCACCAACAGGACGACTGACCATGCTGTCCTCCCTGTCCTCAGGCCAGCCACGCTGAACAGACGGTATGACAGTTGTGCTTCTATCGTCTATAGTGCAGGAATGAAGCTCCTGTTACTCCTCTTCCTCATTGTGAACCAATCCACGTTGGGATGACATGAGGCTGGGCTGTGTGTAATCAACCTGTATGGTTCCTTGCTCCATCTCCTCATGCTCCGCCTGCAATGCATACTCTTTGATTGTGGGTAGGGTTGAGCATTCCGATACCGAAACCCGGTTCCGATACCTGAAATCCAATGTAAGTCTATGGGAACAAAATATCGGAATATTTTTACTTCCGATATTTTGTTCCCATAGACTTACATTGGATTTCAGGTATCGGAACCGGTTTTCGGTATCGGAATGCTCAACCCTAATTGTGGGCAGAGAGCTTTTCAGAATAGAGAAGCGGGATGGTGATGCTAATTTTGAAGTCATCGCCGCTCACCATCTTGGTGGACTCCTCAAAGTTTTGTAGGGTGGTACATACAGTGCCTTGCGAAAGTTTTTGGCCCCCTGAAACTTTTCAACCTTTTCCCACATATCATGCTTCAAACATAAAGATACCAAATGTAAATTCTTGGTGAAGAATCAACAACAAGTTGGACACAATTGTGAAGTTGAACAAAATTTATTGGTTATTTTAAATTTTTGTGGAAATACAAAAACTGAAAAGTGGGGCGTGCAATATTATTCGGCCCCTTTCAGTGCAGCAAACGCACTCCAGAAGTTCATTGTGGATCTCTGAATGATCCAATGTTGTCCTAAATGACTAATGATGATAAATATAATCCACCTGAGTGTAATCAAGTCTCCTTATAAATGCACCTGCTCTGTGATAGTCACAGGGTTCTGTTTGACGCACAGAGAGCATCATGCAGACCAAGGAACACAACAGGAAGGTCCATGATACTGTTGTGGAGAAGTTTACAGCTGGATTTGGATACAAAATGATTTCCAAAACTTTAAACATCCCAAGGAACACTGTGCAAGCGATCATTGAAATAGGAGTATCAAACCACTGCAAATCTACCAAGACCCGGCCGTCCCTCTAAACTTTCATCTCAAACAAGGAGAAGACTGATCAGAGATGCAGCCAAGAGGCCCATGATCTCTCTGGATAAACTGCAGAGATCTACAGCTGAGGTGGGACAGTCTGTCCATAGGACAACAATCAGTCGTACACTGCACAAATCTGGCCTTTATGGAAGAAGCCATTTCTCAAAGATATCCATAAAAAGTGTTGTTTAACCCCTTCACCCCCAAGGGTGGTTTGCACGTTAATGACCGGGCCAATTTTTACAATTCTGACCACTGTCTCTTTATGAGGTTATAACTCTGGAACACTTCAACGGATCTTCGCGATTCTGAGAAGGTTTTCTCGTGACACATTGTACTTCACGTTATTGGTAAAATTTCTTCGATATAATTTGCGTTTATTTTTGAAAAAAATGCAAATATGGCAAAATTTAGAAAATTTTGCAATTTTCAAACTTTGAATTTTTATTCCCTTTAAACAGAGAAATATGTCAACAAAAATAGTTAAGAAATAACATTTCCCACATGTCTACTTTACATCAGCACAATTTTGGAATCAAAATTTTTTTTCTTAGGAAATTATGAGGGTTAAAAGTTGACCAGCGATTTCTCATTTTTACAACAAAATTTACAAAACCATTTTTTTTAGGGACCACCTCATATTTGAAGTCACTTTGAGGGTCTATATAGCAGAAAATATCCAAAAGTGACACTATTCTAAAAACTGCACCCCTCAAGGTACTCAAAACCATATTCAAGAAGTTTATTAACCTTTCAGGTGCTTCACAGGAGCTGAAGCAACGTGGAAGGAAAAAATTAATATTTAACTTTTTAGCCACAAAAATGATCTTTTACAAACTTTTTTTTTATTTTCACAAGGGTAAAAGAAGAAAATGGACAGATAAAGTTGTTGTGCAATTTCTCCTGAGTACGCCAATACCCCATAAGTGGGGGAAAACCACTGTCTGTGCGCACAGCAGAGCTCATAAGGGAAGGAGCGCCGTTTGACTTTTTCAAGCTAAAATTGGCTGGAATTGAGATTGGATGCCATGTCGCGTTTGGAGAGCCCCTGATGCGCCTAAACAGTGGAAACCCCCCACAAGTGACACCATTTTGGAAACTAGACCCCCTAAGGAACTTATCTAGACCTGTTGTGAGCACTTTGAACCCCCAAGTGTTTCACAAAAGTTTATAATGCCTGGGTGTGAAAAAAAGAAACAATTTTCCACAAAAATGATTTTTTAGTCCCAAATTTTTGATTTTTTCCCAAGGAAATTGGACCCCAAAAGTTGTTGTCCAATTTGTCCTGAGTACGCTGATACCCAATATGTGGGGGGGGAAACTGTTTGGGCGCACGGCAGGGCTTAGAAAGGAAGTAGTAACGTTTTGGAATGCAGACGTTGATGGGGGTCATGTTCCGTTTGCAGTGCCCCAGATGAGCCTAAACAGTAAAAAAAATACCCACAAGTGACCACATTTTCGAAACTAGACCCCCTAAGGAACTTATCTAGAGCTTTGCTGAGTACTTTGAACCCCCAAGTGCTTCACACAAGTTTATAATGCCCGGGCATGAAAATAAAAAATCCTATTTTTTTCCCACAAAAATTATTTTTAGTCACTAATTTTTTATTTTCCCAAGTGTAACAGGAGAAATTGGACTACAAAAGTTGTTGTCCAATTTGTCCTGAGTACGCTGATACCCCATATGTGGGGGGGAACCACTGTTTGGGCGCACGGCAGAGCTCGGAATGGAAGGAGCACCATTTGACTTTTTCCAACCAAAATTGGCTGGAATTGAGATTGGACGCCATGTTGCATTTGGAGAGCCCCTGATGTGCCTAAACAGTGGAAACCCCCCACAAGTGACCCCATTTGGGAAACTAGACCCCCTAAGGAACTTATCTAGATCTTTGGTGAGCAATTTGAACCCCCAAGTGCTTCACACAAGTTTATAAAGTAGAGCCGTAAAATTAAAAAATCATATTTTTTCCACAAAAATGATCTTTTCACCCCAATTTTTATTTTCCCAAGGGTAACAAGACTCCAAAAGTTATTGTGCAATTTGTCCTGAGTACGCTGATACCCCATATGTGGGGGTAAACCACTGTTTGGGTGCATGGCAGAGTTTGGAAGGGAAGGAGCGCCGTTTGACTTTTTCAACGCAGAATTGGCTGGATGCCATGTCGTATTTGGAGAGCTCCTGATCTGCCTAAACAGTGGAAACCCCTGACAAATGACACCATTTTGGAAACTAGACCCCTCAAGGAACTTATCTAGATGTGTGGTGAGCACTTTGAACCCCCAAGTGCTTCACAGAAGTTTATAACGTACAGCCGTAAAAATAAAAAATATTTTTTTTTTGCAAAAATTATTTTTTTGCCCCAATATTTTATTTTCACAAGGGTAACAGGAGAAATTGGACCCCAAAAGTTGTTGTCCAATTTGTCCTGAGTACGCGGATACCCAATATGTGGGAGAAAACTACTGTATGGGTACACGTTGGGGCTCGGAAGGGAAGTAGTGACGTTTTGGATTGTAGACTTTGATGGAATGGTCTGGGGGCGTCATGTCGCATTTGGAGAGCCCCTGATGCGCCTAAACAGTGGAAACCCCCCACAAGTGACCCCATTTTGGAAAATAGACCCCACAAGGAACTTATCTAGATGTGTGGTGAGCGCTATGAAGCCCCAAGTGCTTCACAGAAGTTTATAACGTACAGCCGTAAAAACAAAAAAAATAATTTTTTTGGGGAAAAATGATATTTTTGCCGTCCAGTTTTTTATTTTCCCAAGGGTGACAGAAGAAATCGGACAAATTGCACAATAACTATTGGGGTCCAGAGTATGCTGATACCCCATGTGGGAGTAAACTACTGTTTGGGCGCATTGCAGAGCTCAGAAGGGAAGGAGCACCGTTTGACTTTTTCAACGCAGAATTGGCTGGAATTGAGATCAGACGCCATGTCACATTTGGAGAGCCCCTGATGTGCCTAAACAGCGGAAACCCCCCAATTCTAACTCCAACCCTAACCCCAACACATCCCTAACCCTAGTCCCAACCCTAACCACAAACCTAACCCTAACACACCCCTAACCCTAATCCCAACCATAACCCTAATACTAACTTTAGCGCCAACCCTAACTTTAGCCGCAACCCTAACCTTAACCCTAACCCTAATGGAAAAATGGAAATAAATACATTTTTTTAATTTTATTATTTTTCCCTAACTAAGGGGGTGATAAAGGGGTTTTGATTTACTATTTATAGCGGGTTTTTATGATTGGCAGCTGTCACGCTAAAAGACGCTTTTTATTGCAAAAAATAGTTTTTTGCATCGCCACATATTGAGAGCTATAATTTTTGCATATTTTGGCCCACAGAGTCATGTGAGGTCTTATTTTTTGCGGTACGAGTTGACGTTTTTATTGGTACCATTTTTGAGCACGTGACATTTTTTGATCGCTTTTTATTTAGATTTTTGGGAGGTTAGAATGAACAAAAATCAGCAATTCATGAATTTCTTTTGAGGGAGGCGTTTATACCGTTCCGCGTGTGGTAAAATTGATAAAGCAGTTTTATTCTTCGGGTCAGTACGATTACGGCGATACCTCATTTATATCATTTTTTTATGTTTTGGCGCTTTTATAGAATAAAAACAATTTTATATAAAAAATTATTATTTTTGCATCGCTTTATTCTGCGAGCTATAACTTTTTTATTTTTTCGCTGATGATGCTGTATGGCGGCTCGTTTTTTGCGGAACAAGATGACGTTTTCAGCGGTACCATGTTTATTTATATCGGTCTTTTTGATCGCGTGTTATTCCACTTTTTGTTCAGTGGTATGATGATAAAGCACTGATTTTTTTTTTTTTTTTTAAGGGGTTCACAAAAGGGGTTAACTAGTGGGACAGTTTTATAGGGGGGTCATTACGGACGCGGCGATACCAAATATGTGTACTTTTATTGTTTTATTTACAGGAAGAAATGAATTTATTGGGGAATTTTTTTTTTTTTTTATTTATTTTGGAATTTTTTTTTACACATGTTTATTTTTATTTTTTTTTACTTTTTTACATTGTCCCAGGGTGGGACATCACTGTAAAATGTCAGATCGCTGGTCTCACAGTGTGCACAGCACTCTGTGAGACCAGCGATCTCACAGGCAGTTCTGCAGGCTTCTCAGGCCTCCCTGCAGGACCCGGCGGCCATCTTGGACCCGGGTCCTGGGAGGGAGGAAGCCCTCAGATTGCGCTGTTCTGAGGGTCTCAGGGGAGCTCGCAGGGAGCCCTCTCCCTGCGCGATGCTCCCCTGTGCCCCCGGTTCACCGCGATCATGTTTGATCGCGGTGTGCCAGGGGTTAATGTGCCGTGAGTGGTCCGTGACCGCTCCTGGCACACAGTCCCGGGTGTCAGCTGTGATAATCAGCTGACACCCGGCGGCGATTAGCTGCGCTCCCCCCGGGAGCGCAGCTGATCGATATGATGTACTATCCCGTCCATGGTCAGATTGTCACGGGTTTCATGGACGGGATAGTACGTCGGATGTCAGAGAGGGGTTAAAGTTTGCAACAAGCCTCCTGGGAGACACAGCAAACATGTGGAAGAAAGTGCTCTGGTCCGATGAAACCAAAATTGAACTTTTTGGCAACAATGCCAAACGATGTTTGGCGTAAAGGCAACACAGCTCATCACCCTGAACACACCATCCCACTGTCAAACATGGTGGTGGTAGCATCATGGTTTGGGCCAGCTTTTCTTCAGCAGGGACAGGAAAGATGGATGGAGCCAAATACAGGACCATTCTTGAAGAAAACCTGTTGGAGTCTGCAAAAGACCGGAGACGGGGACGGAGATTTGTCTTTAAACAAGACAATGATCCCAAACATAAAGCAAAATCTACAATGGAATGGTTCACAAATAAACGTATCCAGGTGTTAGAATGGCCAAGTCGAGACCTGAATCCAATCGAGAATCTGTGAAAAAAGTTGAAAACTGCTGTTCACAAACGATCTCCATCCAGCCTCACTGAGCTCGAGCTGTTTGCCAAGGATGAATGGGCAAGAATTTCAGTCTCTCGATGTACAAAACTGATAGAGACATACCCTAAGCGACTTGCAGCTGTAATCGCAGCAAAAGGTGGCACAACAAAGTATTAAGTTAAATGTCCGAATAATATTGCACGCCCCACTTTTCAAATTTTTGTATTTCCACAAAAATTTAAAATAACCAACAAATTTCGTTCAACTTCACAATTGTGTCCCACTTGTTGTTGATTCTTCACCAAAAATTTACATTTGGTATCTTTATGTTTGAAGCATGATATGTGGGAAAAGGTTGGAAAGTTTCAGGGGGCCAAAAACTTTCGCAAGGCACTGTATGTACTATCCTACAAAACTTTGAGGAGTCCACCAAGATGGTGAGCGGCGATGACTTCATAATTAGCATCACCATCCCGCTTCTCTGTATTCTGAAAAGCTCTCTGCCCACAATCAAAGAGTATGCATTGCAGGCGGAGCATGAGGAGATGGAGCAAGGAACCATACAGGGTGATTACACACAGCCCAGCCTCATGTCATCCCAACGTGGATTGGTTGACAATGAGGAAGAGGAGGAAGACAGCAGCTTCAGGTGGCCGAATACTTTCGCAAGGCACTGTATGTCTGACATCCATGTCCACTCCTGATGTCTTATGTGTGGAGTCTGAACTGAATACCGACGCTCTTGTTGATGCTGGTACTCAACAACGGCCCTCTTCTGCTCACAATCCTTTCCAGCATATGCAGTGTAGAGTTCCAATGCGTGGGGACATCACACACCAGTCGGTGAGCCGGAAGCTGCAAACGCTGCTGAAGCACGGAAAGATCGGCTGAAGCTGTAGCTGACTTTCTAAAATGGGCACACAGACGGCGCACTTTCACATGCAGATCTGGCAGCTCTGGGTAGGTTTTGAGAAACCGCTGAACCACCAGGTTAAGCGCATGGGCCAGGCATGGTACGTGTGTGAGCTCGCCTTGCCTCAGAGCCCCCACCAGGTTACGGCCATTGTCACACAACACCATGCCTGGCTGTAGGTTCAGCGGTGTAAGCCACATATCTGCCTGCTCTTTCAGAGCTATCCTCAACTCTTCAGCATTGTGAGGTTTGTCAGCTAAGCATATTAGCTTCAGCACAGCCTGTTGATGCTTGGCTGAGGCAGTGCTGCAGTGCTTCCAGCTTGCGACTGATGTGGTCATTTCAGTGATGCAGGCTGAAGAGGAGGATGAAGTGCAGGAGCTGTAGACTGTGGGCGCAACCCTGATTGAGCTAGGGCCCCAATCCTCGGCATTGGTAGGATGTGTACCATGCCAAGGTCAGACTGGGTCCCGGCTTCCACTATGTTAACCCTGTGTGCCGTCAGCGAGATGTACCGTCCCTACCCAGAAGCACGTGTCCTTGGTTAAGTGTACTTTCTCTGTATCTGCATTGTTGAGGGCACAGATAATGTTGTGGGACATGTGCTTGTGTAATGCCGGGATGGCACTCCGGAAAAAATAGTGTCGGCTGCGGACAGAGTACCTTGGGACGGCCGCCCCATCAGGTTGCGGAAAGCTTCGGTCTCCACGAGCCTAAAAGGCAACATTTGGAGCGCAAGCAGACAAGAAATGTGTGAATTTAGTAGGGTTGATGGGTATTTCCGCTTTCGTTTCAGTGGCTGGGGTATGGACAACTGAAGGCTGCGCTGGGACAAGGACGTGTACGTGCTTGCTGATGGTGGTAGTTGAGTGTGTGCAATGACAGGTGCAGGGCAGGAGGCATCTTCGCAGGCACCATGGACAGGGGATTGGCTTCCACGCACAACAGCGGAAGAAGCTGTGGTGTCACCCGCAGACACTGTTCCTGGACTCGGGTTCAGCCCACAAGGTTGGGTGTTTCGCTGCAATGTGCCTGATCATGCTGGTGGTGGTCAGGCTGGTAGTTTTGCTACCTCTGCTAATGCGGGCATGGCAGATGGTGCAAATGGCCTGTTTGGGGTTATCGGCAGAGTCTTTAAAAAAAAACACTCGGGAAGACCGAACAGTTGTAATGACAACTTCCGTTGTGTTGGTTTTCGAGCAATGGTTACCCGCTTTCTGTCTGCGGCCACCACAGTGCTTCTTCCTGCCTTTTGTGGTGCTAAGCCTTCCTCCCACTGTGAGCCGCTGTCCTCGCTCTGCATGTCCTCCTATATCATCCACCACCTCCTCTTCCACTTCCGCACCCTGGTCCTCCTCCTGACTTTCTGGAAATTGTGTGTTATCATCGTCCACCTCTTGTGACATTCCCACCGTCGTCTTCGTGTGAATGAGGCTGCTCAAATATTTGGGCATCGCTACATGCAATCTCAGTTTGCCCCGCTTCAAGTGGACCGGGCGAGAGGCCAGAATCTATAAATGGACAACTGAACAGCTCTTTGGAATGTCCAAGTGTGGGATCAGTTGTCTGCGGGCACTCTGCATGGGAGGTGGAAGGAAGATCAGGGTGAGGAATATGCGGTCCAGACTCACGGCTATTCAGACTTGACCGTGTGGAAGACAGGGTACTGGTTGTGGTGCCAAACTGCCTGGAAGTGTTATCTGCCATCCAACCAACTACCTTTTCATGCTGCTCTGGTGTCAAGAGTGGTCTTCTGACGACCACTATGAATTCTGACAGGAATTTGTTGCGATAAGATGTGTGTGTTTGTTGTGGCACAATTGCAGCTTGCCCTCTGCCTCTGCATGCACCATCACCATCATGTCCAGATTCCGGTCCCTTGCCACGCACCTTTCCCATTTTAAATGTAGTACAATATTTTCAACGTTCAATAAAAAAGTCACAATTAGAAACAAAATTAGATGTAATCCATGTGCGGGCAAAACGCACTTTCAAATATCTGGAATGTACTTTATTTGTTTAACAAACTGTTGACACTGTCTATAACTGTGGTATGATGAAGAAAAAACTGTCTAATGTAGCCCTGAAATGCCACAACACAGATGCCACACTGGTCACTCTATGTAGCCAGTAGCTTTTTAGTTTATACCCCAAAATATTGAACAGAACTAGGGTAACAGACAGCAAATACAGTGGAATGTAGGCCTGAATTGCCGCAATTTGTAGGCCACAAATAGCTCAGCCGTCTGACAGCGATACCACACTGTTCAATATGTGGGCAGTATTTTTTACATTTTAGCCCTAAATAGTGTTTACAGCTAGGGTAACACACAGCAAATAAAGCTGTGGAAGCCTCAAAAGCACACTTTTGTAGCCCTCAGATACATGAGGCGTGTCACAGAGATTCCAGACTGTTCAGTATGTCGTCGGTCTTTTTGTATTTTTTACACCAAAAAAACTTTTGAGCCACGGTAAGGCTTCTTTCACACATCAGGTTTTCGGTGTCAGGCGTAATGCGCCGGTTCCGTTTTTTTTTAATCTAAAACCGGATGAGAAGGATCCGGTTTTCGGCCGGATTCGTCGAGCGGGTCCGGTCGAAAACTGGATCCGGTTCGTCCAGTTTTTTATCTGTTTTTCGACCGATCCAGTTTTTTAAAACGCCCCTTTTGGGCTTCCAAACGTGATTGGCTACTGAAAACCTATATATACACTGTTCCTATAGCCCATCTTTGACAGGTTGTAGAGTAGCAAGTGCAGGTTGGAGAGAAGAGCAAGTGGCTGGTGAAGATGGACGTTGTGATAGGAAACATTATGAAGAATTTGGTAGATTTCACAGTGGAGGCGAATCGTCTGAAAGCGATTGTTCTGGAGAAGGAGAGAAAGATACAGCAGCGCATCATGCGTCAGCGCCGCCGCCGTTTCTGGATTCACCCCATCACAGCCCATAGAATGATGCATGGGGTGTTTTCTACACTATATGTGGAGCTACGAGGAAACCCTCAGAAATTTTTTGCATATGTTCGCATGAAAATGGAGAACTTTGATTTATTGGTGGAGCGTATTGGAGACCTGATAAGAAGATCGGACACGTATTTACCGCTTCTCCATTTCACCGGCGGAGCGTCTGATGGTGACACTTTGGTAAGCCATATTTATTGGATCTGCTTGCTTCAGAGCACACTTGTCCTGGAATGTTGTTGCTGGTAGTTTGTATATGGCCATCTGACTCAGCTTTAACAATTGGAGATACTATAAAAATAAAATTTTTTATAGTATCTCCAATTGTTATAGCTGAGGTCTGGTATGTAATGCTGTGATTTGAAACTAATTTTTTTGTTTTTTATTCACAGATTCCTTGCAACTGGAGAATCTCTTTCCTCACTCCATTTCCAGTACAAACTTGGAATTTCCACCATCTCTGGAATTGTGAAGCACACATGCCGTGCATTGTGGGACTGTCTAGTTGTGGAATTTCTACCAGAGCCCACAACAGAGCGTTGGATTGCAATTGCAGAACAGTTTGAAGAAATATTTCAGTTTCCTAATTGCCTGGGCGCTGAGGACGGGAAACATGTCCGGATTGTCAAGCCAGCAGGATCTGGATCCGAATATTTTAATTACAAGAAATATTTTACCATTGTCCTCATGGCCATCGCTGATGCAGAATACAAATTTATTGCCGTAGATATTGGGGCCTATGGCCGCTCCAATGACTTTCAAGTGTTCAAACTGTCAGCAATGGGCCGTCAGCAGTATGGAAACACCTTCCATTTCCCACCCCCTAGACCACTGCCTCAAACATCTGGCCCACCGATGCCTTTTGTTTGTGTAGGGGATGAAGCCTTTCAGCTGTCAGAACACCTGCTAAAACTGTACTCCAGCAGAGGATTGACACACACAAAAATAATTTTTAATTACCGCCTCACAAGAGCTAGAAGAATTGTGGAGTGCGCTTTTGGGATTCTGACAGCCAAATGGCGTGTTCTATTGACTGCAATCAACCTCAAGACTGAAACTGTGGACGAGGTTATCAAAGCTTGTGTGGTTCTACACAATTTTGTTCTCAGCAAGGAACCGATTTCCATTGAGGAACACTCTGAAGAAACCACCTTGCATGATTACCACAACGTTACCAATCGAAGTTCTGTGACTGTTTCCCGAATGAGGGAAAAATTTGCCAAATACTTTATGTCCCCTGAAGGAAGACTAGACTGGCAGGATGACAGAGTTTAATAAACTGCTCTGTGACCTTTGTACCTTGTGTACCCACAGTATACCTTTGCCAACCAAGTTGTTTACCTTGTTGTGTATTATGTACAGTATTTTACCTTTTGGCCAAAGTTGTGTCCCTGGTTGTGTATTACCAAAGTATTTCACCTTTTAACCAAAGTTCTGTACCTTTTTGGGGATTACCTAACAATGTACAGAACTTTGGTTAAAAGGTAAAATACTTTGGCTAATACACAACCAGGGACACAACTTTGGCCAAAAGGTAAAATTATTTTACCTTTTACCCAAAGTTATGTGCCTGGTTTTGTATACCCAATAAATGTAACCTTTATTTTACCTTAGAAATAAATGACAGACAACCATTTTAATCAACCTAATTAACATTTATTTTATGAAAATGTTTAACAAGTTTTTTTCAATGTGAAAAATCTTATTTTTTTTTCAATGTGAAATACGTTTTTATTAATGTCAAAGAAATTTCAGATTTTTTTAATAAAAAAATAGTAACAACTATACACATTTGCAAGTTTGTATAGTGTGGGGTGGAGATAGTACTGGAGGGGCTGTGGGACCCTTCGACAGTGGGAGTGTGGAGA
Organism: Oophaga sylvatica; assembly: GCA_033576555.1. Taxonomy (NCBI): domain Eukaryota; kingdom Metazoa; phylum Chordata; class Amphibia; order Anura; family Dendrobatidae; genus Oophaga; species Oophaga sylvatica. Next base: position 63,530,318 of record JARQOD010000002.1, on the reverse strand, counting down.
GCGGACTGGGATGGTGGTGGGGAAGGATCAGGTAAAAGAGGTGAAGGGGTGGAAAAAGAAATGGAACGGGTGGAGAGGTGGGAGGCAGAACAGGTGGGTGGTGGAGAGGAGGATTGGGCAGGGAGTAGAGGAGCAGATGTGGTTGGGAACTGGTACGAGGAAGGATGTTGGTATGGGGCAGGTTGTTGGAAGTGGGGAGGTTGCTGGAAGTGGGGAGGTTGTTGGTACTGGGGAGGTTGTTGGTATTGAATGGGAGGGGGAGGAGGACGGTGGCTGTAGGGGTTGGCAGGTGTGGGAGGAACGACTGGGGTGGGTGTGGGTGGTTGGGAGGTAACCTGCGCTAGAGCACCGTGGCAAGTATGCATTACATGCATCTGCTGGCTAGGAGATAGCGTATCCATGCGCTCGGCTACAGACCGGAAAAAACTGTGGTTTGGCGAACTTCTTGTTTCTGAATGCATCGTTTGCAGAAGTGTCTTAACCTCCAGAATGCTGGAGCTGATTAAAGCCTGCAGCCATTTGCTCTGACAAGACTTTAAGACAGTTCTGAAACGATGCATTAAGATGCAAGAATTAGTGCTCATAGCTCCTTTCCTGACCCCTCTGCCGCAGCCGCCCAGTAGCCACAGGTGTACTAGAGGTGGCAGCGGCAGAAGGGTGGGGTAAGGGGAAATCTATCTCCTGACCAGTAGCCTCATGCAATGCACTCGGCCACAATGCTGCAGCGCTGGTGGAGGGGACAGAGGGCTCACGTGTCTGGGAAGGTGCGGATGGGCCGGGGCTGTCGAAGTGTCCCTCGGTGGCGGACTCCTGAGGGATCACTCCAGAAGGGTCCAACTCTGCAGGCTCCCGAGTGCTGGTCACCGTTCTGTGGAATAAAGAGAAAAAATACAATTAATATACTGATATTGAATGGCCCTGGCTGAAAAAAAAATTAGTTAGACATGTTAGCATTTTTTTTTAACATGGGGTGGGTAAAATTTACCTTCTGGTGACCATTGTTACCCGGAGGAACGACCGGGCTTCTGCGTACTTGTACTTGCTCCTGCGTCCTCCAGATCCACTCGGGGCCCGCATCTCCTTGTTGAACTCATCCTTGAAGCGATCCCTCACAGACCGCCACCACTTCACAATTCTCTCCCCTGAAACGAGAAAGCAAAAATTGGTTAGTATACAACATCAGTGTTTCCCAAACTCCAGTCCTAACAGCCCCCACGGGTTATGTTTTCAGGATTTCCATAGTGTTGCACAAAAGGAAATCCTGAAAACATGACCCGTGGTGGCCATGAGGACTGGAGTTTGGGAAACACAGCTTTACGTCCAGCAACCTGAACTGTATATACTTACGGTGTTCAATCTTGGCCCGAGCATCGAGGTCCTCCCAGTGGTCCACGAGTTGTGAAAAGATTTCCTCCCAGAGCCGACGGGTCACTATGACATCAGCATGGCGGCGGTCCCCCATGTTCCACAACGGCTCCCTTTCTCTGACCAGATCGATGAGGAGGTCCACTTTCAGAGCCCCCTCCTCACCGTCCGAGTCGGGAGCACGCTGTGAAGCCTGTTAAAGAAAAAGAGAAAAAATATACATTAGTCTCCAAACTACCAAAAAAAAAAAATAAGGAAAAAAATAAATAAAACAAAAGTGTTTGAAAAAAAAAGTTAAAAAAAAAATATTTGCATGACGGTGACCGGCGCGTCGCTCACGCCGACGGCCCTGGAAGGCACTGCGAGGACCTCTTTGCCGAGCACCAGTTCCGGAAGACTATAAAAAAAAAATTATGTGCTTGGATGTAGGCATATGTGTTTGGGTGCAGTGTGATGTCTGTACTAAATTGTTTTCTACGTGTTGTGTGTAGTGTGATGTTGTGTTTCAGCGATGCATGCAGGAAACTTACGAATTGCAAGCCCATTCAGGGTATCTCTCCACCCCTTCTTTCTTCTTCTGGGAGCTCCTCTTCAGCTTCAATTTCCTGGTATAAATAAAAAGTAATGCAATTAATACAGTTATATAAAAAAGTTTGGGCACCCCTATTAATCTTAAGCTTAATGTTTGATAAAAATTGGTGTTTTTGCAACAGCTATTTCAGTTTGATATATCTAATAACTATTGGACAGTAATGTTTCTGCCTTGAAATGAGATTTATTGTACTAGCAGAACATGTGCAATCTGCATTCAAACAAAATTTGACAGGTGCATAAGTATGGCCACCCTTATCATTTTCTTGTTTTAAATACTCCTACCTACTTTTTACTGACTTACTAAAGCACTTTTTTTGGTTTTGTAACCTCATTGAGCTTTGAACTTCATAGCCAGGTGTATGCAATTATGAGAAAAAGTGGGTATTAGACCTACCGGTAATTATTTTTCCAGGAGTCCATCCTGACAGCACCATGGGACGTCCTCCTCCTCCTTGCTGGGACAGGAAACACACGAGAGTTTAAAAGGCCCACCCCGTCCCCTATCCCTCAGTGTTGTAACAAGAACCAAGACATGAATAATGCTCATAACACTTTATTGAAAATAATCATATTACAGCATATGACATAATCAAGAGGGAGGGAGCTACCAGTGCTGTCAGGATGGACTCCTGGAAACATAATTACCGGTAGGTCTAATACCCACTTTTCCAGGACGTCCCTCCTGACAGCACCATGGGGAGTACCAAAGAAAGCTCCTTAGGTTGGGATTACTGCTTGCAGGACCTTTCTGCCGAAGGCAGTACGTTGACCTGAGAGTACGTCTAATTTATAATGCTTACAGAATGTGTCTAGTCTGGCCCAAGTCGCTGCTTTACAAATTTGATCTAGAGAAGCGCCTGCTCTTTCCGCCCATGAGGCGGAAATACCCCGGTTAGAATGGGCCTTTAGACTCTCCGGGGCGCTAGTACCCTCCGCCCGGTAGGCATCCGCTATTACAGAAGTAATCCATCTTGCGATGGAAGCTTTTGAGGCCTTCCTACCCTTATTTTTCCCTCCATAAAGGATGAATAAGTTTGAATCTAAACGCCAGTCTCTGGTGGCCTCAATGTAGTCTATGACCGTTCTTCTGACATCCAACAAATGGAGACTTAACTCCTTTGCGTTGGTAGGATTGTCGCAGAAGGATGGTAGGACAATTTCCTGACTACAGTTTTGGGTAGAGGCTACCTTTGGGATGAAAGCCGGATCTAATCTTAGGACTATGCTATCGTCCCTGATCTGAAAATACGGATCTCTGGTAGATAGAGCCTGTATCTCCCCTACTCTTTTAGCTGTAGTAATTGCGACTAAGAAGGCCGCTTTCTTAGTAAGAAGGGATACAGGCATATTACTGCCGTGAGCGTATGGATCCTTACAAAGAGCCTTAAGGACCAAAGTTAGGTCCCAAGGTGGAAGACTCTGCCGAATGGTGGGGCGCAGTCTCTGAGTAGCACGGATGAATCTAACCACCCAAGGGTGGGATGCCAGTGAATAGTCGAAAAAAGAGCTTAAAGCTGCTATCTGGACCCTCAGAGTGCTAGGTCTGAGCCCTATATTGAAGCCTGCCTGTAGAAAATCTAATATCTTAGGCATATCTGGTGAGCCCGCGACCAAGTCGGACCTGCCACTCTCCAGACAGAACCGTTTCCAGACCTTAAGGTAAATTGCTGACGTGACAGGTTTTCTACTGGCCTGGATGGTAGATATGACCTGGTCTGATAAGCCTTTAGCTCTCAGGATGTTCCTCTCAGGATCCAGGCTGAGAGATGTAGTCTTTCCGGATTCGGGTGACGGATTGGACCCTGGTGGATCACATCCCCTGACCGAGGAAGTTCTACTGGATTCTCCAACGCCATATCTGTTAAGGCCTCTTTCACACATCCGTTGTGCGCCTGACGGCGCCCCTGGCATTTTGCCGCAGCACCGCATCCGGCATCCAGTATGAAAACCGGATGCGCCCATCCGGTTTTTCGCCGGATCCGGTTCACGGATCCGTTCAAAAACCGGATCCGTCTCATCCGGTGTATCCGGTTTGGCATCCGTTGACGCCGTAATGCGCCGGATCCGGTTTTTAAAAACGCCCATTTTTGGGGTTCCAAACATGATTGGCTACTGTAATCCTATATATACATGCTCCTACATCCCATCTTTGACAGGTTGTAGAGGAGCAAGTGCAGGTTGGAGAGAAGAGCAAGTAGCAAGTGATTGGCAAACATGGATGTCATTATCGGCAATATCTTCAGGAATCTTGTTGATTTTACTGCGGAGATGAATCGATTGAGGTTTATAGTTCTGGAGAAGGAGCGAAAGTTTGAGGAGCAGCGCATTAGGCGTCAGCGCCTGTGAAGACGACGACGTATGTGGATCCACCCCATCACGGCACAGAGATTAACTCGTGGTGTCTATTCAACACTGAACATGGAGCTTCGACAAAATCCAGACAAGTTTTTTGCCTATCTGCGGATGAACAAAGAAAACTTTGATGATTTGCTGGAGCGTGTTGGAGACCAAATTAAAAAATCGGATACCTACTGTCGGTTCTCGATATCTCCGGCGGAGCGTCTCATGGTGACTATAAGGTAAGCTATATGTATTGTATCTGTTTGCTTGAGCACACTTGTAATTTTATCATTCATTTAACATCACAGGCCAACTAGGAAACCATATCAGTAGGCCAAAAATTTTAGATAAAACAGTGTTTCTCATTGAGGTTCTTATTTTTTGTATCTCCAATAGTTGTATCTGAGTTCTGGTATGTAATGCTGTGTTTCTTATTTGTATTTTCTATTTTTTTTCAGATTTCTGGCAACTGGCGAAACTCTGTCAAAGCTCCATTTTCAGTATCGGCTGGGAATCTCCACACTATCCGGATAATAAAGTACACTTGTCGTGCTCTGTGGGATAGTTTGGTTGGAGAATTCCTTCCAGAGCCAACAACAGAGCGGTGGCTTCAAATAGCGGACCAGTTTTTATGCATCTGCCAGTTCCCCAATTGCCTGGGCGCCGTTGATGGAAAGCACATCCGCATTCAAAAGCCTAAAGGAACCGGATCAGAATTCTTTAACTATAAAAATTATTTCTCAGTCGTCCTGATGGCTATTGCAGATGCGCACTACAAGTTTATCGCGGTGGACATTGGGTCTTATGGACGGTCAAATGACTCCCAAGTCTTTAAACTATCTGCCATGGGCCGTAAACTGTATGGAAACAGTTTTCAGTTTCCCCCCCAGGCCACTGCCTCAAACCTCAGGCCCACCGATGCCATTTGTTTGTGTAGGTGATGAGGCATTCCAGCTGTCTGAACACCTATTTAAGCCGTACGCCAGCAGAGGATTGACACATACAAAGCGGATATTTAACTACCGCCTCACAAGAGCCAGACGGATGGTGGAGTGTGCCTTTGGCATTATGACAGCAAAATGGCGTGTCCTTTTGACTGCAATTAACTTAAAGACCGAGACTGTTGATGATGTTGTTAAAGCGTGCGTGGTCCTACATAATTTTGTCCTAACCAAGGAACCAATTTCTATGGAGGACCAAAATCAAGAAACAACTTTGCACGACTACAGCAACATTACCACTCGCAGTACAGTCGCGGTTTCAAGAATGAGGGACCAGTTTGCTCAATACTTTGTGTCACCGGAAGGTAGTGTTGACTGGCTGGATGACAGAGTGTGATAAATGTATTGTTTCTTTTAAAAATTTTCTTTACCCACAATAAACCTTTAATAGTTTACTTGTCTACCTTCTTGTGTGTTTTCTACTGTAACCTTTTTGCCATAGTTGTGTCCATAGCTGTTTGTTTTAACAAAAGTATTTCACATTTTCTCCCAAAAAAGTGTATATCGTAAGCCGTGGTTCCCCAACTGCAGTCCTCAAGGCCCACCAACAGGGCCGGCGTCAGCACCCGGCACACCCGGGCAAGTGCCGGGGCCCTGAGCAGGCGGGGGGGCCCACTCGCCATCTGGCACCCCCGCGCCCTTTAGCGGAGGAGAGCGGTGTCAACGCCGCCCCTGGGCCCCCCCGCTTGCTCAGGGCCCCGGCATCAGCTGGCGCACAATACTTACCTCTCCCGTGCCTCCGCTGCCGCAGCTCCGGGCTCCAGGGGGCGCCGGCGCTTCCTCTCACAGCAGCGCCGCTGAATGACGTCATCATTCAGCGGCCGGCTGTGGCAGAGAGCGCGGACGCTGGACTGGTAAGATGTGTGTGTGTCTGTGTGTGTCTGTGTGTATGTAGTGCGGTGCTTTGTGTGTGTGTGTGTGTGTGTGTGTGTATGTGTGTGTGTATGTATGTGAGAGAGTGCTTGTGTGCTGTGGTGCTGTCTGTGTGTGATGATGGGCAAGCATTGCTGATAATGGGGAGACATTGATGATGATGATGGGGAGAAGATGATGATAATGGGCAGGCATTGATGATAATGGGCAGGCATTGATGATAATGGGCAGGCATTGATGATGGGGAGAAGATGATGATGGGCAGGCATTGCTGATAATGGGGAGGCATTGATGATGATGGGGAGAAGATGATGATAATGGGCAGGCATTGATGATAATGGGCAGGCATTGATGATGGGGAGAAGATGATGATGGGGAGGAGATGATGATGGGCAGGCATTGCTGATAATGGGGAGGCATTGCTGATGATGGGGAGAAGATGATGATAATGGGCAGGCATTGATGATGATGGGTAGGAGATGATGATGGGCAGGCATTGCTGATAATGGGGAGGCATTGATGATGGGGAGAAGATGATGATAATGGGCAGGCATTGATGATGGGGAGAAGATGATGATGGGCAGGCATTGATGATGATGGGGAGGAGATGATGATGGGCAGGCATTGCTGATAATGGGGAGGCATTGATGATGATGGGGAGAAGATGATGATAATGGGCAGGCATTGATGATGGGGAGAAGATGATGATGGGCAGGCATTGATGATGATGGGAGGAGATGATAATGGGGAGGCATTGATGATGGGGAGAAGATGATGATAATGGGCAGGCATTGATGATAATGGGCAGGCATTGATGATGGGGAGAAGATGATGATGGGCAGGCATTGATGATGATGGGGAGGAGATGATGATGATGGGCAGGCACTGATGATAATGGGGAGGCCATGATGATGATGGGGAGGCAATGATGATGATAAGGAGGCAATGATGATGATGGGGAGGCAATCATGATGATAATGGAGAGTCTTTCCACAGCGCCCTTTCCTGAGCCGTAACAGTGCAGAACGCAGTACAGCGCAGAGGAGAGCTCCATATTTTGTATGGAGCATTATATGGGGACCAGTATCCTGTATGGAGCATTATATGGGGACCAGTATCCTGTATGGAGCATTATATTGGGTCCAGTATTCTGTATGGAGCATTATTTTGGGTCCAGTATTCTGTATGGAGCATTATATGGGGGGTGACATCCTGCATGGGGTATTATATGGGTGATGAGGGGAGACTGTGGTGCCCATAATATTGTATGGAGGACTGTACTGTCCAGTCTGTTCTGTGCGCTGTGAGGATTTGGCGGTTTTTGAGCTATTGTAGAATTTACAATAGATATCACTCATGTAATGGAAGAAGTGAAGTATTTGGCATTGTACTGTACCCATATTTCTCTGCTGTATCTGTGCATCATGAATCGTGGTCTCTGTTAAAGGGGCCCACTGAGGCTCTTTCGCCCGGGGCCCATAAAAACCTGGAGCCGGCCCTGCCCACCAACATGTCATGTTTTCAGGATTTCCTTTGTATTGCTCAGGTGATAATTGCCTCACCTGTGCAATACAAAGGAAATCCTGAAAACATGATATGTTTTTGGTGGGCCTTGAGGACTGCAGTTGGGGAACCCTGTTGTAGGGTATAACCTAACAAAGTACACAATTTTTGGAAAAAAGATAATATACTTTGCATACTACACAAACCCGGGACACAACTTTGGCAAAAAGGTTACATTTATAAACCTTTTAGCCAAAGTTAGGTGTACCTGTATACCAAATTTTAAACTTAACATCCTATAAATAAAAGACAGACAACAATGTTAAACCAATGAACAATTTATTTAAAAAATGTTTTTTAATATAATTGGTATCAAAGTATGCCTTTTGGCACAATTTTTAACGTTTAAATAAACTTTATTTTTTATTCAACTTTATTATTTTTGTAACCTTTTTTTTTTTTTTTTTTTCTTTCAACTTTATTTTTTAAAACAAATATATCAAAAAATATTTACAGAAACTACAGGTCAGTGTAGTGTGGGGTGGAAATACTGCTGGAGGGGCTGCGGGACACTTCGACCGTGGGAGTGTGGAGGGACGACCGGGATGGTGGTGTGGAAGGAACAGGAAGAGGTGAAGGGGTGGAAAGACTAAAATGGGAAGACAAGGCAGAACAGGTGGGTGGTGGTGGAGTGGAGGGTTGGGCAGGAGGAGCAGGTGACATGGTAGACAATTGGAAGGGGGAAGGAGATCGGTACGAGGTAGAAGTGTGGTACGGGGTAGGTGGCTGGTAGTGGGTAGGTTGCTGGTACTGGGGAGGTGACTGCAGTTGGGGAGGTGGTTGGTACTGGGGAGGTGGTTGGAATTGGGGAGGTTGATGGACCTGGGGAGGTGGGTGGTATTGAATAGGAGGGGGAGGAGGGATGGCAGGTGGGGGGGGGGAGATGTACGGCGGGTGTAGGGGGGGGAGTTGGAGGAACGACTGGGGTGGATTGAGGATGGGAGAGAACCTGCACTAGAGCAGCGTGGCATGTGTGCATCACATACATCTGCTGGTCAGAAGATAGCGGATCTATGCGCTCCGCAACCGACCGAAAAAAACTGTGGTTCGGGGATCCTCTTACCTCTGAACGCACAGTTTCCAGAAGTGTCTTCACCTCACCAACTAGGGAGGTTATCTGACTAACGCCTGCGGCAACTTGTTCAGATAGCACCTTAAGACAGTTCTGGAAAGATGCGTTCATATGTAAGAACTCGGGCGCATAGTTCTTTTCCTGACCCCTCTGACGCTGCCGCCCAGTACCCGCAGCTGTACTAGAGGTGGCAGGGTCAGAAGGGTGGGGTAAAGGGAATGCTATATCCTGACCAGCAGATTCATGTATTGCAGCCGGCCACGCTGCTCCAGCGCTGGTGGAGGGGATAGCGGGATCAAGTGTGTGGGAAGGTGCAGATGTGGAGGGTTGGTCAAAGTGTCCCTCGGTGTCGGTCTCCTGAGGGATCGCTCTAGAAGGCGCCAACTCTGCGGGCGCCCGAGTGCTGGTCACCGTGCTGTGGAAGAAACAAAAACATAAAATTAATATACAGATGTGGAATGGCTCTGGCTGCAAAAAAAAAAAGGTTAACATTTGATGGTAATATTTACCTTCTGGTGACCATGGTTTCACGCAGGAACGCCAGAGCTCGTGCATATTTGTATTTGCTCTGGCATCCTGAAGAACCACTCGGGGCCCGCATCTCCTTGTTGAATTCCTTCTTAAAGCGATCCCTCACAGACCGCCACCGCTTCACAATTCTCTCCCCTGAAACGAGAAAGCACACATTGGTTAGTATACAACATCAGGGTTTCCCAAACTTCAGTCCTCGTGTCCCCCAGAGTTCATGTTTTCATTATTTCCATAGTGTTTCACAAAAGGAAATCATGAAAACATGAAGCGTGGGTGACACGAGGACAGAAGTTTTGTAAACACACCTTTACAGTCAGCAACATGAACTATACTTACGGAATTTAGTCTGGGACCTAGGATCGAGGTCCTCCCAGCGTTGCACCATTCCCGCTGCCACTTCCTCCCAGAGCCGTCGTGTTACAATTTGATCCAAATGCCGGCGGTCCCCCATGTTCCACAGCGGCTCCCTTTCTTGGACCAGATCAATCATCAGCTCGACATCTAAGCCCTCCTCCGTGTCCGAGTCGGGAGCACGCTGTGAAGCCTGTGAAATTAAAAAAGAAAAAAAAGAAAATGATCAGACACATTGTTTGAAAATGTCAAAATTATACATGTTAAAATGGAAAAATTACTGCACCAAAAATGTAGAGATAACCCGTTTTGTAAACATTAAAAATTATAGAAAATGCTACCAAAAATGTGATAGCTAAAAAAAATTTAAAAAAAAATTACATTTTCAGAAAACAACCCAAAAAAAATATTTACGTTTAAAAAATAAAAACTAAACTAAAAAAAAAGAAAATAACAAAAAAAAAAAAAACTTACACGTTGAGAACCGCCGACAGTCTCACGACGACGACTCTGGGAGGCACTGTGAGGAACCCTCTGGCTCCCAGATCCGAGAGACTAAAAATGAAAATAAAAATTAGGATATTGGCAGGTGTTGGCCGCTGTGTGAAGTATGTAATAAATGGTTTTCTATGTGTTGTGTGTAGTGTGATGTTGTGTTTCTGCGATTGATGCAGGATACTTACGAATTGTGAGCCCACTCCGGGTATCTCTCCACCCCGTCCTTCTTCCTCTGGGAGCTCCTCGTCATCTTGCGATTCCTGTTATTAAAAAAAGACAATCAAGACATATAGCCTACAGATGGATTGTGGATAGAAAAAAAAATAGATATTTTTACCGCCAATTGCTGACGATGGGTAGGAGGGCTCCCAGAAGAAGATGTGTCACGCTCTGGCTCTGGCTGGGCTGGCTGGGAGGGAGGAGATGGCGATGCTGCTTGTGCTGCCGCCGCTGCTGCTTCCGCCGCCGCCTCTTCCGCCAACGCTGCCATTGCGGCAGCTGCAGCAGCTGTTTGACGGTCTCTGCTGTGGAAGAAAGAAACAAAAAGGGACAGTGAATAGATTTCTATATTCCTTGTCCCTGGCTGAAAGAGAAAAACATGTAATTTTTTAGGGAAATAGGGGATGTAATATTTAATTTCTGCTGGCTTCCCTCCTAGCCCGCCTCTCCTCCTCTCGTCTCTGTGACTCCGCCGCCGCCTCTTGTTGCCGTCTTCTGCTGTTGAGTAAAAAAGGACTGTGAATTTACTATTCCTTGTCCATGGCTGAAAGAAAAACAAACATGTAATTTTGAGCAAAATGCGGGATGTCATAGTTACTTTCTGCTGGCTATCCTCCGCGCTTGGAGGTCCTCTCCGCCCCTCTGTTCTACTTCAGCCGCCGCCTCTCGTTGACGTCTTCTGCTGTTGAGTAAGGACACAAAAAGGACAGTGAATATATGTGGATTCCTTGTCCCTGGCTGAAAGAGAAAAACAAACATGTAATTTTTAGGGACATGGGGGATGTCATATTTACTTTCTACTGGCTTGCCTCCTTGCATCCAGGATCTCCTGCGCCCTTGGATCTCCAGCATCAATTCTTCTGCTGTGGAATTAACAGACAAAAGGAATTGTGTTTATATGTATTGATTGTCCCTGTTTTAAAATATAACATTCAAACATGGACATTATTCAGCTTTATGTTTTACCGAACACAACATGCAATCATTAATTGTAGCCATAAACAGTACCAGGGGGAAACCGTATCCCTGGAAAAAAAAAAAAAAATACAGTACCAGGGGGAACCACCCGATCCACCAAAAAAAAAAAAAAAACAGATGAACATTCTGATACTAAAAACATGCACATTTCAGATAGCATGATGAGTAGCAAAAGCATCACAGGCCCAAAAAAATTTTTTAAAAAAATATATAAAAAAAAAAAAATGATAACAAAAAAATGCACATTTCAGCTGCAGATGAAGGAAGGGAGACACAGTCATTACTAGTGGGTAGGCGGAGCCCACACAGGATAAACACACCTCAGATTAAAAAAGTGTTGACCGGCCCCTCCAGCTATATAGGGCTCCTCCTACTCCAGCTCTCCAGTCTAAAATTTGAGGTTCACAGAGGATAGTCGCTGCTGGAAGCAGCTCCTCAGAAGATTTTTTTATTTTAAGTCGGACAGAGACTTGGATCACCAGAAGTGGTCTAGAGGTCTCAGGGGTCTCAGCACTGCTGGACCCCCACCTCTCCCTTGGCGGATCTGTATTACCCTATAAGGTGGTCCCTGCAGAACCCTGCCGGCCCTGGGGGATGAGGATTGCTTCCCTGGCGGGGACGCAAACCGCGCTTCTGGGGTCACTGCGTTCCCCGCCCTGGGGGGAAGCTACGGGCAGCGCCACAAATCTCTGAGGAGTCCCTGTGGCGCTCAGCTGGGTGAGTACTCCACATTTTAATGTGTTTGAGTGCTTCAGCGGCCGCTGCGGCAGCCGCTGCTACATGTATTCATGTGTGGTGATTGTGTACTTTTGTCCGCAGGTGGATTGCCTGCAGGACATGGGAACGGAGAGTGGAGTGAGTCGCGCGCTTTTTTTTTTTTAAACCGGCGGGGGGCGTGGCTTCGCGCTCTCCCATTTTTTCACGGGCAGGAAGCGCTCTGAGCGCGCGCCTTGTCCTGCCTTTTTTCTTCCGGTTTAGATCTCTCTAGCGCGGCGGCCATTATTGACGGCCTCCTCGGGCTCCTCACTCTCGCTCTCCCCGACCGACCGAAAGGAGACACTACACCACGGCCAGCTGGGTGAGTCGCCTCTACCTGTCAGGGCAGAAGCTTGACCCCCTCAGTGCAGGACAAGGTATTGTCACACAGAACGCTCCCGCTGCGATCACAATAGCGATGCATAGTTTTGCGATCGTTTTTTTCTTTTGTGATCGTTTTTTATGTCGCTAGTAGCTTCCACGGTGGGCGATCTCATTGACGACGCATAAGTGGTTAGCGATCTCTTTAGCGACTTTGGTATTGCGATATACAATTCAGCGCAATATGTTAACGATCTCGTTGGCGTTCTTGTTTAATGTGGCATACTTTTGAACACTGTCCTGCAGCTGTTACCTCATAAGAGGCACCTGCGGCTCGCACACCCTTTTCATTAAATAAGGGTTGTGGAGAGTCTGCAACATTAACCCATTCTTTGGTGGTTAACCCTTTATTGGGAGACAAAAGCTGGGGTAGCTCTCTATTTAAGAAGCTTAACCCTTCAGCGTTCATTTTGCCTTTGAAATCCACACTGTTCTGGTGCTGACAGGTTTTTACCTGCCATATACTGTGTGAGGGCATGTCGGATCAGGGTCCAGGAGCGGACCGTCTCCCAGATCTGCTACAGGATCAGCCTCGTGTATCTGACACGCAGACCTCGACGGCGTCAAGCGCAGCGGTCGGAGGTTACAGTGACACCAAAATGGATGCCCTCGCTCGTTCTATTGATGGCCTGTCTGACCTTCTAGGTTATTGGGTGTCAGCTAGATCCTCTCATGGCAGGAAGCGACACAGGCCGGTGCCATCTTTTTCGCGTAGCGACTCAGAGATTTCTGATATGGAGGGTTCCCCTCCAAGCTCGGATGGTGAGATATCCGATTCGGATAAAGAGGAGGATCGGCAGGGACAATCTGCCTCTCTTTTGAGCCGTACAGAGGCTTTCATTGGAGCCATGAGGGAGGCGTTACAGTTACCGGAGGAGGTAACTAGACGTCCTGGTAAGTCGGCCCGGATGTTTCAGGAGCCGCATAGGTCACGATCAGCCTTACCATCTCTGGATGAGCTTAACCCCTTCATGACCCAGCCTATTTTGACCTTAAAGACCTTGCCATTTTTTGCAATTCTGACCAGTGTCCCTTTATGAGGTAATAACTCAGGAACGCTTCAACGGATCTAGCGATTCTGAGATTGTTTTTTCGTGACATATTGGGCTTCATATTAGTGGTAAATTAAGGTCGATAATTTTTGCGTTTATTTGTGAAAAAAATGGAAATTTGGCGAAAATTCTGAAAATTTTGTAATTTTCAAATTTTTTATTTTTATTCTGTTAAACCAGAGAGTTATGTGGCACAAAATAGTTAATAAATAACATTTCCTGTTATGTTTCGGTAGCTGAGGAGTGCAGGTAAAAAAGGCAATACACCAGAGCAGTTGGAATCTATGGGATTGCAGTACCCTGACTAACCACCACAACTAGAGGCAGCCGTGGAGCGTTCCTACGTTGGTCCTAGACGCCTCGTCACAGCCTGAGAAACTAACTACACCTAAAGATAGAAATAGGAAAGCTATCTGCCCCGGAGCAGAACCCCAAAGATAATAGAAAGCCCCCAAACATGTAATGGCGGTTAGACAAGAGGAAATACTGACACAGAAAGAAAATAGAATGAGCAAACGCTGGGGCCCAAACTATCTAAATAGAAAAGGACAGGAAGGGTACTTACTGCAATCCCAGAAAACCCTGAAAAACACCAACTCTACTAATTTCAAAATCACCTGAGATCACACGACCTCTACCACCTAAATTAGCTCTCTGGTGTAACAAAATCAAAACAGCAGCCACTGAAAAAACTGGAAAAAGCAAAAGAACAAAACTCAGTGGCTGTACTAAACTGAGAAGGCAGAAGCCCCCGGAGGGGACCCAGAAGGCCCCCAAAGAAGTGCAGGACAAAATGCAAAAATATAGCAACAACACAAAGAAGAAAAATTCTTATCTGGTAGCAGGAGACGCAGACACGACACAGCAGGCTACAAGGGAAACTGGAATGAAGGATTCAGACCAGAACAATTGATCACCGGCAACACAGATGGGAAAATGACTCCCTTATATAAGACCAGTCAGTAACACCTGATTCCCAGTCCTCACAATCTTCACTAGTACCGCTTGTAACCACCAGAGGGAGCCTCTGCTCAGAACTCATCTCAAACCCATTCACAACAGTACCCCCCCCCTTGAGGAGGGGTCACCGAACCCTCATTTGAGCAACCAGGTCGGTCAGGATGAGTTCTATGATACGCACGGATAAGTCTCCTAGCATGGATGTCCGAAGCAAACACCCAAGAATTGTCTTCCTGACCATAACCTCTCCATTTAACCAAATACTGGAGTCTTCGTCTAGAAAAACGAGAATCCAATATTTTCTCAACCACATACTCCAGATTGCCCTCAACCAAAACAGGGTCAGGAGGCACAGTAGCAGGAACCACTGGCTCAACAAACCTCTTCAACAAGGACTTGTGGAACACGTTATGGATCTTAAATGTCCCTGGAAGAAGCAAACGAAAAGAAACAGGATTAAGAATCTCCATGATCTTATAAGGTCCAATGAACCTAGGCTTAAATTTAGGAGATGCTACTCTCATAGGAATATTCTTTGAGGACAACCAGACCAAGTCCCCCACTTTAAACCGAGGACCATCAGTCCTATGCCGGTTAGCAAACCGCTGGGCCTTCTCCTGAGAGAGGGACAACCTCTCCACTACCTGGTCCCAAATCTGTTGCATACGCTCAACAACAGAGTCAACACCTGGACAGACAGAAGCTTCCGTCTGTCCTGAAGAAAATCGAGGGTGAAAACCAGAATTACAGAAAAACGAGACATCAAAGTGGCAGAGCTAGCCCTATTATTAAGAGCAAACTCAGCCAAAGGCAAAAAAGAGACCCAGTCATCCTGATCAGCAGACACAAAGCATCTTAGATAAGTCTCTAATGTCTGGTTTGTTCTCTCAGTTTGACCATTGGTCTGAGGATGAAATGCCGAGGAGAAAGACAATTGAACACCCAGTTTAGAACAAAAAGTCCTCCAAAATCTGGAAACAAACTGGACTCCTCTGTCAGACACAATGTTCTTAGGAATGCCGTGTAAACGAACCACGTGCTGAAGAAACAACGGCACCAATTCAGAGGAGGAAGGCAACTTAGGTAATGGCACAAGATGTATCATTTTGGAAAACCTATCACAAATTACCCAGATGGTGGTCATTCTCTGAGAAACAGGAAGATCGGAAATGAAATCCATAGAGATATGGGTCCATGGTCTCTTGGGCACAGGCAATGGCATCAACAAACCACTAGAGCGAGAGCAAGGCTTGGAGCGAGAGCAAGTCCCGCAGGACTGCACAAATTCCCTGACATCGCGAGACAAGGTAGGCCACCAAAAGGACCGACTAACCAAGTCTCTGGTACCAAAAATTCCGGGATGCCCAGCCAATGCGGAACAATGAATCTCAGACATCACACTCTTTTTCCATTGGTCCGGGACAAACAATTTTCCAACAGGGCAGCGCTCGGGCCTATCCTCCTGACACCCCTCCAGAGCAAGTCTCAAATTGGGCGAGATGGCGGAAAGAACTACACCCTCTTTCAAAATAACAGAAGGATCAGATAACTCAGGAGAGTCCGCAAGGAAACTCCTCGAGAGGGCATCCGCCTTAACATTCTTAGTGCCAGGAAGAAAGGAAACCACAAAATTAAAACGTGTGAAAAACAAGGCCCACCTGGCCTGTCTAGGATTGAGTCGCTTGGCAGATTCCAGATAGACCAGATTCTTATGGTCCGTAAGGACCACCACCTGATGTTTGGCTCCCTCCAGCCAATGTCTCCACTCTTCAAAAGCCCACTTCATGGCCAATAACTCCCGATTACCCACGTCATAATTACGTTCAGTAGGAGAAAATTTTCGAGAGAAAAAGGCACAAGGGTTACTTTTAGAGGTCTCTGGATCTTTTTGGGACAAAACGGCACCTGCCCCAATTTCAGAGGCATCAACCTCCACCTGAAATGGCAGAGAAACATCAGGCTGCCGTAGAACAGGAGCAGAAGTGAATCTCTGCTTAAGTTCCTGAAATGCAGAGACTGCCTCAGGAGGCCAGTTCACCACATCAGAACCCTTTCTGGTCAAATCAGTTAAGGGTTTAACAATAACCGAGAAATTACCAATAAATTTACGATAAAAATTGGCAAAACCCAAAAATCTCTGAAGAGCCTTTAATGAAGTAGGTTGGACCCAATCACAGATGGCCTGAACCTTGACCGGGTCCATTTCAATAACAGATGGGGACAAAATGAATCCCAGAAATGAGATCTTCTGTATGCCAAAAAGACACTTTGATCCCTTCACATACAGAGAATTATCCCTCAAAATCTGGAACACAGTCCGAACATGTTTCACATGAGAGTCCCAGTCATTAGAAAAAATCAAGATATCATCCAAATAAACAATCAGAAATTTGTCCACAAAATCCCTGAAAATGTCATTCATGAAGGACTGGAAGACGGAAGGGGCATTAGTGAGCCCAAAGGGCATCACTAGGTACTCAAAATGCCCTTCAGGGGTATTGAATGCTGTCTTCCATTCATCCCCGTGCTTAATGCGAATAAGGTTATACGCCCCCCTGAGGTCAAGCTTGGTAAACCAAGTAGCGTTTTTCACCCTGGAAAACAGGTCAGAAATCAAGGGTAACGGTATTGATATTTCACAGTAATATTGTTCAAGAGACGATAATCAATACACGGCCTTAATGAACCATCTTTTTTGGCCACAAAGAAAAAAACGGCACCTAAGGGTGAAGAGGATGGTCTGATATGACCCTTCTCCAATGATTCCTTGATATAAGACCGCATAGCGTCATGTTCAGGTACAGACAAGTTAAAAAGGCGACCTTTAGGGAATTTACTACCCGGCACTAATTCAATAGCGCAGTCATAGCTCCTATGGGGAGGTAAGGATGCAGATTTACTTTCGCTAAACACATCAGAAAAATCAAACAAAAAGTCAGGAACATCCTGAGCTTGGGGGAGGCAGAAAAAACAGGAGTGTTGGTATTAACACATTGGCAGCCCCAACTGGTTACAGACACAGATTTCCAATCCAAAACAGGATTATGAGACTGTAACCAAGGGAAACCCAGCACGATAATGTCATGCAGATTATATAGAACCAAAAATTTGCAGCACTCCTGGTGATCAGGTTCAACCCTCATTATCACCTGAGTAGAAAACTGGGGTTTATTCTCAGCCAAAGGGGTAGAATCGATCCCCAGTAGGGGAATAGACTTATGTAGGGGTATCAAGGGAAACCCACAACGTTTAGCAAAATCATAATCCATCAGGTTAATAGCTGCTCCAGAATCAACGAAAGCCTGAGCAGAAAATGAGGACAGAGAGCATATCAGAGTGACAGTTAATAAAAACTTAGTCTGAACACTACCCAAGACAACTGAGCGTGCAAAACGTCTTCCCTGCTTAGGGCAGACTGAAATAGCATGAGAGGCATCACCACAGTAGAAACATAACCTATTGCGCTTTCGAAACTCATGACGCTGTGCCCCAGACACCACTCCATCACACTGCATGGGCTCAGAAGCTGGCTCACAAGGCAACACCACTCCACGCATACTTCTCCGCTCACGCAAACGTCTGTCAATTTGAATCGCTAATGACATAGAATCATTGAGACCAGAGGGGACAGGGAATCCCACCATAACATCCTTTACATTATCCGACAGACCCTTCCGGAAAAGGGCCGCCAAAGCGTCGTCATTCCATTTGGTCAGGACTGCCCACCTACGGAATCTCTGACAGTATAACTCAGCGTCATCAAGCCCCTGATTTAATGCCAACAAGGCTTTTTCAGCTTGATCAGTGACATTAGGCTCATCGTACAATAACCCCAAAGCCTGAAAAAACGCATCAACATCACTCAAAACAGGATCCCCAGGTATCAGGGAAAAAGCCCAATCCTGAGGATCGCCGCGCAGGAGAGAGATGATAATTTGAACCTGCTGCGCTGCGTTTCCTGAGGACTTAGATTTTAAGGCAAAAAACAATTTACAATTATTTTTGAAATTCTGAAACTTAGCTCGATCCCCTAAAAACAAATCTGGCATGGGGATCCTAGGTTCCACAACAGGCAACCCAGCAAGATAGATAGCAATACTCCGAACCTCAGTGGCAAGCTGATCCACACGGCCAGACAACTGTGCAAACTCCACTGGGAGAAAAGATCCTCCCCAGCACCCAGAGATACAGAGGGAAAAAAAAAAAAAAAAAAAAATGCAACAAACAGAAAAATATCTCAGACAACTCAGACAACCTTTTTTCTATCACAATATTTTTTCCCTTCTGTGAGTACCATACAATTTTCAATTTTTAGGCCGGTGATACTGTTATGTTTCGGTAGCTGAGGAGTGCAGGTAAAAAAGGCAATACACCAGAGCAGTTGGAATCTATGGGATTGCAGTACCCTGACTAACCACCACAACTAGAGGCAGCCGTGGAGCGTTCCTACGTTGGTCCTAGACGCCTCGTCACAGCCTGAGAAACTAACTACACCTAAAGATAGAAATTGGAAAGCTATCTGCCCCGGAGCAGAACCCCAAAGATAATAGAAAGCCCCCAAACATGTAATGGCGGTTAGACAAGAGGAAATACTGACACAGAAAGAAAATAGAATGAGCAAACGCTGGGGCCCAAACTATCTAAATAGAAAAGGACAGGAAGGGTACTTACTACAATCCCAGAAAACCCTGAAAAACACCAACTCTACTAATTTCAAAATCACCTGAGATCACACGACCTCTACCACCTAAATTAGCTCTCTGGTGTAACAAAATCAAAACAGCAGCCACTGAAAAAACTGGAAAAAGCAAAAGAACAAAACTCAGTGGCTGAACTAAACTGAGAAGGCAGAAGCCCCGGAGGGGACCCAGAAGGCCCCCAAAGAAGTGCAGGACAAAATGCAAAAATATAGCAACAACACAAAAGAAGAAAAATTCTTATCTGGTAGCAGGAGATGCAGACACGACACAGCAGGCTACAAGGGAAACTGGAATGAAGGATTCAGACCAGAACAATTGATCACCGGCAACACAGATGGGAAAATGACTCCCTTATATAAGACCAGTCAGTAACACCTGATTCCCAGTCCTCACAATCTTCACTAGTACCGCTTGTAACCACCAGAGGGAGCCTCTGCTCAGAACTCATCTCAAACCCATTCAAAACAATTTCCCACATGTCTACTTTACATCAGCACAATTTTGGGAACAACATTTTTTTTTGTTAGGAAGTTATAAGGGATAAAAGTTGACCAGCGATTTCTCCTTTTTACATCAAAATTTACAAAACCATTTTTTTTAGGGACCACCTCACATTTGAAGTCACTTTGAGGGGTCTATATGGCAGAAAATACCCAAAAGTGACACCTTTATAAAAACTGCACCCCTCAAGCTACTCAAAACTACATTCAAGAAGATTATTAACCCTTCAGGTGCTTCACAGGAACTAAAGCAACGTGGAAGGAAAAAATGGACATTTTAATTTTTCCAACAAAAATTTTCTTTTAGCATCAATTTTTTCATTTTTACATGGGCATCAGGATAAAATGGATCCTAAAATTTGTTGGGCAATTTCTCCTGAGTACACAGATACCTCATATGTGGTCATAAACCACTGTATGGGCGCACAGCAGGGCTCAGAAGGGAAGGAGCGCCATTTGACTTTTTGAATAGAAAATATGCTGGAATATTTAGCGGTTGCCATGTCACATTTGGAGAGTCCCTGTGTGCCTAAACATTGGAGCTCCCCCACAAGTGACACCATTTTGGAAACTAGACCTCCTAAGGAACTTATCTAGATGCATAGTGATCACTTTGAACCCAAGGTGCTTCACAAATTGATCTGTAAAAAAAAAGAAAGTACTTTTTTTTCACAAAAATTTTCTTTTAGCCTCAGTTTTTTTCATTTTCACATGGGCAACAGTATAAATTGGATCCTAAAATTTGTTGGGCAATTTCTCCTGAGTACACAGATACCTCATATGTGGTCATAAACCACTGTTTGGGCGCACGGCAGGGCTCAGAAGGGAAGGAGCGCCATTTGACTTTTTGAATGGAAAATATGCTGGAATATTTAGCGGTTGCCATGTCGCATTTGGAGAGTCCCTGTGTGCCTAAACATTGGAGCTCCCCCACAAGTGACCCCATTTTGGAAACTAGACCCCTAAGGAACTTATCTAGATGCATAGTGAGCACTTTGAACCCCCAGGTGCTTCACAAATTGATCCGTAAAAAAAAGAAAGTACTTTTTTTTCACAAAAATTTTCTTTTAGCCTCAGTTTTTTTCATTTTCACATGGGCAACAGTATAAATTGGATCCTAAAATTTGTTGGGCAATTTCTCCTGAGTACACAGATACCTCATATGTGGTCATAAACCACTGTTTGGGCGCACGGCAGGGCTCAGAAGGGAAGGAGCGCCATTTGACTTTTTGAATGGAAAATATGCTGGAATATTTAGCGGTTGCCATGTCGCATTTTGAGAGTCCCTGTGTGCCTAACATTGGAGCTCCCCCCACAAGTGACCCCATTTTGGAAACTAGACCCCCTAAGGAACTTATCTAGATGCATAGTGAGCACTTTGAACCTCCAGGTGCTTCACAAATTGATCTGTAAAAAAAAGAAAGTACTTTTTTTTCACAAAAATTTTCTTTTAGCCTCAGTTTTTTTCATTTTCACATGGGCAACAGTATAAATTGGATCCTAAAATTTGTTGGGCAATTTCTCCTGAGTACATAGATACCTCATATGTGGTCATAAACCACTGTTTGGGCGCACGGCAGGGCTCAGAAGGGAAGGAGCGCCATTTGACTTTTTGAATGGAAAATATGCTGGAATATTTAGCGATTGCCATGTCGCATTTGGAGAGTCCCTGTGTGCCTAAACATTGGAGCTCCCCCACAAGTGACCCCATTTTGGAAACTAGACGCCCTAAGGAACTTATCTAGATGCATAGTGAGAACTTTGAACCCACAGGTGCTTCACAGAAGTTTATAACGCAGAGCCGTGAAAATAAAAAATCATTTTTTTTCTCAAAAAATGATTTTTTAGCCCACTATTTTTTATTTTCACAATGGTTACAGGAGAAATTGGACCCCAAAAGTTGTTGTCCAGTTTGTCCTGAGTACGCTAGTACCCCATATGTGGGGGGGAACCACTGTTTGGGCACACGTCAGGGCTCGGAAGGGATGTGGTGACGCTTTGAAATGCCGACTTGATGGAATGGTCTGCGGGCATCTTGTTACGTTTGCAGAGCCCCTGATGTGCCTAAACAGTAGAAACTCCCCACAAGTGACCCCATTTAGGAAACTAGACCCCGCAAAGAACTTATCTAGATGTGTGGTGAGCACTTTGAACCCCCAAGGGCTACACAGAAGTTTATAACGCCCGGGCATGAACATAAAAAAATCATATTTTTTCCACAATCAGGATCTTTTAGTCCCCAATTTTTTTATTTTCCCAAGGGTAACATGAGAAATTAGACCCCAAAAGTTGTTGTCCAATTTGTCCTGAGTATGCTGATATCCCATATGTGGGAGAAAACTACTGTATGGGCACACGTCGGGGCTCGGATGGGAAGTAGTGACGTTTTGAAATGCCCACTTGATGGAATGGTCTTCGGGCGTCATGTTACGTTTGCAGAGTCCCTGATGTGCCTAAACAGTTGAAACTCCCCACAAGTGACCCTATTTTGGAAACTAGATCCCCCCAAGGAACTCCTATAGATGTGTGATAAGCACTTTGAATCTCCAAGTCCTTCACAGAAGTTTATAACGCAGAGCCGTGAAAATATAAAATCATTTTTTTCCACAAAAATAATTTTTAGTCCCCAATTTTTTTTCCCCAATGTTAACAGGAGAAATTAGAACCCCCAAAGTTGTTGTGCAATTTTTCCCGAGTACGCTGATACCTCATATGTGGGGATAAACCACTGTTTGGGCATACGTCGGGGCTTGGAATAAAGGGAGCACTGTTTGACTTTTTGAACGCAAAATTTGCAGGAATCAATGGTGGCGCCATGTCGCGTATGGAGACCCCCTGATGTGCCTAAATAGTGGAAACCCCTCAATTCTAACTCCAACACTAACCCCAACACACCCCTAACCCCAACCCTAACCCCTACACACACCTAACCCTAATACAAACCCTAATCATAACCCTAACCCCAACACACCCCTAACCCTAATCCCAACTCTAACCATAAACCTAACTACAAGCCTAACCCTAATTCCAACCCTAACCCTAATTCCAACCCTAACTCAAATTCCAACCCTAACCGTAATTCTAACCTTAACCCTAATGCTAAGCTACCTAACCCTAGTTCTAACCCTAAGGCTGGGTTCATATTGCGTTTTACCAGCCCGTTCAACACGTAGCGTTGACCGGCTGGTAACGGTATAGCATAACGCGATCGTGTTATGCTATACCCGCTAGCGCAGATGAATCAGCAGATAATCAGCCGCGGATCCGCAGCAAAATCAGTCACGGATCAGCAACAAAATCCGCCGCGGATCAGTAGCAAAATCCGCCGCGGATCAGCAGCGAAATCAGCCGTGGATCAGCGGCGACATCCGCCGTGGATCAGCGCGACATCCGCCGCGGATCAGCGGCGAAATCCGCCGCGGATCAGCAGCGAATCCGCAGTGGATCAGCACGAATCAGCGCGGATCAGAAATCAGCCGCGGATCAGCAGCGAATCAGGGTCACAGCGAAATCAGCGCGATCAGCAGCAAATCAGCCGCGGATCAGCAGCGAAATCAGCCGCGGTACAGCAGCGAAATCAGCCGCGGATCAGCAGCGAAATCGCCGCGGATAATCAGCAGCAAAATCAGCGCGAATCAGCAGCAAAATCCGCCGCGAATCAGCAGCGAAATCCGCCGCGGATCCGCAGCGAAATCCGCAGCAAATCAGTCGCGGATCAGCAGCAAAATCCGCCGCGGATCAGCAGCGAAATCCGCCACGGATCCGCAGCGAAATCCGCCGCGGATCGCGGATCGCAGCAAAATCAGTTGCGGATCGCAGCGAAATCCGCCGCGGATCAGCAGCGAAATCAAGCCGGGATCCGCAGCGAAATCAGCGCGGATCCGCAGCGAAATCAGCGCGGATCCGCAGCGAAATCAGTATGCGGATCCGCCAGCGAATCTGCCACGGATCAGCAGCGAAATCCGCTGCGGATCAGCAGCGAAATCCGCCGCGATCAGCAGCGAAATCGCCGCGGATCCGCGCGAAATCAGCGCAAAATCCGTCGCGGATCAGCGAAATCCGCCGCGATCAGCAGCGAAATCAGCCGTGGATCCGTCAGCGAAATCAGCCGCGGATCCGCAACGAAATCCGCCGCGGATCCGCAGCGAAATCCGCCGCGGATCAGCAGCGAAATCAGCCGCGGATCCGCAGCGGATCGCATAGCGAAATCCGCCGCGGATCAGCAGCGAAATCCGCCGCGGATCAGCAGCGAAATCCGCCGCGGATCAGCAGCGAAATCAGCCGCGGATCAGCAGCGATATCCGCCGCGGATCCTCAGTGAAATCCGCCGCGGATCAGCAGCGAAATCAGCCGCGGATCCGCCGCGAAATCCGCCGCGGATCAGCCGCGATATCCGCGCGGATCCGCAGCAAAATCAGCTGCGGATCAGCAGCAAAATCCGCTAGGAAAAAAAAAAAAATTCTTTTTTTTATTATTTGTCCCTACCTATGACGGGGGGGGGGTTCATTTACTTTTTGTTTATTTTGATCACTGTGACAGTTTATCACAGTGATCAAAATAAATTTTTTTACAATGGAGGGCGCACTGCGCATGCGCCGGCCGGCGGGCGCACTGCGCATGCGCCCGCCATTTTCCAAGATGGTGGCGCCCATGAAGAATCCCGGGCAGCCGCCGGGACGGATCCAGGGACATCGGTGGACCGGGAGAGGTGAGTAGGGGACGTCGGAAGGTGAGGGGGGGGGGATCGGAAGGTGAGGGGGGTGATCGCAGGAGCAGGGGAGCAGACAGCGACGGCGGTGACCGATCGCTGCCATCTTTCGATGGCGGCGGCCGATCACCGCCATGACATGGTGTGGGGGGGTCTGATCGCGGTCTCCAGCCATGGCAGATGCTATTGCAGCATCGGCCATGGCTGGATTGTAATATTTCACCAGTTTCATTGGTGAAATATTACAAATCGCTCTGATTGGCAGTTTCACTTTTAACAGCCAATCAGAGCGATCGTGGCCACGTGGGGGTTAAGCCAACCCCCCTGTGGTGATGCAGTAAGGGTCCTGTTACTGCGGGTCGGGTGACCTTTCAGTGACCCCGGACCCCCGACCCGCAGTAACATGATTTATAGCATGACGCCTACGTCGGCGTCATGGGTCGGGATGGCACAGGTTTTCATGACGCCGACGTCGGCGTCATGGGTCGGGAAGGGGTTAATGAGGCAGTGGAGAAGGAACGCCTGTGTCCAGATAAACGTTTTCAGGGGACACGGTTTTTTTGAGACGCTGTATCCGTGTACTACGGAGTTGATTGCTAATTGGATTCCTTCTCCTGAAGTGGATGTCCCTTTATCCCAGCTTAGCAAATCCTCATTGCTTCCTGTTAAAGGGAAGGCGAGTCTGCAGGATCCGCTGGACAGAAAAACGGAGATGGCGGCGAAATCCATCTACGAGGCCGCGGGTCATGGATTCAGAGCTGTGCTAGGATCCATGTGTGCTTGTAAAGCCTCCTTGAGCTGGTTAGACCGTCTACGGACGGCGTGGCAAGATGGATCCGAGGTAGAGGGGCTTTTCAAGTCATTGGAGGATGCAGCTCGATATGGCAGTGATGCAGGTTTGGATACTGCCTCCATACTGTCCAGGGCACAATCCTCGGCGATCACAGTCAGGAGAGCTCTGTGGCTTAGACAGTGGACCGGAGACGCGGTTTCCAAGCAAGGTTTGCTTTCTTTAGCTTACAAAGGTGGTCAGCTATTTGGATCTGGCCTCACGGAGCTGATTGCCAAAGCAAAGGCAAAAGAAACGGCTTTACCACAACGAAGAGCTGTGGCTTCTGCGTCTGGCAGGCCTAGTGCCGGTGGTAGTCGGCGGTCCTTTCGGTCCAGGGGACGGTTTGATCAGCCCTCTTGGGGATCTGGTCGTCCCTCTTTTTCGGGAAAAAAAGAGCGCTCAGAAATCTCGCACTCCCTGGAAACAGAGCTTCCGCCAAGACAAGCGGGAAGCTGACAAAAGCCCGCTAAAGCAGACTGACGCCAGGGTCTCACTCGAGGGCTCTCGAGTGGGAGGTCGCCTGCTCCAATTCAAGCCGACTTGGGCTTCCCGCGTGTCGGACACCTGGGTGACGCGGATCGTGTCGGCAGGCTACTTCATAGAGTTTCTTTCTCGACCCCCAGACAGTTTTTGTCTATCCCACATTCCGTCAGAGCCCGGGCTGATTGCCGCTCTACTACGGGAGGTCGATTCCTTTCTACGGAAGGGTGTGGTGGTACCAGTTCCACCGGAGGACCAAGGAAGGGGTTTTTATTCCAACCTCTTTGTAGTCCCCAAAAAGGAGGACAAATTTCGTCCCATTCTGGATCTCAAAAGATTAAATCGGCATGTCCGCACCCAAAAATTCCGCATGGAATCACTTCGCTCCGTTGTGGCGGCCTTGTCACAGAACGATTTTTTGGTGTCAATCGACATTGGCGACGCTTATTTGCATGTCCCCATCGGAAGGGCCCACCAACGCTTCCTGCGTTTTGCCATAGGTCAGGACCATTACCAGTTTGTGGCCCTGCCATTCGGTCTGGCCTCAGCACCCAGAGTTTTTACAAAAATTCTGGCTCCTCTCATGGCGATTCTGCGAAGACAGGGGATTACGATTCTTCCCTATCTGGACGACCTTTTGATTGTGGCGTCCTCAAAGGAGGAGGCGGTGACGGCTCGCGATTTATCCCTTCAGCTTCTGGAGGACTTCGGGTGGCTGATCAATTGGGAGAAGTCATCCCTGGAACCGTCGCAGTCAATCCTGTTTTTGGGAATGCAGTTCGACACGGTACGAGCAGTGGTGTCTCTGCCCTCAGACAAGCAAGCGAGTCTTCTTCACCATGTGCAGGGTATGAAGTCTGCGACAGCAATGTCCCTTCGAAGGTGTATGCGCCTTCTGGGTTTGATGGTGGCGTCAATGGAAGCAATTCCGTTTGCCCAATTTCATTCCAGGGCTCTCCAAATGCTCATCTTGAACCGTTGGGATCGATCACGCTTTTCACTGGATTGCAGTGTCATCATCTCCCACAGGGTGAGAGAGTCGCTAGAATGGTGGTTACGTCCGGAAGCGTTATCCCTGGGGAAGTCCTTCCTTCCTCCAAGGTGGTCGATCTTAACCACCGATGCCAGCCTGACGGGCTGGGGGGGCGTCTGGAACGGTCTTTGGATTCAAGGGGTATGGTCATTGGAAGAGTCTGCCCTGCCGATCAACATCCTGGAATTGAGGGCAATTTTCCTTTGCCTCCAACACTGGACGGTCCCTTTAAGCGGTCTACCAGTCCGAGTGCAGACAGACAACGCGACGGCGGTCGCGTATATCAACCATCAAGGTGGAACAAGGAGCTTCAGGCTCATGATGGAAGTGTCTCGAATCCTGGTATGGGCCGAGGCCAGGGTGCCAGCCATCTCTGCGATTTACATTCCAGGAGTTCAGAATATCACAGCGGACTTCCTGAGTCGCAAAAAGATGGATCCCGGAGAATGGAGTCTTCATCCGGAAATTTTTGCGCTGCTGTGCTCCCGTTGCGGAACTCCCCAAGTGGATGTGATGGCATCCAGGTTCAATGCCAAGTTACCGACATTCAAGTCCAGGTACAAGGACTCGAAGGCTGTGGCGGTGGATGCTCTGGTGGCTCCTTGGGACCATTTCGAGCTAATTTATGTGTTCCCGCCGATATCCTTACTTCCTCTGGTTTTGCGTCGGATCAGACTGGAGAGAGTCCCGGCTATATTGATAGCCCCAGATTGGCCAAGGAGGACGTGGTTCTCGACGCTGGTGTCACTTCTGGCAGCGCCTCCACTTCCACTCCCTCTTCGCCCGGACCTGTTAGCCCAAGGGCCCGTTCATCACCCGGACCTGAAGTCTCTGCGTTTGACGGCGTGGCTCTTGAAACCGAAATCTTGACGCGTCAAGGTTTTTCAGCCGAAGTCATTGCCACTCTGCGAGCTGCCAGAGGTCCGGCTACCACTAGAATTTATCATAAGACTTGGGAAGCCTTCTTTTCGTGGTGTTCGGGTTCTTCTAGGAACCCGAGGAGTTTTTCCATTCCCAATTTGTTGGCCTTTTTTCAGTACGGGCTGGACAGGGGTTTGGCAGTTAGCACTCTGAAGGGGCAAGTTTCTGCTCTGTCCTTGCTTATTCGGAAGGCTATCGCTTCGCATAGGGACGTACGTTCCTTTTTTCGCGGAGTAACCCGTCAGTTTCCGCCGCGGAAGGCGCCTGTGTCTCCCTGGCGGCTCAATCTTGTCTTGGAGGCTCTTCAACAGGGGCTTTTGAGCCTATGGACTCTGTTAGCCTTTCTTTGCTTTCTTGGAAGGTTGCCTTCTTAGTGGCGGTCACTTCTTTGAGAAGGGTTTCTGAATTGGCGGCTCTCTCTTGCTCGCCTCCTTTTCTGGAGTTTCTCCCAGATCGCGTAGTACTTCGCACACGCGGCGACTTTCTACCTAAAGTAGTATGACAATTTCATGTTAACCAGGATATTGTGTTGCGCTCGCTCTGTCCGGAGCCAAGGAATGCGAAAGAACGAGCCTTGCACACATTGGATTTGGTGCGGGCTTTAAAGTTCTATTTGTCCATTACTCAAAACTTTCGGAAGTCAGATTCTCTGTTTGTAATTCCAGCAGGTCGACGTGGGCAACGAGCTTCCAAGGATTCTATAGCTCGTTGGATTCGGTCGCCAATTTTAGAGGCTTACCGACTTAAGGGCGAACCTTGCCCGATTAAGATTCGAGCTCACTCCACAAGGACTGTGGGTTCATCGTGGGCTTTTCATCATGGAGCCTCGGCAGCTCATCTCTGCCGGGCGGCGACCTGGCGTTCCGTTCACACATTTACAAAATTTTATAAGGTGGACGTTAGTGCTTCCGCTGATGCGGCCTTAGGACGTAGGGTCCTGCAGGCGGCTGTAGTTTAAAAGTTCTTGTGAACTTATAGTTAACGCCATTTGCGCATTTATCTAGGTTGTTGGGTATCTGCCTCTTTTGTTTTTTTGCCCACCCTTATTTTTGGACTGCTTTGGGACGTCCCACTAGTAATGACTGTGTCTCCCTTCCTTCATCTGCAGCTGAAACACGGATTTTGGTAAGAACTTACCTGTAAAATCCTTTTCAGCGAAGAAGGAAGGGAGACACAGCTCCCTCCCATGGCAGAAGTGTGTTGTTGTGTTTTCAGATGCGGCGTGACCCTTCTCTGATAGCGATTATCTGGGCTGAGGTCGGCGCGCTAAGGCTCTGTTCCAGCATTGCCAGCTAATCGCAGTGGTCAGGTTCAGTGAGTAGTACCTGAACTGTGTGGTTGTTTCGGCTATATGCATAACCTGTCTTCTTGTTTTTTCTCTGAAGTCCTTCAGAAGGGGTTATGTTGCTACGCTGGTGATATTTGCTCTTCCTTAAGCTTGGGTACGACTGGAGAGCTGGAGTAGGAGGAGCCCTATATAGCTGGAGGGGCCGGTCAACACTTTTTTAATCTGAGGTGTGTTTATCCTGTGTGGGCTCCGCCTACCCACTAGTAATGACTGTGTCTCCCTTCCTTCTTCGCTGAAAAGGATTTTACAGGTAAGTTCTTACCAAAATCCGTGTTTCACATAGCATCATGAGTAGATAATAAACCGTCACAGGCCACAAAAAAAAAATTAAAAACAAAAATACACAAGATCAACATTAGGATACTAAACACATGCACATTTCAGATAGCATGATGAGTAGCAAAAGCATCACAGGGCCAAGAAAATGTTTTAAAAAAATATAAAAAAAAACAGCATTCTGATAACCAAAAAATGCACATTTCACATAGTATCATGAGTAGATAATAAACCGTCACAGGCCACAAAAAAAAATTAAAAACAAAAATACACAAGATCAACATTAGGATACTAAACACATGCACATTTCAGATAGCATGATGAGTAGCAAAAGCATCACAGGGCCAAGAAAATGTTTAAAAAAAATATAAAAAAAACAGCATTCTGATAACCAAAAAATGCACATTTCACATAGCATCATGAGTAAATAATAAACCGTCACAGGCCACAAAAAAAAATTAAAAACAAAAATACACAAGATCAACATTAGGATACTAAACACATGCACATTTCAGATAGCATGATGAGTAGCAAAAGCATCACAGGGCCAAGAAAATGTTTAAAAAAAATATAAAAAAAACAGCATTCTGATAACCAAAAAATGCACATTTCACATAGCATCATGAGTAGATAATAAACCATCACAGGCCACCAAAAAAATATTTAAAAACAATGAAACACTACATCAACATTATGATACTAAAAACATGCACATTTCAGATAGTAGCAGGACAAGCAACCACATCACAGTCCCAAAAAAAAATAAAAATAAATAAATCAACATTATGATACACAAATACATCCACATTTCATATTGTCGCAGGGAGACCAAGCACATCACTGCAAAAAAAACAGTACCAGTAGATCGACATTCACAACAGTAGCAGGGGTTACACAATAAGATCCCAAACATATACGTATTTTAAACACTACCAGGGGGACCCACCCCATCAGCGGAAATTTAATTTCGTACAGTACCAGGGGAACCAATCCCCATCACAGAAAAGACATTAATTTTAAAATGTACAAGGGTGCCAAAAACAACCAGTAGCTCACACAGCATTGGTGACATATGCATTGTAAATTTTGGATTGGGGGGGGGGTCGTATTTACCGTCTGTTTTCCTGGCGCTCCATGTTGCGGATCCTGGCTGCGAGTCTCTCAGGTGGCTGCGTCAGTGGCTGCGTCTCTTGGTGGCTGCGTCTCTTGGTGGCTGCGTCTCTTGGTGGCTGCGTCTCTCGGTGGCTCTTGTTCATGTGGCTCTGGCTCTTGTTCATGTGGATGTGTCTAATGTCCCACTGCATGCTTTTTTATATGTTTGCTGAGGGCTGGTATCTGTTTGCTGTGGGCTGGTATCTCAATTAAAAAACTGGATGCGGCTACCGGATCTGGCTCTTGCCGGATGCGGCGCATTGCGGCGTCCATAGACTTTCATTGTAAAAAAAGCCAGAAGCGCCGCATCCGGCGCTTCCGGATTTTTCGCCGCAGACAAAAAAACGTTTTTTCCAGACGGCGACCAGACACCGCATCCGGCACAAACCGGACGCGCCGCAGGGACATGCGGCGCCATCCGGCACTAATGTAAGTCAATGGAAAAAAAAAACGCATCCGGCATTACATTACGCCGGATGCGGTTGGACAAAAAAATGCCGGAGGGCGCCGTCAGGCGCACAATGGATGTGTGAAAGAGGCCTAAGAGGGAAAACCAGCTCCTTTTCGACCAGAATGGGACTATCAATATGACAGTAGCTCGGTCTTCTCTGATCTTCCTCAACACAGCAGGAATGAGCGCTAAAGGTGGGAAAGCATACGAGAGATGTTCGACCCACTTCTGACTCAGGGCATCCAGACCTTCCGGAGCATCCAACGGGTTCAGAGAGAAGAATCTTGGGGTCTTTGCATTTCGCCCGTTTGCAAACAAGTCTATCCGGGGTGATCCCCACGACGACATAGCTCTCGGAAAATGTCCTGGTCCAATTCCCATTCGGTTGGACTGACCTCTCTCCTGCTTAAATAGTCTGCCACCACGTTCTGAGAACCTTCGAGGTGAACCGCTGTTAGAGAGAGGACTGTGCTCTCTGCCCACGTAAATAGTCTTCCTGACAGATCCTGAATAGGTCGATGTCTGGGGCCTCCCTGGTGGTTTAGAAACAAGACTGTGTCTGAAAATATTCTGACGTGTTGGTCTGTGAGCCTGGCTTTGTTTCTTCTTAACGCCTCCCATACGGCGTATAGTTCCCTGAAGTTGGAAGATCTGTTCTTGATGTCTTCGGGCCACCTGCCTTGTAGAATTCTGCCTTGAAGATGGGCTCCCCAACCCCACGAACTGGCATCTGTAGTGACCGTTACGTAAGGAGAGGCGGACCACAACACCCCTACACGTAGATTGCGAGCCTGAGTCCACCAAGCGAGGGATTCCTTTAATGTCCTCGGTAGACACATCGATCTGTCCAGGGAAGTCTGAGATCGATCCCATACTGCCAGAATTTCCCTTTCTAAGAGCCTTGAGTGGGCTTGTGCCCATCTGACGCAGGTAATGCAAGCCGTCATCTGTCCCAATACCTTCATGGCGTTTCTTACGGAAGTCTGGTGTCTTGACAGTTCCTTTACCAGGTTTCGCACAACTTTCTGTTTCCCTTCTGGCAAATACGAGATTCTGTCTCTTGAGTCTAGTAATACGCCCAAGAAGACTTTCCTCTGACTGGGTATCAGGTCCGACTTCTGCCAATTTATGGCCCAGCCTAACGACTCCAGAATACTGATGCATCGGTCTCTGTGCTTGACGAGTGCCTCCTCGGATTCTGCCACAATGAGGAAATCATCCAGGTACGGAACAATTATGGTCCCCAGACTTCTCAGGTAGGCCACTACCTCCGCGACCAGTTTTGTGAATATTCGGGGGCGGAAGCCAGCCCGAAAGGTAGGCACTGGAACTGGAAGTGGCAGGTCTGGGTCGGCAGCCTTATGGCAAACCGCAGGAGGCCCTGAGATGACGGATGTATGGGGACCTGATAGTATGCGCTTTTTAGGTCGAGGGTGCACATAACTGCCCCCCTGTCTATGAGGTGGACTGCCGAGCAAACTGATTCCATCCGGAATCTTTTGTATCTGACCCAGCCATTTAGAGGTTTCAAGTTTATGATGGTGCGGGTCTCACCAGACGGCTTTGTGATGGTAAACAGAGAAGAATAGTGCCCCTGCCCACTTCTGCCTCGAGAACCGGAATTATTACTGAGCTGCCGAGCATCTCCTGAAGGTTGAACCATATAGCTGAGTCTGGTAGGACTAGAGTAGGAGAGACGTATCTTTCGGGGGGAGGAGAATAAAGCTCTATGCGGTAACCTTCTGCAATGGTCCTGCGAACCCACAGATTCTCTGTAATCTGGGCCCATTCTGCAGCAAAGAAACAAAGCCTTCCCCCGATAG
This sequence comes from Oophaga sylvatica, assembly GCA_033576555.1. Lineage (NCBI taxonomy): Eukaryota > Metazoa > Chordata > Amphibia > Anura > Dendrobatidae > Oophaga > Oophaga sylvatica. The sequence continues at coordinate 63,497,560 of JARQOD010000002.1, read as the reverse complement.
ATATGGCGTCATTGTCACTTATTCCTATGGTAAGAGCTAAAGAAGGTACTCTTGCTCTTTCCTCCCTGTGTCTGAGAACTCCTGTAGGACCCTCTACTTGGCCTGCTATGGGTTCTAGAGTCATAACGCTTTCCTGGAAAGGATCCCCTGCGAAAGGACTGGGGTCGCTTAACTTTCTCTTCTGGAAGCCCCTTCTTATCATCTGATGCTGACTCAAGAATACTATCTAAGGCCGGTCCAAAAACCCTTGAGCCTGAAAAGGGGATGGAACATAGTTTAGTTTTAGAGGCAATATCTCCTGACCATGATTTCAACCAGACAGCTCTCCTAGCTGCGTTAGAAAGGGAGCTGTTTCTGGCTGAGAATCTTACAGATTCAGCCGACATGTCAGCTAGGAATGCCGTGGCTGATTTCATGATAGGAAGGGAGGCCAGAATCTCAGTTCTGGGGACCTTATTAGACAGCTGTTCTTCTAACTGCGTTATCCAGAGGAACATGGATCTAGCAACGGAGGTGGCCGCTATGTTAGTCTTGATTAGTGCCGCCGACGCCTCCCAAGCTCTCTTTAACAAAATGTCAGCTTTTCTGTCCGTCGGGTCATGCAAATTAGACGAGTCTTCAAACGGGATGACCGTCTTTTTTGCGACCCTGGCTATTGGGACGTCGATCTTAGGAATCTCTTCCCAAAGCTTGACTTCCTCCGGGTCAAATGGTAGTCGACCCTTGAAATCCCGAGATAGCACCAGACGCCGCTCTGCATTCTTCCACTCTTCTAGAATCATACTCTTGATGTGTTCGCTAACAGGGAATACTGTCTGCCTCTGAGCCATAAGGCCCCCAAACATCCTGTCTGGACTGCGGTTTGGGAGTGTCTTCAATCTGCATGGTAGACCGTACAGACTGAATTAGATCATTAGTGTCCTCCGCCTGGAATAGGAACGTCCTACTCCGGTCCTGGACGTCAGGTGGAAGTTCTCCTTCTTCCTCGGAAATAGTGTCCTCTATATCTGACCTGTTCTCTGAACTGAAGTCCTGGTCCCCTGGGTCAGTCTCCCACCTGGGTCGCTTATGTCCAGGAGAGCTAGGTGTTGTGAATGGGCTTGAGATGAGTTCTGAGCAGAGGCTCCCTCTGGTGGTTACAAGCGGTACTGGTCTGTCCAGTGAAGATTGTGAGGGATTGGGAATCAGGTGTTACTGACTGGTCTTATATAAGGGAGTCACCTTCCCATCAGGGTTGCCGGTGATCAATTGTTCTGGTCTCTATCCTTGATTCCTGTTTCCCTTGTAGCCTGCTGTGTCGTGTCTGCATCTCCTGCTAACAGATAAGACATTTTCTCCTTTTTGTTTTTGTGCTTGATTTTGCATTTTGTCCTGCACTTCTGTGGGGGCCTTCAGGGTCCCCTCCGGGGGCTTTTGCCCTCTCAGTTTAGTTCAGCCACTGATGTTTGTACTTTTGCTTTTTCCAGTTTTTTCAGTGGCTGCTGTTTTGATTTTGTTACACCAGAGAACTAATTTAGGTGGTAGAGGTCGTGTGATCTCAGGTGTTTTTGAAATTAGTAGAGTTGGTGCTCTTCAGGGTTTTCTGGGATTGCAGTAAGTACCCTTCCTATCCTTTTCTATTTAGTTAGTTTGGGCCCCAACGTTTGCTCATACTATTTTCTGTCTGTGTCAGTATTTCTTCTTGTCTAACCGCCATTACATGTTTGGGGGCTTTCTATTATCTTTGGGGTTCTGCTCCGGGGCAGATAGCTTTCCTATATCTATCTTTAGGTGTAGTTAGTTTCTCAGGCTGTGACGAGGCGTCTAGGACCAACGTAGGAACGCTCCACGGCTGCCTCTAGTTGTTGTGGTTAGTCAGGGTACTGCAATCTCATAGATTCCAACTGCTCTGGTGTATTGCCTTTTTTGCCTGCACTCCTCAGCTACCGAAACATAACAGTATCACCGGCCCAAAATTTAAAATTGTATGGTACTCACAGAAGGGAAAAAATTTGTGAAGAAAAAACGGTTGTCAGAGTTGTCAGAGATATTTTTCTGTTTGTTGCATTTTTTTTTTTTTCCCTCTGTATCTCTGGGTGCTGGGGAGGATTTTTTCTCTCAATGGAGTTTGCACAGTTGTCTGGCCGTGTGGATCAGCTTGCCACTGAGGTTCAGAGTATTGCTGCATATCTTGCTAGGTTGCCTGTTGTGGAACCTAGGATTCCCATGCCAGATTTGTTTTTAGGGGATCGAGCTAAGTTTCAGAATTTCAAAAATAATTGTAAATTGTTTTTTGCCTTAAAATCTAAGTCCTCAGGGAACGCAGCGCAGCAGGTTCAAATTGTCATCTCTCTCCTGCGCGGCGATCCTCAGGATTGGGCTTTTTCCCTGACACCTGGGGATCCTGTTTTGAGTGATGTTGATGCATTTTTTCAGGCTTTGGGGTTATTGTACGATGAGCCTAATGTCACTGATCAAGCTGAAAAAGCCTTGTTGGCATTAAATCAGGGGCTTGATGACGCTGAGTTATACTGTCAGAGATTCCGTAGGTGGGCAGTCCTGACCAAGTGGAATGACGACGCTTTGGCGGCCCTTTTTCGGAAGGGTCTGTCAGATAATGTAAAGGATGTTATGGTGGGATTCCCTGTCCCCTCTGGTCTCAATGATTCTATGTCATTAGCGATTCAAATTGACAGACGTTTGCGTGAGCGGAGAAGTATGCGTGGAATAGTGTTGCCTTGTGAACCTGCTTCTGAATCCATGCAGTGTGATAGAGTGGTGTCTGGGGCACAGCTTCATGAGTTTCGAAAGCGCAATGGGTTATGTTTCTACTGTGGTGATGCCTCTCATGCTATTTCAGTCTGCCCTAAGCGGGGAAGACGTTTTGCACGCTCAGTTGTCTTGGGTAGTGTTCAGACTAAGTTTTTATTAACTGTCACTCTGATATGCTCTCTGTCCTCATTTTCTGCTCAGGCTTTCGTTGATTCTGGAGCAGCTATTAACCTGATGGATTATGATTTTGCTAAACGTTGTGGGTTTCCCTTGATACCCCTACAAAAGTCTATTCCCCTACTGGGGATCGATTCTACCCCTTTGGCTGAGAATAAACCTCAGTTCTCTACTCAGGTGATAATGAGGGTTGAACCTGATCATCAAGAGTGCTGCAAATTTTTGATTGTGTATAATCTGCATGATATTATCGTACTGGGTTTCCCTTGGTTACAGTCTCATAATCCTGTTTTGGATTGGAAATCTGTGTCTGTAACCAATTGGGTGTAAGGTTCTATGTATATATTCCTGAAACTCAGTTTGTTCGTCAGCCATTTTACTTTCTGTCTTGCTGCAGCTATCTTGCCCTCAGTCAAAATGGAGTTTCCAGCTTGCATGTTCCCGCCCTGATTCTCTCCTTTGCTTCTTAAGCAGCCACAGCTGAGCAATCAGTGCTTCAGAATCTAGCCTGCAGTGAACCTGTGACTTGACTCCTGTAAGCCTTGGACCTTGTACTCCAGCTATTCCTACTGAGGAACTCTGAAGCACTTGTGGACTCTGAACCCTGCTCTTTGAAAGACCCACGTTTGCATGGACTTACGGTAACAGAGAAGAAGATCCTGAATCTGTATTGGAGAGTGATTGCTGAGCTTGGATTACTCTGGCCTGCTGTGTCTCCTGTTTCTGTGTCTGCAAACTGTGTGACTATTTCTGCCAACTTGTATGAAGTAATACAGGACTTTTCTATATCAAACCTGTGACTCCTGTGTTTTCATCGCACCCAAGCACAAGACGCTATATGAACTGTACTACATACATTACAAGATTCTGAAGCCAAAACGTTAGTGTCTGCTGGGTCTGGAAAGGCTGTGTCTGCTGTACTGTGGATATCAGACGTCCGGTTGTACTTTCTGTGATGACAGTGGTTGTGACTTCTCACAACCATTCCAGGTGAGCAGTTCCCTTAATTTTTTTTTCTCTCTGCAGTGTTGCCACAGGTGAACACTATTGTTTTTTTTCTCTCCTCTTCTTCCAGTAATCCTGTCTTAAAAGATCTGGAGAATGGAGGCCCGCATAAAGGAACTTTGCGGAGTGACTGATAATATCCTTGCAGATTTGCAGAATATAAAGACCCGTTTTACAAATCTACAGGACCTCAATAATCACAATTTGCAAGTGGTTGGACAGACTACCCAGGATTTGCGAGCCAGGATTGAGGTTCTAGAGGGGCGAGTCCAGGCTCCTGCCGTAGCCCCGAGTGCTGGGATTCCCAAGTTGCCCCCTTTTCGTTTTGGCGGTGAACGTGAGAAATTCAGGGGATTTATTAATCAATGCAATCTTTTTTTTCTGCACATGCTTCACAATGTCCCACTGAACGATCTAAGGTGCTTACTATAATTATGTTGCTTACCAACAAGGCTTTAATGTGGGCAAACCCTCTGATTGAGACTGAGGATGATTGTTTGAATCACCTTGATGATTTTATTTCAGCCATGGGGCAGGTGTTTGATGACCCCAATCGAGGTGCAACAGCTGAAGCAGCCATGTTAGCTTTGCGCCAAGGTAAGCACTCGGTAGCTGAATATGCCTTGGATTTCAGGAGATGGGCCCTTGATACCACCTGGGACAGTTCCGCCAAAAAATCTATTTTTCGAAAGGGGTTATCTCCACTGATTAAGGATGAACTTGCTCGTGCCGACCCTCCCACTGCGTTAGGTGACTTTATTAACTACTGCATCCGTATTGATACTCGTCTGACTGAACGCAGGCAAGAGAGATGGTTCGAAAGCAATCGTACTAACCTTTTCCTACCTTCCTCTCCAGCTAAGGAACCTTTGAGTAGGATTACACGGGAACCTGAACCTGAACCCATGCAGGTAGACTCTTTACAACGACGGGTTAGTGATGCACGCAAGGAACATCGTTTTAAGGAGAATCTATGTTTCTATTGTGGTAAGTCAGGGCACTTCATTATAAACTGCCCCAGCCGTTCTCGTAAGACTACTGCAGCACTCATTCATTGTGAGTGTTGTGAGAGGGGATCTGTCAGGTCCGAGCCTCAGGCTCCAGAGAGATCTGCAGCAACAGATCTTGATTTCTCAGACTTAAACTCCGTTACCTCTGAGGACGTTGACTGTGTAAACGCTGCCATTTTTCAAGTTTCCTCAGCGGTGTCCCAGCTGAGTTGTAAGAAAAACAATTCTCATTGCTTTCTTTCCATCAAACTCTGGGTTGACTCAGCTTGGGTGTCTAGCTCTGCTATGATCGACTCAGGGGCAAGTGGAAATTTTATGGATGTCTCCTTTGCTCTGAAACAGGGAATACGTTCAGTGAAGAAGGCTACTCCAGTACAGATGGAAACTGTGGATGGCTCCCTGCTGACCTCTGGACCAGTGGATCAGGAAACAGAGCCTTTGAGGGTTCTTATGGGTAAAGATCATCAAGAGAAACTGTCCTTTATGCTTATCTCTTCTCCCCACTTTCCCATTATTCTAGGGCTACCATGGCTGCAGGCTCAGAATCCTACCATTAACTGGGAGACCAAGGAATTACACTTTCCAGAGAAACAGATGAGTCCAAAAGTTTCAGCTTGCTCTGTTCCTAAAGGAATCATGTCAGTCCCTGAACTACCAGCTGTATACCAGGACTATGTGGATTTATGTGACAAGAAGAACGCTGACCAGCTTCCTCCTCACCGTCCATATGATTGTCCAATTGAATTATTGCCTGGAGCAGAGATACCTTTTGGTAAGATCTACCCCCTGGCGGGGCCCGAGCTAAAGGCTTTAAAGGATTACATAGATGAAAATCTAGCCAAGGGCTTCATACGCCCTTCTTCATCTCCTGCAGGTGCACCCATCTTCTTTGTAAAGAAGAAAGATGGATCTCTGAGACCATGCGTAGACTATAGGGAACTCAATAAGGTTACTATTAGAAACCGTTATCCATTGCCTTTAATCCCTGAGTTATTGGAGAGAGTGCGACATGCCAAAATTTTTTCTAAACTAGATCTTCGTGGGGCCTATAACTTAGTCCGTATTAGACCTGGGGATGAATGGAAGACTGCATTCAGGTCACGCTATGGACACTTTGAATATCTAGTTATGCCTTTTGGTCTGAGTACCGCCCCAGCCACTTTCCAACACTTGGTGAATGACATCTTCAGGGATCTCCTAGATACATTCGTGGTAATTTATTTGGATGATATTCTAATTTTTTCTAACTCCACAGAGGAACATCATGGACATGTGAGAATGGTCTTGGAACGTCTAAGACAAAATCATCTTTACATCAAACTTGAAAAGTGTGAAATTCCATAGGACCGAAATTCAATTTCTGGGGTATGTACTGTCTACACAAGGAATTAGTATGGATGGAAGCAAAACCCAAGCCATCAAGGATTGGCCAAGTCCTAGAAATGTGAAGGAGGTACAGCGCTTCATCGGGTTTGCCAACTTCTATAGACGTTTCATTAGAAATTTCTCTGAGGTAGTGTCACCTATCACTCAACTTACCCGGAAAGAGTCTAGGTTTTCCTGGACTCCCCAAGCCCAGGAAGCATTTTCCCGTCTAAAAGATAAATTTACCACTGCACCTATCCTAGTACATCCCAACCCCGAGCTTGCCTTCATAATAGAGGTGGATGCTTCAGACTGTGCCGTTGGAGCTATACTCTCTCAGAGAACAGGTGAGAAGAATGTCTTGCATCCCTGTGCCTTCTTTTCCCAGCAGTTGTCTTCGGCTGAGAGGAACTACGATGTGGGCAATAGAGAGTTGTTGGCCATTATTGCCGCCTTCAAAGAATGGAGACACCTTCTTCAGGGAGCTGCACAGCAAATAGTCGTCCTACAGACCATCGTAACCTTGAGTTTATCAGGTCGGCTAAGTGCCTGACTCCTCGCCAGGCTCGCTGGAATCTTTTCTTAAACCAATTTAATTTTATCATCTCTTATAGACCAGGATCGCGCAATGGAAAGGCTGATGCACTCTCTAGGATTTACTCAGCAGAGACACGTCCAATTACTCCTCCTAAGACTATTCTTCCTGACTCTAGATTCCTAGGAGTAATTCATAATCAAGACCTACTTAAGGACATCAAGGAAGCATACCATGCGGATTCCTTTTTGGCACAACCCCCAAGGGACGTAAGTCTTGTCTTTAAGAATGGTGTGTGGATTCAGGGACAACGTCTGTATATTCCTGAAACAGTCAGATTAAGAGTATTGCAACTCATTCACGATTCCAAGATAGCTGGGCATAGAGGAATTCTAAAGACACAGGAATTTCTTTCTCGTTTCTTTTGGTGGCCCACTTGCAGGAAGGATGTTTTGAATTATGTCACTTCATGTGAGGTCTGTGCAAGATGCAAAACACCTCGCTCCTCACCAACTGGTCTGTTACAGCCTCTTCCCACCCCGTCCCGCCCGTGGGGATCCATTTCTATGGACTTCATTGTGGAGTTACCAACCTCTCAGGGGAAGAACACCATTCTAGTGGTGGTTGACCGTCTAACAAAGGCAGCTCATTTTATCCCTTGTGTCGGCTTACCCACTGCAAAACAGACATCAGATTTGATGATTAAAGATGTGTTTCGCTTACATGGAGTAACCGGATGAGGTTATTTCGGATCGAGGGGTGCAATTCACTTCTAGGTTTTGGCAAAATTTCTGTGCAGCATTGGACATTAAAGTAAACCTTTCTTCTGCTTTTCATCCCCAGACTAATGGACAGACCGAATGAACCAATCAAACCCTGGAGCAGTATCTCCGCTGCTTTATCTGCCACCTACAGGATGATTGGGTGGATCTACTTCCATTAGCTGAGTTCTCATATAACAACTCTTAGAGTGCCTCCACTAAACAGTCTCCTTTTTACTCTAATCTAGGTTATCATCCTAACATTCTACCACGATTTCCCATAGAAACGCCTTTACCAGCAGTGGCTGAAAGAATCACGTCTTTACAGAAGAATATGGATCTTCTAAAGGAAAATCTGGAATCGGCTCAAGAAAGGCAGGGCTACCCAGTGGAGGACAACTCATTGGAACCGGTCAATAACGTTAATGCTCCTCGCTTGCTCCGTCAGTTTCATCAGAGGTACCCACACAAGCCTGGTCTGAGGTCATCCGGAGGTTGTCCTTAAGGGGGGAGTAATGTAAGGTTCTATGTATATATTCCTGAAACTCAGTTTGTTCGTCAGCCATTTTACTTTCTGTCTTGCTGCAGCTATCTTGCCCTCAGTCAAAATGGAGTTTCCAGCTTGCATGTTCCCGCCCTGATTCTCTCCTTTGCTTCTTAAGCAGCCACAGCTGAGCAATCAGTGCTTTTGACTCTAGCCTGCAGTGAACCTGTGACTTGACTCCTGTAAGCCTTGGACCTTGTACTCCAGCTATTCCTACTGAGGAACTCTGAAGCACTTGTGGACTCTGAACCCTGCTCTTTGAAAGACCCACGTTTGCATGGACTTACGGTAACAGAGAAGAAGATCCTGAATCTGTATTGGAGAGTGATTGCTGAGCTTGGATTACTCTGGCCTGCTGTGTCTCCTGTTTCTGTGTCTGCAAACTGTGTGACTATTTCTGCCAACTTGTATGAAGTAATACAGGACTTTTCTATATCAAACCTGTGACTCCTGTGTTTTCATCGCACCCAAGCACAAGACGCTATATGAACTGTACTACATACATTACATTGGGGCTGCCAATGTGTTAATACCAACACTCCTGTTTTTTCTGCCTCCCCCCAGGCTCAGGATGTTCCTGACTTTTTGATTGATTTTTCTGATGTATTTAGCGAAAGTAAATCTGCATCCTTGCCTCCCCATAGGAGCTATGACTGCGCTATTGAATTAGTGCCTGGTAGTAAATTCCCTAAAGGTCGCCTTTTTAACTTGTCTGTACCTGAACATGACGCTATGCGGTCTTATATCAAGGAGTCATTGGAGAAGGGTCATATCAGACCATCCTCTTCACCCTTAGGTGCCGTTTTTTTCTTTGTGGCCAAAAAGGATGGTTCATTAAGGCCGTGTATTGATTATCGTCTTTTGAACAATATTACTGTGAAATATCAATACCCGTTACCCTTGATTTCTGACCTGTTTTCCAGGGTGAAAAACGCTACTTGGTTTACCAAGCTTGACCTCAGGGGGGCATATAACCTTATTCGCATTAAGCACGGGGATGAATGGAAGACGGCATTCAATACCCCGGAGGGGCATTTTGAGTACCTTGTGATGCCCTTTGGGCTCACTAATGCTCCTTCTGTCTTCCAGTCCTTCATGAATGACATTTTCAGGGATTTTGTGGATAAATTTCTGATTTTTTATTTGGATGATATCTTGATTTTTTCTAATGACTGGGACTCTCATGTGAAACATGTTAGAACTGTATTCCAGATTTTGAGAGAGAATGCTCTGTATGTGAAGGGATCAAAGTGTCTTTTTGGCGTACAGAGGATCTCATTTCTGGGATTCATTTTGTCCCCATCTGTTATTGAAATGGACCCGGTCAAGGTTCAGGCCATCTGTGATTGGGTCCAACCTACTTCATTAAAGGCTCTTCAAAGATTTTTGGGTTTTGCCAATTTTTATCGTAAATTTATTGGTAATTTCTCGGTTATTGTTAAACCATTAACTGATTTGACCAAAAAGGGTTCTGATGTGGTGAATTGGCCTCCTGAGGCAGTCTCTGCATTTCAGGAACTTAAGCAGAGATTCACTTCTGCTCCTGTTCTACGGCAGCCTGATGTTTCTCTTCCATTTCAGGTGGAGGTTGATGCCTCTGAAATTGGGGCAGGTGCCGTTTTGTCCCAAAAAGATCCAGAGACCTCTAAAAGTAACCCTTGTGCCTTTTTCTCTCGAAAATTTTCTCCTACTGAACGTAATTATGACGTGGGTAATCGGGAGTTATTGGCCATGAAGTGGGCTTTTGAAGAGTGGAGACATTGGCTGGAGGGAGCCAAACATCAGGTGGTGGTCCTTACTGACCATAAGAATCTGGTTTATCTGGAATCTGCCAAGCGACTCAATCCTAGACAGGCCAGGTGGGCCTTGTTTTTCACACGTTTTAATTTTGTGGTTTCCTTTCTTCCTGGCCCTAAGAATGTTAAGGCGGATGCCCTCTCGAGGAGCTTCCTTGCGGACTCTCCTGAGTTATCTGATCCTTCTGTTATTTTGAAAGAGGGTGTAGTTCTTTCCGCCATCTCACCTAATTTGAGACTTGCTCTGGAGGGGTGTCAGGAGGATAGGCCCGAGCGCTGCCCTGTTGGAAAATTGTTTGTCCCGGACCAGTGGAAAAAGAGTGTGATGTCTGAGATTCATTGTTCCGCATTGGCTGGGCATCCCGGAATTTTTGGTACCAGAGACTTGGTTAGTCGGTCCTTTTGGTGGCCTACCTTGTCTCGTGATGTCAGGGAATTTGTGCAGTCCTGCGGGACTTGCTCTCGCTCCAAGCCTTGCTCTCGCTCTAGTGGTTTGTTGATGCCATTGCCTGTGCCCAAGAGACCATGGACCCATATCTCTATGGATTTCATTTCCGACCTTCCTGTTTCTCAGAGAATGACCGCCATCTGGGTGATTTGTGATAGGTTTTCCAAAATGATACATCTTGTGCCATTACCTAAGTTGCCTTCCTCCTCTGAATTGGTGCCGTTGTTCCTTCAGCACGTGGTTCGTTTACTCGGCATTCCTGAGAACATAGTGTCTGACAGAGGAGTCCAGTTTGTTTCCAGATTTTGGAGGACTTTTTGTTCTAAACTGGGTGTTCAATTGTCTTTCTCCTCGGCATTTCATCCTCAGACCAATGGTCAAACTGAGAGAACAAACCAGACATTGGAGACTTATCTAAGATGCTTTGTGTCTGCTGATCAGGATGACTGGGTCTCTTTTTTGCCTTTGGCTGAGTTTGCTCTTAATAATAGGGCTAGCTCTGCCACTTTGATGTCTCCGTTTTTCTGTAATTCTGGGTTTCACCCTCGATTTTCTTCAGGACAGACGGAGGCTTCTGTCTGTCCAGGTGTTGACTCTGTTGTGGAGCGTATGCAACAGATTTGGGACCAGGTAGTGGAGAGGTTGTCCCTCTCACAGGAGAGGGCCCAGCTGTTTGCTAACCGGCATAGGACTGATGGTCCTCGGTTTAAAGTAGGGGACTTGGTCTGGTTGTCCTCAAAAAATATTCCTATGAGAGTAGCATCTCCTAAATTTAAGCCTAGGTTCATTGGACCTTATAAGATCATGGAGATTCTTAATCCTGTTTCTTTTCGTTTGCTTCTTCCAGGGACATTTAAGATCCATAACGTGTTCCACAAGTCCTTGTTGAAGAGGTTTGTTGAACCAGTGGTTCCTGCTGCTGTGCCTCCTGACCCTGTTTTGGTTGAGGGCAATCTGGAGTATGTGGTTGAGAAAATATTAGATTCTCGTTTTTCTAGACGGAAACTCCAGTATTTGGTTAAGTGGAGAGGTTATGGTCAGGAAGACAATTCTTGGGTGTTTGCTTCGGACATCCATGCTAGGAGACTCATCCGTGCTACCATAGAACTCATCCTGACCGACCTGGTTGCTCAAATGAGGGTTCGGTGACCCCTCCTCAAGGGGGGGGTACTGTTGTGAATGGGCTTGGGATGAGTTCTGAGCAGAGGCTCCCTCTAGTGGTTACAAGCGGTACTGGTCTGTCCAGTGAAGATTGTGAGGATTGGGAATCAGGTGTTACTGACTGGTCTTATATAAGGGAGTCACCTTCCCATCAGGGTTGCCGGTGATCAATTGTTCTGGTCTCTATCCTTGATTCCTGTTTCCCTTGTAGCCTGCTGTGTCGTGTCTGCATCTCCTGCTAACAGATAAGACATTTTCTCCTTTTTGTTTTTATGCTTGATTTTTGCATTTTGTCCTGCACTTCTGTGGGGGCCTTCAGGGTCCCCTCCGGGGCTTTTGCCCTCTCAGTTTAGTTCAGCCACTGATGTTTGTACTTTTGCTTTTTCCAGTTTTTTCAGTGGCTGCTGTTTTGATTTTGTTACACCAGAGAACTAATTTAGGTGGTAGAGGTCGTGTGATCTCAGGTGTTTTTGAAATTAGTAGAGTTGGTGCTTTTCAGGGTTTTCTGGGATTGCAGTAAGTACACTTCCTATCCTTTTCTATTTAGTTAGTTTGGGCCCAACGTTTGCTCATACTATTTTCTGTCTGTGTCAGTATTTCTTCTTGTCTAACCGCCATTACATGTTTGGGGGCTTTCTATTATCTTTGGGGTTCTGCTCCGGGGCAGATATCTTTCCTATATCTATCTTTAGGTGTAGTTAGTTTCTCAGGCTGTGACGAGGCGTCTAGGACCAACGTAGGAACGCTCCACGGCTGCCTCTAGTTGTTGTGGTTAGTCAGGGTACTGCAATCTCATAGATTCCAACTGCTCTGGTGTATTGCCTTTTTTGCCTGCACTCCTCAGCTACCGAAACATAACAGTTAGGTGTCTGCTGTGAAATTGAGGACATAGACGCCTGGGAAACCTCTTCCCGAATCATATGTCTCATTTCAGTCAGTAGTGAAGGCTGTTCCTCCCTTAAAACTTTGGAAGTACAGGTAGTACAAGATTCTTGTCATGACTATCAGAGAGCTTCACGTGGCAAACCGGGCATCTGGGGGATTTTGCCGATGCCTTGCCAGTCTTTTTTACTGTTAGGGGGGCAGTCGGGGCTCCCTTGTCCTAAACGACATAAAAATAGGGGTCCGTCAGTATGCCGCCAGTAACGTCTAGGATACATGGGCCAGGGTGGTCTGCGCCAAGCGCACTTACCCCTCCCCCGTCAGCCACGTCTGTTTCCATCTGGCACAAGGTAGGCTGTACACGGTCCAGTGATCAGCGCCTGCTGCAGGGATCGCTACCTGTAGTGGTAGCCTGTAGCGTTCCCCGAATATTCAGCATCAGTGTTCAGCGTTCTGAGCCCATGCGCTGCTATACCTGGTCGGATCTGACGTCACCGGAAGTGTGGGACCGGAAGTGACGCGTGCCCTGTCAGGACCGCCGAGGGCGTCGCCGGAGCATAGGAGCGCGGCAGAAGCCGAGTACCTGCGGAGCCCCGACGCTCGGACGCCGCAGATCCCGGGAGTCGCCACTGGGTCCGGGACAAGAGCCTCCCCCTGGGAGGAGCGTCACCAATCCGGGAGCCTGGTCCTGCTCTCGGCCTTTGGGGCGGAGGGACTCCCCCCTGGGGAGTTTCAGCCCTGGGCCGCTTGACAAGAGGAAGGATCCGGCCGAGCCTCACGATCCCCTTGAGCCCCAGTAAGTATAACTCGTGCGTCCCTCCATGCAGGGACAGGAAAAACACTGAGGGATAGGGGATGGGGTGGGGCCTTTTAAACTCTTGTGTGTTTCCTGTCCCAGCAAGGAGAAGGAGGACATCCCATGGTGCTGTCAGGAGGGACATCCTGGAAAGCTACTTAAAGTGGCCACTTGCAAGTTGTTCTCCTGTTTGAATCTCCTCTGAAGAGTGGCATCATGGGCTCCTCAAAACAACTGTCAAATGATCTGAAAACAAAGATTATTCAACATAGTTGTTCAGGGGAAGGATACAAAAAGCTGTCTCAGAGATTTAACCTGTCAGTTTCCACTGTGAGGAACATAGTAAGGAAATGGAAGAACACAGGGACAGTTCTTGTTAAGGCCAGAAGTGGCAGGCCAAGAAAAACATCAGAAAGGCAGAGAAGAAGAATGGTGAGATCAATCAAGGACAATCCTCAGACCACCTCCAGAGAGCTGCAGCATCAACTTGCTGCAGATGGTGTCACTGTGCATCGGTCAACTATACAATGCACTTTGCACAAGGAGAAGCTGTATGGGAGACTGATGCGAAAGAAGCTGTTTCTGCAAGCACGCCACAAACAGAGTCGGCTGAGGTATGCAAAAGCACATTTGGAGAAGCCAATTTCTTTTTGGAAGAAGGTCCTGTGGACTGATGAAACCAAGATTGAGTTGTTTGGTCATACAAAAAGGCGTTATGCATGGCGTCAAAAAAACACAGCATTCCAAGAAAAACACTTGCTACCCACAGTAAAATTTGGTGGAGGTTCCATCATGCTTTGGGGCTGTGTGGCCAATGCCGGCACCGGGAATCTTATTAAAGTTGAGGGACGCATGGATTCCACTCAGTATCAGCAGATTCTTGACAATAATGTTCAAGAATCAGTGACAAAGTTGAAGTTACGCAAGGGATGGATCTTTCAGTAAGACAATGATCCAAAACAACGCTCCAAATATACTCAGGCATTCATGCAGAGGAACAATTACAATGTTCTGGAATGGCCATGAGTCGCACGTACCAGGGCTTTGGGGTACTCGGCACCGAGCCCGTTCACTTCACTGGGGATGTCACGGGTAGCGCAGCTCGGTCCGTTGCCCTGGGCGCTCACAAAAAGGGGAATATTTACAGGGGATTATAGAAATGTTTGTGACACCACCTGTGGTTCCTGGTCAGGGTGACCAGCGCTGCAGTGTAGATCCTCTGAGGGTAAGGGGCAGCAAGGTGTTAAGTCTCTCACAGGCGAGACTGATCCCTCGGAGTATATGGCGGTGTAGGGTGCAGGAGCAATAATGCAGACACACACAAGACAGTCTCTTTCGGTACCTTTACTGGTGGTAGATTCAGGCACGTCCCGGGAAGCTGTCAGGGTGGAGGATGCACGTCCAGTAATCCACTGAGTAGGTGTAGGGCCTCCTTACGTCTTTATATGTGTGTCTCTAACTTGCATAAAACAAAGTTTAACTTTGCTACGCCCGGCTGATCTTGTGGTGGAGCCTTCTTTTGGACAGAACTAAGTCTCCATTTGCAGTGCACTGCTAGACTCCTGTTCTTCCTGACCCCGGTTACGTATCAGCACAATTGGGCACCTGTGATCTGGAATCCAGCAGGGTCTCCGGTTTTTCCTACTAGTCCTGAAGAAGCTAGTAAGCTCGGACCCGGTGTCCGGTAGTGCAGAGTGGAGGTCAGCTATCAATGCTGTCGACCTCTGTCACTCTCTCTTTCTTCTTTCTCCACTTGCCTGTCGCCCTACTCACACCTTTAACATAAGCACAATGGAATAGCAGTTTCTCTCAGTTCTGCTGCTCTTCAGCTCTGCTGCGGACTGCAGACTCACTGAGCTCTCTGAGATGACTAGATGTCTGCCTTCTCTGAGGTGGCTGCACAGACTGAACTGAACTTCACTCAACTCCTCTCAAACTCAGAACTCCAACTCCTTCCACACAACAACTAACTACTAATCCCATCTCCACACCCTTATATACCTGCGTATTCTAAAGGGCTCCCTCTGGTGGCACCAGGAAAATGTGAAGTGTGAATGAATATCGGGTGATTGTGAATTACCTTTCATGCATCCTCCAGGGTAACATGTGGCACCAAGCGCAGCTGGGCTACACATCCATCCCAGTCCCCAGACCTGAATATCATTGAACATCTGTGGGATCATTTGAAGAGGGCTGTCCATGCTCGGCGACCATCAAACTTAACTGAACTGGAATTGTTTTGTAAAGAGGAATGGTCAAAAATTCCTTCATCCAGGATCCAGGAACTCATTAAAAGCTACAGGAAGCGACTAGAGACTGTTATTCTTGCAAAAGGAGGATCTACTAAATATTAATGTCACTTTTCTGGTGAGGTGCCCATACTTATGCACCTGTCAAATTTTGTTTGGATGCAGATTGCTCATTTTCTGTTAGTACAATAAACCTCATTTCAAGGCAGAAACATTACTGTGTCCAATAGTTATTAGATATATCAAACTGAAATAGCTGTTGCAAAAACGCCAATTTTTATAAAACATTAAGCTTAAGATTAATAGGGGTGCCCAAACTTTTTCATATAACTGTATATAGATCACAGAGATGGATTGTGAAAAAAAACAAAAAATACCTGTAAATGCTCACGATGCGTGGGAGGGCTCCCAGAAGAAGAAGATGAGTCCTGCTGTGCTGGTGCAGGAGTTGAGGGCCGGCTTCTGCTGTGGAATAAAGATAAAAAAAGGCCATGCAATATCAAATTGATTTGCATGGCCCTGGCTGGAAGGGTTTGTGTGTGATATTTACCGTCTGGCCTCTGCTGCCGTGGTCTCCTCAACATCAGGCTCTTCTTCGGCTGGTGGTGGTGGTAGTGGTGCTGCTCCCGCTGCTGCTGTTTGGCGGCTTGTGCTGTGGAATCAAGATAAAAAAGGCCATGCAATATCAATTGATATTGCATGGCCATGGCTGAAAGATGTGTGATATTTACCGTCTGGCCTCTGCTCCCATCCTCTCCATCATCAGCCGCATTTAATCATAGAATCATAGAATGGTAGAGTTGGAAGGGACCTCCTGGGCCTTCTGGTCAAACCCCCTGCTCAAAGCAGGATTCTCTAAATCATCCCAGACAGATGTCTATCCAGCCTCTGTTTGAAGACTTCCATTGAAGGAGAACTCACCACCTCTTGTGGCAGCCTGTTCCACTCATTGATCACCCTAATGTCAAAAAGTTTTTTCTAATATCTAATCTGTGTCTCCTCCCATTCAGTTTCATCCCATTGCTTCTAGTCTTTCCTTGTGCAAATGAGAATAAAGATGATCCTTCTACAATGTGACAGCCCTTGAGATATTTGTAGACAGCTATTAAGTCTCCTCTCAGTCTTCTTTTTTGCAAGCTAAACATTCCCAAATCCTGCAACCGTTCCTCATAGGACATGGTTTGCAGACCGGTCACCATTCTGGTGGCTCTTCTTTGAACTTGCTCCAGTTTGTTGATGTCTTTTTTAAAATGTGGTGCCCAAAACTGGACACAGTATTCCAGATGAGGTCTGACCAAAGAGGAGTAGAGGGCAATAATGACCTCACGTGATCTAGACTGTATGCTTCTGTTGATACATCCTAGAATTGCATTTGCCTTTTTCGCTGCTGCATCACACTGTTGACTCATGTTAAGTCTGTGATCAATTAGTATACCCAAGTCTTTTTCACATGTGCTGTTACTTAGCCCTATTCCTCCCATTTTGTATATGCTTTTTTCATTTTTATTGCCCAGATGTAGTACTTTGCATTTTTCCCTGTTAAAATCCATTCTGTTAGTTGCTGCCCACTGCTCCAGTTTGTATATCTTTTTGAATCCTCTCTCTCTCTTCTCTAGTATTAGCTACCCCCCTAGCTTTGTGTCATCAGCAAATTTGATCAGTTTACCCTCAATTCCTTCATCTAAATCATTGATAAAGATGTTGAACAATACAGGGCCCAAAACAGAGCCTTGTGGTACCCCACTTGAGACATTCTTCCAACTGGATGTGCAGCCATTTACAACCACTCTTTGGGTCCGATCACTAAGCCAGTTATGAATCCACCTAACAGTTGCCTTGTCCATTCCATACTTAGTCATTTTTTCAATAAGGATTGTGTGAGATACTTTGTCAAATGCTTTGCTGAAGTCAAGATATACTATATCTACAGCATTTCCCTGATCCACCCAGTCAGTGATTCTGTCATAGAAGGAAATTAAGTTAGTCTGACATGACTTATTAGTTACAAACCCATGCTGACTCTGTTTAATCACTTCATTCTTATCCAGGTACTTGCATACATGTTCTTTAATAATTTGTTCAAAGATCTTTCCTGGTATAGAAGTCAGACTCACCGGCCTGTAGTTCCCTGGGTCCACCTTCTTCCCCTTTTTGAAGATAGGAACAACATTTGCTCTTCTCCAGTCTTCTGGGACTTCTCCTGTTCTCCAAGAATTTTCAAAGATTATGGACAGTGGTTCAAGAATTTCTTCTGCTATCTCCTTCAGTACCCTGGGGTGTAATTCATCTGGACCTGGAGACTTGAATTCATTTATGTTAGCTAAGTGTTTCCTCACTGTCTTTCTGTTTATAGATATCCTGGATTCTTCTATTCCTTTAATAGGACAGTGAAGATCAGTTGATGTTACATTTCCTTTCTGAGAGAAAACAGATGCAAAATAGGAATTTAAAAGTTCAGCCTTCTCAACATCCTGACTTACCATTTCATCATTTTCATCCTGTAAAAATCCTATAGCATCTTTGACTTTTCTTTTCTTTTGACGTATCCCCAAAATCCTTTTTTGTTGCTTTTGACGTCACTTGCAAGCCTTAATTCATTGTCAGCTTTAGATAATCTGATTTGTGCCCTGCAGGTTCTGCAGACAGCATTATATTCTTCTTTAGATATGCCTCCCTCTTTCCATTTGATAAACATTTCTTTCTTCCTTTTTAGCATGTGTTTAAGTTCTATGTTCATCCATCCTGGTTTCCTTAAATGCTTCCCATTCTTCCCTCTTTTCGGAATTGTTAACGATTGTGCTTTGAGAATCTCATTTTTCAAGATTTTCCATCCTTCCTGGACATTTTTATCCTTAAGGATATCCAGCCATTGGATCCCTCCAATTCTCTTTCTGAGTTCCTTAAAATCTGCCTTTCTGAAATCTAACCTTGACGTCTGAGTCTTCACAGGTCTTCCTCCTCTTGTTATCCAAAATTCTAAAATAGCATGGTCACTACCTCCTAGAGTCCCAGCCACTCTTACCTCCTCCACCATTTCCTCCCTGTTTATGAGGATTAGATCCAAGGTAGCAGATCCCCTTGTTTTCTCCATTACCTTTTGGAAGATAAAGTTGTCAGCAAGAGAGGATAAGAATTTCCTGGACCTGTTAGTTTTGCCTGAGAGAGATTCCCAACAAATGTCTGGATAGTTGAAATCTCCCATGACCACTATGTCATATTTTTTGGAGAACTTGGCCATTTGATGCATAAAGAGTTCATCCATATCTTCAGCTTGCACAGGCGGCCTGTAGTAAATGCCTACAATGGTGTCCTTTCCATTGTTCTGTCCTTGTATTTTTACCCAAACAGTTTCCACAGAACTCCCAGTCTCTGAAGCGTCAATTTGGTTTTGGTGGAGTCCCGGTGGTGTAGGCGCTCCTGCTGACGCTGCTGCTGTTAGGCGGCCTGTGCTGTGGAATAAAGAGAAAACAAGGCCATGAATATTTTGATATTACATGGCCCGGGCTGAAAGGGGTTGTCTGTGATATTTACCGTCTGCCTTTTGCTTCCGTGTCTTGGCCTGGTGGTGCTGCTGGTGGTGGTGCTGGTCTCCTGCGGCTGGCTCCTGTTCTCTTTCTTGATGGCTGCCTGGCTATGGCTGAGGGTGGTCCCACTGGCATGGTTTATATAGGTTGGCTGTGGGCTGGGCTACAGAGAGCATGCTCAGACTAAAAAGCCTGATCCGGCGCATTGTTGCGCCCATAGACTTTCATTGTAATAAAAAGCCGGCTTTTTCACAGCAGACAAAAAACATTACAGTAGACGTTTTTTCCAGACGCCGGAATGAGACAATTAGCCGGATCCGGCAAAAACCAGACGCGCCGCATGGCGCAGCAAGGCCATGCAGCGCGATCCGGCGCTAATGTTAGTCAATGGGAAAAAAACGGATCCGGTATTAGATTTTGCCGGATCCTGTTTTAACAAAAAATGCCAGAACTCGCCTGATTGCAAAAACCTGATGTGTGAAAGAAGCCTAACACACAGCAAAAAAAGCTGAAGGGAAGGCTCAAAAGCACACTTTCTAGCCCACAGATAGATGAGGCGTGCCACTGAGATACCAGACTGTTCAATATGAGGCCGTTTTTTTTTTGTTTTTTTTTTGGGCTAAAATAGTCTATACTAGACCTAGGGTAGCAGATAGAAAACAAAAGGGCAAAGCTTGCCTGAAAAGCAACTATTTGTAGAGCCCAGATACGACTGGCGTCTGAATGAGATATGTGCCCTGGAGTTTTTAAAAAAAATTTTTTTTACCCAAAATGACGGTCTAAAGACAGCAAAAAAGGGTAATGTTTCCCTGATATGCCACAATTTTTTGCACACAGAGAGATAGAAGTCTGACACAGACACCACACTGGTCACTCTATGTAGCCTGTATTTTTTCAGTTTATACCCCAAAATATTGTACAGAACTAGGGTAACAGACAGCAAATACAGTGTAATATAGGCCGTAAATGCCACAATTTGTAGACCACCGATAGATCTGGCATCTGACGGAGATATAACACTGTTACATATGTGGGCTGGATTTTTTTTGGACCACCAAAATTGTGTCAATAACTAGGCTATGACACTAAAGAAAAAATTGTTGGAGTACTAAAATTGTAAAATAGTTATCGCAATGATATGCGATGCGTGTGGCGTTAAAAACACAGTGATAAATATAATAACTGTAGATAAATAGTTTTTGGCCACCTAAAGATTTTTTGGTCCGCAAAATGGTGGCCAAAAATGTAGTAAGACCTAAAAAAATACTACAGTGACAAAAAAAACAACAGAATTGTCTGCGCACTCAGATCTGATGCCTGGGACAAAAAAAAGCAGTTTTAAATTGCCAGATTTTCACGCTGTTGTATTAAAATGACCTGGCTGTAGTCTGCAGTGTGACCAAGCAAATAAATGTAGAAGAAAATGGGGTCTCTGGATTGCTTTGAAATAAAATTAGCAGGATTCAGGTGCAAAAAAAAAATCCTAGCCACGGATACCTGCAGCTAGGTATATATATATATATATATATATATATATAATAGGCAGCACCAGACAGTAATGGACCCTTTTGAAGTATGCAGTCAGATCTATATACTCACATACCGTGCCTGCATGTCTTGCACTGATGTGGATATGCGCACATAGACTCCACAGCCTACCTAGCACTGCAATCTATATACCCCCTAAATAGCCCTTAAAGGGACTGTTGGTTTAGCTGGATTTGTGGATTGAACAATGGTAGACCCACACTAACTAATAAAAGCACAAATCTCTCCCTATCTCAGCAGAAACTGTCCCTACACTGTCTGAATCTGGAGCTGAATGCGCCGAGCAGGGCAGCGTCCAGTCTCTTATAGAACTGATGACGCTGTGCGGCCAGCCAATCACTGTAATACCACAACAAAGATGGCCACGGCATTACAGTGCGTTGCTGACAATCCCTGCATGTTCATTGTGGCTCTAAAGAGCGCCAAAATTGCAGGGGGCGGAGACCCGAGCTCCCGCCGAATAATACCGGAATTGCTCGCTGCTCGCCGAGTACAGTGGCGAGCACGTTCGCTCATCACTACTCACCCATACAATCAGCAACAAGTTTCTTCATCCTTTATGTTTTGCCTTTTGTGTATGTCATTTTTATTATGTAAGCATTGTACTATTTGTATATTAAACATTTAATAAGTTAGTTCCTTGCTGCTAAAAAAATTAATGTACCCACAACCTTGAAGAGGGAAGTATAGCCTGGCTTTGTTACCCCGTGAGTGCTAGCAGTATACCTGTTTGGTGCTAGAAAGCTGGGTGTGCAGATGTACTAGTGTATTATCCATGGAAGGCTTCTTGCTAGCCTAAAAAAAGGACAAACGGTGCCGCAAGAAGAGTGGTTTTATTGCGTGGACTTACTTTGACTTGTTGTTCAGTGAGTGGGTGGTTTTTAGAAAAAAAAGATTTTGGTACTGTGTTAGCCAGTTGAAAAAATAATACTCTCAATGTGTTTTTGTGACACTACTTCTGATGTATAATTACAGTTAGAAAGATATTGTCAGGACTAATTATAGCATATCTCACATGTGGGTGAATTAATAAAATAATGATGGACGCAGCACAAAATTCAGCTTTTCTAAAGTGTCTGCCCATCACTGTGTAATAAATATGAATGTTTTATAGTTCAGAACACAATATTATCCCCTACTGATGTCATAACTGTTCCAGAGCCTGAAGGATGTGTATGTAATGGAAATTAGAACCATTACTGGAAACGACAGGACGAGATTTCTGTTGTTATTAATTGTTCTAATAATAGTTTGCAATAAGATTCAGGTAATGCAGTCTCGAGAGCAGATAAGATCAGGGCTAGATTTGATCTGATTTAGTCTGCCACATTGACAAGTGGAGGAGAGTCTAATTATGCTCTGGTGTGAACTGGCTTTTCCTGCAGATAATTACATTTCACAGAGCTACACTTTTATCAACGGCTACTGGCCTCACAATGAAGCTCAACAGGATGGATTTCCAGAGGTGGGTTTATTTTTATATCATGTGCAGCTATACCCATCCTTCAATCAGATTTACCAGCGATAGTAAAGAAATGAAATTATTACAGAAGTAATTGGTATTATACCGCAACCCTTCATATTTTATATATTTTCTGTATTGGGCTATTTATCAATGTAACTTAAAGGAGTATTTCAGATACTACATGTCCTGTGGATAGGTGAAGCTTGAAGATCTTTGGGGTTTGACTGCTGAGACCTCCATTGGTCTCCAGAATGGAGGATTTGTACACACAATCTCTAGTGAGATGTCAGAGATGGCCAAATACAGCACTCTGCTATTTCTGACTTTTGCTCCATTTAGACTGGGACCTGCTATTCTGGCAATTAATGGAGTCTGTCATCAATGGAATTAGTGATCACGCCAGTTGTCAGACAGACCCTTTAAACAAGTTTTCAACTTTTAGCATTGAGACCCCAAATACTTGTAAAATAGCTAATCCAGATAAGACTCGTGGGCCTCCGCTCTGGCTCGCCACAGTTGTTCTAGTCTCTGTGTTCTGGATGCAACATTTCGCATCTTCAATGCAACCAATCACTAAGCTCAGTGGCTCGTGCTGTCTATATTTGCAGAACCGCTGAAGTCAGTGATTGGCCGCAGCGCTGATGTGCAATATCGACGTAACCTCAGAGCACAGAGACCGAAACAGCAGGGGAAGTTGAGTATCACCCGGCATTGTTATTTTACACATATATGAGGATAAGTCCAGTAAAGGAAAGGTACTAGAATGGTGTTAAAAAAGCAAACTTCTCACTTACGACTCTGCTCACCTTCCAACACTGCCTGGTTCCCCGCCAGTCTCCCCTTCCTCCTGCAGCTACGCTTTCTCAACCATTGGACATTGTTCGATTGGGAGCAGTGGGGAATAGATGAGGTTGGTGACTGTGATCTTTAAATCTGATCTCAGCTTTTGGCATCCAAGGAGCTTGACAGTGGGACAAACTAATTGATTTTAAGGATATTGAATTCACTATGAATTTAAAAAAATTATATTTGGCAGAATATGAATTTTTGTGATTTGATTAGCTCAAGAAAAAGGTCAGTGGAGTCATCCACATCATGACATCGAATGAATAGTAAGTGCTGAAGTGAAAAAGAGGAGTCAGAAGGAGCTGCAGTGGGGGACGTGTGGGGTGAATATATTAATTTTTTTTTAACTATTTCACTCTCCATAGAGTATAATAGGAGGTGTAATCTGTCAACTCACCATGCTGGTATTCCCTCTTTCTTTGATTAAGAAGGATTTGAGCTTTTTTTCACAGTGAATGATGAGTTCTAGGGGAGGAAAAGTAGTGGTTCATAAATGGAGTAAGCATGTTTCTCTAATAAAATTTATTAGAAAATTTATTTTATTCACCTATACTATTGATTTATGCCAGGTCTATTGCAAAGACCGTGACCATTTAAATGCTGTGGTCATTATTGGTTGTAAAGTTTAAGGAATTTAACAGCTCGTATAGGAGTTGTCGCCAATGTTGGTTGTCAATTACCTTTACTTTTTATTATATACTGTATACAGTTGTGCTCAAAAGTTTACATACCCCGGCTGAATTTTTGCTTTTTTGGCCTTTTTTCAAAGAATATGAATGATAACACCAAAACTTTTTCTCCACTCATGGTTAGTGGTTGGTTGAAGCCATTTATTGTCAAACTACTGTGTTTTCTGTTTTTAAATCATAATGACAACCCAAAACATCCAAATGATCCTGATCAAAAGTTTACATACCCCATTTCTTAATACCGTCTATTGCCCGCCCGAACATCAATGACAGCTTGAAGTCTCTTGTGGTAGTTGTGGATAAGATTCTTTAATTTCTCAGATAGTAAAGCTGCCCACTCTTCTTTGCAAAAAGCATCCAGTTTGTTCCTGTAAATTCCAGGCTGTCTAGCATAAACTGCGTGCTTGAGATCTCCCTAGAGTAGCTCAATGATAATGAGATCAGGAGACTGAGATGGCCACTCCAGAACCTTCACTTTGTTCTGCTTTAGCCAATGACTGGTAGACTTAGCCTTGGGTTTTGGATTGTTTTCATTTTGGAACATCCAAGTACTTCAAATTTGCAGTTTCTGGGCTGATGAGTGCAAATTTGCCTCCAGTATTTGCTATTGTGCTGCATTCATCTTTCCTTCAACTAAGACCAAGTTTCCTGTGCCTTTGTAGCTCATACATCCCCAAAACATCAGCGATCCACCTCCGAGCTTTATAGCAGGAATAGTGTTCCTTTCATTATAGGCCGTGTTGACCTTTCTCCAAATGTAACATTTATGGTTGTGGCCAAAAAGTTTAATTTTGGTCTCATCATTCCAAATGACCTTGCTCTAGAAGTTTTGAGGCTTGTCTCTGTGCTGTTTTGTGTATTGTAGGAGAGATACTTTGCGGCATTTGCTCAGTAATGTTTTTCTTCTGGCGACTCGGCCATGCAGCCCATTTTTCATCAAGTGCCTCCTTATTGTGTATCTTGAAACAGCCACGCCGCTAGTTTTCAGAGAGTCCAGTATTTCAGCTGATGTTATTTGTGGGTTTTTCTTTGCATCCTGAACAATTTTCCTGGCAGTTGTGGACAAAATTTTTGTTGGTCTACCTGACCGTGGTTTTGTTTTTACAGAGCCCCTGATTTTGCATTTGTTAATCACAGTTTGAACGCTGCTGACTGGCATTGTCAATTCATTGGATATCTTTTTGTATCCCTTTCCTGTTTTATGAAGTTCAACCACCTTTTCCTGTAGATCCGTTGACAGTTCTTTTGCTTTCCTCATGACTCACAATCCAGAAATGTCAGTGGCTGGATGAAAGAATCAAGAGTCTGTCTGGATCCCAGAAACTCACTCAGCTTTTATGCACACACACTGATTACAAGCAAACAGGTCACAGGTGAGGATGCTACCTTTAGCAGCCAGTCAAACCCATTTGTGTCAACTTCTATGCATGTTATCAGGCCAAAATCACCAGGGTATGTAAGCTTTTCATCAGGGTCATTTGGATATTTTGTGTTGTCATTATGATTTAAAAAGAGAAAACACAGTAGTTTGACAATAAATGGCTTAACCCAACCACTAACCATGAGTGGAGAAAAAGTTTTGGTGTTATCATTTATATTCTCTGGAAAAAGGCCAAGAAAACAAAAATTCTGCCGGGGTATGTAAACTTTTGAGCACAACTGTGCACACACAAACATACACACTCAGTGAGATAACCTATGTTCCAGAAAATGAGCTTAACAAAGAAATGCATAGTTGGTCCAAGTTCTTATAGTGCCCCTGGAAGGAGTTCCAAGTCTGGGCCTTGGGTCTTGCTGGCCAAAGTCTGGGCTTCAGTGCTTGACCCTTGATGTCCTACTTGTCTCGGTCCCAACCACTCTTTGGTCGCTCTGCCTCTACATTCCACTGTGTGCACGTCCTTCCTTGTTTTATTAGTTGGCGTCAACTAAATCACTACAGCCTTTTATATTTGGTAACTGTGCCACAGCTACCACCTGTTCCTTTCAAGTTCATCCCTCTGGAAATTCTTCCTCCATCTTCTAGTTCCACCCTACGCGGTTCAGTCATTAGATGGCGACATTTGGTCGCGAATGCCATAGAATATTGATAAACCACTTTTTCGGCTCTCCACCCCTTTTGCATCACCGAAAATTCATCCAGGAAACTTGGACAATTTTTCATCTGTATTAATTTGTTTGCCATCCATTTCCATTTTTTGTTTTGATTTTGTGTCCATGTGACATCCCTGTGGCATCCGTTTTAATACATCTGCATCAACATTTGAAATTGTCCGGGATCAAATACAGTTTATTTTATTATATGCTACACATGATCTGTATGGGATCCGATTTTTTTCGCGCACCGATAGACTTATACAGTTAATTCCCATCCGATATTCATAAGATAATAGTGCATAATGCAATTTTTTCACATGGAGACTTGATCCATGTGAGGAAACTGTCATCTGGACGGCCCCATTGGATTACATTGGTCAGGGTGCTGTCTTGACTTTTCCTCAGACAACCCACATCCATATAATACACTCATCCGAACCAGCCCTAAAGTGAAGTGAAAAGGATGTGCTGTGAGTGTTGTATGATAGTTAAGTATTTGCAGCTTGAGATATTGCAGCATTCTTAGAATAACTTCCAGAAATCCCAAAATTGGGGATCGGGGCATTATACCTAAAGGCTTAAACATCACTGTAATGAAACTAGAAGAAAATAGAAAAATATGATGCGAATCTCCATACAAAAGGGATTCTTATTAATGATAAAAAGTTAAACAATGAATCCACCTTTCTGTGAAGAACTGAAGTCTTGCAAAATTCTCAGGAGTACAAAAATGTTTCTTTTCACCATTAAATAAGTTCTTTGCAAGTGCAGTTTGACAGTTTAATGCGCACACTTCAAGATTACTGCACAGGCAGCCGCAACACGAGACCTTGAAATAATGCTTCTAATTAAAATATACTTAAAAATAATATCCTATGGGCACAATCAAAACCTTCTTTAGTCAGCCAAGATTAACTTGAATTTCTACAGCAACAAATGTTCAAAGCTAGACAACAACCCCAGTAATTAGATTTTTGGCTGTCTTAAAAACTTGGACTTTTAGAATTTATTTTTTTTACTTATACTTTGACTTTCCGCTGATGAAATGCTAATGATTAAGTTTTATTGTTTAGTAATTCTTCTGTAAAACTGCATGAACTAATGTTCTGTAGTGCTTTGTAAGAGAGACAAAGCAAACAAGGATAGTAGCTGGACTCCACGTTTACATACTGTGAATTGTGTTTCTGCATTATTTATAGTAGGGCATACAAAATTCTAATACGACTCTGCTGCTGCAGAATCTCTTTTGGAGATAAAGCCCTAAAAAAAGTTCCTAAAAATACTATACTCATTCTTTTCATACTGCAGAATGTTCTGCAGCAGCTGGGACACAATACTGTTGATACCTGTCTCCACTTCATCCACTCCAGGGAGAAGCTAAGACAAGGAACTAATGTGTGGGATGCTATCCAGTTCCATACCTTTTCATCATAATTGGCCTGGAATAATTATGCTCTTTTGACAATCTTCTTTACCTGTGTGTCCAACTGGATAAAGGAAATTTTTGCTGGTAAAGACTTGCCATCTCCTCTTGATGATCCAAATTCTGTTATTCTCTTGCCAACCAAGTGTATTTAAGTTAAAGGTGAAGGAAGAAAGCACAAGATTCTTGTGTCCCAAATATTAGAGTATTTTCAAAATCTCCTCTCAGAGAGGCTACATATAAACCCATGCAAAGTGGACAAAAAAATGATCGTCAGTCAAAAAAATCTTGCCGCCCGACAAAAGACTTTGTCTCTATTATGGTGAAAAGGATCATTCACACATGAACTGTTCCAAACATAAGGTCAAACAGGGAAACCTCAGACTTTAGATGAGAATGGAGGGATTGTTTTTGGATTAATATCCTGTGACAAAGATTGCCCATTTCTATTTTCTTCAGTTCCTCTGAGTTCACGGGACAAACCTTTATCAATTCCAGAGCTGTAAAGAATTTTATTGATTTCACATTAGCCAGAAGAATGAAAATTCCTTCAAGCTGCATAACACCCTGACCAACACAGTTACTGTGAATGTTTACCTAACGACCGAATTGTGGACAGGAACACAACTTTTTTTTATGATTGCATCCTCATACACACAAGGATGGAGAAAGCAGGGGAGATATAAACTACGGGCTAAGAATTGCCCAAACCTGATCCTAATTTGACCCTGCCTGACCTCGGAGGTTGGCACCATAAAATTATGCAATGGCTCCCCCAATGAACGTCGTAAGCTAACCCATAAATTTGGGAGGGCCATTAGGCGACCCTTAAACCAGAATATTTTGAGGGACCTTCGGCGGCCCTCACATATATTTGAGAGGGCACTCTACCATACAGTTTGGATGGCCTTTTTATTGGTTACAAAAGCTGTGTTACTCCAGCAGGAATAATTTTATGGAAGATCAGCGGTTCACAGTGTCGCCAAAACTGTAAATGATCTGCTTCACAGGCTTTTTGCAAAATTTTTTACAATTTTTGGACAGCGACAATACTGAAATGTCAGGAGGAGAGGGAGAAAGAGGAGGAGATGGAGAATCTTCCTCCTTGTGGGAACAGGGAAGTGTTGACCGTTGGGACTCTGGCAGACATGACCCACGTGTTATATGGAGTTTGGACATCACTCATTACTGGTTATTCACCCTTTTCGACCCACGCTCCGAAGAGAACTCATAAATACACTCTTGAAATTTGGAGTGCCAGCAGCCTGCCTTACTCATACATTTGGGAGGCCCCCCCGGCTTCCACCATTAATTTAGGAGGGCCGTCAGGCAGCCCTCTGTCATTACTTTGGGAGGACCCTCATGTGTCCCTCACTCAATTTTGACAAGGCCTTAATACAAAAAAAAGGCTGTAATTGCAGCAGGAATCTTTTTCTGGCTGATCAGTGGTTCTCAGTGCCTCAGTGTTGCAATCAAAAATGTTCTACCTCATAAGCATTTTGCTAAATTTTTAAAAATGTATGGCCAGTAACATTGGTGAAATATTAGAAGGAGAGGGAGGGGGAGATAGAGAGCCCTCCTCCTTGTGGGGACAGGGAAGTCTTGACTGTTGAAACTCATGGTTAATTTTACGTACTTCTGTGTTTCCTGTGATCCATGTGTTATATGCCATTTGTGGAACACTAATTCCTGGTTGTTCACCCTTCTCGACTCATGCTCCAAGGAGAAACTCATAAATATACTTCTAAATTTTGGATTGGCATCAGCTGGCGCTCCCTCATACATTTGGGAGGGCCGTCAGGCAGCGCTCTACCATTATTTTGGGAGGGCACTCAGGCAGCCCTCTACATTAATTTGGGAGGGCCCTCAAGTATCCCTCTACCATTACTTTGGAGGGGCCCTCAGGCAGCCATCTACCATTACTTTGGGTGGGTCCACAGGTGGCCCTCTACCATTACTTTGTGAAAGCCCTCAGGCTGCTCTCTACCATTACTTTGAGAGGGCCCTCAGGCGGTCTTCCACCATTAATTTGTGAGGACCATCAGGCAACCCTCTACCATTACTTTTGGGAGGGCCTTTTTTTTAAACAAAAAGCTGTAATTTCAGCAGGAATAATTTTCTGTCAGATTAACGGTTTACAGTGCTTGCATTCATAAATGATCTGCCTCTCTGGCTTTTTGTAATTTTTTTTTAAATTTATGGCCAGTAGCAATACTGAAATGTTAGCGAGAGGGAGCAGGAGGAGAAAATGGAGAGTTTTTTGGGGACACGGAAGTCTTCACTTTTGGGACTCTGGCAGACATGGCTAACTTTATGTACGGCTGCATTTCCTGTGACCCACGTGTTATACATGCAGTTTGGACAACATTCATTATTGGTTATTCACCCTTCTTGTACCAAGCTTCGAGGAGAACTCATACAGTCATGGCCAAAAGTTTTGAGAATGACACAAATATTATATTTTCACATGATCTGCTGCCCGCTGGTTTTTATGTGTGTTTAACAGATGTTTTTATCACAGACAGAAATATAATAATTGCAAACATACGAGTAACAAAAGCTTATATTGACAGTTAGAATGAGTTAATGCAGCAAGTCAATATTTGCAGTGTTGACCCTTCTTCTTCAGGACCTCTGCAATTCTCCCTGGCATGCTCTCAATCAACGTCTGGACCAAATCCTGACTGATAGCAGTCCATTCTTGCACAATCAATGCTTTCATTTTGTCAGAATTTTTAGGTTTTTGTTTGTCAACCCGTCTCTTGATGATTGACCACAAGTTCTCAATGGGATTAAGATCTGGGGAGTTTCCAGGCCATGGACACAAAATCTCTATGTTTTGTTCCCTGAGCCATTTAGTTATCACCTTTGCTTTATGGCAAGGTGCTCCATCATGCTGGAAAAGGCATTGTTGATCGCCAAACTGCTCTTGGAGGGTTGGGAGAAGTTGCTGTTGGAGGACATTCTGGTACCATTCTTTATTCATGACTGTGGTTTTAGGCAAGACTGTGAGAGAGCCGATTCCCTTGGCTGAGAAGCAACCCCACACATGAATGGTTTCAGGATGCTTAACAGTTGGCATGAGATAAGACTGCTGGTAGCGCTCACCTTGTCTTCTCCGAATGAGGCGTTTTCCTGATGTCCCAAACAATCGAAAAGGGGATTCATCAGAGAAAATAACTTTACCTCAGTCCTCAGCAGTCCACTGCCTGTACCTTTTGCAGAATATCAGTCTGTCCATGATGTTTTTTCTGGAGAGAAGTGGCTTCTTTGCTGCCCTCCTTGAGACCAGGCCTTGCTCCAAAAGTCTCCGCCTCACAGTGCGTGCAGATGCACTCACACCTGGCTGCTACCATTCCTGAGCAAGCTCTGCACTGCTGGTAGCCCGATCCCGCAGCTGAAACACTTTTAAGAGATGGTCCAGGCGCTTGCTGGTCTTTCTTGGGCGCCCTGAAGCCTTTTTGGCAACAATGGAACCTCTCTCCTTGAAGTTCTTGATGATGCGATAGATTGTTGACTGAGGTGCAATCTTTCTAGCTGCCATACTCTTCCCTGTTAGGCCATTTTTGTGCATTGCAATGATGACTGCACGTGTTTCTTTAGAGATAACCATGGTTAACAGAAGAGAAACAATGATGCCAAGCACCAGCCTCCTTTTAAAGTGTCCAGTGGTGTCATTCTTACTTAATCATGACAGATTGATCTCCAGCCATGTCCTCATCAACACCCACACCTGTGTTAATGGAGCAATCACTGAAAAGAGGTTAGCTGGTCCTTTTAAGGCAGGGCTGCAATGATGTTGAAATGTGTTTTGGGGGATAAAGTTAATTTTCTAGCCAAATATTGACTTTGCAAGTAATTGCTGTTAAGCTGATCACTCTTTATAACATTCTGGAGTATATGCAAATTGCCATTAGAAAAAGTGAAGCAGTAGACTTTGTAAAAATTAATATTTGTGTCATTCTCAAAACTTTTGGCCATGACTGTAAATGCACTCATAAAATTTGGATGGCCAGCAGCCTACCCTCATTTATAAAATTTAGAGGGCCAGCAGCTGGCCCTTGTTTATTAATTTTAACCCCTTCACCCCCAAGGGTGGTTTGCACGTTACTGACCGGGCCAATTTTTACAATTCTGACCACTGTCTCTTTATGAGGTTATAACTCTGGAACGCTTCAACGGATCTTCGCGATTCTGAGATTGCTTTCTCGCGACATATTGTACTTCATGTTAGTGGTAAAATTTCTTCGATATACCTTGCGTTTATTTTTGAAAAAAAAACGCAAATATGGCGAAAATTTTGAAAATTTTGCAATTTTCAAACTTTGAATTTTTTTTCCCTTAAAACAGAGAAATCACACAAAATAGTTAAGAAATAACATTTCCCACATGTCTACTTTACATCAGCATAATTTTGGAACCAAAATTTTTTTTTGTTAGGAAATTATAAGGGTTAAAAGTTGACCAGTGATTTCTCATTTTTACAACAAAATTTACAAAGCCATTTTTTTTAGGGACCACCTCACATTTGAAGTCACTTTGACGGGTCTATATAGCAGAAAATACCCAAAAGTGACACCATTCTAAAAACTGTACCCCTCAAGGTACTCAAAACCACATTCAAGAAGTTTAATAACCCTTCAGGTGCTTCACAGGAGCTGAAGCAACGTGGAAGGAAAAAATTAATATTTAACTTTTTAGCCACAAAAATGATCTTTTACAAACTTTTTTTTATTTTCACAAGGGTAAAAGGAGAAAATGGGCAGATAAAGTTGTTGTGCAATTTCTCCTGAGTACGCCAATACCCCATAAGTGGGGGAAAACCACTGTCTGTGAGCACAGCAGCGCCGTTTGACTTTTTCAAACTAAAATTGGTTGAGTTGAGATTGGACGCCATGTCGTGTTTGGAGAGCCCCTGATACGCCTAAACAGTGGAAACCCCCCACAAGTGACACCATTTTGGAAACTAGACCCCCTAAGGAACTTATCTAGATCTGTTGTGAGCACTTTGAACCCCAAAGTGTTTCACAAAAGTTTATAATGCCTGGGTGTGAAAAAAAAAAAAAAATTTCCACAAAAATGATTTTTTAGTCCCAAATTTTTGATTTTTCCCAAGGAAATTGGACCCCAAAAGTTGTTGTCCAATTTGTCCTGAGTACGCTGATACCCCATATGTGGGGGGGGAAACTGTTTGGGCGCACGGCAGGGCTTGGAAAGGAAGCAGTAACGTTTTGGAATGCAAACATTGATGGGGGTCATGTTCCGTTTGTAGTGCCCCAGATGAGCCTAAACAGTGGAAACCCCCCAAAATTGACCCCATTTTGGAAGCTAGTGTCACGGGTGTGTCGCTGCGAAGATCGTCGCGATTGCACACCCTGACTTCTCACAGCTGAGTTTCTGCTGCTGGGTGTTTTTCGGCAGTGAGAGAGTTAATTCTCCCTCTCTCTGTGCTGGACAAGACCAGCCTCGCTCAGCTGCAATTAATGTTGCGATAATTGGATTTCTTCATATACCTGCCTGTCTGCTAGGGAAGTGTCGGTGAAAGCATTCATGCAGACCAGCAGAGCGGATCATATTGAGAAGTCTAAAGCTAAGAGTACCTGTTGTGGTTTTCTCCTCTCCTCGCTTTATTATTTATCTCCTTACCATTTGGTGTTCCCTCTGTAGTTGTTGTTTTGTATGCAAGGTGTCTTTTATTTTACCCCTTGTACTGTCTCGTTCGTCTTATACTGTGTGTAGGCAGTTACCTTCCCGTTCCCTGTGGTGGTAATCAGGGTCCTTCTCAGGACTAGATTACAGTTGTCAGGGATTCACAGGAGATAGGGTTACGCTGGCGGCCTGGACCTCTGTACCATCAACAGTACCTCCAGGTAGAGGGATTAGTCAGGACCCCAGCTTAGGGTCAGCATAGACCCCGGTCCTCTTTATGCAGAGACAGCGTGACATTTTCACCGACCACTAAAGATTTTTTCCAGTCACCATGGATCCAGTAATCAGTCTTGCTCGGCAGTTGCAGAGTTTGTCCATGGAGCTGGCGGACGTTAAGTCCAAGGTTTTGTACCCCCCGGAGCAGGCCGGACCTGAACCTAAAGAAGCTCTCCCTGACAGATTCACTGGGGGCGGGACAAGTTTTTTGCTTTCCGGGAGGCATGTAAATTGTACTTTCGGCTGCGACCTCGGTCATCTGGGAGTGAAGAACAAAGGGTGGGGATTGTCATCTCGCTCCTACAAGGAGACCCCCAATCCTGGGCGTTCGCTCTCCCCCCGGGCTCCCCAGCTCTCCAGTCAGTGGATGAGTTTTTTGCAGCTCTGGGTCTTGTATATGATGACCCGGATCGGGTCTCCCTTGCTGAATCTAAGTTACGTAGGATACAGCAGGGAGATCGTCCGTCGGAGGAATTCTGTTCGGAGTTCCGTAGGTGGGCCACAGACACCCAGTGGAATGACCCGGCTCTTAGGAGCCAGTTTTGTCAAGGTTTATCTGACAAATTAAAGGATGTGCTGGCACAGTATGACCCCCCCACGTCACTGGAGGCCGCTATGGCCCTTGCTATTCGTATTGACAGACGTCTTCGGGAGAGGTGCGGGGTAACTTCGCCCCCTGTTATGACTCCACCTTCCTCAAGGGTCCATTATACAGAGGTTCCCCTAGTCAGTCCAGAGGAGCTTATGCAATTAGGAGGGACATCATTCTGGGGGAGGGGATCGGTGGAGCGCCACAAACCAAGAAGTTCTTTCTTCTGTGGGAAAAAGGGACATTTTATTGGGGGTGTCCATCCCGTTCTTTGCAGAGTGAGAAGTCGCCGGAAAACTATTGATCCCAGATTGTGTGGTGGACGGCAATCTGGGAGTAAGTATTTCGTCCCTAAATTCGTCTCAGTTTCTCGTACCGGCGAAGGTGGTGGTGGGTGCGAGAACTGAGAGGATATCTGTTCTTCTGGATAGTGGGGCCGGGGCTAATCTGGTGGATGCTCGCTTTGCCCGGGTTCAAGGTATGCGATTGAGTGTGTTGGCTAAACCCGTCCCCATATTCTCAATCGACGCCAGACCTCTCGGTCAGGGAAGTTTTTTGCAAGCAGTGCATAACATAGATCTTCAAGTGGGGGCGTTACATAAAGAACTGTTGTCTTGTTATGTGTTGGAGGGTCTTCCTACTCCTATAGTGCTGGGCCTTCCTTGGTTAACTAAGCATAACCCGGTTATTAATTGGCAATCCAAGAGATAAGTCAATGGAGTGAATTCTGTAATAAAAACTGCATGAATACGGTCATTGGTACGGTCGCTCCTAGGGCCTTACCTCCATTTCTGGTAGACTTTGAGGATGTATTCTCGGAGAAAGGGTGTCAAGAATTACCTCCTCATCGCGAATATGACTGTTCTGTTAACTTGATCCCTGGGGCCAAATTACCGAAATCTAGGTTGTATAACCTTTCTGGTCCTGAGAGACAGGCCATGAAGGATTATATTTCAGAGAGTCTGGCTAAGGGGCATATTAGACCTTCATCTTCCCCGGTGGCCGTGGGGTTCTTCTTTGTGAAGAAAAAAGATGGAGGCCTACGCCCTTGCCTGGATTTCCGTGAGCTTAATCGGATTACGGTCCGAGATCCGTATCCGCTCCCACTTATTCCCGATCTCTTCAATCAGATCGTGGGTGCCAAATGGTTCTCTAAGTTGGATCTCAGAGGGGCGTACAATCTGATTAGGATGAAGGAGGGGGATGAGTGGAAGACGGCGTTTAACACTCCGGAGGGGCATTATGAGAACCTTGTCATGCCATTTGGTCTGAGTATTGCCCCGGCGGTGTTTCAACACTTTGTAAATGACATCTTTCGCCACCTAATGGAACAGTTTGTGGTCATATATCTGGATGATATCTTAATTTACTCGCCGGATCTTGTGTCTCATCAGGAGCATGTTAGACAGGTGTTACAGAACTTGCGGGATAATAAACTGTACGCCAAATGGGAGAAGTGTGTGTTCGCCGTACAGGAACTTCAGTTTTTAGGATTCCTGGTGTCAGCATCCGGTTTTCGTATGGACCCTGGGAAAGTGCGGGCAGTTCTTGAGTGGGATCTGCCAGAGGATCTTAAGGCATTACAACGTTTCTTGGGGTTTGCTAACTACTACCGGAAATTCATTCGTAATTTTTCATCCATAGTTAAACCTCTCACAGACATGACTAAAAAAGGGACGGATTTTTCAAAATGGTCTGACAAGGCTTGCCAAGCGTTTTCTTCCTTGAAAAAATGTTTTGCTTCAGCACCCATACTTATTCAGCCTGATGCGTCACAGCCGTTCATTGTTGAGGTGGACGCTTCCGAGGTAGGGGTGGGAGCAGTATTGTCACA
Source organism: Oophaga sylvatica (assembly GCA_033576555.1). NCBI lineage: Eukaryota > Metazoa > Chordata > Amphibia > Anura > Dendrobatidae > Oophaga > Oophaga sylvatica. The sequence continues at coordinate 63,462,143 of JARQOD010000002.1, read as the reverse complement.
AGGTTCGTCCCTGGTAAATGGCATCCGTGCGCCTTCTTCTCTAAAAAATTGTCGTCCGCGGAGAGGAATTATGATGTCGGCAATAGGGAACTCTTGGCCATTAAGTTAGCTTTTGAGGAGTGGCGTCATTTTTTGGAGGGGGCAGTCCACCCAGTCACCGTCATTACTGATCACAAAAACCTGCTATATTTAGAGTCCGCTAAACGTCTGAATCCCAGACAAGCTAGGTGGTCGTTGTTTTTTACCAGGTTTAATTTTGTCGTCACATATCGTCCTGGGTCAAAAAATGTTAAGGCGGATGCCTTATCTCGCTGTTTCCCAGGGGCTGGGAATACGGAGGACCCGGTTCCGGTCCTTCAGGAGGGGGTGGTGGTGTCGGCAGTATACTCTGAGCTTGAGGAGGAGGTATTGGAGGCTCAGGGGACGCCCCTGTGGGACCTCCAGGGAGACTGTTTGTTCCAAGTCAGTTGCGACAAAAGGTGATCGAGGCACACCATAATTCAGCTTTGGCAGGACACCCAGGGAGTAAAGCAACTGAGGATCTCCTCTCGCGCCGGTTTTGGTGGCCTAACTTACATAGGGAGGTGGTAACTTTTGTCGCGTCCTGCGAGGTTTGTGCGCGCTCTAAGACCCCACATACCCGTCCGTCTGGGGCCCTCTTACCTTTGAAGATCCCGGAGCGTCCGTGGAGTCATCTGTCTATGGATTTCATTACGGACCTCCCGCCATCTTCGGGTAAAACAGTCATACTCGTTGTAGTGGACAGGTTCAGCAAGATGGCACATTTTATCGCTCTTCCTGCTCTTCCTAATGCTAAAACTCTTGCGCAGGTGTTTATTGGGGAGATTGTAAGACTTCACGGGGTACCCTCCGATGTGGTGTCGGATCGGGGGTCTCAGTTTGTGTCCAAATTCTGGAAAGCATTTTGTACACGGCGGGGGATGCAGTTGTCATTTTCATCGGCTTTTCACCCGCAGTCCAATGGTCAGACAGAGCGTCTGAACCAGAGCTTGGAGACATATCTCCGGTGTTTTGTGTCAGAGAACCAGGAGGACTGGGCTTCTTTCTTGCCTCTGGCGGAGTTTGCTCTAAATAATAGGCGGAGCGAGTCCACTGGTAAGTCCCCGTTTTTTGGGGCATATGGTTTTCACCCCCAGTTTTGTACTTTCAATAGGGGGGGCTCTTCTGGGGTTCCTGAGGAGGAACGATTTTCGTCGTCACCTGCTTCAGTGTGGAGAGGAGTGCTGAATAATCTGAGTACTATGGGGAACCGATACAAACGTATGGCTGATAGGAGGAGAGTGTCTGGTCCGGACCTAAGTGTGAACGATCTGGTATGGTTGTCTACCAAGAATATAAAACTTAAGGTTCCCTCCTGGAAACTGGGTCCCAGGTTCATCGGGCCATACAAGATCAGTTCTATAATTAATCCGGTTGCATTCCGTCTTGACCTCCCTCCCACATTTAAAATTCATAATGTGTTCCACAGATCGTTGCTTAAGAGGTATGTGGCACCGGTGATACCTTCACCTTTACCTCCTCCTCCTGTGGTGGTCAATGGTAACTTGGAGTTCCAGGTGTCGAGAGTCATCGATTCACGTCTGAATCGCCGGTCCCTTCAGTACCTTGTTCATTGGAGGGGGTATGGTCCTGAGGAGAGGATGTGGGTTCCTGCATCGGATATTAACGCAGACCGATTGGTTCGGGCCTTCCACACTACTCACCCAGATAAACCCGGCCCTGAGGGTCCGGAGGCCCCTCGTAGAAGGGGAGTACTGTCACGGGTGTGTCGCTGCGAAGATCGTCGCGATTGCGCATCCTGACTTCTCACATCTGAGTTTCTGCTGCTGGGTGTTTTTCGGCAGTGAGAGAGTGAATTCTCCCTCTCTCTGTGCTGGACAAGACCAGCCTCGCTCAGCTGCAATTAATGTTGCGATAATTGGATTTCTTCATATACCTGCCTGTCTGCTAGGGAAGTGTCGGTGAAAGCATTCATGCAGACCAGCAGAGCGGATCATATTGAGAAGTCTAAAGCTAAGAGTACCTGTTGTGGTTTTCTCCTCTCCTCGCTTCATTATTTATCTCCTTACCATTTGGTGTTCCCTCTGTAGTTGTTGTTTTGTATGCAAGGTGTCTTTTATTTTACTCCTTGTACTGTCTCGTTCGTCTTATACTGTGTGTAGGCAGTTACCTTCCCGTTCCCTGTGGTGGTAATCAGGGTCCTTCTCAGGACTAGATTACAGTTGTCAGGGATTCACAGGAGATAGGGTTACGCTGGCGGCCTGGACCTCTGTACCATCAACAGTACCTCCAGGTAGAGGGATTAGTCAGGACCCCAGCTTAGGGTCAGCATAGACCCCGGTCCTCTTTATGCAGAGACAGCGTGACAGCTAGACCCCCGAAGGAACTTATCTAGATCTTTGGTGAGCACTTTGAACCCCCAAGTGCTTCACACAAGTTTATAATGCCCGGGCATGAAAATAAAAAATCCTATTTTTTTCCCACAAAAATTATCTTTTAGTCACTATTTTTTATTTTCCCAAGGGTAACAGGAGAAATTGGACCACAAAATTTGTTGTCCAATTTTTCCTGAGTACGCTGATACCCCATATGTGGGGGGGAACCACTGTTTGGGCGCATGGCAGAGCTCGGAATGGAAGGAGCACCATTTGACTTTTTCCAACCAAAATTGGCTGGAATTGAGATTGGACGCCATGCTGCATTTGGAGAGCCCCTGATGTGCCTAAACAGTGGAAACCCCCCACAAGTGACCCCATTTGGGAAACTAGACCCCCTAAGGAACTTATCTAGATCTTTGGTGAGCAATTTGAACCCCCAAGTGCTTCACACAAGTTTATAACGTAGAGCTGTAAAATTAAAAAATCATATTTTTTCCACAAAATTGATCTTTTCACCCCAATTTTTATTTTCCCAAGGGTAACAAGACTCCAAAAGTTATTGTGCAATTTGTCCTGAGTACGCTGATACCCCATATGTGGGGGTAAACCACTGTTTGTGTGCATGGCAGAGTTTGGAAGGGAAGGAGCGCCGTTTGACTTTTTCAACGCAGAATTGGCTGGATGCCATGTCGTGTTTGGAGAGCTCCTGATGCGCCTAAACAGTGGAAACCCCCAACAAGTGACCCCATTTTGGAAAATAGACCCCACAAGGAACTTATCTAGATGTGTGGTGAGCACTTTGAACCCCGAAGTGCTTGACAGAAGTTTATAACGTACAGCCGTAAAAATAAAAAATCCTTTTTTTTTTACAAAAATAATTTTTTCGCCCCCAATATTTTATTTTCACAAGGGTAACAGGAGAAATTGGACCCCAAAAGTTGTTGTCCAATTTGTCCTGAGTACGCTGATACCCAATATGTGGGAGTAAACTACTGTATGGGCGCACGTCGGGGCTCGGAAAGGAAGTAGTGACGTTTTGGATTGCAGACTTTGATGGAATGGTCTGGGGGTATCATGTCGCATTTGGAGAGCCCCTGATGCGCCTAAACAGTGGAAACCCCCCACAAGTGACCCCATTTTGGAAAATAGACCCCACAAGGAACTTATCTAGATGTGTGGTGAGCACTTTGAACCCCGAAGTGCTTCACAGAAGTTTATAACGTACAGCCGTAAAAATAAAAAATCCTTTTTTTTTTTACAAAAATAATTTTTTCACCCCCAATATTTTATTTTCACAAGGGTAACAGGAGAAATTGGACCCCAAAAGTTGTTGTCCAATTTGTCCTGAGTACGCTGATACCCAATATGTGGGAGTAAACTACTGTATGGGCGCACGTCGGGGCTCGGAAAGGAAGTAGTGACGTTTTGGATTGCAGACTTTGATGGAATGGTCTGGGGGTATCATGTCGCATTTGGAGAGCCCCTGATGCGCCTAAACAGTGGAAACCCCCCACTAGTGACCCCATTTTGGAAAATAGACCCCACAAGGAACTTATCTAGAAGTGTGGTGAGCGCTATGAAGCCCCAAGTGCTTCACAGAAGACATACAGCCGTAAAAACAAAAAAATCATTTTTTTTTACAAAAATGATTTTGTCGCCCCCAGTTTTTTATTTTCCCAAGGGTAACAGAAGAAATAGGACAAATTGCACAATAACTCTTGTGGTCCAGAGTACGCTGATACCCCATATGCGGGGGTAAACTACTGTTTGGGCGCATGGCAGAGCTCAGAAGTGAAGGAGCACCGTTTGACTTTTTCAAATCAGAATTGGCTGTAATTGAGATCAGATGCCATGTCACATTTGGAGAGCCCCTGATGTGCCTAAACAGCAGAAACCCCCCAATTCTAACTCCAACCCTAACCCCAACACACCCCTAACCCTAGTCCCAACCCTAACCACAAACCTAACCCTAACACACCCCTAACCGTAATCCCAACCCTAACCCTAATCCTAACGTTAGCGCCAACCCTAACCCTAACTTTAGCCGCAACCCTAACCCTAACGGGAAAATAGAAATAAATACATTTTTTTAATTTTATGATTTTTCCCTAAGGGGGTGATAAAGGGGGGTTTGATTTACTATTTATAGCGGGTTTTTATGATTGGCAGCTGTCACGCTAAAAGACGCTTTTTATTGCAAAAAATAGTTTTTTGCATCGCCACATTTTGAGAGCTATAATTTTTGCATATTTTGGCCCACAGAGTCATGTGAGGTCTTATTTTTTGCGGTACGAGTTGCCGTTTTTATTAGTACCATTTTTGAGCACGTGACATTTTTTGATTGCTTTTTATTTCGTTTTTTTGGAGGTTAGAATGAACAAAAATCAGCAATACATGAATTTCTTTTGGGGAGGCGTTTATACCGTTCCGCTTGTGGTAAAATTGATAAAGCAGTTTTATTCTTCAGGTCAGTACGATTACGGCGATACCTCATTTATATCATTTTTTTATGTTTTGGCACTTTTATAGAATGAAAACAATTTTATATAAAAAATTATTATTTTTGCATCGCTTTATTCTGCGAGCTATAACTTTTTTATTTTTTCACTGATGATGCTGTATGATGGCTTGTTTTTTGCGGGACAAGATGATGTTTTCAGCGGTACCATGTTTATTTATATCGGTCTTCTTGATCGCGTGTTATTCCACTTTTTGTTCGGCGGTATGATGATAAAGCATTGATTTTTTGCTTCTTTTTTTAAGGGGTTCACTAAAGGGGTTAACTAGTGGGACAGTTTTATAGGGGGGGTCGTTACGGATGCGGCGATACCAAATATGTGTACTTTTATTGTTTTTGTTTTTTTTATTTACAGGAAAAAATGAATTTATTGGGGAATATATTTTTTTTTTTATGATTTTTTTTTTTACCACTTTTTATTTTTATTTTTTTAACTTTTCTACTTTGTCCCAGGGTGGGACATCACAGTATTTTAGCCGATCGCTGGTGTGACAGTGTGCACAGCACTCTGTCACACCAGCGATCGCTCTGGCATCGCTGCAGGCTTCCTCAACGCCTGCTCTCAGCAGGCACTGAGGAAGCCTCCTCCCTGCAGGACCCCGGCGCCATCTTGGATCCGGGGACCTGGAGGGAGGACGGACCCTCGGAACAGCGCGACACATCGCGCTGCTCTGAGGGTCTCAGGGGAGCGCGCAGGGAGCCCCCTCCCTGCGCGATCCTCCCCTGTGCCCCGGTACATCGCGATCATGTTTGATCGCGGTTTGCCAGGGTTAATGTGCCGGGAGCGGTCCGTGACCGCTCCTGACACATAGTGCTAGGTGTCAGCTGTGATAAACAGCTGACACCCGGCCGCGATCAGCTGCGCTCCCCCCGGGAGCGCAGCTGATCGCCCATGACGTACTATTCCGTCCATGGGAATTAGGTCCAGGGTCACATGGATGGAATAGTACGTCTGATGGAATAAAGGGGTTAAAGGGCAAGGAGCCATCACTCACCCATAAATAAATATTTTTGGAGCACAACAAATATGCTCATCCATGAGACCTAGATTCCTGTCCCACTTTGCAGGGGTGCATGGAACAACACTCTTTAAGGCAGAACCGTGCGAACAGATGTTCGGTTGTAGTGGCACATAATGCTTAAAGTCTGTTTCCCAGCACCACCCTCTTCCACACGGTCCAGTCTCATTAGCCAAGAGTCTGTATCACCTAATCATCAACCTAATCCTCCTTCCTCCCACTATAGCAAGTCCCAGGAGACAAGTGATCCCACACTCAGTGGAGTGAGTGTTGACATTTCCATTTATTGATTCCGGCTTCTCACCTTGGACATTTCAAGGTCAGAAGAAGATGGCAGTGTGCTACGTCAAAGAGAGTCTCAAGTGGTTGATGATGATGAGACAGTTGATGACAAGTGATGTTAAGTAGTGATGAGCAAGCACAAAAATGCACGGGTTCTCGTTACTCATATGGAGCACGTCTTACTGCTCCAGGACTCGTCTCGAGTAATGAGTATAATGGACGCCAATGGAAAACGCAAACATTTTTGCCGGCTGAACCTCCCAGGAGGTCTGGGGGGCATTAAAATTGTTGCAATGGATGGACAAATTGCTCAAATGGAATGCCTGGACACATTTCTGACTCCCAGGTTGCTTCTGGGAACAATGTTGTCAGAGTATTACGCAATTTTTACAGACTGGCAATAAAACAGACAAACTTGAAACAAATATAGATTTTACAAGAAAAAAATGTTAGGAATCATTCTTTCCTGTATAATGACTTGTATATAAGGCAAAATAAAAAAGATAGGAAAAAAAGACTCCTCCACCCCATTAGACTATGTTTACAAAAAGCGTTTTTGCTGCGTTTCTGGACTTTCTCATTGCTTTAAATGGTTAAAAATCCATTTCCTGGCAAATGTAATTTTAACATGGTCAGAAACATCCTGTTTAACTGATGAAGAAGTGACTGTGAAATGCCACCAAGCCCATGCAGACAATGCAACAAGTGGCAAAAATTGGAAGGAGTAGGGGACTCCAATATTCCTTGTATTAGACATAAAGGAGAGTTTCATATACATTCTGTTAAGTCTTGCGTACTGTGACTCCTGTACTCATAAAGAGAATGCACTATGTGCAAGGTCTAAGAAAACTTTGAGGGAGGCTCTCCGATACACCTTGCAAGGCATGCAAGTGAGGGCTTCATACTCATAGACACGTAGAGGAGGGACTCTGATGCAATTCTAGTACTATTTTAAAAAGATTCTGACTAGAAAAATGGCAAAGGCTGTGCGCGGTCACTGTGAAGCCTAGCTAAACTTACAAGGAGGCATTGCAATACAGCCAACAAGACACGAAGAGGGGGACTTTGAATAAATTTTTTGACAATTTTAAAAAGATTGTGAATTGGATTTGATGAAGAATACATTTTTGGACAATTTTAAAAAGACTGAGACTCTGAGACTTGTTAATATCTGCCAACCACCATCCAATGAACTATGTGCAAGGCCTGACAAAAATTAGAGCCACACCAATACACCCAGTAAGGCATGAAGGTGAGGGCCTCAGAAAACCCATTTTTACCCTTACTAAAGGAGTGGGACTCCTAGACTGGTAAAGCCAATACAGTAAAAGCAAGGAAGGACAGCAATACACCCTGGAAGAGAGGCAGAGGAGGGACTCTGATTCACTTTTGGTACAATTTTAGAAAGATTCCGACTCCAAAATTGGCAAATGCTATGTAGTCACTGCGAAGCCCTGCTAAACTTACAAGAAGGTATATCAATACAGCCAACAAGAAATGTAGAGGCGCTGAATACATTTTTAGACAATTTTAAAAAGATTGTCAATTGTATGAAGAATACATTTTTTGAGAGTTTTAAAAAAGATTGTAAATTGAATTTGATGAATACAGTTTTTGACCATTTTAAAAAGATCGTCAATTGGATTGGATGAAGAATATATTTTTTGACAATTTTAAAAAGATTATCAATTGGATTGCATTCTTTTGGGAATTTCTGTCTAGACATGACCATAAAAAGACAGAATGGGCAATGAATACATGGAGAGAAGATCTCATGCTGTGGACTGTGGAAGAGTCCAAAACAAAGAAGGTGGTGGGACTCGCCTGTAAAAGAATATTTTCTCAGGTCAAGAAACTGACCTCATCTCTTACTAGATACATATGTAAAGGTTCAAATAAAAAGTCATAGAATTAATGAGAACAACTACCCGATGCCAAAATTATCAAAAATTTAGCAAAATGCCCATGAAACAGATTCTTTAAAATCTTTGCAAGACTGTAAACTTATGTGCTATAAAATCATTCCTAGTTTAAAAACAGTGGAATACTAGTAAAGCCTATTCACTCAGTGCAAGACCTAGAAAATATTTAAAGGAGGGATTGCAGTACACCCTGGAAGGGATGTAGAGGAGGGCCTCAGAAAGCATTGTTTTAACATTGGTAATGAGTAGAACTCATATAGTAGTAAAGCCAATGCAGTATGTGCAAGGCGCGACAAAGTTTAGAAGAAGGTACTGCTATACACTCTAGAAGAGATGTAGAGGAGTGCCTCTGAAAAATTATTTTTACCATTTGGGAGGAGTGGGACTCCTACACTGGTATAGCCAATGCACTCTGTTCAAGGGCTGAAAAACATTTACCCCTGGTGGGTATACATACATATGTAAGATGATTTTACAGGTATGCCTTTAACAATTATATAGTAGGGAATTAGACACAAGCTTGAAAAATTAGGAGCAGGAGTTGGATCATGACCCTGTAGATATGGTGGAGGAGAAGTAGGAGGAAGACATTAAAAACTACAAAGCAAGAAATGTATATCCTTGTTTGGGTGGGATGGGGTTCATGGTAATTCACCCTTAAAAAGGAACATATTATTTGACTTTAGGTTCCTCTGCTCTCATCCAGTGGGGTTTCAAAGTCTTGGCCAATGCAAGCATTGTTCATTTTGACTGAGGAACACCTGACCCTTGGGCTAGGATCTGTGTGTGGATGCACTGAGTAACAGTTGACAACCTTCTCCCACTGTCAGCCCCACTGCCTCTTACTGCCTGTTGTGGTGCTGTGGATCCACCCCCCTTTGCCCTGCTGTGCTTGCTCTGTATTGCCACCTTGCCGAGTTGGGTCAGTGACTTAATCATCCACCACGTCTTCCACTTCCTCACTCTGGTCCTCCTCCTGACTTGTTCTCTTAACATGACTTGTTTGCAACTGTGTCTCATCATCATCACCTCTTGAGACTGTAATTGCCATTCACCACAGTTGGCTTTTTCTCACCGTGGCTGCTCAAATATTTGGGCATCAGCACACAATCTGCTCATGTCCTTCTTGAAACTTGCACTGTGAAAGGCCAGAAGCCATAAATGGAAAGGTAAAGAGCTCCTCAGAGTGTCCACATATGGGGGTTACTTGTCTTCTGGTACTCGGCAAGGAGAAAGTAGGATCAGGGTGAGGATCTTGTGGCCCATATTCTGGGCTAGCAAGACCAGACTGTGTGCAAGACAGGTCCTGAGAAAGAGACTGGAAGCATTTTCTGCCATCCAACCTACAACCTGCTCCCACTGTTCTGGCTTCAAAAGTGGTGTGCCGCAACTTCCCCCCCGAAAAGTGGGACAGGAAGCTAGGTCTTATGGATGAGCGTGTTTGTTGTGCTCCCACAGCAGACCCAAATTCACCTAGATCACGGCCTCTGCATTCACCATCAGCAGCACGTCCACTTCCCCATCCCTAACCGCACACCTTGCGCATTTTAAATTATCTGCACAGCTAAAAACAGTCTTTTTACTGAATATAGTCTATTTGAATCGTCCCTGAAATTATTTTTTCTTGTACGTGGCAGCAACACAGTCTGTAACGCAATTAAATGTGTAAAAATGTCTGTAGCACACTAATGCCTACTCGGCCACTGAACCCAAAATTATTTTCAGATATAAGGGGTATTGGGACAAAATAGAATCTATTTGAATTGTTAGTGAAAGGATTATTTCTTTTACGTGGCAGCAACACAGTCTTTAACACAAACGTACAAAAATTTCTGTAATATGATAATCCTTACTCCATCACCAAACCTTCAATTTTTTTCAGACATCGTCTGTAGTATTAAAGAATCTATTCTATTATTTCTAAACACTTTTTCGGTGATTACTTTGTATCTCCGTTCATACTGCACCCACACACACAAATGATACACCATTTGAAAGGTAAACTTGACCCCTTCAGCAAGAAAATAGCCAAACAAACCACACATCCACGATTTGATCACAAAATAGTTTAAACATTAATTTTCATAAACCTGCAGTAAGGAAAAATGACCTGCCGGTGGTACCACACTACTCCAAAGCACACTACCACAAAGCTGCTTACAGACATCACAAACAAATCCAAACATTTGCCTTGGGGGCTTTCCAGCTTGCTGAACTGCTTGCCCAGCCTATTTTAGCCAAATTGGAGGATTGCACACTTCACTGCAGGTGAGTCACATATGCAAACACATTTGTAAACATGCACTTCCTATTGAATTGCACACTTGCTCTGTTCATACTCCACCCACACAAATAAATGATACACCATTTGAAAGGTCAAATGACCTGCAGGTGGCAGCACACTACCCCAAAGCACACTACCACAAAGCTGCTTACAGACATCACAAACAAATCCAAAGATTTGCCTTGGGGTCTTTCCAGCTTGCCCAAGTGTTTGCCCAGCCTATTTCAGGCACATTGGAGGATTGCACACTTCACTGCAGGTGAGTTTCATATGCAAACACATTTGTATACATGCACTGCTTTTTCGGTGATTACTTCGCCCCACACACACAAATGGTGAGTCACATATGCAAACACATTTGTAAACATGCACTGCTTTTTCGCTGATTACTTCTCCCCACACACACAAATGATACACCATTTGAAAGGTAAACTTGCCCCCTTCAGCAAGAAAAGAGCGAAACAAACCACACATTCACAATTTTATCACTAAAGACAGATTAAACATTCATTTTCAGAAACCTGCTGAAAAAAACTATGACCTGCAGGTGGCACCTCAACCGAAAGACATTTTTTGGCCTCTACTTATCAAACCAATTTATTGTATTAGCAATCTACAATATTTTAATGCCTGTCTGTGTTCATCATCTCATGAAATACATTTACATTTGACCAGCTTGCTTTTTCTGAAATTGCCTGTGCCCCCGACGACCAATGTGCGAAAATTTTGCACGGGCCAAGCTAGTAGAATCTATTTGATTTGTCACGGAAGGGATTATTACCGTATTTTTCGGACCATAAGACGCACTTTTTTCCTCCAAATTTGGGAGGAAAGTGTGGGTGCGTCTTATGGTCGGAATGTAACGTGTGGAGGGGGCAGGGGGCAGCGGTGGAGTGAGATCGCAGGAGGTAGGAAAATATCCCCTCCGCTGCAGGAATCCAAGGCTGGGGAAACCACTGGTCCCGATACTTAAGTGCAGTGAATATTCATTAGCCGCATCCCCGCCCACCTATCAGCTGAGCAGTGAGCGGGAGCAGCAAATGACAGAGCCATATGGTTTCCCCAGCGCCTGATTCCTGCAGCAGCTGGGGAGATGTGTGTTGGAAGGAGGAGGCAGCAGGAGCAGAGTGCAGCAGGAGGCATCGCATACCTGACAGCACAGGGGCTGTGCTGATGCCATGCTGAATGTTCCTGTGGAGGACCTGTGATGAGGTCATGAAGAGGGCGGGCTGGAGCATCACAAGACCACACAAAGCCCTGCCTCTTCATGATGTCATCACAGGTCCTGCAGACACACTGTACAACAGAGAATTAATTAAAAGGTTAGTAATGACAGCACATAAAAAATCACTCTGCCATCCTGTGGTGGACTATAACTCCCAGCATGCCATAGGATCTGCAGGACATGCTGAGAGTTATACATCTCCCATGGGATCTTAAAGCAGCACTCCAGTGTTATTTTTCAGTGCTGGAGTGGTGCTTTAAATATAAGCCCCGTGCCCCCATTCATAATATAAGCCCCGTGCCCCCATTCATATACTCACCCTCCAGCGTCTTCACATAGTACTTTACAGACACCACACTGGTCCCGCAGCACCATCTCCTACCCGTAGCTTCCAACATAATAACATACTATTCTATATAATAACACCACATATAATAGTATGTTATTTATGTTATTAAATATTTTACCACATTTTTTGCTTCAAATATATTTTTCCCTATTTTCCACCTCTAAAACCTGGGTGCGTCTTATAGTGCGGTACGTCTTATAGTCCGAAAAATACGGTATATATATTATATATTCTTATACGGGGCAGAAACAGTCTGAAACACAAACGTGCAAAAATGTCTGTAATAAATAATCCCTATCCACCACTGAACCCTAAATTATTTTGAGATATGAGGGGTGTTAGGAGAGAATGGAACATATTTAATTTGTCAGTGAAGGGATTATTTCTTATACGTGACAGCAACAAACACTGGATCGCAACCAAACCTGTCGAAATTTCTCTAAAACGCTAATTTCTACTCTGCCACCGAACCCTAAATTATTTTAAGATATGAGGGGAATCAGAAGAGAATAGAATATATTTGAACTCTGAGTAAAAGGATTACTTCTCATACGTAGCAGCAACAAACTCGGCCACTGAACTAATCAAACCTGATGAAATGTCTTTAATACGCTAATCTATACTCTGCTATCAAACCCTCAATTTTTTCCAAAATGTCGGTAATACAATAAACCCTACTCCACCACTGAACCCTAAATTATTTTCAGATATGAGTGGAAGTATTAGAGAAATATAATCTATTTCAATTAGCCCTGAAAAGAGCTGTTATTTTAACTTAGCAATACCAAGGACAGTCGAGCATGGCGAGTGAGTACCCGAGTACTTGAACAAATGCTGAACTCATCGAGCATCCACATGATCGAATGAGCCTCGAGTAGTGCCAAACACGCTCGCCCATCACTACCGAGAACTATGGCAGACTATGTGCACTGAGCGGTCTACTACAGATTGCTGAGTGTGCATAGTTTTCTTTTATCTGTCTGTGGAAACAGGCTACAAAATAATTACCATTTATTAAAGGTTTATCGATCGGTTTTCATATCGTACCGCCGATTGGCCCATGTAAACAGGCACTTAGTTTCTCTACAGACATATCTAAAACGTATGTCTTCAAAAGTTCAGTTTCAGACTGTGAATGTGACTCTTGAAGTTGGAACCTTACATGTTGAAGCTATTTTTTTGCCACTTACTGATGAACTTTGGGTATCTTTGCAATTTCTGTGGCTTTGGCTATTTGTTAGTGATCATACCAGATTGTGTCTTGTTTTCAAAATTACTTCAAGGTTCTTCCTCAACTGCTTTCTCTAAAACTTGCCTCTGCTTCCATCTTCTACTATCTCCACATTCCCTATCAGGACTTCTGAGACGTATTTTCTAATGAGATGGCCAAAACTCTACCTCTTTATTTGCCATTTGAATGTGTTCTTCGCATCCTTCAAGGAACTAGTCCGTCTAGAGGAAGAGTATATCCTGTAACTCAATTAGAAAATTAAATTATGTCTGCCAACATTAGAAAGAATTTGGAGTGAGTCTACATAACTTTCTGGAACAGGCTTCTTCTTTGCAAAGAAAAATGGCAGCACTCATTAACCATGCAGTGACTATCGTGGTTTAATTAAAATCACCTTAAAGGACTGCTGTCCAATGATCACTTTGATCAGATTAAGTGTGCATGTATCTTTATTAAATTAGATCTATGTTGAGCCTTCAATTTGATCCACATTAAAGAGGCTGATGAATTGCATACTGTATTCAATAGTCAAGATGGTCATTATGAACATTTCATTATGCCTTTTGAATTATGCATTGCCTTTTGGACCATCAAAAGAGAAATATGTCCCACCATTTTGTTAATTAAATCCTCTGTGATGTCCTACATTGGGATCTCTTAGACTATCTGGATGATATTCCAATCTTCTCCAAGCAAATGGAATAAGAACTTCTTGATGTTCACTTACAATAAAATAATCTTTACGCCAATCTAGAAAAATATATTTTTGAGCATCATGAACTACCATTTCTGGGATATCTCATCTCTACTGGAGGTCTGTGTATGGACCCCCAGAAAGTCCCTGCTATTCTTCATGGGGTACAACCAGTGAGCTTCAAGGCCCTTCCAAGATTCATTGGCTTTGTAAAATATTACTGTCAGTTCATAAAGTATTTTTAAGTGGTAGTTCCACTAATAGACTTTGGAAGGACACTATTTCTCAAAATTGGCTGGATTATGCAAGTCAAGCCTTCAATTTAAAAAGTAAAGTTCATTTTTTTTTCTCCATAAATCATTAGTATACATGAAAATAAGAAACTTTTTAATGTGTTATCAGGGAAACCTGCTTCTTTCTCTTCCTGGACCGATCTTTTATTCTCAATATTCTCAGTTCACAGGCAAAATCTGTATTCAGTGAATATAGACTTTCTCATAACTAGAATAAGATGGTAGCTCTCCATAAAGTTCTGTAGAGAGGTAGAGGAGGGAGGATCGAGATGTAGACAAACACATGCAGTTGCAAGTTCACCTAAAATGACAGTTACATTTTAGAACTTGCTTTTCCTCTACTCTGGTTTTTCACTCCCCAAATGTTGACAGGACACTTTTCCTTGAAGTGCATTCTTCTGCTATTGATGTCTCAGCAGTTCTATTCAAAAATTCTTCTGAATCTAGGGACCATCTCTTATCTTGGAAATCCTCTCAAAATGGAACTGTATTTGTGATTGAAAACTTCTAACCATAAGATTAGCTTTGGAGGAGTGGCATCATCTGCTTGAGGAAGTAAGTTTCCAGTGACTATACCTATACAGACCTGTGAGGCAGTCAGGGGATCATATGCGAGGGTCGATATGTGTCCTCCAGGATGCAGAGTCATATTAAACCTGCTGGAGCGCCTTGTGTTTACCACAGAATGCCTGTGAATCGCAATGCAAAATAAAATGAAGTGTGGATTGGGTCCAAGTAGTTGACCCAGTCAGATTTTTAGGAAAATCCGGCAAGGGATACCATAAAAATTTGGAGTATTTTCAGTCAGCCCGTAGGCTGAATCCTTGTCAAGTTCCAATGGTCACTCCTCTTCTTGCTTTTTTACTTCATCCTACTGTCTAGTGGAAAAATGCCTTTTCTAGATCATTTAGTACATGCGATGCCTCAGAAGAAAAAGCCTCACATGAAACAGAACCTGAACATATTTTTGCTTCTACCCTAGAGTAAATCCTCCACCCAAAGGATATTCCATCGTATCTAAAGTTCCTTGCCAGAAAGTATCTAAAGTTCCTTTGCCAGAAAGTCTTAACTTGGGCCTATTCTTGCTTTATTTCTGGCAACTCTAGAGTTAAACATACAGTAAAACGTCCCATTTTTATTCGTAGTCTAAGGGAATGTGCACTGTGGAGGAAACCCCTGTTCCTCCAACGTCACTAATGTGACGTAACTACACAAGCACAGCTCTCCGGCACCCCTTTGTCTCTTAGGTCAGTAAGGGAACTGCACCTAGAGCAAATGGCCGCTGGGGAGGATGTCCTGTTACCCACTGGGTATTCTAAGATTCGTGATCAGAGTAAAAGCATCAGCCCAAAATTATTTTTATGGTTTAATTGCCTTAAGGGCGCACTAGATAATTACAGAAATATACAGTAAGCTATAAAACGGAATTACAGTGGATTTGCAGTCAGAGCAAAATACAACAATAATGTACAAGGTGTTACGCTTCCCACGGCTGCGGGGCGTCGGGACATGGCATAGCTTGCCTAACTAGCCAATGCTCCCACGCCGCCAGTCCACGACGACGTGAGGCATGCGTCCCAGATGGTAAGAGAATGTGGACCCACTGGACCACAGAGGGAGACCCGGGCCTGCCTGGACTAGGGGAGGGCAGCGACCGGGATCCGTGGCAGCTGAGCATGTTGGCAAGATGGCGACCTGCAGGACTAGAGAACACCGCACAACTACAGGTATGAAGAAACATAAAGTTTACTTGAAGACAAACACAGTACATAAACAGAACATAATGCCGGGCTCCCTATTCCGCACATCAGCAAAGGGTACACGTCTCAGGATTACAGACGAGTGCAGGAGGACATCTCGGGTAGATGCAGTCCAGGGTTATCTGGCACGGGCATACTAGTTCGGCCTCTCTCTCAGGCCTCGGGCGTAGCACAGGCTCAGCAGGAGAACATCAGACACCGGTCCAGGACGAACGTCAGACGATGGCGGGGTCATCACGGGTTGATGCAGTCCAGGGTTATCTGGCACGGGCATACTAGGACGGCCTCTCAGGCCTCAGGTGTAGCACAGGCTCAGCAGGAGAACATCAGACACTGACCCAGGACAGACGTCATCACAGGGTAGACCACGGGGGAACCGGCAGGACATCAGGAACACGGACTGGATCTCAGGGACTCAGGAACACGAACTCAGGAACACAG
Source organism: Oophaga sylvatica (assembly GCA_033576555.1). Taxonomy (NCBI): domain Eukaryota; kingdom Metazoa; phylum Chordata; class Amphibia; order Anura; family Dendrobatidae; genus Oophaga; species Oophaga sylvatica. The sequence goes on along the minus strand of JARQOD010000002.1, from coordinate 63,445,726 downwards.
ACTCAGGAACACGGACAGGACATCAGGAACATTGATTGGAACTCAGGAACATGGACTCAGGAACACGGACTCAGGAACACGGACTGGATCTCCGGAACATCAGAACACTGGCATCGAACCCGGACATCTGGCAACGATCGGCAGGCTCCGGGCATCAGGCAGGGAAGGACAGGATCCGGACATCTGGAAGTGGTCATCGGACATCAGGCCATGGTCATCAAGCATCGGACATCAGGCCGTGGTCATCAGACATCTGGCAGCGATCTGAAAAGGAACTCAAGCGGTCTGGTGCAAGCCCCGCCGGATTGAACTGGAGCCGGCCGGGGATTGCACCAAATAACAAGCTGAGCACAGTAACAGAAACTCAGCACACAAACCGGACTCCTCCTTCCAAGATGAACTCAGGTTATATAGCAAAGAAGCACAGTCACTGGCACAGGGTTCAGGACACAGTTCAGACAGTCAGGTACAGGATCCGATCCAGGATCAGGGATTCAGGAAACAAGACAACAGGAACAAGCCTGGATATGCAGCCTCCAGGAAGGGCGATCTGGGTATTCTGCCCCCAGAACTGGCGGAAACACAGGACAGGACAAAGGGAATCAGCTCTCCAGAACTGATCACACTCAGAGCAGGAGCTGAACACACAAACACACATGGCAAGGTTCAGGAACTCAATGCAAAGCTCTGGCAACGCCCCACAGTGCAGGGGAACTTTATATATGAGCTGCCTCACAGCGATAGGCTGGAGCAGCAATTCTAGTGCACACCCATTCCTCATAAAAGCAAGGAAGGTGTGGGCCGCACCCCCTATGCAGAGCCTGACACAACTCAGCACAGCAAGGACACCTGCCAATGGCTGCAACCTAAACACACGTAGCAAGTCATGCACCATTGCAGAGGACCTTGCAACCTACGGGTAGCTTCTACAGCAGTAGCCAGGGACCGCACATGTGGGTGGTCATGCAGCGCAGCGGAGACACTCATGCATGTACGGCTACGCAGCGGAGCTGGGAACTAAGCAGCATCCATACAGGTAACAGACAACAGTATCCCAGCTGGTTAGGGGGAAAGGAGCAAAAGGGTTAAAGCAAAGACATGCAAATTAACGCTGGAAAACAAGGTACAGATAATACCAGCGTTACACAAGGCTTAGAGGTATTAGCTAAAGGTCAATGTTACCAGGCTGTAGGTCGCATGTGGACGCCGGGAGCTCTGTGAACCACAGGTACGAATCTTAGTTGCCGGACAGTCCCCAAAACGTGTGCCGCTGCTCCCTTGGCAGATCTGTCCCTTGTTCCTTCTTAGATCTTCATCGTCTTGTTCTTCTGTGTGAATGGCTAGGGTCTGCCATCCGCTCACAGTTCTATAACCTGCTAGGTCCCTCCCCTCGGTGCCAGAGGGTGGACTAATAATCTCCACCCTTAGCTCCCTGCAGAAATTATTCCCAATATCTAAGAAAGGGGTTAACTTTCTCCAGGACGATCGGATCAGGACACGAGAGGTACCAGTGGATGCAGTACATGTTGCCTGTCGCGTGGAAATAAAACCTGGCCCGTTTAGCCCTCCATGGTGACCCAATCTCTATAACTCAGGTCCCCGAGCCATCACCGACTCGGGAGTCGCACTGTCAAGATGCCCGAGGTCCGCAGGATCACGCAGATATTTTTTATAAGACTACCTCGAAAGGCGTGCTCATAATTCATAATCCTAGAAAGGAGTCATAGTGGCTGGGGGAGACAATGGAGGTGTTTTCAGTGTCTAGCTGACAGGTATAATCTAGTTGAAGCCCCCAGGCATCCCCACACCCCATGCTGGTGTGGCTCCAGACTAAAGCTTTGAAGTCCTGTTTTTGGCCTGATCTATTTGGCATACTAAAAGGACCTGGTTATTCACACTGGACACTAAACCCTGTTCTATTGAATATGCCCACAGGCCATGGGGGCCAGGTGCAGCCAGCTGCCTGTGGCCCTGTGAATTCAGACAAAATGGAGGCTGGTACAGGCCAATCTCAGACATGAAGTGAGTATTATGTCCCATATCCAAGATGGTGGCTGTTACTTCACACCTCCCTGCTTTAGAGGGCGCTAGGGGGTATCACATTCCTGTGTTCCCCATGCGCCCTTCTGCACCATCTCCTTGCCATGACAACCCATCAGCGTTACCATGGTCCCTACCTCTTTTGTGGCGAATGGTGAAGTACTGCTGGAGAGCGAGGCTCCAGCGTAGCAACCTCCCATTCGTCCCAGAGACCGTGTGTAACCACCTGAGGGGTTGTGGTCTGTTTCCACGGTGAATTGGCGTCCGTACAAGTATGGCTGCAGATGCTGCAGGGCCCACACAATTGCCAGACATTCCTTTTCTATCGTGGAATAGGCCACTTCCCTCGGCAGGAGCTTCCGGCTCAGGTTCAAAACGGGGTGTTCATGGCCCGTAGTGTCGACCTGGCTGAGCACAGCTCCAAGGCTGAAGTCGCTGGCATCGGTCTGCACTAAGAACGACCGCGTGAAGTCGGCTGCCTGTAGTACAGGAAAGCTAGAAAGGGCGGTCTTGAGCACCTGGAAAGCTGTCTCGCAGGCGACTGTCCAGTCGACTGCGACGGGTAGCCTTTTCTTGGTGAGGTCCGTTGGGCTGGGCCAGGGCACTATAGTGTGGAACAAACCTATAGTACCCATCAGTCCCCAAGAAGGACATCACCTGCTTCTTGGTCCTGGGGTGTGACCAGGATGCGATGGCATCCACCTTCCCCGGCTCCGGCTTCAGAGCTCCCCCACCTACCCGGTGTCCCAGGTAGTGGACCTCACTCATACCCAGCTGGCATTTTTCCAGCTTAGTGGTCAAGTCTGCTCGCTGGATCCGCTTGAGCACCTGCGCCAGGTGCTCTAGGTGATCCAGGTGGGACTGAAGATGGCAATGTCATCCAGGTACGCGGTCGCATACCCTTCCAGTCCCTCGAGCAGCGTGTTGACCATCCGCTGAAAAGTGGCAGGGGCATTCTTCATGCCGAAGGGCATCACCCTGGACTCGTGATAAAGGCAGAGCGTTCCCGTGCCCCAGGGGTCAGTGGAATCTGCCAATACCCCCTGCTCAGATCCATGATGGTCATGTACCTGGCCCCGGCCAGCTGGTCAAGCAGGTCATCGATGCGTGGCATTGGGTATGCATCGGTGACCGTCACAGCGTTGAGCCCTCAGTAGTCCACACGCTGTTGGACGCTTGGATCACCCCCAGTTTCAGCATCTCGTCTATCTCTTGGCGCATTTGCTGCTGCACCTCAAGAGAGACCCGATATGCTGAATGCCGGATCGGGGGGTGATTGCCGGTGTCCATGTCATGGATGGCTGTCTCAGTCCTTCCGGGCAGGCTTCTGAACAGCTCCCGAAAGGGGTGTAGGGTGACCCCCAGCTGGGAACGTTGGTCCTCCGAGAGCTGGTGGCCAATCCCCACATCCTCAATGGATCCACCTGCCTTGGCTTGGGTGAGCAGATCCAGGAGGGTTTCTGCCTCGAATTCCTCGGGAAGGTTGTACACTGGGTGGGCACAAGCTTTCCGCTCATGATGGGCCTTCATCATGTTCACGTGGAAGGCTTTCCTCCTTCCCCGGGCGTGGTTCAGGGTGACCAGGTAGGTGACGGCGTTGAGCTGTTGGTGCATGAGGTATGGACCCTCCCAGGCCGCCTGAAGCTTGTTTTGAGGTACGGGGACCAGCACCCACACCTTTTGACCCACCTGGTAGGTCCGCTCACAAGCATTCTGGTCGTACCACCGCTTATGGTCAGCCTGGGCTTGGGCCATATTGTCATGCACCAGCCGTGTCAAGGCCATCATTCGGTCCCGGAAGCGCACAACATACTCAATGACCGACACTCCAGGGGTGGCCAAATCCCCTTCCCATGCTTCCTTCACCAGAGCAAGGGGCCCCCGTACACGTCGCCCGTACAGGAGCTCAAAGGGGAGAACCCCGTTGAGTCCTGTGGGACCTCCCAGTAGGCAAACAGCAGGTGTGGGAGATGCCGCTCCCAGTTTCTTCCGTGGGAGTCGACCAACATCTTCAGCATCTGCTTTAAGGTGCCATTGAACCGCTCACACAGGCCATTGGTCTGTGGGTGATACGGGCTGGCTACTAAATGTTGCACCTGTACCTGCTTACAGAGAAACTCCATCAGCTGCGACATGAGCTGGGTCCCTCGGTCGGTGAGTATTTCCTGGGAAACCCCACTCTGGAGAAAATCTCCAGTAAGGCAGTGGCCACTTTGTCGGCCCGAATGGACGTCAAAGCTACCGCCTCCGGATACCGGGTGGCATAGTCCACTACCGTTAGTATCAAGCATTTCCTGGAGTGGCTGGGAGTGGACAGAGGTCCAATGAGATCCACAGCCACCCTCGAGAAAGGCTCTTCGATGATGGGCAGACTTACTAGTGGGGCTTTGGGGCACCGCCCCACCTTCCCCACCCTCTGACAGGTGTCACACGAACGGCAGTAGGCAGTCACCTCGGTCCTCATTCCAGGCCAGTAGAAATGCTGAGCTAGCCTGGCCCTGGTTTTAGCGATCCCTAGGTGTCCAGCCATGGGAATCTCATGTGCGATCCACAACAATTCCGCCCTGAACGGATAGGGTACCACTAACAGTCGGTCCCTGGGCCACGCTTCCGGTGAACCCTGCTGGACCGTTACCCGGTACAGCCGTCACTGGTCCCAGACCACTCGCTCGCGGTCGGACTCCAGGGGAGGCTGTGCCGCCTGCTCCTTGAGAGTTTTCAGGCTAGTGTCAGCTTCCAACACTGCCTGAAATCCCTGACTTGATGTGGCAAGAATTGATGAAACTGCCACATCCTCTGTCAGCTCCCCGGGATCTGTCTCCTGGCCGCTGTCTGACTCGGCAGCCACTTGGTCGGAGAGGGGGAAACCGTCGGACCTCCGCGAGGCTCCTTGGGTTTCGGCGCTCCCACTCCTGGTAACAGGGGCCACGACCGCTGAGATCATGGGTAGCGCCGGCTTCCCCTCGGCCCCTGACCAAGTCTCCGGGTCAGGCAGACTTCCCTGGCCTCCTGACATCTCAAATGTGGGGAACTCCTGCCCTGGGGTCTTACCTGGTGGCTCCTCTCCCTGGATGCCCCCTCCCCCATGGCCTGTTCCTCTTCTTGCAGAGGCCCTAGACTCAGCAGGCTGGATTCCCTGAGTGGCCCTACACTGCACATAGCAGCCCCTCCCTCCACCTCTGAGCTCTCCCCCGCAGTCTCCTCACCTGTCCTCACTGTGAGCCCTGTGTGTGTAGTGTCAGTGCATGGCTTACCATCAGGTTTTACTCCCTCCTCCACTGTTGGAGGCACATTCAACACATTAGCATTAGCATTCACAGTAGAGTCATGACATTCTTGGGGAGCTGAACTTGGGGGTTCAGTGGCCACATACTGAGACACTAGCCGCCTCAAATCGGTCCCAAGCAACACATTGGCAGGAATATTTGACGTTACAAGATAGTGGCTGTTCCTTCATCACATGCCCATGTTGAGTATTTGGATGCAGAAATTTCTGCAAAATTTCTGCTCAATTTCTGCATCTCTTGGCAGGAAAAATGCACCATACAATATTTTCATTTTTGCCATGTTTTTTATACATTTTCAATTAGTTTTTTTTCACATGGGTTTTTCAAGTGTTTTTGGACAGCAGTAAATGCTACTAGATATAGATAGATAACAATAAGATAGATAGATATCCGGCAGATATATAGTTGCACAACTCCCCGATATAATATAAAATTGCACCCTTTAGTGCCTTGCATGTAGAGCTTATTGAAAAGCATTGTATGAAGCTAATAAATGAACAAAATGACGTGGGGTCTTCCTCATTATTTGTAAATAGCAAAGGTAAATCAGACAGCTGATAGGCTGGAAAGGTTCATTGTTATTGGGCTCTTCCCAGCATAAAAAATATCAGCTCACAGCTGTCCTAGAAGTGGAGCATCACATGAGATGCTCCTATCTGGCGCTTTGCCTTGGCTCTTCCTGTTGCCCAGATGCATTGGGAATCAGGATAATAGTGCTTGGGGTTGATGTAAGCTGTGTTTTGTCCAATGTGGTTATGTGAAATATACTGAGTCATAGTCTGATCACAGTTAATAAAATTAAATATACTTTAATTATTTGGATTGTTTTTGCCTATTTTTTTTATACGTTTTCGTGGGTTTTCAGTTGGTTTGTTCGTAGGCATTTTTGCGTTCTTTACTTTTGGTATTTCTGTCTATTTCGGTTTATGTCTTTTGGTAGGGACTCTAAAAAGGGGGTACTTTTACCTGTCTCAGCTCCAACACCAGGCTTTACTTCCTCCTTCCCTTGCGGCATGCTAATGCATGTTGGACGGTAGCAAACCAATTTTTTTATGTTAACCTGGCATGAACGTCTGAAGTGATTGTGAGGCCTTCTAAGGCCAACTCAGACAGCTGCACACCACTTGAGGGTTCCGGTAATAAGTGCCGTTTCTTACCTTATGCTTTTCAGGAATCAAGCCATACTCCCCAATTGGCTTTTTTATGGTCAGCTGTCTGATTATTTATTAGGTGCTCCTGAGTGCTATCCGCACCTCCAGCTGTACTATAATTAGATTCCTGATTGACTATTAAGCACTACTGTACCTGTGTTCTATCCACACATACAGCTCTGCTACAATAAGGTACCTCATTATCTATTCACAAATAAAATCGAAGCAGCAACGGTCTAAAAATGTTGCGCGCAAGACTCAATACAAATACCCAATTATGCAAAAATGTATAATCCAAGAGAAAAGAAGCAGTGCTCCAATTTCATTTAAGTGAAGAAAATTAACTTTTCTTTATTCATTTGTAATGTTAATGCAAAAATCAGACTACACGATATACTCTATACACTGGAATACTTACATCTGCAAAGTAACTGTATACACAGTACAGAAGATTACCTTTTAATTAAGACAATTTATTTAGTTGCTACTTAGGCCTTGAAATGGTAGAGTAGATTCATAACATCCCTGCATAGCAAGGCTCGCACATTGCAATAATACTTCAAAGGATGATTTATCGGAAGTTTGTGTAGCTGCTCCATACTAGTATTAAACATTCCACAACAAATACTATAATTGAAAATACAAAAGCAATACAATCAGATATTCTTTTCTGAATTCTCTTGACGTCATTAGAGCTCACTGATCCATTTGGCTCATTGTATAATTTCATTGTGAATGACAGGCTCTGTTCTGTTTCTAACCTAATCAAACCATTCAGAGAAATCAGTACATTGCAAAATTATAGCTGCAGGACATGCAAGTAATTCACAAACGTCCATTCTCTGTCACTGTGATCTCATTGAAGCTCATTTATGATAACTGTACTTTTTGATTAAGTTAGAGATTAGTTTTAAAATATAATGTAGTCAAAACCTGAAAACAGTGGCGTCACTAGAGTCTAAAGGGTCCCTCTGCAAAATTTGGACCTGCCCCTCCCCAACATAGTCCCTTGTAGTGTTCCAAATCCAAGAACATATGTTCTGCACTAATGTCCACCCATCCTGGTCCCACTTGCAGGTATATATGTCCCCCTTCCCGGTATATATGCTCACCTTCCTGGTATATCCTCCATCCTCGTATATATGTCTCTCATCCTGCTATAGATGTCTTCCATCCTGCTATATATGTCTCCCATCCTGGTATATACAGTACAGACCAAAAGTTTGGACATACCTTCGCATTTAAAGATTTTTCTGTATTTTCATGACTATAAAAATTGTAAATTCACACTGAAGGCATCAAAACTATGATTTAACACGTGGAATTATATACTTAACAAAAAAGTGTGTACACTGAAATTATGTCTTATTTTCTAGGTTCTTCAAAGTAGCCACCTTTTGCTTTGATGACTGCTTTGCACACTCTTGGCATTCTCTTGATGAGCTTCAAGAGGTAGTCAACGGAAATGGTCTTCCAACAATCTTGAAGGAGTTCCCAGAGATGCTTAGCACTTATTGGCCCTTTTTCCTTCATTCTGCTGTCCAGATCACCCCAAACCATCTCGATTGGGTTCAGGTCTGGTGACTGTGGAGGCCAGGTCATCTGGCGTAGCACCACATCACTCTCCTTCTTGGTCAAATAGCCCTTACACAGCCTGGAGGTGTGTTTGGGGTCATTGTCCTGTTGAAAAATAAATGATGGTCCAACTAAGCGCAAACTGGATGGAATAGCATACCGCTGCAAGATACTGTGGTAGCCATGCTGGTTCAGTATGCCTTCAATTTTGAATAAATCCCCAACAGTGTCACCAGCAAAGCACCCCCACACCATCACACCTCCTCCATGCTTCACGGTGGGAACCAGGCATGTAGAGTCCATCCGTTCACCTTTTCTGCGTCGCACAAAGACACTGTGGTTGGAACCAAAGATTTCAAATTTGGACTCATCAGACCAAAGCACAGATTTCCACTGGTCTAATGTCCGTTCCTTGTGTTCTTTATCCCAAACAAGTCTCTTCTGCTTGTTGCCTGTCCTTAGCAGTGGTTTCCTAGCAGCTATTTTACCACGAAGGCCTGCTGCACAAAGTCTCTTAACAGTTGTTGTAGAGATGTGTCTGCTGCTAGAACTCTGTGTGGCATTGACCTAGTCTCTAATCTGAGCTGCTGTAAACCTGCGATTTCTGAGGCTGGTGACTCAGATAAACTTATCCTCAGAAGCAGAGGTGACTCTTGGTCTTCCTTTCCTGGGGCGGTCCTCATGTGAGCCAGTTGTTTTGTAGCGCTTGATGGTTTTTGCAACTGCACTTGGGGACACTTTCAAAGTTTTCCCAATTTTTCAGACTGACTGACCTTCATTTCTTTAATGATGGCCACTCGTTTTTCTTTACTTAGCTGCTTTTTTCTTGCCATAATACAAATTCTAACAGTCTATTCAGTAGGACTATCAGCTGTGTATCCACCAGACTTCTGCACAACACAGGCTAGAAATCCCACTTATTAAACCTGACAGGGCACACCTGTGAAGTGAAAACCATTTCCGGTGACTACCTCTTGAAGCTCATCAAGAGAATGCCAAGAGTGTGCAAAGCAGTCATCAAAGCAAAAGGTGGCTACTTTGAAGAACCTAGAATATAAGACATAATTTACACACTTTTTTGTTAAGTATAAAATTCCACATGTGTTAATTCATAGTTTTGATGCCTTCAGTGTGAATTTGCAATTTTCATGGTCATGAAAATACAAAAAAATCTTTAAATGAGAAGCTGTGTCCAAACTTATGGTCTGTACTGTATGTCCTCCATCCTAGTTTATACAGTGGGTAAAATAAGTATTGAACACATCACCAATTTTCTTAGTACTGTATAATGCTTAGGTAGGATGCCACAAGAAGAGAGAGTTGTGCAAAATCCTTTAAAACTTAATGCATTAACCTCTTTCCGATATTTGCAGTAATAACACGTACAGGCGCCCTGGTTTTTATTGACATGGGACGTATTATTACTGCATCGTGATCATGCGCGCCGCGATCACCGCCAGGTGTCCGCTTCCTGCACTTTAACCCTCTAAATGCTGCAAACGAACTCAACTGCAGCATTCCGGGAGCTGGCAGACGGATGGCAGCCCCTCTGCCTTTGGATCAGAGACTATGCAATGTATCGCGGGGTCTCGAACATTGCCATGGTGACCTGATGTCGTCATGATGACATCCAAGTCACCAGAGCTAGGAAAGTTGCTTGATCAAGCACAGTGCATAATCAGCAACTTTCTCTGTCAGCGCAGAGCTGATAATTTGCAAAGCATGGGGATGCTGCTGCATACCCATGCTATACAAGCTATCAGCCAGCAAAAAATGATAGTCCCATAGTGGGACAAAAAAAGAAGTTAAAAAAAGTAAAAATTTTTTTTAATAATTGTAAAAGTATATTTTTTAGAAGAATTAAAAAAAAATACTAAAATAATCAAAATATATTGTACCCATAAATAAATATTTGTATGAAAAAATTATATGTAAACAATAAAAGTTCACATATTTGGCGCTGCTGCATCCAGAACGACCCAACCTATAAAACTATTCCACTAGTTAACCCCTCTAGTGAACACCATAAAAAAAAGGCAAAAAACAATGCTTTATGATCATACCACCGAACAAAAAGTGGAATAAAACGCAATAAAAATGACGGATATAAATAAACATGGTACCACTAAAAAGGTTATCTTGTTCCGCAAAAAAATAGCCATCACACAGCTCCATCAAAGGAAAAATATAAAAGTAATAGCTCTCAGAATAAACCGATGCAAAAATAATAATTTTTTCTTTAAAATAGTTTTTATTGTGTAAAAGCGCCAAAACATAAATAAAATATAAGTGTGGTATTGCTGTAATTGTACTGACCCAAAGAATAAAACTGTCTTATCAATTTTACCACAAGCGGAATGACATAAACCCCCCAAAAATCCTCAATTGCTGTTTTTTGTTCATTCTGCCTCCCAAAAATCAGAATAGAAAGCAATCAAAAAATGTCATGTGCCGAGAATAGTACCAATAAAAACGTCAATTCGTCCTGCAAAAAACAAGCCCTCACATGACTCTGTGGCCCAAAATGTGGAAATAAAAAGTGTCTTTTAGTGTGTGACAGCAGACAAACATAAAAAACAATATAAATCTGGTATTGCTGTAATCGCACCAACCCATGAAGAAAAAAGACACCTAATCACTTATCCTGCATGAGGAATGGCGTAAAAAATAAATAAAACCAATTATTCACCTGCTGTTGATTTTTTCATTTTGCCTCCCAAAGATCACAGTAAGGCTCGGCGGACATTTATCCTGCACTCTGCACTCAGTGCTTGCACCAGGGTTTATGGGTAAATCTATGAAATACGTGATTCAGACGCAACCTCTGGCAGAAGATACCCTATGATGAAGCAGATGGAGGCACTGTGGATGCTGTCTGACCTGTGATTCAGCTGTGTCAATCTTTTTTAGATTGCATAAAAATGCCATCTCCCATAGTTTTGTGCACTTATGAAAAGAAGGACACAGCAGAACAGAGGCCAGATGGAGTACAGAGCAACTTTGCTACCTCATTATAGTGAATGGATCCCTGATGGGTTTCATCTGAATCTCGTCACTCAGAGATTTAAATGGAAACCCCAAAGTAAGTGGTCAGCGTAGAGCACCGGATAAATGTGATCCCAAACGTTATGTAAAATGTTCCAAATAAAAGCTTCAACTCAATGCCCCAAAAAAGCGAGTCCCCACACAGGTCTGTAATCTGTTAATGGAAATATAGGGGGCTTCCACATTACTGGTAGTACAAAGGCTCTGGAAAAGCGAAATAGCTCATCCCCTGCCAAAAGAAATTCAGCAAATTCTCCGCCACAAAACCAAATACCCCCTCCCTTCTGAGCCCCACAGTGTACCTAAACCACATATAGCATTAACATGTTTGGCATTTCTGAAGCGATGAGAGCCCGCTCAACTTACAGGTGTGTTGTGAACACTCTGGATCTGACTTCGGAGTTAGGGCTCCCTCTGGTGGCTGCTGATAGTAATGAAGCTGCCTTGGCTAACAGAAGTCCATCACCTGGGGGCGATGAGTGGCAATCAGGTGGGACTGACTGGGGAGATATAAGGGAGCTACCTTCCTATGATCCTCGCCGGCGATTTGTTGCTTCCTGGTCTCTTTTGGAAGTCAGCCTGCTTCCCGCTTGTCCTGCAACCTTCAGATAAGTTATTTGCTGTTTATTTCTGTTGCTTTAGTTTTTGTCTATCTCAGTTTTCTGCACTTCTGGAGTTTGTACAGCCAGGTTCCCCTGCGGAGGCCTGCTCTGGCCTCTGTTTCTCATTTGCCATTGTTTATGTATTTTCAGTTCCCTGTTATTTCAGTATCCGCTTATTTGCTACCAGTTACACCAGAGTTCTAATCTAGCAGGGGAGAGATCGCGTGGTCTCAGTATTTTTGCATATCAGACGGGTTGGAGTTTTTCTTAGAGTTTTTTGCAGGATTGCAGACAGTATTCTTTTCTGTCCTGTTCTATCTAGACAGTTTGGGCCCTAGCGTTTGCTTGCTCTATTTTCTGCCTATGTTTGTATTTCATCTTGTCTCACAGCCAATATATGTTTGGGGGCTACCTATTCCTTTGGGGCAATTAGCTTTCCTCTTTCTCTCTTTAGGCTTAGTTATCTCTCCGGCTGTGTCGAGGCGTCTAGGGCACCGTAGGCACGTCCCACGGCTGCTTCTAGTTGTGCTGTCAGTTCAGGCAGGGCCGGCGTTAGGGGCAGGAAGACGCAGCCGCTATGGGGGCCCCTCTGAGTCAGGGGGGCCCGCCTGCCCCCAGCGCCGACTCCCCCCGCCGCTGCTTTGAACTATTCCGGCGTCTGCCGGTACAGTTTAAAGCAATGAAGGAGGAGAGAGCGTCAGCTGACGCTCCCTCTCCCATCATTCCCCGCTCTGTCTCTGACACAGCGCGTGCGCAATGATGTCATCGCGCACTCACTGTTTACCAGGCAGTGCAGGAGACAGGAGCCAGGAGCAGCACGGGCACGAGGAGAGGTGAGGAGTGTTTTTTTTTTTTATAAATCTGTCAGTGCGTACTGAACTGTGGCTGTGGGGCCATTCTTGGGGGAGGAGAGATGAGGGCTGTACTATGTGGGCCCTGCTGTATACTATGTGGTCCGTGCTATTACTTTGTGGGCCCTGCTGTATACTATGTGGGCCCTGCTGTATATTATGTGGGCCCTGCTGTATACTATGTCGGCCGTGCTACATACTGTGTGGGCCGTGCTGTATACTATGTGGGTCCTACTGTATACTATGTGGGTCCTGCTGTATACTATGTGGACCCTGCTGTATACTATGTGGGTCCTGCTGTATACTATGTGGATCCTGCTTTATACTATGTGGGCCCTGCTATATACTATGTGGGCCCTGCAATATACTATGTGGGCCCTGCAATATACTATGTGGGCCCTGCTGTATGCTATGTGGGCCCTGCTGTATACTATGTGAGCCGTGATATATACTATGTGGGCCGTGATATATACTATGTGGGCCCTGCTGTATACTATGTGGGCCCTGCTGTATACTATGTGGGCCCTGCTGTATACTATGTGGGCCCTGCTGTATACTATGTGGGCCCTGCTGTATACTATGTGAGCCGTGCTATATACTATGTGGGCCGTGCTATATACTATGTGGGCCCTGCTGTATACTGTGGGCCCTGCTGTATACTATGTGAGCCGTGCTTTATACTATGTGGGCTGTGCTATATTACTATGTGGGCCCTGCTGTATACTATGTGGGCCCTGCTGTATACTATGTGGGCCCTGCTATATACTATATGGGCCCTGCTATATACTATGTGGGCCCTGCTATATACTATGTGGGTCCTGCTGTATCCTATGTGGGCTGCGCTATATACTATGTGGGTCCTGCTATAAACTATGTGGGCCGCGCTATATACTATGTGGGTCATGCTGTATACTATGTGGGCCGCGCTATATACTGTGTGGGCCGTGCTATATACTATTTGGGCCCTTCTATATACTATGTGGGCCCTGCTATATACTATGTGGGCCCTGCTATATACTATATACTATATGGGTCATGCTGTGTACTATGTGGGTCCTGCTGTATACTATGTGGGCCGCGCTATATACCATGTGGGCTCTGCTATATACTATGTGGGCCGTGATATATACTATGTGGGCCCTGCTGTATACTATGTGGGCCCTGCTGTATACTATGTGGGCCCTGCTATATACTATATGGGCCCTGCTATATACTATGTGGGCCCTGCTATATACTATGTTGGCCCTGCTGTATACTATGTGGACCCTGCTGTATACTATGTGGGCCCTGCTGTATACTATGTGGGCCCTGCTATATACTATGTGGGCCCTGCTATACACTATGCGGGCCGCGCTATACACTATGTGGGCTGTGTTATATACTATTGGGGGATATATTATATTTTATGGGGTGGCTGTGTTATATACTATGTGTCTGTGTTATATACTTTGTAGCTGTGTTATATACTATGGGGGCTACGTTATATTCCTTTTGGGGGAGGCGGGCTGTATGATATTCTATTCGGGGATACATTATATTCTATGGGGGTCTGTATTATATTTATTATATTCTATGAGGGGTGATTGCATCATACTCTGTGAGGGGGTTACATTATACTGTATAAGGTGGCTACATTGTATTCTGTGGGGGCTGCATTATATTCTATGGGGACTGCATTATACTATATGAGGAGGGCTATATTCTATGGAGGGGCTACATTATACTATATAAGGGGGCTCAATTATATTCTATGGGGGGTTTACATTATACTCTGTGGGGTGGTTGCATTATACTCTGTGGGGGGCTGCATTATGCTCTATAGGGTTACTGCATTATACTATATGTGGGCTGCATTATACTGTACCGAGGACTATGGGGAATACATTATACCATATGAAGAACTATGGGGTGCATTATACTATGGGAAGAGAATTGTTGTAAGGTTCTATGTATATATTCCTGAAACTCAGTTTGTTCGTCAGCCATTTTACTTTCTGTCTTGCTGCAGCTATCTTGCCCTCAGTCAAAATGGAGTTTCCAGCTTGCATGTTCCCGCCCTGATTCTCTCCTTTGCTTCTTAAGCAGCCACAGCTGAGCAATCAGTGCTTCAGAATCTAGCCTGCAGTGAACCTGTGACTTGACTCCTGTAAGCCTTGGACCTTGTACTCCAGCTATTCCTACTGAGGAACTCTGAAGCACTTGTGGACTCTGAACCCTGCTCTTTGAAAGACCCACGTTTGCATGGACTTACGGTAACAGAGAAGAAGATCCTGAATCTGTATTGGAGAGTGATTGCTGAGCTTGGATTACTCTGGCCTGCTGTGTCTCCTGTTTCTGTGTCTGCAAACTGTGTGACTATTTCTGCCAACTTGTATGAAGTAATACAGGACTTTTCTATATCAAACCTGTGACTCCTGTGTTTTCATCGCACCCAAGCACAAGACGCTAAATGAACTGTACTACATACATTACAAGATTCTGAAGCCAAAACGTTAGTGTCTGCTGGGTCTGGAAGGCTGTGTCTGCTGTACTGTGGATATCAGACGTCCGGTTGTACTTTCTGTGATGACAGTGGTTGTGACTTCTCACAACCATTCCAGGTGAGCAATTCCCTTAAGTTTTTTCTTTTTGCAGTGTTACCACAGGTAAACACTATTGTTTTTTTTTTTTTTCTCCTTACTTTTCTCTTTTTTGTCTGCTGTAACTCTGGATATCAGATGTCTGGTTGAAACTTTCTGTGATGATAGTGGTTGTGACTTCTCACAACCATTCCAGGTGAGCAGTTCCCTTAATTTTTTTTTTCTCTCTGCAGTGTTGCCACAGGTGAACACTATTGTTTTTTTTCTCTCCTCTTCTTCCAGTAATCCTGTCTTAAAAGATCTGGAAAATGGAGGCCCGCATAAAGGAACTTTGCGGAGTGACTGATAATATCCTTGCAGATTTGCAGAATATAAAGACCCGTTTTACAAATCTACAGGACCTCAATTATCACAATTTGCAAGTGGTTGGACAGACTACCCAGGATTTGCGAGCCAGGATTGAGGTTCTAGAGGGGCGAGTCCAGGCTCCTGCCATAGCCCCGAGTGCTGGGATTCCCAAGTTGCCCCCTTTTCGTTTTGGCGGTGAACGTGAGAAATTCAGGGGATTTATTAATCAATGCAATCTTTTTTTTTCTGCACATGCTTCACAATTTCCCACTGAACGATCTAAGGTGCTTACTATAATTATGTTGCTTACCAACAAGGCTTTAATGTGGGCAAACCCTCTGATTGAGACTGAGGATGATTGTTTGAATCACCTTGATGATTTTATTTCAGCCATGGGGCAGGTGTTTGATGACCCCAATCGAGGTGCAACAGCTGAAGCAGCCATGTTAGCTTTGCGCCAAGGTAAGCACTCGGTAGCTGAATATGCCTTGGATTTCAGGAGATGGGCCCTTGATACCACCTGGGACAGTTCCGCCAAAAAATCTATTTTTCGAAAGGGTTATCTCCACTGATTAAGGATGAACTTGCTCGTGCCGACCCTCCCACTGCGTTAGGTGACTTTATTAACTACTGCATCCGTATTGATACTCGTCTGACTGAACGCAGGCAAGAGAGATGGTTCGAAAGCAATCGTACTAACCTTTTCCTACCTTCCTCTCCAGCTAAGGAACCTTTGAGTAGGATTACACGGGAACCTGAACCTGAACCCATGCAGGTAGACTCTTTACAACGACGGGTTAGTGATGCACGCAAGGAACATCGTTTTAAGGAGAATCTATGTTTCTATTGTGGTAAGTCAGGGCACTTCATTATAAACTGCCCCAGCCGTTCTCGTAAGACTACTGCAGCACTCATTCATTGTGAGTGTTGCGAGAGGGGATCTGTCAGGTCCGAGCCTCAGGCTCCAGAGAGATCTGCAGCAACAGATCTTGATTTCTCGGACTTAAACTCCGTTACCTCTGAGGACGTTGACTGTGTAAACGCTGCCATTTTTCAAGTTTCCTCAGCGGTGTCCCAGCTGAGTTGTAAGAAAAACAATTCTCATTGCTTTCTTTCCATCAAACTCTGGGTTGACTCAGCTTGGGTGTCTAGCTCTGCTATGATCGACTCAGGGGCAAGTGGAAATTTTATGGATGTCTCCTTTGCTCTGAAACAGGGAATACGTTCAGTGAAGAAGGCTACTCCAGTACAGATGGAAACTGTGGATGGCTCCCTGCTGACCTCTGGACCAGTGGATCAGGAAACAGAGCCTTTGAGGGTTCTTATGGGTAAAGATCATCAAGAGAAACTGTCCTTTATGCTTATCTCTTCTCCCCACTTTCCCATTATTCTAGGGCTACCATGGCTGCAGGCTCAGAATCCTACCATTAACTGGGGGACCAAGGAATTACACTTTCCAGAGAAACAGATGAGTCCAAAAGTTTCAGCTTGCTCTGTTCCTAAAGGAATCATGTCAGTCCCTGAACTACCAGCTGTATACCAGGACTATGTGGATTTATGTGACAAGAAGAACGCTGACCAGCTTCCTCCTCACCGTCCATATGATTGTCCAATTGAATTATTGCCTGGAGCAGAGATACCTTTTGGTAAGATCTACCCCCTGGTGGGGCCCGAGCTAAAGGCTTTAAAGGATTACATAGATGAAAATCTAGCCAAGGGCTTCATACGCCCCTCTTCATCTCCTGCAGGTGCACCCATCTTCTTTGTAAAGAAGAAAGATGGATCTCTGAGACCATGCGTAGACTATAGGGAACTCAATAAGGTTACTATTAGAAACCGTTATCCATTGCCTTTAATCCCTGAGTTATTGGAGAGAGTGCGACATGCCAAAATTTTTTCTAAACTAGATCTTCGTGGGGCCTATAACTTAGTCCGTATTAGACCTGGGGATGAATGGAAGACTGCATTCAGGTCACGCTATGGACACTTTGAATATCTAGTTATGCCTTTTGGTCTGAGTACCGCCCCAGCCACTTTCCAACACTTGGTGAATTACATCTTCAGGGATCTCCTAGATACATTCGTGGTAATTTATTTGGATGATATTCTAATTTTTTCTAACTCCACAGAGGAACATCATGGACATGTGAGAATGGTCTTGGAACGTCTAAGACAAAATCATCTTTACATCAAACTTGAAAAGTCTGAATTCCATAGGACCGAAATTCAATTTCTGGGGTATGTACTGTCTACACAAGGAATTAGTATGGATGGAAGCAAAACTCAAGCCATCAAGGATTGGCCAAGTCCTAGAAATGTGAAGGAGGTACAGCGCTTCATCGGGTTTGCCAACTTCTATAGACGTTTCATTAGAAATTTCTCTGAGGTAGTGTCACCTATCACTCAACTTACCCGGAAAGAGTCTAGGTTTTCCTGGACTCGCCAAGCCCAGGAAGCATTTTCCCGTCTAAAAGATAAATTTACCACTGCACCTATCCTAGTACATCCCAACCCCGAGCTTGCCTTCATAATAGAGGTGGATGCTTCAGACTGTGCCGTTGGAGCTATACTCTCTCAGAGAACAGGTGAGAAGAATGTCTTGCATCCCTGTGCCTTCTTTTCCCAGCAGTTGTCTTCGGCTGAGAGGAACTACGATGTGGGCAATAGAGAGTTGTTGGCCATTATTGCCGCCTTCAAAGAATGGAGACACCTTCTTCAGGGAGCTGCACAGCAAATAGTCGTCCTGACAGACCATCGTAACCTTGAGTTTATCAGGTCGGCTAAGTGCCTGACTCCTCGCCAGGCTCGCTGGAATCTTTTCTTAAACCAATTTAATTTTATCATCTCTTATAGACCAGGATCGCGCAATGGAAAGGCTGATGCACTCTCTAGGATTTACTCTGCAGAGACATGTCCAATTACTCCTCCTAAGACTATTCTTCCTGACTCTAGATTCCTAGGAGTAATTCATAATCAAGACCTACTTAAGGACATCAAGGAAGCATACCATGCGGATTCCTTTTTGGCACAACCCCCAAGGGACGTAAGTCTTGTCTTTAAGAATGGTGTGTGGATTCAGGGACAACGTCTGTATATTCCTGAAACAGTCAGATTAAGAGTATTGCAACTCATTCACGATTCCAAGATAGCTGGGCATAGAGGAATTCTAAAGACACAGGAATTTCTTTCTCGTTTCTTTTGGTGGCCCACTTGCAGGAAGGATGTTTTGAATTATGTCACTTCATGTGAGGTCTGTGCAAGATGCAAAACACCTCGCTCCTCACCAACTGGTCTGTTACAGCCTCTTCCCACCCCGTCCCGCCCGTGGGGATCCATTTCTATGGACTTCATTGTGGAGTTACCAACCTCTCAGGGGAAGAACACCATTCTAGTGGTGGTTGACCGTCTAACAAAGGCAGCTCATTTTATCCCTTGTGTCGGCTTACCCACTGCAAAACAGACATCAGATTTGATGATTAAAGATGTGTTTCGCTTACATGGAGTACCGGATGAGGTTATTTCGGATCGAGGGTGCAATTCACTTCTAGGTTTTGGCAAAATTTCTGTGCAGCATTGGACATTAAAGTAAACCTTTCTTCTGCTTTTCATCCCCAGACTAATGGACAGACCGAACGAACCAATCAAACCCTGGAGCAGTATCTCCGCTGCTTTATCTGCCACCTACAGGATGATTGGGTGGATCTACTTCCATTAGCTGAGTTCTCGTATAACAACTCTCAGAGTGCCTTCACTAAACAGTCTCCTTTTTACTCTAATCTAGGTTATCATCCTAACATTCTACCACGATTTCCCATAGAAACGCCTTTACCAGCAGTGGCTGAAAGAATCACGTCTTTACAGAAGAATATGGATCTTCTAAAGGAAAATCTGGAATCGGCTCAAGAAAGGTACAAGAAAGCAGCAGATAAATTTCGTAAACCTGCACCAGCTTTCAAGGTAGGAGACTTGGTCTGGCTGTCAACCAGAAATCTTAAGTTAAGGATTCCATCGTCTAAGTTGGGACATAAGTACATTGGACCCTATAAAATCAGTAAAATTATAAGTGCCGTTGCTTGTCGTCTTCAACTGCCCAGAACTATGAGAATCCACCCTGTCTTTCATGTATCCCTACTAAAGGCTGCGACACCCAATACGTTTCCTGGACGTTCCTCTCCTTGCCCTGACCCAGTGCTAGTCGATGGTCAGGAAGAATTTGTGGTGGAAAGGATTTTAGATTCCAGGTTGTATAGAAATCAGTTACAATATCTGATTAAATGGCAGGGCTACCCAGTGGAGGAGAACTCATGGGAACCGGTCAATAACGTTAATGCTCCTCGCTTGCTCCGTCAGTTTCATCAGAGGTACCCACACAAGCCTGGTCTGAGGTCATCCGGAGGTTGTCCTTAAGGGGGGAGTAATGTAAGGTTCTATGTATATATTCCTGAAACTCAGTTTGTTCGTCAGCCATTTTACTTTCTGTCTTGCTGCAGCTATCTTGCCCTCAGTCAAAATGGAGTTTCCAGCTTGCATGTTCCCGCCCTGATTCTCTCCTTTGCTTCTTAAGCAGCCACAGCTGAGCAATCAGTGCTTCAGAATCTAGCCTGCAGTGAACCTGTGACTTGACTCCTGTAAGCCTTGGACCTTGTACTCCAGCTATTCCTACTGAGGAACTCTGAAGCACTTGTGGACTCTGAACCCTGCTCTTTGAAAGACCCACGTTTGCATGGACTTACGGTAACAGAGAAGAAGATCCTGAATCTGTATTGGAGAGTGATTGCTGAGCTTGGATTACTCTGGCCTGCTGTGTCTCCTGTTTCTGTGTCTGCAAACTGTGTGACTATTTCTGCCAACTTGTATGAAGTAATACAGGACTTTTCTATATCAAACCTGTGACTCCTGTGTTTTCATCGCACCCAAGCACAAGACGCTATATGAACTGTACTACATACATTACAATTGTACTACATGGATGACTATGGTGGTGCATTATACTATATGGCGCTCTATGAGGAGTGTATTATACTATATGGAGGACTGAGTAGTGTGTTATACTATATGGAGGACTGAGTGTATTTTAATATATGGAGGGCTATGAGGAGTGTATTATACTATATGGAGGACTATGGGGAGTGTATTTTAATATATGGAGGACTATAGGGAGTGGATTATACTATTTGAGGACTATGAGGAGTGTATTATACTATATGGAGGACTGAGGAGTGTATTATACTATATGGAGGACTATAGGGAGTGTATTATACTATATGGAGGACTATAGGGAGTGTATTATTCTATATGGAGGATTATGGGGTGTGCATTTTACAATATGGAGGACTGTGGGGCATATTATATTATATGGAGGTCTATGGGAAGTTTAATACTATATGGAGGACTATGGGGAGTGTATTATACTATATGGAGGACTATGGGGCATATTATATTATATGGAGGACTATGGGGAGTGTATTATACTATATGGAGGACTATGGGAAGTGTATTATACTATATGGAGGACTATGGATACATTATATTATGTGGAGAACTATGGGGTGTGCACTTTACAATATGGAGGACTGTCGTGCACATTATAATATATGGAGGACTATGGTGTGTATTATACTAAACAAGCAGAATGCTGCCTATTCATCGAGTGATTGGATTGTTTATGCTGGAACAAAAATCATTGTTCCTAGCAGCACATCGCCGATGTAAACTGTAGATGTGCTGCTGATAACATGATACTGTATGGGGATCTATTAGTGATTGTTCTGTCCCCATCATTGTTCCTTAGCCGGTGGAAAGAGGCCGGGAAACAAGTGTTGAACGATTTCAATATTGTCGATCATACTCATTTAGCGGTCTGAAGTCAGCACATTTAAATACAACCGAAATGCTTCTGTGTGATGTGCAATGTGTTAGCATTTGGGGCCCCATTTTAAACTTTGCCTTGGGCCCCACTTTGCCTAAAACCGGCCCTGAGTTCAGGGGTCTGTAATCGGCTAGTTACCAACCTCTCTGGGTGTCTGGTTGCCTAGGCTATTTTGGCTACTGTCCTCCTCGGCTACCAAATCATAACACGGGTGCATGTCTCATGAAGCACGTGTTGAGCTTAATGTACTGATTACTGCAACATATCGGTCACTAAAGTGTACTGGTCACTACAACGGCAGTTTTCAATTTTAACTCGGCAACATTCATTGCTGCTTGTTTCTGGAAAATACCCATGGAGTCAAAATTGTCACTACACCTGTAGATAAATTTCCAAAGAAGTATCATTTCCAAATTAGGGTCACTTGAGGGGGTATTCTGCTCTTCTAGCAATTAGAGACTCTGTATATGGAGTATGCAAACTGTTCTAGGAAAATTTGCGCTCCAGGAGGCAAATAGCGCTCCGTTCCTTCCGAGTCTCTCCATATGGCTAAGTAGTACTGTACAGCCACATATGGGGTATTGCCATGTTCAGTAGAAATTGTGGGAAAATTTCTGGTGCCATTTTTATCCATTTCTTGTGTAAAAATGTAAAATTTTAGGCTAAAACAAAATTTTAGTGTTAAAGATGTAGTTATTTTTTCTTCACTGAACAATGGTATAAAATTCTGTGTCACACCCATGGTGTCAATATTATCACTGCACCCCTATATGAATTCATTGAGAGGTTTAGTTTATAAAATGGGGTCACTTATGGGGGGCTCTGCTGTTCTGGCACCTCATGGGCTCTCCCAGTGGGTCATGGCACCTGCAATCCATAACAGTAAAATTTGGCGCTCCTTGCCTTCTGAGCTTTGTACGGTGCCTGAAAAATATTTCCCGATTACATGTAGGGTATTGGCACACTCAGGAAAAAATGGACCTCATTTTGTTGTAAAAAAAATTAAAAAACTTGGGGCTCAAACAACATTTTAGTGATAAAACTGTAACTTATTCTTTCTTCACCACTCAATGGTATAAAATTCTGTGAGGCATGTGATGAAACATGCACATGGTCCGCCACACGGTAGCCCGGGGTATCACGGCTTGTGATCCCTCCGTGCCGCAAATGTGATGAAACGCGCACACACACGACAATACAGTTAAAAATAAACGGGATTAAAAGTGAAAAACTTACATGGTAGTTACATAGGTATAGGCAAGACAGGCCGGGGGAAGGAGCCACACGTCATAGTTCATTTGCAGATCTCTTAGTCAAGTCGTCACAGCAAGGAATGACAAGGGGGGGCTCACCGCAAGACTTATACCTGTGGGCTGCTGACCTCACAAAAGGGGATGGTTTTTCTGGCCACCTCCCAGGGATAGAAGTTCTAGTTTTAGTTCTGGAAGATTATCAGGAGCATACTTCATCCTGAGAACCTCGCAGAAGAATGGCAGACCTATCAATGATCTTACTTTAAAATGACGGTTCAAATGAGCCCAAACTTGGGTGAGATAGTTCATGGGGCATCCGAGAATTCCATTTCTTGGGTTCTGTTGGAGTTACGGGTTCACCAGTACCACGGGAACGATGCCTGTCGGGCGCATGTTTCAAAACAGTAACTTTCGTGTTTCTAACGCAAATTCCCACCGTGTTATAACCAAAAAGAATGAATTCTCAAAATGGCTGCTATGGGAGGAAAAGCACATGGGCAGACAATGCAGACCCCCTGCGGTGAGGAGGGAAAACTCCAGCGCTGGCAGCTCAGATTACACTAAGCCTGTGTGCAGGCTGGGGGAAGGAAAGCGCAGCTATACACAGGCTGCTCAATGTAGTAGATGTCATCACACCTCCCCCCCTTAGAGGGCGCTACGGAGGCATGACCTGTCGGTAATCCGCCATGCGCACCTCAGCGGGTTCGCCACGTCGTGACAACCCATCAGCATTCCCATGATCGCTGCCTTTCTTGTGTTGTACGGCAAAATCATACTGCTGTAGGGCAAGGCTCCAGCGTAGCAACCTACCATTGGTTCCGGACACTGTGTGCAGCCAGCTCAGAGGGTTGTGGTCGGTGACCACCTTGAAGGTGCGCCCATACAGGTAGGGCTGCAAGCGTTGCAGTGCCCAGACCATGGCCAGGCACTCCTTCTCGATGGTGGAGTATGCCACTTCCCTCGGCAGAAGTTTCCGGCTCAGGTACAACACGGGGTGCTCCTGGTTCCCCGAATCAACCTGGCTGAGTACAGCACCGAGGCCAAATTCGCTGGCGTCAGTCTGTACCAGGAATGGCCGACTGCTGTCGACGGCTTTCAACACTGGAGAGCTGCACAGGGCTGTTTTCAAAGCTCGGAATGCCGCCTCACAGCCATCTGTCCAGCTGACTGTTTGGGGTAGACCGCCCTTGGTGAGGTCCGTCAAGGGTTTTGCAATGGCGCTATAGTTCGGTACGAAACGCCTATAGTACCCTGCAGTGCCCAGGAAGGACTTCACCTGCTTTTTGGTCCTGGGGGTGGGCCAGGACACGATCGCGTCCACTTTCTCGGGCTCTGGACTCATGGAACCCCCGCCTACCCGGTGCCCCAGGTAGTGGACTTCCCTCATGCCCATCTGGCATTTTCCCGGCTTGATGGTCAGACCTGCCTGGTGAATACGCTTGAGCACTTCCTGGAGATGCTGAAGGTGTTCCTCCCAGGTGGAACTGAAGACGGCAATGTCGTCCAGGTACGCCACAGCGTACTCCTCCAGTCCCTGAAGCAGGTGGTTGACCATCCGCTGAAAAGTGGCAGGGGCATTCTTCATGCCGAAAGGCATGACCGTGGACTCGTACAGTCCAAAAGGGGTGATAAAGGCGGATTTCTCCTGCGCCGCAGGGCTCAGGGGAATCTGCCAGTATCCCCGGCTTAAATCCATGATGGATATGTACTTGGCATTCGCCAACCGCTCCAGCAGATCCTCAATGCGAGGCATTGGGTGCGCATCAGAAGTAGTGATGGCGTTGAGCCCCCTGTAGTCCACGCAGAACCGGGTGGTCCGATCCTTTTTTGGCACGAGAACTACAGGTGAGGCCCACGCGCTTTTGGACGGTCGGATCACCCCCAGCTGCAACATCTCATGGATCTCCTGGCGCATAATCTGCTGCACTTCCTCAGAGATCCGATAAGGTGTCCGCCGTAACGGGGCGTGATTCCCGGTGTCCACCTCGTGGACTGCCAACTTGGTCCTTCTGGGTTGGTTAGTGAACACGGCCCGAAAGGATTCCAGAGTGGTCAGCAACTGCAACCGCTGGGAGGCGGTTAGTGAGGCATTTACCTCCATGTCCTCAATGGACCCATTGGCCTTGGCTTGGGCCAGCATGTCCAGGAGGGGATCCTCCTCCCCGTCCTCGGACAGGTTGCAGACCGGTAGGACGCAGGCTTCACGTTCGTGATGGGCCTTCATCATGTTGACGTGAAAGGCCTTGCGCCTACCCCGAGTGTGGTCAAGCGTGACCACGTAGGTGACTGGGTTGAGCCGTTGGTGCACGACGTACGGGCCTTCCCAGGCTGCCTGAAGCTTATCCTTTGGTACGGGTACCAGCACCCACACCTTTTGACCCACCTGGTAGGTCCGCTCCCGGGCGTTCTGGTCGTACCAGTGCTTCTGGTCAGCCTGAGCCTGCGTCATGTTGTCATGCACCAACTGCGTCAAGGTCTGCATCTTGTCGTGGAAGCGCATGACATAATCCACGATGGACACTTCTATGGGGTTTGGCTTATCTTCCCAGGATTCTCTTATCAACCCAAGGGGTCCCCGGACTCGCCTGCCGTACAGGAGCTCAAAGGGGGAGAACCCTGTTGAGGCCTGCGGGACTTCTCTGTAGGCAAACAGCAGGTGTGGGAGGTACCGCTCCCAATCGCGTCCCTGGGTCTCAACCAGCATGTGGAGCATCTGTTTGAGGGTACCGTTAAAGAGCTCACACAAACCATTGGTCTGTGGGTGATACGCACTCGATACCATACGCGTCACCTGCATTTTGCTGCAGAGAGCCTTCATTAGGCGAGACATAAATTGGGTCCCTCGATCGGTAAGCATCTCCCTGGGAAATCCTACCCGTGAAAAGATGGTCACCAGTGCATCCGCCACCTTATCTGCCTTAGTTGAGGACAGAGCTACTGCCTCCGGGTACCGGGTAGCGTAGTCTACCACAGTAAGGATGTATTGCTTTCCAGAGCGGCTGGGGACGGCCAGCGGGCCCACAATGTCCACCGCGATCCTCTGGAAAGGCTCCTCTATCACTGGCAACGGGATCAGGGGAGCCTTAAGAGCAGGCCCCGCCTTCCCCACTCTTTGACAGGTGATACAGGAGCGGCAGTAGTTAGTCACATCTGTCCCCATCTTGGGCCAATAGAAGAGTTGAGACAGCCGTGCCTTAGTTTTGCTGATCCCCAAGTGTCCAGCAAGTGGAATCTCATGGGCAATCCTCAACAACTCACCTCGGAACTGGTGCGGGACGACCAGCTGTTTTTCCCTCAACCACTCCTTTTGGGAATCTCCGGGTACTGTCTCCCGGTACAACCTTCCTCGTTCCCAGAACACCCTCTCCTTATCAGTCACGGAGGTGGGCGTCTCAGCGAGGTGCCTCAAGTTCTCCAGGCTCGCATCTGAGTGCAGAGCGGCCTGGAACTCCTGGCTGGAGGCAGCCAGAAGTGATGTCAGGGTTCCTTCCTCACTGGGACCCTCTGGGACCGGCTCTGGGTCCACCTCTGGTTCAGTCTCTCCTGTAGCGGAGGAGGGTCCAGATGGCAGGGCGCTACCTGCGATCCGGGTACTCTGACTGCGGGTGACAGCAGCTACATATGCAGTCTCCCCGGGGATTTCTATAGACCCATCAGCCTGCGCTGCTATGGGCTCTACCTCCCCAACACTTCAGGAGCAGTGCTACTTATGGGCCAGTTACCTTCCTCGGTGGCACTGGTCAGTGTCATGGCGTCACCTTCCTCACGGTTCCCATGCACCTCCCCATTTCCTTGAGCACTGTCGCGTGCTCATGCTAGGGGTTCCTCAGCCGTCTCACTCCGCAGAGCGACGTGGCTGAACGCTCCTGTACCTGTGGACACATCTACCACTTCAGAGAAAGGGTTAACAGGTTCAGATGGCACAGATACATCACTATCAGCATCATTCCTAGGGAAAGAAAGGTTATCAGTTGCATAATCACTTCGCAAAGCATTGGCAGGTAACACAATCAGTTTCCCATCATCATCAACATCAACATCATGGTTAACGTTAACCTTATTATCAGATTGGGGAGGGGTGTCAGGGACATAGTACGCGACCATCCTCCCAGATCAGTCCCCAGTAAAACATCAGTGGGCAGGTTTTCGGACACCCCCACTTCCTTCACCCCGCTCCCGGCACCCCAGTCAATGAAAACTCGGGCTATCGCAAGGGGTAGTGGACGCCCCCAATCCCGGTGACAGTTAGGCTAAGTGCACACGTTCAGGAATATTTGCGTTTTTTTTCGCGGGAAAAAACGCGTCAAAAACGCATGTATTAAGCATCCTATCATTTAGAATGAATTCCGCAAATTTTGTGCACATGGTGCGTTTTTTTCCGCAAAAAAAACGCATCGCGGAAAATCTAGCAGTTTGTCCATTAATTTTGCGGATTTCTAGCGTTTTTCCCTCTTTATTATTGACCTAGAAAGTTCAGGAAAAAATCGCGGTAAAAACGCGTCAAAACCGCGCAAAAAACGCACCAAAAACGCGCAAAATCCGCGCAAAAAACCGCGCGTTTTTGCCGCGCAAAAAAGTCCGGTTTTGCTCAGGAATATTCTGCAAACATTCTGCAAACGTGTGCACTTAGCCTTAAGGTTTTCCCCGGAATCAACTCTTCAGGGGCCGCCAGTTCGGGTCGGATGAGGGTTCGTTCAGCCCCGGTGTCCTTGAGGCCTGTAGCAAGACGGGCCCCCACGCGGACGGGCTGCACGTTGTCATCAACCCTCCCCACCACACCACCCATCAAAAGAACAGAGGCGTTGGGCCCGGAGGCCTTGGCTGGGGGGTTCTTCTGCCCCTCCGGACAGGTGGCGCTGATGTGTCCTGTCCGTTTACAGGAGAAACACTGGCGGGGGTCTGATGTAGGCCTGGCGCTGGCAAAGGGGATAGTGCCTCCAGAGGGACGACTGGCAGGGGCACTGGGGTTGGTTGCAGGCTTACCCCCTCCCCAGCGGGCGGTGACGGGCTTCCGCACCTCGGGTTTCCGGTTGGTCTCATAGCTGTCGGCGATCCGTGCTGTTATGACCGCGTCCTCCAGTTCTCGGTCCAGGATGAACTGTCGGACCTCAGCTGGGCACAGATGCAGAAACTGGTCTTTGATCATCAGGTCCCTCATCTCCTCAAAGGTGTCAACTGACAGTCCATGGATCCACTGGTCAAAGTGGTTCCTGAGTCCTTGCACCACATCGCTATAACTGTCGTGTGGGCCACAATGGAGGTTCCGGAACTTCTTTCGGTATACCTCAGGGGTTAGCTGGTACTTGGCGATCAGGGCCTGCTTGATGGCCTCATAGTCACCATCTTGATCTGAGCGTGAAGCAAACGCCTCCAGAGCTTTGCCCTTTAGCCCGGGGGTCAAGTACCTGGCCCATTGGTTGTCAGGCAGCTGGTACTGTCTGCAGACTTTCTCAAAGGCCCGCAAAAAAGTGTCCAAGTCTCCGTCCTTTTCCATCACGGGAAAGTGCTCCGGCCGGGGCTTCGGACTCTGAGAGCTGCTGGGTGTACCGCTCCGGGCGGTGGGGAGCATCCCCCCTCGCTGGACCATCTCCAGCTCATGGGCTCTCTGCGCTTGGGCTTCCCGCTCAGCTCGGGCTCTCTCAGCCTCCCCCTCGGCTCTCTCAGCCTCCCGCTGGGCTCTCTCAGCCTCCCGCTGGGCTTGGCGCTCGGCTCGCTGGTCGGCCTCTCGCTGGGCAGCTCTCTCTTGAGCTTGCTGGATCAGCTTCAGGCGTCCATCACGGTCGGCGGCGGGGAATGCCTCCAGGGCCGCCTGCAGATAAGGGTCCAACCCGCCCTGGGTGTAATCAGGCAGGGTTTGGGCCTCTGCTGCTGCACCACCTTGGCTTGGGCCAGCTCCTGCGCCTGCTATGCTCTGAGGCTCGTCCAGTTCCTTCAGGGCCTGGACCAGTCGGGCTTTGGTTTGGTTCTTGTGGTCAAGGCCGTGGTACACGCAGATTCCCACAAGAGTGTCCCTGCTCTGCTTTTCGTACCAACTTGCTCCTCTTGTAGCCATGTTTGCCAAATAAAAGATAGGATAGAAAACAAAGAGAAGGGGGGGGTAACCGCAAGTACACACAATTGTCTCAGGACTAATAAACACTCTCCAAAACTTTAGTTGAAGGGTCCCTGAAGAACCGTGCAAATTTTTTAGTGAATGGAATGATTGCTCAAACCAGATCACTAATGCTCTATAATCCCACCGCTCTGCCACCACATGTGATGAAACGTGCACACGGTCCGCCACACGGTAGCCCGGGGTATCACGGCTTGTGATCCCTCCGTGCCGCAAATGTGACGAAACGCGCACACACACGACGGCTGCTGCCGTCCGACCCCGTAAACTGCAGGGATTTATAATTATCCCACTTCCACTTAGGAACTTGCAGCTCTCTGGCACCCCCCTTACCCTCAGGTCAGTCAGGGAACTGCACCTAGGATAATTAGTCGCCAGTTGGGTCACTTGGATGTGTGCTGGCTATTGGGCACGCTGCAGTGAGGGAATTATAATTCCTCCGGGCCGCAGCCAGGCAATACACTTATAAAACCCGCTCCGTCACTGCCAACGCCACCCAATAGGTTAACACTTTACACGCCTTCCTTTTAGCTGCCACCAGCTACGATTTACTTAATGAACAATTTATCAAGAGGGTCCGTAGCAACCCCAAAACAGTAGCGTAGTACTTCAGGCACGTGCAAATTCGTTTATAGAGCAGGAGAAACAAACTAATAAATTTATAGGTTTATTCCTTAAAATGCAGGCAGTGTTTATAGTTTAAAAAAACGGTAACAAGCTGAGGCAATATCGTTATGTACAATACAGTTAAAAATAAACGGGATTAAAAGTGAAAAACTTACATGGTAGTTACATAGGTATAGGCAAGACAGGCCGGGGGAAGGAGCCACACGTCGTAGTTCATTTGCAGATCTCTTAGTCAAGTCGTCACAGCAAGGAATGACAAGGGGGGGCTCACCGCAAGACTTATACCTGTGGGCTGCTGACCTCACAAAAGGGGATGGTTTTTCTGGCCACCTCCCAGGGATAGAAGTTCTAGTTTTAGTTCTGGAAGATTATCAGGAGCATACTTCATCCTGAGAACCTCGCAGAAGAATGGCAGACCTATCAATGATCTTACTTTAAAATGACGGTTCAAATGAGCCCAAACTTGGGTGAGATAGTTCATGGGGCATCCGAGAATTCCATTTCTTGGGTTCTGTTGGAGTTACGGGTTCACCAGTACCACGGGAACGATGCCTGTCGGGCGCATGTTTCAAAACAGTAACTTTCGTGTTTCTAACGCAAATTCCCACCGTGTTATAACCAAAAAGAATGAATTCTCAAAATGGCTGCTATGGGAGGAAAAGCACATGGGCAGACAATGCAGACCCCCTGCGGTGAGGAGGGAAAACTCCAGCGCTGGCAGCTCAGATTACACTAAGCCTGTGTGCAGGCTGGGGGGAAGGAAAGGGCAGCTATACACAGGCTGCTCAATGTAGTAGATGTCATCACAAGGCACATGTGGTGTCAATATGATTACTGCACCCTTAGATAAATTCATTGGGGAGTGTAGTTTGTAAAATGAGTTCACATATAGGGAGTTTCTGTTGTTCTGCCAATGTGACATGGCACCTTCAAACCATTCCAGAAAATTCTGAACTCCAATATGGTGCCTCATCCCTTCTGAACTTTGCACTGTGCCTCAAAAGTATTCCCATGCATATGGGGTATCGACGTACTCAGGAGTAATTGCACAACAAATTCTATGATGCAATTTCTCCTGTTACCCTTCTGAAAATCCAAAATTTGGGGCTAAAATAACTTTTTTGAGGGGAAAATGTGATTTTATTATTTTCAAGACTCAATGCTATAAACTTCTGTGAAGCACTTGAGGGTTCAGTGTGCTCACTGCACATCTAAATACATTTAGCTTCCAAAATCGGGTCACTTGTTGGGAGTTTCCACAGTTTAGCCACATGATGGGCTCCCCAAATGGGACATGACATCCGCTAATGATTTCAGCAAATTTTACATTCAGAAAGTTAAATGATGCTCCTTCCCTTCCAAGCCCTACCGTGCACCCAAACAGCAGTTTTCTCCCTCATATAGGGTATCGGCGTACTCAGGAGAAATTGCACAACAAATTATATGGTGCAATTTCACCTGTTACCCTTATGAAAATTGAATATTTTGTGCTAAAAACTTATTTGTGGGGAAAATTATTTTTTTTTATTTTTACGGCTTAACGTTATAAACTTCTGTGAAGCACCTGAGGGTGCTCACCACACATCTAGATCAGTTCCCTGAGGGGTCTAGTTTCCAAAATGGTGTCACTTGTGGGGTATTTTCATTGTATAGCCACATCAGGGGCTCTCCAAACCCGACATGGCCAATTGTTCCAGCAAATTTTGCATTCAAAAAGTCAAATAGCGCTCCTTCCCTTCTGAGCTCTGCTGTGCACCCAAACAGTGGTTTTCTCCCTCATATGGGGTATCGGTATGCTCAGGAGAAATTACATAATAAACTTTGTGGTCCATTTTTTTCTGTTACCCTTGCAAAAATTAAAAAAAAATTGGATCTGAAGTCAATTTTTTTGTGAAAAAAGTTAAAAGTTAATTAATTTATTTATTTAAAATTCCTGTTAAGCATCTAAAGGGTTAATAAACTTCTTGAATGTGGTTTTGAGCACCTTTAGGGGTGTCAGTTTTGAGAATGGTGCCACTTTTGGGTATCTTTTATCAAATAGACCCCTCAAAGTGACTTCAAATAATGTGATGTGGTCCCTAAAAAATGGTTTTGTAAATTTTGCTGTAAAAATGAAAAATCGCTGGTCATATTTTAACCCTTATAACTTCCTAACCCCCAAATATTTTGGTTCCAAGATTGTGCCAATGTAAAGTAGACATGAGGGAAATGTTATTTATTAACTATTTTGTGTGACATATCTCTGTGATTTAAGGGCATTCACAATACTCACTCTTCTGCCTCAAATTGGGCAGTTGAGCTGTCACTCACAATCATGATAGCTCAGCAAGCCCTTGATCCCATGGGGCGGCAGAGCTGTCATTCACGGCGTCCATAGGACACAGTCAGTGGTGGAATCGTGACAGATGTCAGACACAAGCAGACATTGTAGCCAGGAAGCATGAGGAGAAACTGTGCAGCAGGAAACAAAATGCTTGCTTTATAACTAACTAATAATTAGGGGTGATTATTACTCACTAAGCAAGGTGCACTACATCATGGCTTTAGATAAGGTCACAGAGGAGGATACAGGAAGCTTGAGCCAGTACTGCAGTCAGATTAATCTTGTAGAAAATATGACCCTTGATATACGAAATGTGTATATAGAAAACGGACTACAGGAAAGTACAAAAAAGAGAATATGGCACAGAAACATGACTCCGGTGGAGTCTCATTTCAATCTTTGAGTGATGACCCTCTTGTGCTGGCTAAATGCACAACTTAACCCTGCAGTCTCCCAACCTGTATATCTTGAGAGGAATGGTGTAGTGCTCTAACCACTGCCACAGTGACAATGCATCAGAAGGGTGGGCGACCTTGTGCCTCCCAACGCCCATGATGCAAGACTGCCCATGACTCCAGACCGCACCGCCCCACAAGTTCAAAGCCACAGCAACAATGGCCGCCACACAGTACCAATACCAAAAGAAAGGAGCATTGAAACTCACCTTCCTCAAGCTCTCAAACGAGAACAAAAATATTCTGGACCCCCTCTTCAGTCTCCTGCTAATTAAAAGCCCCTGTACCAAATGGGAGGAGTGCACATCTGAAAAAAAACAGATCATGCAATATGCTGAAAAAAGAAAATGGATGGCACAGGTGATTTTAAATTGGCAGGAGACTGCAAAAGGGGACCAGCTTATTTTTGCTCTCATTTGACAGCGTGAAGAAGGTGAGTCTCAATGCTCCTTTCATTTGGTATTGGTGCTGTGTGGCGGCCATTGTTGATGTGGTTTTGTGCTGGTGGGGCGGTGCAGTCTGTAGTCATGGGGACTCACTGTGGCAGCATGGGCACTGTGAGGTAACAGTCCGTCCACCCTTCTGACACACTGTCTCTGTGGGGGTGGTTGGCACACGACGCTGCTCTTTTAAGGAAATAAAAGTTGAGACCCACTCATTCTCTTTTTTTAGAAATAAATTAAATGCTGGCAGCTGCTGTAGTTTCCAAACAACTTGAAAACCACAAATTGGTGGTCATTCCTTACCGTTCACATGAGGCTTTAACTGAGAAAATGAGTCCCAATGCTTTAAATCATGAAGCCATTTTCAACTGTTCTTATACAGTATCTGTGATGGACTTCCATGATGATGGCTGCAATGTTTACTGGAAATTCAAAAAGAAAATGGAGAATCTGATTTGGCTTTTATCCTAAGTCATATTACAAGACTCGTTAAAGGGTTGATTGTGACTTGTAGGATCGCTACTTCCAATAGGTGGCGCTATAGAGTACAAGTCCTCTTTGTTTGAAGAGGCAATTTGCATATTAAAAAGAAAATGGTGAGTTATTAAGGCATTAACTATGGATGACAGCTATAAAACAAGATGGAATAACTATATGTTGTTTCCTAATGGCTAACTGAATGAGCAAATGTTACACTGTTCTGGAACAGATCTCAGACATACAGTAATCATTCTTTACCTGAAAACTTGTCATATTGTCTCATTGAGTTACTTATTACATCCCTAACCTTAAGGTCATGAATGCTATACTGTAAAGTATTTAACCCCTTCTTTTCTTCATATAGATAGGTTTTTTTGAAGCCTTTTGTTAACTATAGTACAGACCAAAAGTTTGGACACACCTTCTCATTCAAAGATTTTTCTGTATTTTCATGACTATGAAAATTGTACATTCACACTGAAGGCATCAAAACTATGAACTAACACATGTGGAATTATATACTTACCAAAAAAGTGTGTAACAACTGAATATATGTCTTATATTCTAGGTTCTTCAAAGTACCCACCTTTTGCTTTGATGACTGCTTTGCACACTCTTGGCATTCTCTTGATGAGCTGCAATAGGTAGTCACCAGAAATGGTCTTCCAATAGTCTTGGAGGAGTTCTCAGACATGCTTAGCACTTGTTGGCGCTTTTGCCTTCACTCTGCGGTCCAGCTCACCCCAAACCATCTTGATTGGGTTCAGGTCTGGTGACTGTGGAGGTCAGGTCATCTGGCGTCGCATCCCATCACTCTCCTTCTTGGTCAAATAGCCCTTACACAGCCTGGAGGTGTGTTTGGGGTCATTGTCCTGTTGAAAAATAAATGATGGTCCAACTAAACGCAAACCGGATGAAATAGCATGCCGCTGCAAGATGCTGTGGTAGCCATGCTGGTTCAGTATGCCTTCAATTTTGAATAAATCCCCAATAGTGTCACCAGCAAAGCACCCCCACACCATCACACCTCCTCCTCCATGCTTCAGGGTGGGAACCAGGCATGTAGAGTCCATCCGTTCACCTTTTCTGCATCACACAAAAACACGGTGGTTGGAACCAAAGATCTTAAATTTGGACTCATCAGATCAAAGCCAGATTTCCACTGGTCTAATGTCCATTCCTTGTGTTCTTTAGCCCAAACAAGTCTCTTCTGCTTGTTGCCTGTCCTTAACAGTGGTTTCCTAGCAGCTATTTTACCTTGAAGGCCTGCTGCACAAAGTCTCCTCTTAACAGTTGTTGTAGAGATGTGTCTGCTGCTAGAACTCTGTGTGGCATTGACCTGATCCCTAATCTGAGCTGCTGTTAACCTGAGATTTCTGAGGCTGGTTACTTGGATAAACTTATCCTCAGAATCAGAGGTGACTGTTGGTCTTCTTTCCTGGGGCGGTCCTCATGTGAGCCAGTTTCTTTGTAAAGCTTGATGGTTTTTGCAACTGCACTTGGGGACACTTTCAAAGTTTTCCCAATTTTTCGGACTGACTGACCTTCATTTCTTAAAGTAATGATGGCCACTAGTTTTTCTTTACTTGGCTGCTTTTTTCTTGCCATAATACACATTCTAACAGTCTATTCAGTAGGACTATCAGCTGTGTATCCACCAGACTTCTGCACAACACAACTGATGGTCCCAAACCCAGTTATAAGGCAAGAAATCCCACTTATTAAACCTGACAGGGCACACCTGTGAAGTGGAAACCCTTTCCGGTGACTACCTCTTGAAGCTCATCAAGAGAATGCCAAGAGTGTGCAAAGCAGTAATCAAAGCAAAAGGTGGCTAAGACTTTATGTTGTTGCTGCCTACAGTCATGGCCAAAAGTATTGAGAATGACACAAATATTATATTTTCACATGATCTGCTGCCCTCTGGTTTTTATGTGTTTGACAGATGTTTTTATCACAGACAGAAATATAATAATTGCAAACATATGAGTAACAAAAGCTTATATTGACAGTTAGAATGAGTTAATGCAGCAAGTCAATATTTGCAGTGTTGACCCTTCTTCTTCAGGACCTCTGCAATTCTCCCTGGCATGCTCTCAATCAACTTCTGGACCAAATCCTGACTGATAGCAGTTCATTCTTGCACAATCAATGCTTTCATTTTGTCAGAATTTTTAGGTTTTTGTTTGTCCACCCGTCTCTTGATGATTGACCACAAGTTCTCAATGGGATTAAGATCTGGGAGTTTCCAGGCCATAGACCCAAAATCTCTATGTTTTGTTCCCTGAGCCACTTAGTTATCACCTTTGCTTTATGGCAAGATGCTCCATCATGCTGGAAAAGGCATTGTTGATCGCCAAACTGCTCTTGGAGGGTTGGGAGAAGTTGCTCTTGGAGGACATTCTGGTACCATTCTTTATTCATGGCTGTGTTTTTAGGCAAGACTGTGAGAGAGCCGATTCCCTTGGCTGAGAAGCAACCCCACACATGAATGGTTTCAGGATGCCTAACAGTTGACATGAGACAAGACTGGTGGTAGCGCTCACGTTGTCTTCTCCGAATGAGGCGTTTTCCTGATGTCCCAAACAATTGAAAAGGGGATTCATCAGAGAAAATAACTTTACCCCAGTCCTCAGCAGTCCACTGCCTGTACCTTTTGCAGAATATCAGTCTGTCCATGATGCTTTTTCTGGAGAGAAGTGGCTTCTTTGCTGTCCTCCTTGAGACCAGGCCTTGCTCCAAGAGTCTCCGCCTCACAGTGCGTGCAGATGCACTCACACCTGCCTGCTGCTATTCCTGAGCAAGCTCTGCACTGCTGGTAGCCCGATCCCGCAGCTGAAACAGTTTTAAGAGACGGTCCTGGCGCTTGCTGGTCTTTCTTGGGCGCCCTGAAGCCTTTTTGGCAACAATGGAACCTCTCTCCTTGAAGTTCTTGATGATGCGATAGATTGTTGACTGAGGTGCAATCTTTCTAGCTGCGATACTCTTCCCTGTTAGGCCATTTTTGTGCATTGCAATGATGACTGCATGTGTTTCTTTAGAGATAACCATGGTTAACAGAAGAGAAACAATGATGCCAAGCACCAGCCTCCTTTTAAAGTGTCCAGTGGTGTCATTCTTACTTAATCATGACATATTGATCTCCAGCCATGTCCTCATCAACACCCACACCTGTGTTAATGGAGCAATCACTGAAAAGAGGTTAGCTGGTCCTTTTAAGGCAGGGCTGCAATGATGTTGAAATGTGTTTTGGGGGATAAAGTTCATTTTCTAGCTAAATATTGACTTTGCAAGTAATTGCTGTTAAGCTGATCACTCTTTATAACATTCTGGAGTATATGCAAATTGCCATTAGAAAAAGTGAAGCAGTAGACTTTGTAAAAATTAATATTTGTGTCATTCTCAAAACTTTTGGCCATGACTGTACACATCTCAGGAAATGTCAAAGCTGGCCAAGTAAAGGCCACACCAGTGACTGAACCAAAGAAAACAGGTGGGGGGAAGTATTTTTTTTATTTTTTAACTTTCCCACGCCTTTTAAATCCATGAAAATGGCATCTGGCTGCCAATTTGCTGGATTTAAGCAAATTGGATGAAAAAAATAGACTCAGGCAAATCTGAATTTCTTGGGAAATTTGTATTGAATTCGATTAGTCTCAAAGGGATTTGCTCATCTCCCAAATATCCATCAACAAAAGATATTAGGTGAAAGAGAGATTGGGGCATGTAGGATTTTAACTTGATCATCCTTTGTTTTCAAAGGAAATCAAGATTACAAGTTATCATCTATCCATAAAACAGCATAGAACTTTCTGATTGCTGGGGCTCTGAGATCTGAGACTCACTCTAAAGGCACTGTCACACTTACCGATCGCACCAGCGATCACGACAACGACACGACCTGGCGAGATCGTTGGTGCGATCGCTATATGGTCGCTAGTTAGCTTCCAAACACAAAGATCTCATCAGAGATCAGCGATCTGTATAACGACCTCTGTGTTCGTTGGGAAAACCTAGTCCCGCCTGCGCCGCTGGTAAAGTCATTCATAAAGGGTGTCACACTCAGCGATTCAGGCTCACCAGCGGGACACCAATGACCAAAAAACAACTCAGAACGTTCATGAACGATCAGCGACATCGCAGCGGATGCCACATCGCCGCTACATGTCATACACAGTGACGTAGCTAACGATGTCGCTGCTGCGTCATAAAATCACTGACGCTTTAGCGATCTCGCTAGCGATCTCGCTTAGTGTGACAGTACCTTTAGGCCGGGCTCACACTTGTGAGAAACTCGCATGAGTCTCGCACCTCAATACCCGGCACTACCGCCGGCACTCGGAACAGGAGTGTGCGGCTGAAAGTGTGGCACCCCAGGAGTCCGGTTGCCGCAGTGGCGTTGCTTCCTTCACAGGGGGTGATGACATGCCTGGAGACAAAGAGGAAACCCCTTGCCAGATAACACACAGCATACAACACTGTTCTTACTCCATACCAGAAGGGAGAGCTCTAACACCTAATTTCAGGGGAGCTTCCTTGGAACATTCTGGCTGGGGGAGGAGTTAGGGGAGTCTGTCTGTAGACATGGACGAGAGAGGACGTGTGGAGGAAAGCTCGTGGGAAAGGAGCTGAATGACAGCTCATCCAGAGCAGAGCTCTGATAGAAGTGGACGCCAGAGTCCTGGACCAGTTGGGGACTCCAAGTCCAACAGTCACATCTGGAGAACAGAGAATTGCAAGTCCTCTGTTTACACCGATACCTGCCAGCACAGCAGTAACACAAGAGTCAGGGTTGCCTGTGAGAAGAGACCGGACCCTTGATAGGCTCACTCTGCCTGCTATACAGGTTAGAAAAACAACACAGAGAAGAGGGCCACAGCTTAGCTATAAGCAGCAGAGGCCAAGAAGAAAGAGCACAGCAGGAAGGCCTCTCAATCCCTCCGGCAAGGTGGAATCGAAAGTGTTTCCAGGCAATCGGAACTCCAGCACCATCTGTAACCACTGCCCTGGACACTTTACCTGCAGAACTGTGAGTAAAGCTTTGGAAACTGCACCTGACTTTGTCCGTTCAAGTTCTTCGTGCAACACTCACTCAGCACTACTACATCATTATCATCCACCTTATAATACATCCGCTCTGGGACTTAGCTCCACCTGTGGGGAGCTCTACCAACTCTGCTGCATCACCAACTGCCCCAGAGGACTGCATCTGCAGTGTTGGCTAACATCTTTTATTGCCGAGTACCACAGGTGGTGTCATGAACATTTTATTATAAACTCAATTATCCCTTGTAAATATACCCCTTTAATTGGACGCCCAGGGCCACAGACCGGGTCACTGCCGCTGTGACACTTCCCCTTTAAGAAGCGGCCCAGTAACGTGCATCCCCTCTGCCCTGGCGGGCGATCCATCTTGGCGTCACGAACAGGATACGTACCCCGGCATAGCCGGGTACTGTGTGCCATAGACTGTGTTGAACTGTGTGATTGCTGCCGTTACAGCACCATGAGGCGCGCAGGGAGAAAAAGGGTGTGCTGTCGTGGGCGGAGCCTGAGTACAAGCGCGAAAAGAGAAGTGCTGCATGCGCTTTGCGGTCGGCTTGTAGAAAGCCGGGAGCTGATGCCTGGAAACCCGGCGCACACCGTTCATCCAGCCGACGGAGCAACAGCCTGGTAAGCCAGTGGAAATTCAGAGCCTGGCTAAGATTAACTAGGGGGGAAGAATGTCAAACGCAGAAGAAAATTTAGCACCGCAGCCCCCATGGCGCCGCAATATTTAGAGGCGGGTGCAGCTGCAGATCCCATAGCACAGCAGAACCCTACGGTCGGCACAGCCACAGCCCCCAGGGTGCAGCAAGGTCTGGAGACCACAGCTGCAGTCCCTATAATGTCGCTATCAATGCCATATATACCGGGAGCTGCCTGGCTACCGCAATACTCAGGGGAGTCGCATACCCTGAGTGATTTCAAGGAGAGACTGTGCAGTTTATTTGAAGTGTACCCCCTGTCTGAAAGCCAAAAAGTAAGCATTCTCATTGGACAGTTAACTGGAGCAGCTCAAAGAGAAGTAAAGTACTAGCAGGACACTGATAGAGACTTTTAAGCAAATTCTGGCTAAGCTGAGGGGCACCTTTTATACCCGCACTGCAGCAGAAATTAAAATGAGGTTCTTTGGGTGCAAACAAGGATGCAGGACAGTATATGGGACTATGCTCTAAACCTTCAGGAGACGCTGGGAGCCCTAAAGCAGATTGACCCAGACAGCGTGCAGGATTGAGACAGATTGTTAAAGGAACAATTCATTGAGGGACTCCTATCCAGCACTCACAGGACACAGCTGCGCATCATGGCCCTACAAGACCCTGACCTGAACTTTGCAGACTTTAAAAATAGGGCTATCCAGGTGTTACGCGAACCAAATGTCAGCCTCCCAGCTCTCCATAGGCGACCAGCAATTACATACCATCAGGAGGCAGCATAATTTCCTGAGGCCCCTGTTTAGGCTGACGCACAGACCCTGGAATATGATCCATCTGCAGAACTACGTCTTCAGATCCAGGAGCTGACTAAAAGTGTGGCTGCACTAGCCAAAACCGTGTAGTCCATGCAAGTTCCCTCGAAGGAGAAGATCCAGTTGGCCTCCAGTGCAGATACGTCCGGTGGCGACGATGGAAGAAGATCCCACCGATCAGAGGGAGAGACAACGATTGCTATGACCAGGACGGACGACCCATTTGCCGCCGCTGCAGCAAAGCGGGGCACATCACAAGATTCTGTCATTGAAACAAGCAACCCCTGGGGCAGACGGCCAACCCCAAGGAGTAGGACGTTCAGGCCCACACATCTGGCGAGCCAAGTACGTCGGAGGACGACCGGTCCTCCCAGTTGTGATTGATGGTATCCCAATGAACGCTTTACTGACACCAGCTTTCAGGTGACGACTATGCCATATATTCTTTACAAAAGGTACTGGGCTGACTCTGACCTTACTCGCGGCCCATATGATGAGCTGACAGTAGTTGCCAGCAATGGTCAGCATTTGCCACAGGTGAGGTGTAAGGAAGTAACCATTAAGGTGGGGCGAATAGAATTAAAATCTCAAGGTCTGATAATTGTAGACATTGATCGACGAGAATGTAATCCAATTATGACCTTAGGTACTAATGTGATAGAAAATTGTCTTGCCGAGGTTATTGTTTTGTTGCAACAGGTGGCCGAAACTGCTGGTTCCAGTAAGCAACGGGTCCTGCAAAAGGAGATTAAAGCACTAATGCAAAGACAACAGATAGAGATGTCTGGCAGAGAAGTTGGCAGTGTCAGAGTGAGTGACCCGTTCCCCATTGTCGTACCCCCGAGGAGTGAAAAGTTAATTTGGTGTCGGGCAGCCATAGGCATCAGAGGTAAAGATTACCAAGCCCTGGTAGAACCAGTGTACTCTGATAGCAGGCCTGCTGTCCTGACAGCCAGGGGGTAGTTGATGTCCACAAGGAAGGGTACCTGTACGCATCTTAAACTGTGGGGAGCAAGAGGGCAAGCTACCTCTGTATGCCACCATTGCTAAGCTGTTCACTGTTAATTACAAGGCAATTCACACAGCAGAACCCTTGGTCTCATCCGACCAGGCGGAGGACAATGGCTCTGCAAAACAGCTGGAGGATTGGTGTCAGCAGCTGCACGTAGGCACTTGACTCTACCCTTCCACATCAAAAGGATGGGGTTTACCGAGTAGTCCAAGAGTTTGAATGGGTATTCAGCAAACACCCTTTAGACTTTGGGCACGTAAAAGGGGTCCAACATCACATCTCCACTGGAAATCATCTGCCCATTAAAGAGAGGTACCGGCCTGTACCCCCAGCTCACTATCAATGTGCCAAGAGTATGTTACGGGAGATGAAGGAGGGTGAGGGTGATCAGAGATAGTTGCTTCCCCTGGGCAGCTCCACAAAGTCCTTGTTAGAAAGAAAGATGGTGCGATGAGGATGTGTGTTGACTACAGAAAAATTAACAGCATCACCCACAAAGACGCCTATCCGTTACCTAGGATAGAGGAATCACTAGCTGCACTGAGAACCGCTAGATTTCTCTACCTTATATCTCACTAGTGGCTTTTGGCAGGTTCCAGTGGCGGAGGCAGACAAGGAGAAGACAGCCTTCGCGACATCAATGGGTCTCTCAGAGTTCAACTACATGCCGTTTGGGCTTTGCAACATACCATGGACGTTCCAGAGGTTAATGGAGTGTTGCCTCGGGCACAAGAATTTCGAGACAGTTCTGTAGTACCTGGATGACATCATTGTCTTCTCCAAGACCTATGAAGACCACCTTAAACACCTAGCTGAGTTGTTCGAGGCCCTGTTCAACTTTGGCCAGAACCATCCAAATGCTACCTTCTAAAGCCCAAGGTGCAGTACCTAGGCCACGTAGTGAGCACCAAAGGCGTAGCACCAGACCCCGACAAAGTCACTATTATCTGGGACTGGCAAAAGCCCAGCAACATCCATGAAGTGCGGTAGTTCCTGGGGCTGTTAGGCTACTACCGAAGGTTCATCAAAGGCTTCACTGAGATAGCTGCACCCCTATAAAATCTTCTTGTGGGTCAACCCAAGAAGGCCAGGAAAAAGAGTCCTTAATTTTACTGGAATGACGAACTGGAAAGGTCCTTCACCCAAATGAAGTTGGCCCTCACAGGGGATGAAGTCCTGGCCTACCCAGACTACGACCAACCATTCATACTGTATACTGATGCCAGCAACGTGGGACTGGGAGCCATGCTGTCGCAAGTGCAGAAAGGCAAAGAAAGAGTAATCTCCTATGCCAGCAGGAAGCTTTGTCTCACTGAAAGGAATTCTGCCAACTATAGCTCCTTCAAACTGGAGTTCCTCTCCGTAGTGTGGGCAGTCACAGAGCACTTCAAACACTACCTGGATTCAGCAAAATGTACCATCTTCACGGACAACAATCCGCTGACTCACTTGGAAACTGCAAAGGTAGGTGCGCTGGTGCAGCAATGGATGGCTTGGCTGTCCAACTACGAATTTACCATCAAGTACTGAGCGGGACATAAGAATGCCAATGCTGATGCGCTGTCCAGAATGTCCAACTTACCAGAAGAGGGAGAAGATCCGGAAGAGCTGGAAGAGATCGAGGTACCAGCCTTCCACCACCCTGGAGCAGCCCAGTACTCCCACTGTGTCAGGGATAGGTGCTATGTCATGCGGGAAGCCACATTCAATCCATTGCCCCACCATGGATGGGCAGAGACGCAGAATAGCAACCCAGCAGTCCACCTGGTAAAGGAACTGCTAACGCAAG
Organism: Oophaga sylvatica; assembly: GCA_033576555.1. Lineage (NCBI taxonomy): Eukaryota > Metazoa > Chordata > Amphibia > Anura > Dendrobatidae > Oophaga > Oophaga sylvatica. Next base: position 63,403,374 of record JARQOD010000002.1, on the reverse strand, counting down.
CTGACTCATGTCCTGGCCCAGATGCCCCACAAGAGACCAAACAGTTGTGGAAAGAGAAGGGCAAGCTATTCATCTACGATGGGAAGCTGTGTCGGAGAAGTGTTAATTCCCGAACCCACGAACTGGTCTGGCAGGTAGTTGTCCCGAGGCGAGATGCGTCAATGGTCCTGGAAGCGTACCATGATGGAGCAGGACACTTCAGATGGAAGAAGATGGAGGTCCTACTTTGCGAGAGATTCTACTGGATTGGCATGAGGAAAGCCATTGAGGACTAGTGCCGAGAGTGTGGGCCATGCAACCTGTGCAGGAAAGACCGTAACAGTCAGGAAGCCCCGTTACAGCCAATAATCACCAAGCAGCCACTTGAACTGGTAGCTTTGGACCATGTGAAGCTGACCCCAAGCCGTTCACGCTATGTCTACGCCAGGGATGTCAAAGTCAAACACACCGAGGGCCAAAAAAACAAATTTGCTACAAGCCGAGGGCCGGACTGACGCCGGCCCTGCTACCGGTGCATTGTGGGAAATGTAGTGTTGGTGCCAGGGCCGGCTCCAGGTTTTTATGGGCCCCGGGCGAAAGAGCCTCAGTGGGCCCTTTTAACACAGACCACGATTCATGATGCACAGATACAGCAGAGAAATATGGGTACAGTACAATGCCAAATACTTCTCTTCTTACATTACATGAGTGATATCTATTGTAAATTGTACAATAGCTCAAAAACCGCCAAATCCTCACAGCGCACAGTACAGACTGGACAGTACAGTCCTCCATACAATATTATGGGCACCACAGTCTCCCCCTCATCACCCATATAATACCCCATGCAGGATGTCACCCCCCATATAATGCTCCATACAGAATACTGGACCCAATATAATGCTCCATACAGGATACTGGACCCAATATAATGCTCCATACAGGATACTGGTCCCCATATAATGCTCCATACAGGATACTGGTCCCCATATAATGCTCCATACAAAATATGGAGCTCTCCTCTGCGCTGTACTGCGTTCTGCACTGTTACAGCTCAGGAAAGGGCGCTGTAACGGGTCTGGTAGGTGGAACCACTGACGGAAACGGGTCTGGTTGGTGGAACCACTAAGCTTTATTATACAAGACAATTTACTTGCAAGAGAGCGGGTGGCATCCGGGAATAGGACAGGGAATCACGGCAATTAGCCAGGCAGTCTCTGGACAGGCAGGTTGTCACAATAAGTGACCAAGGAAGTCTCTGGACAGGCAGGTTGTCACGGCAAGTGACCTGGGCAGTCTCTGGACAGGCAGGTTGTCACGGCAAGTGACCTGGGCAGTCTCTGGACAGGCAGGTTGTCACGGCAAGTGACCAGGGCAGTCTCTGGGCAGGCAGGTTGTCACAATAAGTGACCAAGGAAGACTCTGGACAGGCAGGTTGTCACGGCAAGTGACCTGGGCAGTCTCTGGACAGGCAGGTTGTCACGGCAAGTGACCAGGGCAGTCTCTGAACAGGCAGGTTGTCACGGCAAGTGACCAGGGCAGTCTCTGGACAGGCAGGTTGTCACGGCAAGTGACCAGGGCAGTCTCTGGACAGGCAGGTTGTCACGGCAAGTGACCAGGGCAGTCTCTGGGCAGGCAGGTTTGTCACGGCAAGTGACCAGGGTAGTCTCTGGGCAGGCAGGTTGTCACGGCAAGTGACCAGGGCAGTCTCTGGACAGGCAGGTTTGTCACGGTAAGTGACCAAGGCAGTCTCTAGACAAACAGGCATATACGACCTGAGCTGGTGGAGCCTCCTGGTAGGCTGCAGTCGGATGGCAGATGATCGCTCCCTGGTGAGCAGGCAAGAGTCTCTGGAATAGCCGGGGATCTCTGCTGATGATGTCCGAACCTCTAGATAGAGCTGCAGTCGGATGGTAGATGATCGCTCCCAGGTGAGCAGGCAAGAGTCTCTGCAATAGCCGGGGATCTCCGCAGATGATGTCCGAACCTCTGGATAGAGCTGCAGTCGGATGGCAGATGATCGCTCCCAGGTGAGCAGGCAACAGCCGGGGATCTCTGCTGAAGATGTCCGAACCTCTGGATAGAGCTGCAGTCAGATGGCCGACAGGCAAACAGACAGGTAACAGGCAGGCAACTGGAAACAGGAGCTGATGGCTGAAGCAGAGTTAGACTGCACAGAAACAACATTGCTCGGGCACCTCCATTAAGGAGGAAGCCCTTAATATAGGGTGGAGTCCACCAGCATTGGCTGGAGACTGATTTGGAAAATGTGCGCGGCTCCTTTAAGAGCGGGGGAGGGTGCGGGCGCGCGCCCTAAGGCCAGCAGCAGGGAAGGAGCGCGCGGGACCAGCAGGGCGGAAGGAGGACGCCGAGGATGCCAGAGGCGCAGAGGAGGCTGGGAGCACTGAGGACGCTGAGCGCAGGTGAGGAGAGCGACGTCCCTGTCTGGCAGCAGGCAGGGACGCGGGCGCTACAGCACCCCCCCTCTAGGCCCCCCCTTTTTAGGCCAGAAAAAAATTTAGCTAGGATGAGAGGGGCATGGATGTTCTCCCGAGGTTCCCAGGTTCTCTCCTCAGGACCAAACCCCTTCCAATCCACCAAAAAATAAGTCTTTTTTCCTACCCTTTTTGTGGCCAGAATGTTCTCTACCTCAAATTCATCATCAGCAGACACTGGAGCAGGAGGTGTACCTGTAGACTTAAAAAAAGAGTTAAGAACCACAGGTTTGAGGAGAGATACATGAAAAGAATTAGGAATTCGCAAATTGACCGGGAGTTTCAATTTATAGGACACCGGTTGATCTGACTGATGATCTCAAAAGGACCGATGAACCGAGGACCTAACTTGTAGGACGGAATTTTGAGTCGAACATATTTGGACGAAAGCCAGACTTTGTCCCCAGGACGGAATTGAGGAGGATCCAGACGTTTTTTGTCAGCATGTCTTTTCATGCGCTCGGATGACTGAATGAGTGCGGACCGGGTACTCTCCCAGATGGAGGAGAATTCTCTAACCAGAGATTCCGCAGCTGGATTGTCCACAGAGATGGAAACAGGGACAGGGATCCGAGGGTGTTGACCGAAGACTACAAAAAACGGAGACTTGGTGGAAGATTCGCTCTCATGATTATTGTAGGAGAATTCGGCCCAAGGCAGGAGCTCCACCCAGTCAGAATGGTGGGCATTAACGAAGTGTCGAAGATAACTGGTCAAATTCTGATTTATTCGTTCAACTTGTCCATTGGACTGTGGGTGGTAAGCGGAGGAAAAATCCAGGGTGACGTCTAGCAACTTACAAGTGGCTCTCCAGAAACGTGAGGTGAACTGAACCCCACGATCCGACACAATGTGACGAGGCAGACCATGAAGACGGAAGATGTGGCGGATAAAGTCTTTAGCCAACTCGGGTGCAGACGGAAGACCTGGCAGAGGAATGAAGTGAGCCATCTTGGAAAAGCGGTCAGTGACCACCCAAATGACTGTACAACCAGCAGAGACGGGAAGATCAGTAATGAAGTCCATGGCTATATGCTGCCAGGGGGCAGCGGGTACAGGAAGCGGAAGAAGACGGCCGGTAGCAGGGCCGGTGTCTCGGAACAGGCAGAAACAAAGTCTATTACGTCTTTGTGCAGGGTAGGCCACCAATAATGCCGGGTAATGAGTTGGAGGGTCTTTTTTTGACCAGCGTGGCCAGCGAGTTTAGATGAATGACCCCAATGTAGGATTCTCTTCCGATCAGTTTCTGATACGAACGTCTTACCAGGAGGGAGACGATTTAAACTCACGGAGCCACCTGCATCACTCTGGCGGGATCGATGATATGCTTAGGTTCCTCCTCGAGATCCGACACCAGGAAAGACCGAGACAAGGCATCCGCCTTGATGTTTTTGTCAGCTGGGCGAAAATGCAAAAGAAAATCGAAGCGGGCAAAAAACAAGGACCACCGGGCTTGGCGAGGGTTAAGTCTCTGGGCATGCTGGAGGTATGCCAGATTCTTGTGGTCCGTGTAAATGATTACCGGATGAAGAGCCCCTTCGAGTAGGTAACGCCACTCCTCCAATGCCAACTTGATGGCCAATAACTCTCGGTCTCCTATGGAGTAGTTGCGCTCGGAGGAGGAGAAGAGTTTGGAGAAGAAACCGCAGGATACCATCCTCCCGGATGAAGCTTTTTGGGTAAGTACCGCTCCGGCTCCAGCAGAGGAAGCGTCCACCTCCAGGAAAAACTGCTTGTTGCCATCCGGGCGATGCAGCACTGGAGCGGAAGAGAAGGCCTGTTTTAGAGAAAGGAAGGCCTCCTCTGCTTCGGGCGTCCACTGTTTGGGGTTAGCATCCTTGCGGGTGAGCGCGGAGATTGGCGCAGTCCTGGAAGAGAAGTGCGGTATGAAGAGACGGTAATAGTTGGCAAATCCCAGGAACCGCTGAATGGCCTTCAACCCCTCCGGTCGGGGCCACTTCTCGATGGCAGACAATTTCTCCGGATCCATTCGTAGGCCTGTCTGAGAAATGATGTAGCCCAGAAACGGAAGCGATGTCTGCTCAAAGAGGCACTTCTCATATTTGGCGAAGAGGTGATTCTGCCTGAGCCTGAGCAGAACCTGACGAACATCCCTCCGGTGAGACTGAAGATCCGGAGAGAAGACCAAGATGTCGTCAAGGTACACCACAACGCAGGAGTAGAGGAGGTCCCGGAAGATGTCATTGACCAACTCCTGAAAGACTGCTGGAGCATTACAGAGACCAAAGGGCATCACCAAGTACTCGTAGTGGCCGTCCCGGGTGTTGAATGCCGTCTTCCATTCATCTCCTCGACGGATACGAACCAGGTTGTATGCTCCACGAAGATCTAGTTTGGTGAAGACTCTAGCCCCTCTAAGACGATCAAACAATTCTGGAATGAGCGGAAGAGGGTACTTATTCTTCACCGTGATCAAATTTAGGCCTCTGTAGTCAATACAGGGACGGAGAGATCCGTCCTTCTTTTTTACGAAGAAGAAACCTGCTCCCGCTGGGGAGGTAGATTTCCGGATGAATCCTTTTGCTAAGTTCTCCTCGATATATTCGGACATCGACCTGGTCTCAGCAGTGGACAACGGGTAAATACGCCCACGGGGAGGCGTGGTACCGGGTAGCAGGTCGATCGGGCAATCATATGGTCTATGCGGGGGTAATGTCTCTGCTTCCTTTTTATAGAAGACATCAGCAAATGACCAATATGGAATCGGGAGTCCTGGTAGATTAGCAGGAGTAGGAGAAGGACAGACGGGATGAACAGGCACCAGACACGTTTTATGACAGTCCTGTCCCCAGCGAAGAATCTCTCCATTCTGCCAGTCAAGCACAGGTGCATGCTTTTGGAGCCAAGGCAGACCTAGTAAGAAAGCATGAGAGAGTCCAGGCAGAACATGAAATGAGATGCTCTCAGAATGCAACATTCCCACCTGCAGGGTTATGGCTTCGGTGATAAGTCGGATGGGACGAGGTAGGAGACCCCCATCCACAGCAGCAACAGATACTGGTTCAACAAGAGGTTTGGTGGGAATGCGATACTTCTCTACTAGAGCCTGTGACACGAGATTCCCAGCTGCTCCAGAATCAAGTTGGGCCATCTCGAAGTAACGGTTCTTACCGAGAAGAATTGAGACCGAGAGCAGCAGAGATGAAGAGGATTTATTTTTGTCTAGATTGACCTCTCAGAGCGAACCTAGACACAGGCGTTTCCCGACTTCTCCGGACAGGTTCGGATCCAGTGCTCCTTACTGCCGCAGTAGAAGCAACTTTTCTCGGCACGGCGTGAGTCCTGACGGGCTTTGACCATCTTGGTCTGGTCGACCTGCATAGGCTCAGCAGTGTGCACCTGGGGAGAAACGGAAGGGGTTAAATGAGGAAACTTTTTTTCACGGGTGACCTCTTTGGCTCGTTCCTGGAACCGTAGATCAATCCGATTGGCAAGATTTATTAAATCATCAAGCGAGGTTGGAATGTCCCGACCGGCAAGTTCGTCTTTAATACGGCCGGACAGACCCTCCCAGAAGACCGAAATTAGAGCTTCATTGTCCCAAGCCAGTTCTGAGGCTAGAGTACGGAACCGTATGGCATATTGACCAACGGTGAGACTTCCCTGACGGAGATGCAACAGAGATGATGCAGAGGAGGTCTTCCGTCCAGGTTCGTCGAATACCCTCCGGAAGGCCGAGAGAAAAGCAGGCAGGTCTGACACCAGAGGATCTTCTCTCTCCCAGAGAGGATTAAGCCAGGCCAGAGCCTCTCCGGTGAGATGGGACATGATGAAGGCAATTTTGGCCCGGTCAGAATTAAACTGGTGTGCCAGGAGTTCGAAATGCAGGGTGCACTGGTTAATGAAACCCCGAGCCATAACAGGGTTGCCTCCATACCTAGGAGGAGCTGAAAGTCGGGGACCGGGAATGGAAACCACGGAATTGGGAGTCAGCGGGACTGCCGGATTATGAGTCATGGCTCCAGCGGTGGTTGCTGGTGATGGATTCAGAGTGTCCAAGCGGGAATTGACGTTCCGCAGGTGACCCAGGATAGCCTCCTGTTGAGACCTCTGGCGAGACAGCTCATGACACAGTTCCGGAAGTGAAGGGGTTTGGGTGCCACCGGGTTCCATGGCCCAAGCAAACTGTAACGGGTCTGGTAGGTGGAACCACTGACGGAAACGGGTCTGGTTGGTGGAACCACTAAGCTTTATTATACAAGACAATTTACTTGCAAGAGAGCGGGTGGCATCCGGGAATAGGACAGGGAATCACGGCAATTAGCCAGGCAGTCTCTGGACAGGCAGGTTGTCACAATAAGTGACCAAGGAAGTCTCTGGACAGGCAGGTTGTCACGGCAAGTGACCTGGGCAGTCTCTGGACAGGCAGGTTGTCACGGCAAGTGACCTGGGCAGTCTCTGGGCAGGCAGGTTGTCACGGCAAGTGACCAGGGCAGTCTCTGGGCAGGCAGGTTGTCACAATAAGTGACCAAGGAAGACTCTGGACAGGCAGGTTGTCACGGCAAGTGACCTGGGCAGTCTCTGGACAGGCAGGTTGTCACGGCAAGTGACCAGGGCAGTCTCTGAACAGGCAGGTTGTCACGGCAAGTGACCAGGGCAGTCTCTGGACAGGCAGGTTGTCACGGCAAATGACCAGGGCAGTCTCTGGACAGGCAGGTTGTCACGGCAAGTGACCAGGGCAGTCTCTGGACAGGCAGGTTGTCACGGCAAGTGACCAGGGCAGTCTCTGGGCAGGCAGGTTTGTCACGGCAAGTGACCAGGGTAGTCTCTGGGCAGGCAGGTTGTCACGGCAAGTGACCAGGGCAGTCTCTGGACAGGCAGGTTTGTCACGGTAAGTGACCAAGGCAGTCTCTAGACAAACAGGCATATACGACCTGAGCTGGTGGAGCCTCCTGGTAGGCTGCAGTCGGATGGCAGATGATCGCTCCCTGGTGAGCAGGCAAGAGTCTCTGGAATAGCCGGGGATCTCTGCTGATGATGTCCGAACCTCTAGATAGAGCTGCAGTCGGATGGTAGATGATCGCTCCCAGGTGAGCAGGCAAGAGTCTCTGCAATAGCCGGGGATCTCCGCAGATGATGTCCGAACCTCTGGATAGAGCTGCAGTCGGATGGCAGATGATCGCTCCCAGGTGAGCAGGCAACAGCCGGGGATCTCTGCTGAAGATGTCCGAACCTCTGGATAGAGCTGCAGTCAGATGGCCGACAGGCAAACAGACAGGTAACAGGCAGGCAACTGGAAACAGGAGCTGATGGCTGAAGCAGAGTTAGACTGCACAGAAACAACATTGCTCGGGCACCTCCATTAAGGAGGAAGCCCTTAATATAGGGTGGAGTCCACCAGCATTGGCTGGAGACTGATTTGGAAAATGCGCGCGGCTCCTTTAAGAGCGGGGGAGGGTGCGGGCGCGCGCCCTAAGGCCAGCAGCAGGGAAGGAGCGCGCGGGACCAGCAGGGCGGAAGGAGGACGCCGAGGATGCCAGAGGCGCAGAGGAGGCTGGGAGCACTGAGGACGCTGAGCGCAGGTGAGGAGAGCGACGTCCCTGTCTGGCAGCAGGCAGGGACGCGGGCGCTACAGGCGCTGTGGAAAGACTCCCCATTATCATCATCATTGCCTCCCCATCATCATCATGGCCTCCCCATTATCATCAATGCCTGCCCATCATCATCTTCTCCCCATCATCAATGCCTGCCCATTATCATCAATGCCTCCCCATTATCATCATCTTCTCCCCATCATCATCAATGCCTCCCCATTATCAGCAATGCCTGCCCATCATCATCTCCTCCCCATCATCATCAATGCCTGCCCATCATCATCTTCTCCCCATCATCAATGCCTGCCCATTATCATCATCTTCTCCCCATCATCACCAATGCCTCCCCATTATCAGCAATGCCTGCCCATTATCATCTCCCCATCATCATCATCAATGCCTCCCCATTATCAGCAATGCCTGCCCATTATCATCATCTTCTCCCCATCATCACCAATGCCTCCCCATTATCAGCAATGCCTGCCCATTATCATCTTCTCCCCATCATCATCATCAATGCCTCCCCATTATCAGCAATGCCTGCCCATTATCATCTTCTCCCCATCATCATCATCAATGCCTCCCCATTATCAGCAATGCCTGCCCATCATCACACACAGACAGCACACAAGCACTCTCTCACATACTTATACACACACAACACACACACCACACAGCACCGCACTACATACACATAGACACACACAGAGACATACACACACACGTCTTACCTGTCCGACGTCCACGCGCTCTGTGCCACAGCCGGCCGCTGAATGATGACGTCATTCAGCGGCCTGCTGTGAGAGGAAGCGCCGGCGCCCCCTGGAGCCCGGAGCTGCGGCAGCGGAGGCACGGGAGAGGTAAGTATTGTGCCAGCTGATGCCGGGGCCCTGAGCAAGCGGGGGGGCCCAGTGGCGGCGCTGACACCGCTCTCCTCCGCTAACGGGCGGGGGGTGCCAGACTGCGAGTGGGCCCCCCCGCCTGCTCAGGGCCCCGGCACTTGCCCGGGTGTGCCGGGTGCTGACGCCGGTCCTGGTTGGTGCGTGCAAAACACCAGCAGGTGGCTGTGGCCTGCAGGCCGGATCTAATAGTAATTAAATATAATCCAGGGGGCCATAGATAATCAATTCGCGGGCCGGATCTGGCCCGCGGGCCTTGACTTTGACATATGGGGTCTACGCCCTCACCATAGTGGACCACTACTACAGGTTCCTGGTAGTCGTGCCTGTCAAGGACCAAACAGCGAAGACAGCAGCCAAGGTGTTCCAAGAACACTTTTGTAGACCGCATGGTTACCCTGAACGAGTGCTTACTGACCAAGGCCCAGCTTTCGAAGCCGAGGTGTTCCAGGAGTTCTGTAATCTTTATGGCTGCAAGAAAATCAGGACAACGCCGTATCATCCACAGACGAATGGCATGTGTGAGAAAATGAACCAGGTGGTAATTGACATGTTGAAGACCTTGCCCCTGGAAGAGAGAAGCCGTTGACCTGAAAAGTTGCCAGATCTGGTGGCTCTCTACAACCACATTCCGGTGAATTCTACCAACTGCACACGGGCCTACCTAATGAGAGCAATACCTGGCAAGTTGCCCATTGACTTGGACACGGAAGTCCTGACACCTGAGGTGACATCACCGGATGCAGACTGGGATACAGAGCGGCAGCAACAGTACCGCAAAGTGCAAGAGTGTGTAGAGCGAAGTTTGTCTCAAGCAAGACAGAAGCAAGAAAGAAACTACAATCAGCACGCACCTGCAGTTCCCTTGTCGCCTGGAGAACAGGTACTCAAAAGAGAAAGAGGAGTACACAAACTTGATGATCAGTGGGAAGCTGAACCATATACCATCATGCCTTCCAACTGTGACAATACCAAGGTGTGCCTTATCAGCAAGGATGGAGGAGAAACCGCAGCGGCAGTGTCGCGGGGACATCTGAAACCATGCCCTAACCAACTGAAGGGAAAGATTGGCGATAAGGACATTCTTCAGCTAGTAAAAGAAGAAGAAAAGATCAGCATTGTACTCGGCGAATTCCCTTCAAATTGGACAAGAGTGAATCAGGCCATAGTAGTGCCCGTCTTGACCTTGCCCCAACTAGCTGTGCCAGAAAGAGAAGCGACTCAAGACCGACCTGAAAACCAGCGGGCTCAAACAGCAGATACCACACCAGCAGCGGAACAAGAAAGTCCACCCCCTGCCAATGGTGAATCTGTCATGCCCACAGTGAGAAGGAGCAGTCGTAGAAAATCAGGTATACCCGTGCTACGTAGAATCACCAGTAGCGTGGCCAATAGAGAGCGCACTACATCAGTGGTAGTTAGCACAGTGAATCCAATCAGGTCACCACCAACACCAGTGCTACGTAGGTCTATCCGTACTACCAAAGGCCTACCCCCTATGAGGTTCCACATATAAGTAGACTGTGTACATAGGAAATATAAATCAGTTAATAACGTTTATAATTGCAACCATTAAGCATATGTGCCTACAGAGACTACTGTTGTGTTTCGGTAGCTGAGGAGGACAGGAACAACAGCAGGGCAGAAGAACACCTGAGATGTTGGTAACTGATGGGTTGCAGATTCCTAAACTAACGACACAACTCGAGGTAGCCGTGGAGCGTTCCTACATTGATCCTAGACGCCTTGTCACAGCCTGAGAGATAACTACACCTAAAGGCAGAAAGATGAAAGCTATCTGCCCCGGAGCAGATCCCCAAAGAAAATAGGAAGCCCCCAAACATATAATGGCGGTTAGACAAGATGAAAACACAAACATAGGCAGAAAATAGATTGAGCAAACGCTGGGGCCACAAACTGACTAAATAGGATAGGAAAGGAGAGATTACTTCCTGCAACCCAGAAAACCCTACAAAAATCCAACAATTCTGATTACAAAAATACTGAGATCACACGATCTCGCCACCCGCTAAATCAGATCTCAGTGTGAACAAAACCAAGCTGCAGCCGCTGACAAAACAGGAAAAAGCAAATGAGCAAATAACAGTGGCTGCAGATAAACTGTGAGGAGCTCAGGCCCCAGGAGGGGACCTGGCTGACCTCCACAAAAGTGCAGAAAACAATGCAAAAAGCAAGCACAAAAAGAAAAGCAAAAAATATCTTATCTGAAAGCAGGAGATGCAGGCAGGACTCCAGCAAACTTCCAAATGAACTAGGAACCACAATTGAGACAAGAACAATTGATCACCGGCAACCATCATGGGAGGGAACCTCCCTTATATCAGACCAGTCAGTGAACCCCAGATTGCCATTCCTCGCTGAAAGGTTCAGTACTGTCTGTAACCACCAGAGGGAGCCTCTGCTCAGAAACCATCTCTAGCACATTCATAACAGACTACTGTAAGAACTTTTGAGCATAAATAGTTAGCACTAATGACCACAGAACAAAAACCGTCTGGAGTGGCCGAAGATGTGGTCCAAAAGGAAGACAGTCATGCCTTGTAGCCCGCCCAAGGCCTACGTGGGGGGTTTGAGACAGGTTCCCCATATTGTACTGTGAATGGTGAAAAAGGACACCTCATTTCAGAACTTCACTGAATTAATGTTAAGATCTTGTAAATAGTATTGGTTTGCTTGTTAAAATGTTTCTTTTGTGCTTTCCTCAGTCCAGGAATACTGAATTTAACTAGGGGGAGTGTGGCACAGCTGGAGTCTGGTTGCCACAGTGGCATTGCTTCCTTCACAGGGGGTGATGCCATGCCTGGAGACAAAGAGGAAACCCTTGTCAGGTAACACAGCATACAACACTGTTCTTACTCCAGACCAGAAGAGGGAGCTCTAACACCTGATTTCAGGGGAGCTTCGTTGGAACATTCTGGCTGGGGGGGGGGAGTTAGGGCCGCTGTGACACTTCCCCTTTAAGAAGCGGCCCTATACCAAGTATCCCCACTGCCCTGGCGGGCGATCCACATGTATTTCTATGCAGCTGAACGCTCCGGTCCCGAATGCCGGCAGCAGTGCTGGGTATTGAGGTGCGAGCTTCTCGCAAGTGTGACCCCGTCCTTATCATGAGAATGAGGGTCAAAAGTCCCCCTTTTAAATATAGCAGGAGTCAAGCATGCACACTGCCCCTCTGTACTGTCAATTCTTTTGACCTTGAATGGAGTGGCATGACTGTCACTCCATTTAAAAGGAAACTTTTAATTCCTGTTTTCATTTTCCATGATGGACCCAGGGGGCAGATCCTTAGCAGTCAGCAAGCTATAACTCGTAATGTTGGTATTACCCTTTTCAGAAGCAATTTATTAAATTGTAATTTTTATTGAAATTTATATCAGCTCAACAACCAACAAAGAAAGCATAAAATAACATAGAATGAGTAAGGTAGTCTAGTATATAGAAGCATATCTAAAAATCAACAGAAACACCGACATAATATTAAAGCAAATTGTAAGGATGTGTGCCCACATAGCATTTTTTAAGCGTTTCCGCTGCGTTTTTGCCACTGCGTAAATGCTTAAAAAACGCTAACAAAACGCATCCCATGCAATCCTATGGGATTCCGCAGTTGCTATGCCGGAATCGCATATCGGAAAATCCGCAGCATATCCATTAATTTTGCAGAATTGCGGTGATCTTGACGCCAAAGGATTGCATTGAAACACTCACTTTATGCCTGTGGCTATGTCCACCATGCATAAAGTGAGCGCTTCATGTGCTGATGGTACCCAGGGTCTGGAGGAGAGAAGACTCACCTCCATGCCCTGGGTACCATATTCCTGTAAAAAATAAAATTAAAATAAAAAATAGTGATATACTTACCCTCTGTTGGCCCCTGGAGTCCTCAGCGGCGCTGCCGGCAAGTTCCGTTCCCAGGCGTGCTTTGCGAGACTGACCCCTGATGACGTAGCGGTCACGCGACAGCGACGTCACAAAAGTCATTCTCACAAAGCACGCCTGGGAACGGAACTTGTTGGCAGCGCCTGTAAGGTTCTATGTATATATTCCTGAAACTCAGTTTGTTCGTCAGCCATTTTACTTTCTGTCTTGCTGCAGCTATCTTGCCCTCAGTCAAAATGGAGTTTCCAGCTTGCATGTTCCCGCCCTGATTCTCTCCTTTGCTTCTTAAGCAGCCACAGCTGAGCAATCAGTGCTTCAGAATCTAGCCTGCAGTGAACCTGTGACTTGACTCCTGTAAGCCTTGGACCTTGTACTCCAGCTATTCCTACTGAGGAACTCTGAAGCACTTGTGGACTCTGAACCCTGCTCTTTGAAAGACCCACGTTTGCATGGACTTACGGTAACAGAGAAGAAGATCCTGAATCTGTATTGGAGAGTGATTGCTGAGCTTGGATTACTCTGGCCTGCTGTGTCTCCTGTTTCTGTGTCTGCAAACTGTGTGACTATTTCTGCCAACTTGTATGAAGTAATACAGGACTTTTCTATATCAAACCTGTGACTCCTGTGTTTTCATCGCACCCAAGCACAAGACGCTATATGAACTGTACTACATACATTACAAGATTCTGAAGCCAAAACGTTAGTGTCTGCTGGGTCTGGAAGGCTGTGTCTGCTGTAACTCTGGATATCAGATGTCTGGTTGAAACTTTCTGTGATGATAGTGGTTGTGACTTCTCACAACCATTCCAGGTGAGCAGTTCCCTTAATTTTTTTTTTCTCTCTGCAGTGTTGCCACAGGTGAACACTATTGTTTTTTTTTTTTCTCTCCTCTTCTTCCAGTAATCCTGTCTTAAAAGATCTGGAAAATGGAGGCCCGCATAAAGGAACTTTGCGGAGTGACTGATAATATCCTTGCAGATTTGCAGAATATAAAGACCCGTTTTACAAATCTACAGGACCTCAATAATCACAATTTGCAAGTGGTTGGACAGACTGCCCAGGATTTGCGAGCCAGGATTGAGGTTCTAGAGGGGCGAGTCCAGGCTCCTGCCGTAGCCCGAGTGCTGGGATTCCCAAGTTGCCCCCTTTTCGTTTTGGCGGTGAACGTGAGAAATTCAGGGGATTTATTAATCAATGCAATCTTTTTTTTTCTGCACATGCTTCACAATTTCCCACTGAACGATCTAAGGTGCTTACTATAATTATGTTGCTTACCAACAAGGCTTTAATGTGGGCAAACCCTCTGATTGAGACTGAGGATGATTGTTTGAATCACCTTGATGATTTTATTTCAGCCATGGGGCAGGTGTTTGATGACCCCAATCGAGGTGCAACAGCTGAAGCAGCCATGTTAGCTTTGCGCCAAGGTAAGCACTCGGTAGCTGAATATGCCTTGGATTTCAGGAGATGGGCCCTTGATACCACCTGGGACAGTTCCGCCAAAAAATCTATTTTTCGAAAGGGGTTATCTCCACTGATTAAGGATGAACTTGCTCGTGCCGACCCTCCCACTGCGTTAGGTGACTTTATTAACTACTGCATCCGTATTGATACTCGTCTGACTGAACGCAGGCAAGAGAGATGGTTCGAAAGCAATCGTACTAACCTTTTCCTACCTTCCTCTCCAGCTAAGGAACCTTTGAGTAGGATTACACGGGAACCTGAACCTGAACCCATGCAGGTAGACTCTTTACAACGACGGGTTAGTGATGCACGCAAGGAACATCGTTTTAAGGAGAATCTATGTTTCTATTGTGGTAAGTCAGGGCACTTCATTATAAACTGCCCCAGCCGTTCTCGTAAGACTACTGCAGCACTCATTCATTGTGAGTGTTGCGAGAGGGGATCTGTCAGGTCCGAGCCTCAGGCTCCAGAGAGATCTGCAGCAACAGATCTTGATTTCTCGGACTTAAACTCCGTTACCTCTGAGGACGTTGACTGTGTAAACGCTGCCATTTTTCAAGTTTCCTCAGCGGTGTCCCAGCTGAGTTGTAAGAAAAACAATTCTCATTGCTTTCTTTCCATCAAACTCTGGGTTGACTCAGCTTGGGTGTCTAGCTCTGCTATGATCGACTCAGGGGCAAGTGGAAATTTTATGGATGTCTCCTTTGCTCTGAAACAGGGAATACGTTCAGTGAAGAAGGCTACTCCAGTACAGATGGAAACTGTGGATGGCTCCCTGCTGACCTCTGGACCAGTGGATCAGGAAACAGAGCCTTTGAGGGTTCTTATGGGTAAAGATCATCAAGAGAAACTGTCCTTTATGCTTATCTCTTCTCCCCACTTTCCCATTATTCTAGGGCTACCATGGCTGCAGGCTCAGAATCCTACCATTAACTGGGAGACCAAGGAATTACACTTTCCAGAGAAACAGATGAGTCCAAAAGTTTCAGCTTGCTCTGTTCCTAAAGGAATCATGTCAGTCCCTGAACTACCAGCTGTATACCAGGACTATGTGGATTTATGTGACAAGAAGAACTCTGACCAGCTTCCTCCTCACCGTCCATATGATTGTCCAATTGAATTATTGCCTGGAGCAGAGATACCTTTTGGTAAGATCTACCCCCTGGCGGGGCCCGAGCTAAAGGCTTTAAAGGATTACATAGATGAAAATCTAGCCAAGGGCTTCATACACCCCTCTTCATCTCCTGCAGGTGCACCCATCTTCTTTGTAAAGAAGAAAGATGGATCTCTGAGACCATGCGTAGACTATAGGGAACTCAATAAGGTTACTATTAGAAACCGTTATCCATTGCCTTTAATCCCTGAGTTATTGGAGAGAGTGCGACATGCCAAAATTTTTTCTAAACTAGATCTTCGTGGGGCCTATAACTTAGTCCGTATTAGACCTGGGGATGAATGGAAGACTGCATTCAGGTCACGCTATGGACACTTTGAATATCTAGTTATGCCTTTTGGTCTGAGTACCGCCCCAGCCACTTTCCAACACTTGGTGAATGACATCTTCAGGGATCTCCTAGATACATTCGTGGTAATTTATTTGGATGATATTCTAATTTTTTCTAACTCCACAGAGGAACATCATGGACATGTGAGAATGGTCTTGGAACGTCTAAGACAAAACCATCTTTACATCAAACTTGAAAAGTGTGAATTCCATAGGACCGAAATTCAATTTCTGGGGTATGTACTGTCTACACAAGGAATTAGTATGGATGGAAGCAAAACCCAAGCCATCAAGGATTGGCCAAGTCCTAGAAATGTGAAGGAGGTACAGCGCTTCATCGGGTTTGCCAACTTCTATAGACGTTTCATTAGAAATTTCTCTGAGGTAGTGTCACCTATCACTCAACTTACCCGGAAAGAGTCTAGGTTTTCCTGGACTCCCCAAGCCCAGGAAGCATTTTCCCGTCTAAAAGATAAATTTACCACTGCACCTATCCTAGTACATCCCAACCCCGAGCTTGCCTTCATAATAGAGGTGGATGCTTCAGACTGTGCCGTTGGAGCTATACTCTCTCAGAGAACAGGTGAGAAGAATGTCTTGCATCCCTGTGCCTTCTTTTCCCAGCAGTTGTCTTCGGCTGAGAGGAACTACGATGTGGGCAATAGAGAGTTGTTGGCCATTATTGCCGCCTTCAAAGAATGGAGACACCTTCTTCAGGGAGCTGCACAGCAAATAGTCATCCTGACAGACCATCGTAACCTTGAGTTTATCAGGTCGGCTAAGTGCCTGACTCCTCGCCAGGCTCGCTGGAATCTTTTTAAACCAATTTAATTTTATCATTTCTTATAGACCAGGATCGCGCAATGGAAAGGCTGATGCACTCTCTAGGATTTACTCAGCAGAGACACGTCCAATTACTCCTCCTAAGACTATTCTTCCTGACTCTAGATTCCTAGGAGTAATTCATAATCAAGACCTACTTAAGGACATCAAGGAAGCATACCATGCGGATTCCTTTTTGGCACAACCCCCAAGGGACGTAAGTCTTGTCTTTAAGAATGGTGTGTGGATTCAGGGACAATGTCTGTATATTCCTGAAACAGTCAGATTAAGAGTATTGCAACTCATTCACGATTCCAAGATAGCTGGGCATAGAGGAATTCTAAAGACACAGGAATTTCTTTCTCGTTTCTTTTGGTGGCCCACTTGCAGGAAGGATGTTTGAATTATGTCACTTCATGTGAGGTCTGTGCAAGATGCAAAACACCTCGCTCCTCACCAACTGGTCTGTTACAGCCTCTTCCCACCCCGTCCCGCCCGTGGGGATCCATTTCTATGGACTTCATTGTGGAGTTACCAACCTCTCAGGGGAAGAACACCATTCTAGTGGTGGTTGACCGTCTAACAAAGGCAGCTCATTTTATCCCTTGTGTCGGCTTACCCACTGCAAAACAGACATCAGATTTGATGATTAAAGATGTGTTTCGCTTACATGGAGTACCGGATGAGGTTATTTCGGATCGAGGGGTGCAATTCACTTCTAGGTTTTGGCAAAATTTCTGTGCAGCATTGGACATTAAAGTAAACCTTTCTTCTGCTTTTCATCCCCAGACTAATGGACAGACCGAACGAACCAATCAAACCCTGGAGCAGTATCTCCGCTGCTTTATCTGCCACCTACAGGATGATTGGGTGGATCTACTTCCATTAGCTGAGTTCTCGTATAACAACTCTCAGAGTGCCTCCACTAAACAGTCTCCTTTTTACTCTAATCTAGGTTATCATCCTAACATTCTACCACGATTTCCCATAGAAACGCCTTTACCAGCAGTGGCTGAAAGAATCACGTCTTTACAGAAGAATATGGATCTTCTAAAGGAAAATCTGGAATCGGCTCAAGAAAGGTACAAGAAAGCAGCAGATAAATTTCGTAAACCTGCACCAGCTTTCAAGGTAGGAGACTTGGTCTGGCTGTCAACCAGAAATCTTAAGTTAAGGATTCCATCGTCTAAGTTGGGACATAAGTACATTGGACCCTATAAAATCAGTAAAATTATAAGTGCCGTTGCTTGTCGTCTTCAACTGCCCAGAACTATGAGAATTCACCCTGTCTTTCATGTATCCCTACTAAAGGCTGCGACACCCAATACGTTTCCTGGACGTTCCTCTCCTTGCCCTGACCCAGTGCTAGTCGATGGTCAGGAAGAATTTGTGGTGGAAAGGATTTTAGATTCCAGGTTGTATAGAAATCAGTTACAATATCTGATTAAATGGCAGGGCTACCCAGTGGAGGACAACTCATGGGAACCGGTCAATAACGTTAATGCTCCTCGCTTGCTCCGTCAGTTTCATCAGAGGTACCCACACAAGCCTGGTCTGAGGTCATCCGGAGGTTGTCCTTAAGGGGGAGTAATGTAAGGTTCTATGTATATATTCCTGAAACTCAGTTTGTTCGTCAGCCATTTTACTTTCTGTCTTGCTGCAGCTATCTTGCCCTCAGTCAAAATGGAGTTTCCAGCTTGCATGTTCCCGCCCTGATTCTCTCCTTTGCTTCTTAAGCAGCCACAGCTGAGCAATCAGTGCTTCAGAATCTAGCCTGCAGTGAACCTGTGACTTGACTCCTGTAAGCCTTGGACCTTGTACTCCAGCTATTCCTACTGAGGAACTCTGAAGCACTTGTGGACTCTGAACCCTGCTCTTTGAAAGACCCACGTTTGCATGGACTTACGGTAACAGAGAAGAAGATCCTGAATCTGTATTGGAGAGTGATTGCTGAGCTTGGATTACTCTGGCCTGCTGTGTCTCCTGTTTCTGTGTCTGCAAACTGTGTGACTATTTCTGCCAACTTGTATGAAGTAATACAGGACTTTTCTATATCAAACCTGTGACTCCTGTGTTTTCATTGCACCCAAGCACAAGACGCTATATGAACTGTACTACATACATTACAGCGCCATTGAGGACCGGGATTGCCGCTGAGGAGGTGAGAATATCCATATTTTTTATTTTTTTTATTATTTTTAACATTCTACCTTTTACTATTGATGCTGCATAGGCAGCATCAATAGTAAAAAGTTGGTCACACTTGACAAGCACTATGCTTGACAAGTGTGACCAACCTGTCAATCACTTTTCCAAGCGATGCTTCAAATCGCTTGGAAAAGCGCTAGCATTCTGCAAGCTAAAAATGCTTGCAAAACGCTTGTGTTTTGCTGGTAAATGCATGCGAATTCCGCATGCGTTTTACCTGCGGTGGGGAGTTGCGGAAATGCTGCGGACAATTCTGCAGCATTTGTGCAAGTGGGCACATAGCCAAATACAAAGCTGTACTCATCTAAAAGGAGTGATGGCCCCGGAAGAAGCTACACAGTGAAACGGTGCCCGTCGGGCGCTGGGATTAGAGCTCCGCAGATCTCCTACCTCGCACATAGCCCCTCTGTCATTCACCTACATTCGGTGTGCCAGTCCTACAGCAGTAAGTAATATATATATATATATATATATATATATATATACATTCAACCATTTCATTTAAGTAAGCCTGTGGGCTAAATGTCTGTATATAATGTATGACTGCACACGTGGTAATCTGCACCCCAATTACTATATAGGAGACTATGCAGGTGGTTTTCTGGTATAACAATCGCCATTATATAGGGCTAGTACAACTTCTTGTCCTGCACTGGTGCACTTTATATATAGAAAAATAGACATATGTATTTATATTTTATGTTATATAACACCACATTTAGCCTTGCCATTTAATTGATTTCCATTGGTATTCCTTGCAATGGTATGTATGTTTAAAGCACTATGTGCTCATTCTTTGACTATGTCTTTGAAGACAAACCTTTGAGGTAAATGTCTCTGTGTTACCTATTATCTCCCATGTGTTAATTTGCATACAAACCATTGCATAGTAGGCTATTCAAGTGTTTTTTTTGTCCAAATATTTTGCAATTATACAGAGCTAAGCTATCTGGTTGTTGTGGATTTCAAAATAAGACCCACATATTTTTACTTCTGTGTTATTTAACACCATATTTTGCTTTGTCATGAATTAATATCTTGTCACGGGTGTGTCGCGGCGGAGATCGTCGCGATTACACACCCTGACTTCGCACAGCTGAGTTTCTGGTGCTGGGTGTTTTTCGGCACTGAGGGAGTTAATTCTTTCTCTCTCGGTGCTGGACTGACCAGCCTCGCCCAGCTGCGATTGATGTTTTGTTAATTAGCTTCCTTCTTATTCCTGCTGGTCTGCTGGGGAAGTTGCCGGTGAAAGCATTCATTCAGACCAGCAGAGCGGATCGTTTCTGAGAAGACTTAAGCTAAGAGTGCCTGTTGTGGTTTTTCCTCTCCTCGCTTATTGTTTATCTCCTTAACCTTTTGTGTTCCTCTGTAGTGGAAGTTTTGTATGCAAGGCTGTGTTTCCTTTACCCTTGTCTGTCTCGTTTGTCTTAGACTGTGTGTAAGCTGTGACCTGCCCATTCCCTGTGGTGGTAATCAGGGTCCTTCTCAGGACTAGATTACAGTGGTCAGGGATCTACAGGAGACAGGGTTACGCTGGCGGCCTGGACCTCTGTACCATTAACAGTACCTCCAGGTAGAGGGACTAGTCAGGACCCCAGTTCAGGGTCAGCATAGACCCCGGTCCATCTCTATCCAGAGACAGCGTGACACGTACACAGTATTGACCCACAATACATAGGATATTATGTCAGGTAAGACATTGCTGGCAGATACTATGTATACATGTTGATTTTCTCTATTATATGAAATTTAGAATGATGTCACATTAGATATAGGTTACTATCATTGAATATATCTGTTATACGTCGTGACATTTTCACCGGCCACTCTAAAGATTCTCCCCAGCCACCATGGATCCAGTAGCCCATTTAGCTCAGCAGTTGCAGTGTTTGTCCATGGAGCTGACGGACGTTAAATCCAAGGTTTTGTACCCCCGGGAGCAAGCCAGATCTGAACCTAAAGTGGCTCTCCCGGACAGGTTTACTGGTGGGCGGGACAAGTTTTTTACTTTCCGGGAAGCATGTAAATTGTATTTTCGGCTCCGGCCGCAGTCGTCGGGGAGTGAGGATCAGAGGGTGGGAATTGTCATCTCGCTCTTACAAGGGGACCCTCAATCCTGGGCGTTCTCTCTCCCCCGGGCTCCCCGGCTCTCCAGTCAGTGGACCGATTTTTTACAGCCCTGGGTCTGGTATATGATGACCCGGATCGGCTCTCCCTTGCTGGAATGAGGTTACGTAGGATACAGCAGGGAGATCGTCCGGCGGAGGAATTTTCTTCAGAGTTCCGTAGGTGGGCCACAGATACTCAGTGGAATGACCCGGCTCTTAAGAGCCAGTTTTGTCAAGGTTTATCTGACAAATTAAAAGATGTGTTGGCTCAGTATGATTCTCCCCCGTCACTGGAGGCCGCTATGGCTCTTGCAATTCGCATTGATAGACGGCTTCGGGAGAGGTGTGGGGTAACTCCGCCCCTGAGATGACTCCACCTCCTTCTAAAGTCCCTAATATTGAGGTTCCCCTGGTTTGTTCCGAGGAACCTATGCAGTTGGGAGGGACATCATTCCGAGGGAGGGGATCGGCGGTGCGCCGCAAAACAAGAAGGTGTTTCTTCTGCGGGAGAAAGGGACATTTTATTGAGGGGTGTCCATCCCGTACTGTACTGAGCAAAAAGTCGCCGGAAAACTATTAATCCCAGGTTGTGTGGTGGACGACAATCTGGGAGTATGTATTTCGTCCCCAAGTCCGTCTCAGTTTCTCGTACCAGCGGAGGTGGTGGTAGGTACGAGAACTGAGAGGATTTCTGTTCTTCTGGATAGTGGGGCCGCGGCTAATCTGGTGGACGCTCGGTTTTGCCCAGGTGCAAGGTATGCAACTGAGTGTATTGGCCAAACCTATCCCTATATTCTCTATTGACGCCAGGCCTCTCGGTCAAGGTAGCTTTGTGCAAGCCGTGCATAACATAGACCTTCGTGTGGGGGCAATACATAAAGAACTATTGTCTTGTTATGTGTTGGAGGGCCTTCCCACTCCTATTGTGTTGGGACTTCCTTGGTTAACTAAACATAACCCAGTTATTAATTGGCAATCCAGAGAGATAAGCCAGTGGGGTGAATTTTGCAATAGTAACTGCATGAACACGGTCATCGGTACGGTCGTGCCTAGAACCTTACCTCCTTTTCTGGAGGACTTTGAGGATGTGTTTTCAGAGGAAAGGTGTCAAGAATTACCTCCTCATCGCGCATATGACTGTGCTATAAAATTGCTTCCTGATGCTAAGTTACCAAAATCTAGGTTATATAACCTTTCTGGTCCTGAGAGGCAAGCTATGAAGGATTATATTTCGGAAAGTCTGGCCAAGGGGCATATTAGACCTTCATCTTCCCCAGTGGCTGCGGGGTTCTTCTTTGTGAAGAAAAAAGATGGAGACCTACGCCCTTGCCTGGATTTCCGTGAGCTTAATCGGATTACGGTCCGAGATCCGTATCCGCTCCCACTTATTCCTGATCTCTTCAATCAGATTGTGGGCGCCAAATGGTTCTCTAAGTTGGATCTCAGGGGGGCGTATAATCTGATTAGGATAAAGGAGGGGGATGAGTGGAAGACGGCGTTTAACACTCCGGAGGGACATTATGAGAACCTTGTCATGCCTTTCGGTCTGACTACTGCCCCGGCCGTGTTTCAACATTTTGTTAATGACATCTTTCGCCACCTAGTGGGACAGTTTGTTGTCATTTATCTAGATGACATCTTAATTTACTCGCCGGATCTTGTGTCTCATCAGGAGCATGTGAGACAAGTGTTGCAGATCTTGCGAGACAATAAACTGTACGCCAAATGGGAGAAGTGTGTATTCGCCGTACAAGAACTTCAGTTTTTAGGATTCCTGGTGTCAGCCTCCGGTTTCCGTATGGACCCTGGTAAAGTGAAGGCTGTGCTTGAATGGGATCGGCCAGAGGATCTTAAAGCACTGCAGCGTTTCCTGGGGTTTGCTAACTACTACCGGAAATTTATTCGTAATTTCTCATCCGTTGTCAAACCTCTCACTGACATGACAAAAAAAGGGACGGTTTTTTCTAGGTGGTCTGACAAAGCTTGTCAAGCATTTTCCTCCATGAAAAAATGTTTTGCTTCAGCACCCATACTCATCCAACCTGATGCATCACAACCGTTCATTGTGGAGGTAGACGCATCTGACGTAGGAGTGGGTGCGGTATTATCTCAAGGTCCGTCCCCTGGTAAATGGCATCCGTGCGCTTTCTTCTCTAAAAAATTGTCGTCCGCCGAGAGGAATTATGATGTCGGGAATAGGGAACTCTTGGCCATTAAGTTGGCTTTTGAAGAGTGGCGTCACTTTTTGGAGGGGGCAGTCCACCCGGTCACCGTCATTACTGATCACAAGAACCTGCTGTATTTAGAGTCTGCTAAACGTCTGAATTCCAGACAAGCTAGATGGTCGTTGTTTTTTACCAGGTTTAATTTTGTCGTCACATATCGTCCTGGGTCAAAAAATGTAAAGGCTGATGCCTTATCTCGTAGTTTCCCGGGGGCCGGGAAGACGGATGACCCGGTTCCTATTCTTCAGGAGGGAGTTGTGGTGTCGGCTGTATGCTCTGAGCTTGAGGAGGAGGTATTGGAGGCTCAGGGGGACGCCCCTGTAGGACCTCCAGGGAAACTGTTTGTTCCAGATCAGTTAAGACAAAAGGTTATCGAGGCACATCATAATTCTGCTTTGGCAGGACACCCAGGGAGTAAAGCAACTGTAGATCTCGTTTCTCGCCGGTTTTGGTAGCCTAACTTAAATAAAGAGGTGGTAACTTTTGTCGCGTCCTGTGGGGTATGTGCGCGCTCTAAGACCCCACATACCCGTCCGTCTGGGGCCCTTTTACCGTTGAAAATCCCGGAGCGTCCATGGACTCATCTGTCTATGGACTTCATTACGGACCTTCCTCCGTCTTCAGGTAAAACTGTCATACTAGTTGTAGTTGACAGGTTCAGCAAAATGGCACATTTTATTGCTCTTCCTGCTCTTCCTAATGCTAAAACTCTGGCGCAGGTGTTCATTGGGGAGATTGTGAGACTTCACGGGTTGCCTTCCGATGTGGTGTCGGATCGGGGATCTCAGTTTGTGTCCAAATTCTGGAAGGCATTTTGTTCTCGTCGGGGGATGCAGTTGTCATTTTCTTCGGCTTTTCATCCGCAGACCAATGGTCAGACAGAGCGTCTGAATCAGAGCTTAGAGACATATCTCCGGTGTTTTGTCTCAGAGAACCAAGAGGACTGGTCTTCTTTCTTGCCTCTGGCAGAGTTCGCTCTTAACAATAGGCGGAGCGAGTCCACTGGTAAGTCCCCGTTTTTTGGGGCATATGGTTTTCACCCCCAGTTTTGTACTTTCAATGGGGGGGGCTCTTCTGGGGTTCCTGAGGAGGAACGATTTTCGTCGTCACTTGCTTCAGTGTGGAGAGGAGTGCTTAATAATCTGAGCACTATGGGGAACCGATACAAACGTATGGCTGATAGGAGGAGAGTGTCTGGTCCGGACCTAAGTGTGAACGATCTGGTATGGTTGTCTACCAAGAATATAAAACTTAAGGTTCCCTCCTGGAAACTGGGTCCCAGGTTCATTGGGCCATACAGGATCAGTTCAATAGTTAATCCGGTGGCTTTCCGTCTTGACCTCCCTCCTACATTTAAAATCCACAATGTGTTCCACAAATCGTTGCTTAAGAGGTACGTGGCACCAGTTATACCGTCACCTCTACCTCCTCCTCCAGTGGTGGTCAATGGTAATTTGGAGTTTCAGGTATCGAAGATCATTGACTCACGTCTGAATCGCCGGTCCCTTCAGTACCTTGTTCATTGGAGGGGGGTATGGTCCTGAGGAGAGGATGTGGGTTTCTGGTCGGATATTAACGCAGACCGTTTGGTTCGGGCCTTCCACACTACTCACCCAGATAGACCGGGCCCTGAGGGTCCAGAGACCCCTCGTAGAAGGGGGGGTACTGTCACGGGTGTGTCGCGGCGGAGATCGTCGCGATTACACACCCTGACTTCGCACAGCTGAGTTTCTGGTGCTGGGTGTTTTTCGGCACTGAGGGAGTTAATTCTTTCTCTCTCGGTGCTGGACTGACCAGCCTCGCCCAGCTGCGATTGATGTTTTGTTAATTAGCTTCCTTCTTATTCCTGCTGGTCTGCTGGGAAAGTTGCCGGTGAAAGCATTCATTCAGACCAGCAGAGCGGATCGTTTTGAGAAGACTTAAGCTAAGAGTGCCTGTTGTGGTTTTTCCTCTCCTCGCTTATTGTTTATCTCCTTAACCTTTTGTGTTCCTCTGTAGTGGAAGTTTTGTATGCAAGGCTGTGTTTCCTTTACCCCTTGTCTGTCTCGTTTGTCTTAGACTGTGTGTAAGCTGTGACCTGCCCATTCCCTGTGGTGGTAATCAGGGTCCTTCTCAGGACTAGATTACAGTGGTCAGGGATCTACAGGAGACAGGGTTACGCTGGCGGCCTGGACCTCTGTACCATTAACAGTACCTCCAGGTAGAGGGACTAGTCAGGACCCCAGTTCAGGGTCAGCATAGACCCCGGTCCATCTCTATCCAGAGACAGCGTGACACGTACACAGTATTGACCCATAATACATAGGATATTATGTCAGGTAAGACATTGCTGGCAGATACTATGTATACATGTTGATTTTCTCTATTATATGAAATTTAGAATGATGTCACATTAGATATAGGTTACTATCATTGAATATATCTGTTATACGTCGTGACATTTCTATTGGCACCTGTGTGCATCTTTATTTCTGATTGAAGCTCTTTGAGCTCATTATTATTACTATAAGGACAATTATCCCTTGCTCGGCTATACGGTTGCTCTATTCCCTGACCTCTTTTTTGAAACCTCTCGTACTCTTATGTATAGTATTTTAAATATATTTCAATAAAAATTATTATTTTATTTTAAAAATTAGTATGCTTTTCACTTCTTATCTGCGGATGGCACCGTCCACTGTAGATTATGTGTTAATCAAAACCTTTTTTGATCCATTATGGATGCTATCACTGCTCTGACAGGGCAACTGCAGCAGCTCAGCCTGGAGGGGGCAGATCTACGCACCTTTCATTTTACAGCTCTCTAACACATCAGGTTTGGGGACCATAACTCCCAAGCAACCCTTAATGGAGCCCAAGATCGCTTTGCCTGACAGGTTATCTGGGGGCGTGACATGTTTGTTTTCAGGGAGGCCTGTAAGTTATACTTCAGATTACGTCCTTTTTCCTCAGGAAACGAGGCGCAACAGGTTGGTATAATAATCTCTCTCCTTCAGGGTTACCCCAAGCATGGGCATTCTCTCTCCTGTCTGACTCTCAGACGCTCCAGACGGTGGAGGAATTTTTTTGTGGCACTGAGTCATATATACAACGACCCCGACCGCATCTTCCTGGCTGAGTCCACACTTCGTCAGCTTCAGAAGGGAGACCGGCCAGCGGAGGAGTATTGCTCTGAGTTTCAGAGGTGGTCCACTGACACTAAGTAGAATGACCCCACTCTCCATAACCAGTTCTGTGAAGAGCTATCAGTAAGGATAAAGGATGCATTAGCCCTGTATGAGACTCCAGTTTCATTTGAGGCGGCCATATCTCTGGCTATCCTGGTAGATCGCCGTCTTCGCCAGAGACATAAAGACACCCCAATGTATGGGAGTTTCTGGGATAAGGGAAACCTGGTCTGACTTATCTGAGGAACCTATGCAGTTGGGTGGGACAACTCATTCTAGAAAGCAGTCTGTTGTTCGGCGCAAAGGGGAGTATGTTTTTACTGTGGCAGAAATGGCCATTTTGTGGGCATGTGTCCTTTCCTACCTCACTGTAAACAGCCGCCGGAAAACTAAGGAGCCCGGGTTGCGGGAGGTTAGCAACCCCAGTGTACATATCTCCTCCGTGGGTAGAGCACAATTTTTTATACCTGCTGAAGTCCATCTGGGCAAAAATAAGGTGGTTGTTTCTGCCTTTCTAGACAGTGTGACGGGGTTTAACTTGATCTATGCTAGGTTCGTCCAGGTCCAGGGCCTCAAACCACATACATTGTCCAGAGGGCAGTTACCCATAATATCCATTGACTCTGCATCCTTCAGACATGGGTATTTTACTCAAGTCGTCCGAGGGTTACATCGACAGGTAGGGTCCATGCACTCAGAAGGTATTGACTGTTATGTGCTAGAGGGTCTGCCCTCTCCTGTGGATCTTGGACTTCCTTGCGTAACTCTGCACAACCATTTGGTAGATTGGCATACTCGGGAGCTGGTAAAGTGGAGTGAGTATTGTCAAGGACACTGCTTGAGCACCCGGCTTTTAAGGGTTGATAACCAGTCTGTGCCTAAATACCTGTCTGACTTTGGGGATGTGTTTTTGGAGCAGGGGTGCCAAGAACTTCCTTCCCATCGTCCTTATGACTTTGCCATTAATCTTGTTTCTGTGGCCAAGCTGCCAAAGAGCAGACTATACAATATCTCTGGTCCAGAGAGGCAGGCCACGAAGGACTATATTGTGGAAAGTTTGGCAAAGGGTCATATCAGACCATCCTTATCCCTCATTGCTGCAAGATTTTTCTTTGCAAAGAAGAAAGATGGTGGTTACGCCCCTGCCTAGATTTCCGCAAACTGAATCAGATCACGGTTGGGGATCCATATCCACTCCCTCTCATCCCTGACCTCTTTAATCAGATTGTAAGAGCAAAATGGTTTTCTAAACTGGATCTCAGGGAGGCGTATAATCTCATTCGTATTAAAGAGGGGGATGAGTGGAAGAAAGCTTTCAATATGCCTGAGGGACACTATGAGAACCTAGTGATGCCATTTGACATTGTGTCCTCTGTTTCATCACCGCTACCGCCATCTACAGTCAATGTAGATGGAAACTTGCGTGCATGTGGGTACCAGCATCTGACGTTCATGTGGCCAGGCTGATTTGGTCTTTTCATGTGACACATCCTGATAGACCATCCCTGAGGTTACAGAGGTCCCTCATAGAAGGGGGGGTACTGTCATGGGTTTACCGCAACAGAGAGGAGCCAGAAGACTGCAGTGTCTGATTTCTCCAACTCTTGTACTGATTAGAAGCACTTCAACTTCAGATTAAACAATGTAAATTTCTTTTAGCAGTGCAAGGATTAATCTGCTCAGTTGAGAGCTCCTATAAGCTTTCCTGTGTTAAGGCTCTCAGCTGTGCACTGTTAACTACTCCCATCTCCTATATAATCTGGGCCCTGGCTAGCACTCATTGTCAGAGATAGTGTCATGGGGTTACTGCAACAGAGAGGAGCCAGAAGATCGCAGCATATATTTGCTCCTACTCCTGCATTGAAAAGAAGCACTTCACCTTCTTTTTAAATGGTGTTAATTTATTTGGGTAGTACAGGGGTAAATCGACCATGTTGGTAGCCCTGGGAGTCCCCTTATATAATTTGGGTCCTGACTGAAACACATTGTCAGAGCTAGCTTATGCTGAATGGCTTGGAGGAGAGTTTTTTGGTGGTTATATGAGGAGTTTGGTAGATTTATCTGTGACTGTTGCTTGGGTTTGTAAGTGTGATAATTCCCTTTCCTCCTATTACTTTGGTTTTCCCCATCCTCCACTCCCCGATTATTATTATTATTATTTATTTATATAGCGCCATTAATTCCATAGTGCTGTACATGAAAGGGGTTACATACAAAGTTATAGATATCGTTTACAGTAAACAAATTTACAATGACAGACTGGTACAGAGGGGAGAGGACCCTGTCCTTGCGGACTTACATTCTACGATGCATTCATCTGGTATATGTGAGTGAATATTTGTATGCCTGGTATTTTTAGTTGCTCTTGTACGTGTTGCCTTGTTCGTCTGGTTGGTGTACTGTGGTGTAAAATTGCTCCCCTTTTCCCTGGGAGGGGAAAGGGAACAGACAGAGGGCAGATACAGGAGATAAAGCATCTTTACCTTCAGAAGTAACAGGGAATAGGGAGAGCTATGGCACCCCATAATGTTAGGGACAGGGTAGGAGCCCCTGGTCCTGGGTCACCTGACAACCAAGTCGAGACAGATAGCTTATGCTGCATGGCTGGAGGCTGTTGGTGGTTGTTATTGGAGAAGGCGATTGGTGTATTTATCTGTGACTTTTGGTAAGTTTTGAGTGTGTGATAATTCCTTTTTACTTGGGTTTAACCCCATCCTCCACTCCCCAATTTTTACCTCTGTTGCTTATGTGTGTATATCTGTATGACTGGTATTTTCCTTTATCCCTGTTCGTATTACCTTGTTAGTCTGGTTGTCCCTGAAGAAGGAGTGCTCCGAAACGTGCGTTGGGGCGGGTGGGTGAACCATAAGAGACCCTGCTGCAACATATTCTTATACCTCGGATTTAAAGGTGTATTACATAATTACTTGGTATTCCAACTTCGTATTCTCTGTGTTGTTGCCTTGACACTTATATGCAGACTATACCCCCCTTTCTTGATACTATACAATCATGAAAAATCCATACAGTGGATCTTACTTATGATGGCTAATGTAGCTACATATTTGATTGTTCAATAACAGTAATATATGTACTCATGGTCTCACCTGCCCTCCGCACTGCATGGCTGTATGTCTGCCTACTTTTTACCCACGCCTATCCATGCTTGCTTAAATGACTAATAAAGAGATTAGTATTTATACATATGGACTATAAGATTGTTTTTCTGGTGTTCTTCTCCCCTGTTATTAGTCTGGTTGGTGCATTACGGTACACTACTACTTCCCTCTTTCCTTGGTGGGGGAAGGATACAGACTGAGGTTGGATTCAGGAGCTAAGGCAAGGTACGTGGCCCCGGCATCTTCACTATTAGAAGTAACCTGTGAAATATGGTGAACTATAGCTTTAGGGACAGGGAAGGAGCCCCTAGTCCTGGGACACCCCACAACAGAATCATGACACCAACAAGACAGAAATGTGACTAAAGAAACCCCTCACAGATCATGAATTGGGAGCCTTAGTGTTTTCAGCAATTTTTAGTAATTGGGCTTTCAGTGGTGGAGGCTGTATGATTTTGTTTTCTTCAGAACTAAAATAACTTTACTGCAAAAGTAAAAGTAATTGTTTTAATTAAAATATAGGTATCCTACAACTAGAATTAGCCACCAATGTCCAGTTTGTAGCTCTCTCAATGTAGCCCCCCACATTCTCTATAATGTTTTGCTGAGCAAACTTCAGGCTTAGGCTAAAAGTTGGATTGCTTTGTCTACAGTAAAGGTTGCCTCCTGGGCAATTGGGGAATGTTGGCAAATTTGGCCACATGTAGACATTTCTTGCATTGCCTTTATACCGGCGGTTTCTTAGCCATTTCTATTTTCTTCATTTGAGGCCAAGACAAAGACTGTTGCTCTTTTCACCTTTCTCTGAATAAGTGAAGTTCAATTTACACCTAAGCTGAACTTTCTTTGTAGGCTGCTTAGTAACTATTCACTAAGAATCTGGGTTAAATTCCATAGCCATAAATCTGTCCTTTTTAGTCCTATTAACCACAGTGCATGTGCTTGTACTGGAGCGACAAGTCACAAGGTGGGAAAACTTGTTATCTTATCAAGGGAAAATATCTAGCAAAAACGTAATTGCTTGTAGAATGCATTTACCAGGAAAATGCTTGTTATTCCATGTTCATCTTTCTTACCATGCTATAGCGCTATTACAACTGCAGAAAGCTGAAATATATCAAAGCTTCTCTGCCCTATCCAGAGGATTAACCAGCCACAATAATTTTTTTTAATATTTATTAACTTTAAATGATTGCATAATTTACATAAAGTTACATGGCCTGAGCATGGTCCAAAAATGTCGTTACATATTCACTGCAACCTAGTAATTGCTCTAGAGTGTAAAGAATTTTGACCTTTTCTTGAAGCCCCAGGAACTGCACCATATACTGTACAGTATGGGTGAAAGTTTTGTTTTTGTTATATAAAACTCGAAATCCCCTGCTTTTTTTCACACAGTTACAGACTCACCTTTCGTAAGAGTGGAGAGATTTTTAATTCTGTGGTGTACAGCTAGTTAGTTAGGTTTTTGGCTACCCTGCAGTCTCAGAGTGGCTGGTTACTGAGGCTCTATGTTTTAGAGATTGCAAGCACCACTCTGAATCTTGCTGGATCCATGGATCTAGGTTGTTTCCGTGACCCTGCACTTCTCCTGTGCTGCAGAGGCAAATCTGCCTCTCCTAGCAGCATGGGAACGCACTCAGTTCAAAAAATCAGTGTGACCATTCTCTTGGTCCAAACTTTCAATCTTTGGAAGTGCACCACCCTCGACAGGAAAATAGGCAGAGGTGAGGTGTGCTTCCGATGAAAGATAATAAAACAACCCCTTTATCCGTGGAGTTACATGAAGCCAGAAATGTATCATTTAACTCAGTGAATACAAGCAGAGAATTCAGAGCTTCCGAATATACTTGGGTATAAGCCGACCAGAGAATAAGCCGAGACACCTAATTTTGCCACGGAAAACTGGGTAAGCTTATTGACTCGAGTGTAAGCCTTTTATGCATTGTCCCTTCATCCCTGTCCTGCTCTGTGTGGCTCTCCCCGTCCCATCCTTCTATACATTGCTCGGCTCCCCCCTAGTCCCATCCTTTTATGTATGGCTCAGCTCCCCATCCTCCTCCGTCCTCCTCCATGCTCCCCCATCCGCCTCCGTGCTCCCCCATCCTCCCCCTTCCTCCTCCGTGCTCCCCCGTCCTCCCCTGTCATACTCACCCTCCTCAGGCCGTCGCTGCATGTCCCTGCGTCTCCGTTGTCCTGGCTTCCTGCAGCTCTCCTGTGCTGAGCGGTCACGTGGTACCGCTCATTAAGGTAATGAATATGCGCTCCACGCCTATGGGAGTAAAGACGTGTGCATATTCATTACCTTAATGAGCGGTACCATGTGACCACTCAGCACAGGAGAGCTGCAGGAAGCCGGGACAATGGAGACGTAGGGACGTTCAGCGATGGCACGGAGAGGGTGAGTATGATGTCACAGCTGCCGACTCCTGCCGCTCCCCCTCCCCTGCTGGCTTTCTGCACAATGACTAGTATATAAGCCGAGGGGGCATTTTCAGCACAAAAAAATTTGCTGAAAATCTCGGCTTATACACGAGTATATACGGTATATCCCCCATTAATAAGTCTAACATGTTTTATAGATGGTCTGTAGTGATGAGCGAGTATACTCATTGCTCGGGTATCCTCTGAGTATTTTGGGCGTGCTCGGAGATTTAGTTTTTGTCGCCGCAGCTGCATGATTTGCGGCTGCTGGACCAGCCTAAATACATGCGGGGGTTGCCTGTTTGTTAGGGAATCTCCACATGTATTCAGGCTGTCTAGCAGCTGCAAATCATGCAGCTGCAGCAACAGAAACTGAATCTCCGAGCATGCCCAAATACTCGGAGCTCGCCCGAGCATGCTCGGGAAAACCCGAGCAACGAGCATCCTCGATCATCAATAGTGGTCTCATAATACTCTGGACAGTCTAGAAATATCAACGGGTCTGAATAGTTAGTCTGTGCCTGGCTCTGTTTCTAAAACTGCAAATTCATTTAAAATGCTAAAGATTAAAATAATTACTAAAATATTAAACCAGGCCCTATAGAATTAGAAAGAAAATTACAGAAAATATTGATATGTAGATTGTAAGCCTGCTGTCAGGGCAGGGTCCACTTTCCTTCTGTACCAGTCTGTCCGTTTGTTTACTTTATGTATGTAATATCACATGTATATCACCCTGTAATTAATGGTGCTTTAAAAATAAATATTGTGTATTTTCAATCAGTTATAGTTATTACCATATATAATAGGTACACTATATGAACACAATTATCAGGACACCTACACATTACACCTACAGGAGATTTTATAACATCCCTTTTTAAGTCCATAGGTCCTCACTCTGCTTCTATTACAGCTTCTACACGTCTGGGAAAGCTTTCTTCAAGATTTTGGTGTATGTGGTAAATTTGTTGATTCATCCAGAAGATTATTTGTGAGTTCAGACCCTGGTGCTGGTGGAGAGGACTTGGCTAAGGGTGCAGACAGAAGTATTTCTCGTGCGAGGATCGTATCGCAGTGCACGGACTGGCCTGGCACTTCTGCTGACCTGAGCGCCACAGCGTGATGTATTTCTATTCAGCTGTCACGCTCAGGTCAGGAGAGCTGACAGTCAGTCCGAGGATTACAATCTACGTTTAAGTTTATCCAATGGTGTAGTGTAAGATGGGGTTCAGCTCATGCCTCTGTGGGGTGAATCTAGTTCTTCCACACCAAACTCTCCCAAACAAGTATTAATGGACCTTGCTTTGTGCACTGTGGCACCATAATGCTGGAAAAGAATAGGACCTTCCCCAAACTGTTCCCACATATTTGGAAGCATACAATTGTCCAAATGATGTTGGTATCCTGAAGCTTTCAGATTTTCCACTACTGGAACTGACGGTCTTAGGCCAACCATAGAAAAACAGCCACATAGCATTTTTCCCTCTTACTCCAAACTTTACAATTGCCACAATGCTATCAGTCAGCATACTGTTCTCCCCCAACATTCACAAAATATAGACTCATCCTTCAGACACCAGGCAGGGAAGTGTGATTCATCACTCCTCAGAACAAATTTCCACTGCTCCAGAGTCCAGTAGTGACAGCTTTATAAAACTCCATCCACTGCTTTGCATTGTGCTTGGTGATGTAACACTTGCATGAAACTGCTCGGCCATGGAAACCCATGCTATGAAGCTCCCGGCGATATGCCATGCCATGAAGACGTAAAATGTCTCTTAATTCTGGAATTGTTGCCATGGTGCAATCAGGAAATGTTCCCTTTTAGCGCTTTTATTTTTAAGTACCCTTTTTGGAACCATAATTTTTTTATTTTTCTGTCAATATATGGCATAATTTTTATGGGATGAGTTGCAGTTTTGAATTACACCATTCACTTTATTTTGTAATGTGCTGAAAAAATCGGAATAAAAATTCAAATGAGGTAAAATAGTGAAATTAAACCCAGAATTCCACCATTATTTTTTTGTCTTTGTTTTATGCAATAAAAGTGTCCTTGCAATAAGATGCTTCAGGTCAGTATGGGTACAGAGATATCTAACTTATAAGACTTTTGTGTGGTGATCTTCCTTTCTTTTGTATTGATACTATGGTGTAAATACAACATTTTGATCTCTATTCATTGGATTTTTTGTGACAAGTGAGGCAACTTAGAAAAAAAAACGTTCTTACTGTTCAGTTCTTTTTTCTTTTCAGAGTTGAACATATGGTTAAAATAATTTTATATATTGAAGAAAGTGATATGCGCTAGTATGTCCAAGGTGAAATATTAAAGACAATAACACAGGTATGCAAAATTTTGATATATGAAAATTTTTTCAAATCCAATGACTGATTCTTATGTTTTCTTATGCACTGATTGAAAAAAACACTTCAATTTTTAACCATCACATGTGGATTTTGCACAATACGAGCATGAAATTATATACAAGCAAGATGAACAAGAAAAATCTTTATTGTAGCCAAAAATATACACAATATTATATATAAAAATCGATTGAACATTCATTCTTCAACTTTATTGGAAATTAATTCTTGTGTGTTTTCTTTTTCTCTTCAAAGTTTCTCTTGATACCTTTTTCTCTTATAGAAGTGTAATGCTGTGGCTCATCCTGATTAGGGAAAGGGGCCCTGAACCGTCCATGCAGGGGCAGACACTGACAGCTTGGGGCCCCTGTGCAAGAAATGTCTGGGCCCCCTACTTTTATGGCGACAAAGCTAAATATACATATATACAGTGCTACAAGTAGTATTCAACCCCCTGCAGATTTAGCTGGTTGACACATGCGGAATTAACTTGCCCATTGTGACATTTGTACTGTAGATCAGCCTGGAAGTGGGAAATGCACTGCAGCAAAAATTTTTGTTGTAATTTTTTATTTTTTTTTTAAAAACGTTAAAAGTTAATTCAGAGTGTCATTTATTATTCAACCCCTCAAACCACAAGAATTCTGTTTGGTCCCCCTAAAGTATTAAGAAGTAGTTCAGGCACCAAGAATAATGAGCTTCACATGTGTGGATTAATGATCTCTTTTGCCAGCCTTTTCTGACTATTTAAGACCCTCCCCAAACTTGTGAACAGCACTCATACATGGTCAACATGGTAAAGACAAAGGAGAATTCCAAGGCCATCAGAGACAAGATTGTGGAGGGTCACAAGGCTGGCAAGGGGTACAAAACCCTTTCCAAGGAGTTGGCCCTACCTGTCTCCACTGTTGGGAGCATCATCCGTAAGTGGAAGGCTTATGGAACTACTGTTAACCTTCCACGGCCTGGACAGCCTTTGAAAGTTTCCTCCCGTGCCGAGGCCAGGCTTGTCCGAAGAGTCAAGGCTAACCCAAGGACAACAAGGAAGGAGCTCCGGGAAGATCTCATGGCAGTAGGGACATTGGTTTCAGTGAATACCATAAGTAACGTACTCCACCGCAATGGTCTCCGTTCCAGACGAGCCCGTAAGGTACCTTTACTTTCAAAGCGTCATGTCAAGGCTCGTCTACAGTTTGCTCATGATCACTTGGAGGACTCTGAGACAGACTGGTTCAAGGTTCTATGGTCTGATGAGACCAAGATCGAGATCTTTGGTGCCAACCACACACATGACGTTTGGAGACTGGATGGCAACTGCATACGACCCCAAGAATACCATCCCTACAGTCAAGCATGGTGGTGGCAGCATCATGCTGTGGGGCTTTTTCTCAGCCAAGGGGCCTGGCCATCTGATCTGCATCCATGGGAGGATGGATAGCACGGCCTACCTGGAGATTTTGGCCAAGAACCTCCGCTCCTCCATCAAGGATCTTAAGATGGGTCGTAATTAGTGTTGAGCATTCCGATACTGCAAATATCGGGTATCGGCCGATATTAGCTGTATCGGAATTCCGATTCCGAGTTCCGAAATTTTCGTCTTATCGGATACCGGAATCGGGATGTCACTGTCACTGTCAGTGTCCGTCTGTCGGGTCTGTCAGGAGTCAGCGGCACTTACCTGGCAGAAGATCTCCGGCGGTCACGTCCTGGACTGCTTCATGGCCGCCATCCTCTTCTCCCCGGCGGTCACATGCAGTTTCTCGCGATAACTGCAGTGACTGCTGGGTAATCCCGGCCGTAAAGCAGTCAGTCCGATGACGTCACCGCCGGGGAAGCAGGTAATCAGCTGTGCTGCGTTGCAATGACAGGCTCTGCCTGTCATTGCGATGTAGCAGAGTTGGATCGTCGTGGGACTATCGTTATGGACTGCGTCGGACAGGTGGTATACTGTTGGTTTGTTTTTTTCTTTTTTTACAGGAGATCGATGGCGTCGCAGGAATGAGAGTGTAATAAAAGAAATGAAAACTGTGTTGTCTCTTTTATTTCATTAAAATACTTTTTTCTTGCTTTGTCTTTTTTTTACACATTTAATAACTTTGGGATTAATAATGGATCGGTGTCTTATTGATGCCTCTCCATTATTAACCGGGCTTATTGTCACCGTGCAATCAACGGTGACAATAACCCCTTATTACCCCGCTTGCCACCGCTACAGGGCAAGTGGGAAGAGCCGGGTAAAGTGCCACAATTGGCACATCTTTTGATGCGCCAAATGTGGGGCTGCTGTAGCCTGGTATTATCAGGCTGTTGAGGGCCAAAATCCATGGGCCTTGACAGTCTTTTAATACCAGGCCGCAGCAGTCTGCATTTTACTTGGCTGGTTAACAAAAATAGGGGGATCCCCACGCCGTTTTTTTTTCGAGGGGATCCCCTATTTTTGTTAACCAGCCAAGCTAAGCAGACTGCTGTGGCCTGGTATTATCAGGCTTGCAAGGTCCATGGATATTGGATCCTTACCAGCCTGAAAAACCAGGCCTCAGCGGTCTGCTTCATCTGGCTGGTTAACAAAAATAAGGGGGACCCCACGCTAATTTTTTTCGAGGGGATCCCCTATTTTTGTTAATCAGCCAAGATATGCAGACTGCTGTGGCCTGGTATTATCACGCTGGCAAGGTCCATGGATC
The DNA here is from genome assembly GCA_033576555.1 of Oophaga sylvatica. Lineage (NCBI taxonomy): Eukaryota > Metazoa > Chordata > Amphibia > Anura > Dendrobatidae > Oophaga > Oophaga sylvatica. Next base: position 63,366,451 of record JARQOD010000002.1, on the reverse strand, counting down.
TTGGCTCCTTAACAGCCTGAAAATCCAGGCCTCAGCGGTCTGCTTCATCTGGCTGGTTAACAAAAATAGGGGGGACCCCACGCCAATTTTTTTCGAGGGGATCCCCTATTTTTGTTAATCAGCCAAGATATGCAGACTGCTGTGGCCTGGTATTATCAGGCTGGCAAGGTCCATGGATCTTGGCTCCTTAACAGCCTGAAAATCCAGGCCTCAGCGGTCTGCTTCATCTGGCTGGTTAACAAAAATAGGGGGGACCCCACGCCAATTTTTTTCGAGGGGATCCCCTATTTTTGTTAATCAGCCAAGATATGCAGACTGCTGTGGCCTGGTATTATCAGGCTGGCAAGGTCCATGGATCTTAGCTCCTTAACAGCCTGAAAATCCAGGCCTCAGCGGTCTGCTTCATCTGGCTGGTTAACAAAAATAGGGGGGACCCCACGCCAATTTTTTTGAGGGGATCCCCTATTTTTGTTAATCAGCCAAGATATGCAGACTGCTGTGGCCTGGTATTATCAGGCTGGCAAGGTCCATGGATCTTGGCTCCTTAACAGCCTGAAAATCCAGGCCTCAGCGGTCTGCTTCATCTGGCTGGTTAACAAAAATAGGGGGGACCCCACGCCATTTCTTTTTCGAAGGGAACCCCTATTTTTGTTAATCAGTTCCCTCTGACGTCACTGATTGTGTCCCTGGCTGACCTGAAGTGAAAGTGGAAAGCAATCAATTAAGCTTTCCACTTAAGGGCCCGTCTCACATAGCGATATCGCTACCGAGATCGCTGCTGAGTCACTAGTTTTGTGACGCAGCAGCGAGCTCACCAGCGATATCGCTGTGTGTGACATTCAGCGACGATCAGCCCCCCTGCCGGGTATCGCTGATCGTCGCTGAAATGTCAGGACCTTTGATCGCTGGTTTCCCGCCTGTCACACGCAGCGATGCGTGCCTGTCAGAGGGAAACCAGCGATCAAAAAAAGGTCCTGACATTTCTGCGACGATCAGCGATACCCGGCAGGGGGGCTGATCGTCGCTGAATGTCACACACAGCGATATCGCTGGTGAGCTCGCTGCTGCGTCACAAAACTAGTGACTCAGCAGCGATCTCGGTAGCGATATCGCTATGTGAGACGGGCCCTTAAGCGATGTTACCCGCAGTGTCGCTGTCCCAGATCGCTGCCTGAGCTGCCTGTTTGGCAGCTCAGCAGCGATCATGTAGCGATACACCAGCGATCCTGACAAGTGCATATCGTTGTCGGGATCGCTGGTGTATCGTTATGTGACACCCAGCCTTTACTCTCCTGTCAGGCAGGAGAGGAACTCATTCATTTGGGGTTTACTGTGAGGCTGCAGCATTAGCTGCGGTCCCTGCAGTAAACATTAACCCTTTCTGAAGGATTACACCGTGGGACCTGACTGTGCATGGGATAGGTAAGAATAATTTTGCTTTTTTATTTTATTTTTATTACAGGAAATGGTTTTTGCAGTAAAATAAAAGATGGTCAAAAACATGTGTCTTTATTTCATTAAAATGATTTTTAATTAAAGTGTGTGTGTTTTATTTTTATTTCATGCAATAGGATTAATAATTGATAGTTGTCTAATTGACAGCTCTCAATTATTAACCTGGCTTAAGGTCACCTTTCAATAGCAAGGTGGCTTTAACCCCATATTAACCCATTCGCCACCGCTACAGGGCAATGGGAATAGACGGGCAAAGTGCCAGAAAGGGCGAATCTAATTATAGATTTGTCTTTCCTGGGGTGTCTGGGGGCAGATGTTAGTAGCCGGGGGGGGGCAAAAATAATGGTCCCTCTCTGGGCTATTATTATCTGCCCCACTCACTGGCTTTGTCTGTCTGGTTGCGAAAATAGGGCGGGAGCCCACGCATTTTTTTTCAGCAATTTTACACCTCATATATATATATACATGTCATTGAATTTGTGACACATATATATATATATTTATATTTGTAGTTCATACACTTCTACATAGTATAATAGCCGCTAATTCAATTGCCGGCTTTTGTGAAAATGCAGAACCCGACATGAAATGACACTTGGTGTACATAGGGTTAACCATGTATTTTCATGTCCTTTGCTATCTAATTTGCACAATCAATTAAATCAGACTATGTGTGCAAAATTTCACACCTCTAGGGGTTAATTAAAGGTGTAAATTCGTAGCAAAAAAGTCCGTTTTTTTTACAACGAATTTACACCTTTAATTAACCCCTAGAGGTGTGAAATTTTGCACACATAGTCTGATTTAATTGTTTGTGCAAATTAGATAGCAAAGGACATGAAAAGAAATGTTTAACCCTATGTACACCAAGTGTCATTTCATGTCGGGTGACCCGACATGAAATGACACTTGGTGTACATAGGGTTAACCATGTCTTTTCATGTCCTTTGCTATCTAATTTGCACAAACAATTAAATCAGACTATGTGTGCAAAATTTCACACCTCTAGGGGTTAATTAAAGGTGTAAATTCGTAGCAAAAAAGTCCGTTTTTTTTTACAACGAATTTACACCTTTAATTAACCCCTACAGGTGTGAAATTTTGCACACATAGTCTGATTTAATTGTTTGTGCAAATTAGATAGCAAAGGACATGAAAAGAAATGTTTAACCCTATATACACCAAGTGTCATTTCATGTCGGGTGCTTCTGTCTTTTCACTGAAGCCGGCTTTACCCCGCAATTGAATCAAAGGATATTTTACTATGTAGAAGTGTATAAACTATACATATATGTATATATATATGTCACAATGACATGTATATATATATATATGTATTCTATGTGTGTATATTTAGTGTTTACAAGGAAAGAATGGGTTTTTTTAGTTGCGATATTTTGTTCCCATAGACTTACATGGGACTTCCGGTATCGGGTATCGCCGATTTTTTAGTGATATCGGCGATACCATTCCGATTCCGATACTTTAGCATATCGGAAAGTATCGCTCAACTCTAGTCGTAATTTCATCTTCCAACAAGACAACGACCCAAAGCACACAGCCAAGAAAACCAAGGCCTGGTTCAAGAGAGAAAAAGTCAAGGTGTTGGAGTGGCCTAGTCAGTCTCCTGACCTTAACCCAATTGAAAACTTGTGGAAGGAGCTCAAGATTAAAGTCCACATGAGACACCCAAAGAACCTAGATAACTTGGATAAGATCTGCATGGAGGAGTGGGCCAAGATAACTCCACAGACCTGTGCCGGCCTGATCAGGTCTTATAAAAGACGATTATTAGCTGTAATTGCAAACAAGGGTTATTCCACAAAATATTAAACATAGGGGTTGTATAATAATTGACCCACACTTTTATGTTTAAAATTTATTAAAATTCAACTGAGCAACATAACTTTTTGTTTTGTAAGATTTATGCTTCTGTTAATAAATCCTACTCTTGTTTGCAGTTTGAAGGCTCTAACTTATTTGCATCTTATCAAACCAGCTAAATCTGCAGGGGGTTGAATACTACTTGTAGGCACTGTATAGCCACACACACATACATGTGTATATATTACATAGTCTCCTTTATTATGTACCGTATATTGCTGTCCCTTATACAATGCCTTCTCTTGCAATGAAAAGGGCGCTGTGAATAAAAAAAAATAACAAGAATACACTGTGTAAGAGACAGCACTGTACATAACAGCAGAGGAAGCTATACAAGAAGGGACGGCATCAGATATAACTAGAGAGGATGGTACCTAATAAGGGACGGTGTTATATATAACAAAAGAGGAAACTATGTAACTAAGGATGGTGTTATACATAATAAGTGAGTACACTATATACTAAGGGACTGTGCTATACATAAAAAGTGACTACACTATATACTGAGGGATGGCGCTATACATAAGTGAGTATACTATATAGTAAGGGGCTGTGCTATGTATAATAAGTGAGTACACTATATACTAAGGGACTGTGTTAAACATAAAAAGCAATAACAATGTCATCCTCCACTTCCCCCTGTTCCTAAATCCATTATAAATCGCCTTCCTCCCTTCCCAATCCCCCACACCCCTCATTGTCCTACCCCGGCATCCCATTATTGCCCTCTCCCTCACCCTCATCATTGCCTTCTCCCCCAGCACCACCATCATTGCCCTTTCCACCATCTCTATCATTGCTTTTCCCCACCACCCCATCATTGCCTATTCCACCACCTCCATCATTGCCTTCTCCCCACCACCCCCATCATTGCCCATTCCACCACCTCCATCATTTCCTCCTCTATCACCCAATCATTGCCCTTTACACCATCATTGTCCTTTCCACTACCACCATCATAGCCTTTACTCCCACCACCCCATCATTGCCCATTCCACCACCTCTATCATTTCCACCTCCCCACCACCCCATTATTGCCTTTCCACCACAATAATCATTGTCCTTTCCACCACCACCATCATTGCCTTTTCGCCACCACCCCCATTGTTGCCCATTCCACCTCTTCCATCATAGCTTCCCCACCACCCCATCATTGCCCATTCTACCACCTCCATCATTGCTTTCTTACCCACCACCTCCATCATTGCCTCCTTCCCCACCACACCCATCATTGTCCTTTCCACTGCCACCATAATTGCCTTCTCCCACCACCTCATCATTGCCCATTCCACCACCTCCATCATTTCCTCCTCCCCCACCATCAACATCATTGCCCTTTCCATCACCACCATCATTGCCCTTTCCCCACCACCACCCATCATTGCCCATTCCACCACCTATATCAGTTCCTCCTCCCATCACCCCATTATTGCCCTTTCGACAACATCATTGCCTTTTCCATCACCTCCATCATTGCCTTCTCCCCACCACCACCATCATTTCCCATTCCACCATTTCTATCATTTCCTCCTCCCCACCACCCCCATTATTGCCCTTTCACCACCCCATCATTGTCCTTTCCACCACCTCCATCATTGCTTTCTCCCCCACCACCCCATCATTGCTCTCTCTGTGATCCCCATCATTGCCTTCTCCACAATCACCCCCATCATTCCCTTCTCCACCTACACACGCAGACAGCACCATTCACCTCTCTGCACATTACACACACACACAGCACCTCTCACCTCTCCACACATTCTCCCGCAGCATCACCATCTCCGGTAGCTTCCTCTCTCTGGTACAGCTGCGGCGGCGGCGCTGAATGATGATGTCATCCAGCCGCACCGCTGTCTGAGGCAGGAAGAAGGCAGATTGCTGCAGCTCCGCTGCCATTTTCTCTTGTAGGCTGCGGAGCTGCAGGGATCTCACCCTGCCCGCCACACGTGAGGGCAATCTGGCCAGGGGCCCCCGGAGCTTTGGGGCCAGATTGCCCTCATTATTAGCTGCCCTGCAGGGGCCCCCCAGAGCCCCTGGGCCCCGATGCAGCTGCACCGGCTGTACACACGGTGTGTCCACCCCTGCGTCCATGTGACTGGGGCACTAACTATCTCTGCTTCCAAAAGTATCTCTTACAGGTGAGGAAGTTTGGGCCACCAGCCTTACTGCTCTCCTGTTATTCCCTAAGCTATCCCCTCCCCCAGGAAACCCAGTACAGATATGCTAGTGTATCAACACATAAGATAGACAGGGATAACAGAAAGCAGCAAACATACAAATACACAAAGGTAGAGAGGTATATAGGGAATGGTAGAAATGTACCAAATGGGAATAGGACAATGAAGAAGGCATATACCCAAAACCAGCACACAACAATCTCCAGTAGCAACAACGATCTCCAATTCAGCACGGCGTCTTACTTTCACTGTCGAAGAAGAGAAGGTATGGCCAGATCAGAAGCAACTTAAATGGAGCTGCATGCTTCTCATCAGCATAGAAAGGGTTGTTAACCTCTTCAGCATCAAGGGAAACCAAATCCATTTAATATAGGACACAAACAGACAGGCTAAATGTAAGATCAGCGATTCATAAATGTAAGATCAGCGATTCACAATACATAGTGATCTTCTATCCCCAGATTTCCCAGGAAGACATGACACACTCGTGACAAGAAGGCCTGGGGATCCTCTCTGTGTAGCATCTATCAGGTAGTCCCTCATCATGTTCAAGTTCCATCTACCTTTATATCCTGATGAATTCTTTCTCCTTGCTTTTTGCCAACAGCACCAATGTTTTCAGGAAAGTAGTCCAAATGGAAATAAAAATGTAACTTCAAATTTATTAGACAACCAAAGAATTTAAAACATTTCAGCATGTTCTCCAGGATGGACTTAAATTTTGGATCTTGCCTGTTACCTAGAAAATTCTTCACAACGTCTTTGAAAGTATCCTAAGTCTTTTTCTCAACAGCGTTCATTTTTGTTTTGAATACATCGTCCTTCATGAATTTCCTAATGTCCGTACCAAAAAATGCCTTCCTTTAGTTTTGCTTTGGACAGTACAGTCATGGCCAAAAGTTTTGAGAATGACACAAATATTATATTTTCACATGATCTGCTGCCCTCTGGTTTTTATGTGTGTTTGACAGATGTTTTTATCACAGACAGAAATATAATAATTGCAAACATATGAGTAACAAAAGCTTATATTGACAGTTAGATGAGTTAATGCAGCAAGTCAGTATTTGCAGTGTTGACCCTTCTTCTTCAGGACCTCTGCAATTCTCCCTGGCATGCTCTCAATCAACTTCTGGACCAAATCCTGACTGATAGCAGTCCATTCTTGCACAATCGATGCTTTCATTTTGTCAGAATTTTTAGGTTTTTGTTTGTCCACCGTCTGTTGTGAATGGGTTTGAGATGAGTTCTGAGCAGAGGCTCCCTCTGGTGATTACAAGCAGTGCTAGTCTGTCCAGTGAAGATTGTGAGGACTGGGAATCAGGTGTTACTGACTGGTCTTATATAAGGGAGTCACCTTCCCATCAGGGTTGCCGGTGATCAATTGTTCTGGTCTGAATCCTTTATTCCAGTTTCCCTTGTAGCCTGCTGTGTCGTGTCTGCATCTCCTGCTAACAGATAAGACATTTTCTTCTTTTGTGTTTGTGCTATATTTTTGCATTTTATCCTGCACTTCTGTGGGGGCCTTCAGGGTCCCTCTGGGGGCTTCTGCCCTCTCAGTTTTGTTCAGCCACTGTTGTTTGTACTTTTGCTTTTTCCAGTTTTTTCAGTGGCTGCTGTTTTGATTTTGTTACACCAGAGAACTAATTTAGGTGGTAGAGGTCGTGTGATCTCAGGTGTTTTTGAAATTAGTAGAGTTGGTGCCTTTCAGGGTTTTCTGGGATTGCAGTAAGTACCCTTCCTGTCCTTTTCTATTTAGTTAGTTTGGGCCCCAGCGTTTGCTCATACTATTTTCTTTCTGTGTCAGTATTTCATCTTGTCTAACCGCCATTACATGTTTGGGGGCTTTCTATTATCTTTGGGGTTCTGCTCCGGGGCAGATAGCTTTCCTATTTCTATCTTTAGGTGTAGTTAGTTTCTCAGGCTGTGACGAGGCGTCTAGGACCAACGTAGGAACGCTCCACGGCTGCCTCTAGTTGTGGTGGTTAGTCAGGGTACTGCAATCTCATAGATTCCAACTGCTCTGGTGTATTGCCTTTTTTTACCTGCACTCCTCAGCTACCAAATCATAACACCCGTCTCTTGATGATTGACCACAAGTTCTCAATGGGATTAAGATCTGGGGAGTTTCCAGGCCATAGACCCAAAATCTCTATGTTTTGTTCCCTGAGCCATCTAGTTATCACCTTTGCTTTATGGCAAGGTGCTCCATCATGCTGGAAAAGGCATTGTTGATCGCCAAACTGCTCTTGGAGGGTTGGAAGAAGTTGCTTTTGGAGGACATTCTGGTACCATTCTTTATTCATGGCTGTGTTTTTAGGCAAGACTGTGAGAGAGCCGATTCCCTTGGCTGAGAAGCAACCCTACACATGAATGGTTTCAGGATGCTTAACAGTTGGCATGAGACAAGACTGGTGGTAGCGCTCACCTTGTCTTCTCCGAATGAGGCATTTTCCTGATGTCCCAAACAATCGAAAAGGGGATTCATCAGAGAAAATAACTTTACCCCAGTCCTCAGCAGTCCACTGCCTGTACCTTTTGCAGAATATCAGTCTGTCCATGATGTTTTTTCTGGAGAGAAGTGGCTTCTTTGCTGCCCTCCTTGAGACCAGGCCTTGCTCCAAGAGTCTCCGCCTCACAGTGCGTGCAGATGCATTCACACCTGCCTGCTGCCATTCCTGAGCAAGCTCTGCATTGCTGGTAGCCCGATCCCACAGCTGAAACACTTTTAAGAGACGGTCCTGGCGCTTGCTGGTCTTTCTTGGGCGCCCTGGAGCCTTTTTGGCAACAATGGAACCTCTCTCCTTGAAGTTCTTGATGATGCGATAGATTGTTGACTGAGGTGCAATCTTTCTAGCTGCGATACTCTTCCCTGTTAGGCCAATTTGGTGCATTGCAATGATGACTGCACGTGTTTCTTTAGAGATAACCATGGTTAACAGAAGAGAAACAATGATGCCAAGCACCAGCCTCCTTTTAAAGTGTCCAGTGGTGTCATTCTTACTTAATCATGACAGATTGATCTCCAGCCATGTCCTCATCAACACCCACACCTGTGTTAATGGAACAATCACTGAAAAGAGGTTAGCTGGTCCTTTTAAGGCAGGGCTGCAATGATGTTGAAATGTGTTTTGGGGGATAAAGTTCATTTTCTAGCCAAATATTGACTTTGCAAGTAATTGCTGTTAAGCTGATCACTCTTTATAACATTCTGGAGTATATGCAAATTGCCATTAGAAAAAGTGAAGCAGTAGACTTTGTAAAAATTAATATTTGTGTCATTCTCAAAACTTTTGGCCATGACTGTATCTGAATCTTGGTACACAGGTACTTAAAAGTTTTCTTTCGGTAGAGCTTTCACAAAGTGCTTCATCAGTAGAGATGAGCGAATTTGTTCAGATTCGGTTCTGAATTTCGATCGGAATCGAATATTGTTTTTGCAATATTCGTCGAACACAGTCGAACGTCATTAGAGTCAATGGGAGTAGAAATTACCGAATATGTTTGAAATCGATCATAAGACATACATTCGGGTCGAAAAGTGTTTGAATATGGCACGAATATGTCAAAATCAGATTTGGAGCCAAAATCCGAACAAATTCGCTTATCTTCATTCATCAGTCCAAGCTTAATGTGGAGTTGTGGCAGGTGAACTTTAGTGGGATCCAGGGCTGCCATCAGGGCATTACTCCCCTTACTGGCATATGGAGCTTGCCGACTCAGTAACTGCCCATGATTCCCACATGTCAACAGTTAACAGCCGCCGGCCAATCACAGGCCGGCAGCTGACATCAGTGGGCACGTTACCGACCTATGATATCACTGTCATACGCCGGAACGACTGCGCGCCTCAGATGCATCGAGCCGAGGAAATCGCTGGATCTCGGCCAGGTAAGCAGAAACTTTTTTATTTTTTGTAAAGCCGTGGTATGGGGGAGCATTATACCCCTATGGGGTGCATTATACCCTATGGGGGTGAATTATACCCCTATGGGGGAGCATTATACCCCTATGGGGGTGCATTATACTCCTATGGGGGTGCATTATACTATGGGGGAGCATTATACCCCTATGGGGGAGCATTATGTTATAGGGGTGCATTATACCACTATGGGGCTGCATTATACCCCTATGAGGGAGCACTATACCACTATGGGGCTGCATTATACCCCTATGGGGTGCGTTATATGCCTATGGGGCTGCATTATATTATGGAGCAGCATTATACCCCTATGGGGCTGCATTATAATATGGGGGAGCATTATACCCCTATGGAGCTGCATTATATTATGGGGGTGCATGATACCCCTATGGGGCTGCATATTATGGGGGAGCATTATATCCCTATGGGGCTGCATTATATTATGGGGGTGCATTATACCCCTATGGGGCTGCATCACACCCCTATGGGGGAGCATTATACCCCTATGGGGCTGCATTTTATTATGGGGGAGCATTATACCCCTATGGGGAGCATTATATTATAGGGGTGCATTATACCCCTATGGGGCTGCATTATACCACTATGGGGCTGCATTATACTGCTATATATGACTATGGGGTGCTGTTATGTTTAGGTGGCTGAGGAGAAAAAGCAAAAACGGCAATACACCAGAGAGGCTGGAACCTATTGGATTGCAGTAACCTGAACTAACCACACAACTAGAGGTTGCCGTGGAGCATTCCTACGTTGATCCTAGACGCCTCGTCACAGCCTGAGAGATAACTACACCTAAAGGCAGAAGATGAAAGCTATCTGCCCCGGAGCAGATCCCCAAAGAAAATAGGAAGCCCCCAAACATGTAATGGCGGTTAGACAAGAAGAAAGCACGGACACAGACAGAAAATAGAATGAGCAAACGCTGGGGCCCAATCTGTCTAGACAGAAAAGTACAGGAAAGAATTCTGACTGCAATCCAAAAAAAAAACTAAAAAAATACCAACTCTTCTGATTGCAAAAACACCTGAGATCACACGATCTTTACCACCTAAATCAGATCTCTGGTGTAACAAAACTAAGCCGCAGCCACTGAAAAAACAGGAAAAAGCAAATGAACAAATAACAGTGGCTACAGATAAACTGAGAGGAGCACAGGCCCCAGGAGGGGACCCGGCAGACCTCCACAAAAGTGCAGAAAACTATGCAAAAAGCAAGCACAAAAAGAAAAGCAGAAAATATCTTATCTGAAAGCAGGAGATGCAGGCAAGACTCCAGTAAATTTCCAAATGAACCAGGAACCACAATTGAGACAAGAACAATTGATCACCGGCAACCATCATGGGAGGGAACCTCCCTTATATCAGTCCAGTCAGTGATCCCAGATTGCCATTCCTCGCTGGAAGGTTCAGTACTGTCTGTAACCACCAGAGGGAGCCTCTGCTCAGAAACCATCTCTAGCACATTCATAACAGGGTGCATTATACTGCTATTGGGCTGCATTATACTGCTTTGGGGATGCATTATACTGCTATATATGACTATGGGATGCATTATATTACTATATATGAGTATGGGAGTCATTATACTACTATATATGACTATGGGATGCATTATACTATTATGGATGACTATGGGGGCAATATGGAGAGACATGAAGCAGAATGGGAGGGCACGTGGGGTCCAGAATGTGGGATATTATTACTGTAGAGGCTAATTAAAGGATATTATTTTTGAGGATACTGTTTTCAGTGTGGGGGAGGAGAGATCCTGTTACTGTGCAGGGTGACACGGTCGCTTTTTTTTCATCTGGCATAGTAGAGAGGTAGGGGAATGTGCTCTAGATAACTGTGCTATTTCTTTCAGAGCCTAGTCCTGGCTGGAAGAAGTGATGGCAGTCTGAACTAAATGAAGAAGAATAGTGAAGATGAAGGACTTCAACTAGAGACGTCACAGGTGAGTCAGTGTGTTACTTGTACACTTACACTATATACTGTACTATATACAGAGCTCCTTCGTATAATGTCTCTAGTGATCACGGTATTACTTTTACACTAACACTGTATGCAGATCTCCAGTGTATAATGTCATTGGGGATCCATGTATTACCTGTAGACTGACACAATATACTGAGCTCCTGTGTATAATGTTACTGGTGATCACTGTATTACCTGTACACTGACCCTATATACAGAGCTCCTGTGTATAATGTCACTGGCGATCCCTGTATTACCTGTACACTGACACTATACACAGAGCTCCTGTGTGTGTCACCGGTGATCACTACACAGACACTGTATACTAAGTACAGATCTCCTGTGTATAATGGCATCAGTATTGTTTTTTTTTTATTAATGATCAGTATTGTAGTATTTGGTCACTATGTGATGGTCATATGTGATCTGGTCATGGTGTGGCGATTAGAGTTGAGCGATACTTTCCGATATCCTAAAGTATCGGAATCGTAATGGTATCGCCGATATCACTAAAATATCGGCGATACCCGATACCGATACCGGAAGTCCATGTAAGTCTATGGGAACAAAATATCGAAATTAAAAAAAACCCATTCTTGCCTTGTTGGTTAATTGTACATGAAGGAAAACAAGAAAGAGTAATGTAGAATGTATTGGGGGAGGTTGAGGAGACATTAAAGGCATAGATGTTTGACCCAATCCAATGGAATAGCATTAATTTTTTTTTTTTAGGAAATACGTTCGGATTGACGAACAAATTGACAATGTTGTTAACCTTTTTTCTATTTTGTCAAATATGTCTGTTTCACAACTTCCATGGTCTTCACCTTTTTAACTTTTCACACACTTTCTCCTTCATAATTTTCAGCAGCATCATCTTTCTCATCAAATTATTCTTCATCTTCACCTTATTAATCTTCTAAAACTTCTTGCTATTCATCTTTTTGTTAACATTACTTATATTGTTCTTATTAAACAGTTATTATTCTTCATATTCTACTTCTTCATCTTCTTCCTATTCATCCTTTTCATCATATTCTTATTTGTGACAGACATTCCTGTACTTGTAATCTGTAAAACTCTGAATTTTCATCCTTCCGTTCTTGCTGTCACGAAAGATTTTAATTACAACAGTATTTGTCCGCGTTCAGTTTAGCCTGCAGCAGCATCAGGCATTTTCCAGGGGCACCACGAGGAGGAACGGACTCACCCCCATACACTGCTTAGTCTTCTTCTGCTTAGAATTTAGAGCATATATTTTGCTCTTCATTTTGGTCTTATACTTAATGTTCTTCTGCTTTTTGATCTTCTGCTTATTGTTCTTCTGTCTCTTGTTCTGTATCTTGTAGTTTGTCTTAACCTTCTTTGTCCTGTTGGTGATGGTACAAAAGCCAATGGAAGTAACGAGGACCAGCTGACTGTGCTGGAACCCGGAGGGTCAGCAGAAGGAAAAGAGCCAATGGCACAACCGAGGACCAGCTGACGTTACTGGGACAGGGTTACTAAGCAGGAGGTACCTGTGCTCCAAAGCACTACCAAGGACCAGCAGACGTTGCTGGAACTCGGATACCGACATGGAGGCACCTAGGCCAAAGGCACTGCGGAGAACCAGCTGACGGTACTGGAACCCGGATGGGTAGCAGAAGGTACAAGAACCAATGAAAGTAACGAGGACCAGCTGACTGTGCTGGAACCCGGAGGGTCAGCAGAAGGAAAAGAGCCAATGGCACAACCGAGGACCAGCTGACGTTACTGGGACAGGGTTACTAAGCAGGAGGTACCTGTGCTCCAAAGCACTACCAAGGACCAGCAGACGTTGCTGGAACTCGGATACCGACATGGAGGCACCTAGGCCAAAGGCACTGCGGAGAACCAGCTGACGGTACTGGAACCCGGATGGGTAGCAGAAGGTACCCATGGAAATTAAAGTTGAGGCAGCAGGACTGTTTGCCGTTCACACAGCAGGGGAACAGCTGACATTACTGAACCCCAGTAACACAGGAGCAAGTGTAGACTGTGCTAACAGCACTTCCGAGAAACAACTGGCGGTGTTGTAACCCAGGGATGAGAAGAGAACATGGTGGAGGCAGCAGGACTATTTGCCGTTCACACAGCAGGGGAACAGCTGACATTACTGAACCCCAGTAACACGGGAGCAAGTGTAGACTGTGCTAACAGCACTTCCGAGAAACAACTGGCGGTGTTGTAACCCAGGGATGAGAAGAGAACATGGTGGAGGCAGCAGGACTATTTGCCGTTCACACAGCAGGGGAACAGCTGACATTACTGAACCCCAGTAACACGGGAGCAAGTGTAGACTGTGCTAACAGCACTTCCGAGAAACAACTGGCGGTGTTGTAACCCAGGGATGAGAAGAGAACATGGTGGAGGCAGCAGGACTATTTGCCGTTCACACAGCAGGGGAACAGCTGACATTACTGAACCCAGTAACACAGGAGCAAGTGTAGACTGTGCTAACAGCACTTCCGAGAAACAACTGGCGGTGTTGTAACCCAGGGATGAGAAGAGAACATGGTGGAGGCAGCAGGACTATTTGCCGTTCACACAGCAGGGAACAGCTGACATTACTGAACCCCAGTAACACGGGAGCAAGTGTAGACTGTGCTAACAGCACTTCCGAGAAACAATGGCGGTGTTGTAACCCAGGGATGAGAAGAGAACATGGTGGAGCAGCAGGACTATTTGCCGTTCACACAGCAGGGGAACAGCTGACATTACTGAACCCAGTAACACGGAGCAAGTGTAGACTGTGCTAACAGCACTTCCGAGAAACAACTGGCGGTGTTGTAACCCGGGATGAGAAGAGAACATGGTGGAGGCAGCAGGACTATTTGCCGTTCACACAGCAGGGGAACAGCTGACATTACTGAACCCCAGTAACACGGGAGCAAGTGTAGACTGTGCTAACAGCACTTCCGAGAAACAACTGGCGGTGTTGTAACCCAGGGATGAGAAGAGAACATGGTGGAGGCAGCAGGACTATTTGCCGTTCACACAGCAGGGGAACAGCTGACATTACTGAACCCCAGTAACACAGGAGCAAGTGTAGACTGTGCTAACAGCACTTCCGAGAAAACAACTGGCGGTGTTGTAACCCAGGGATGAGAAGAGAACATGGTGGAGGCAGCAGGACTATTTGCCGTTCACACAGCAGGGGAACAGCTGACATTACTGAACCCCAGTAACACGGGAGCAAGTGTAGACTGTGCTAACAGCACTTCCGAGAAACAACTGGCGGTGTTGTAACCCAGGGATGAGAAGAGAACATGGTGGAGGCAGCAGGACTTTTTGCCGTTCACACAGCAGGGGAACAGCTGACATTACTGAACCCCAGTAACACAGGAGCAAGTGTAGACTGTGCTAACAGCACTTCCGAGAACAACTGGCGGTGTTGTAACCCAGGATGAGAAGAGAACATGGTGGAGGCAGCAGGACTATTTGCCGTTCACACAGCAGGGGAACAGCTGACATTACTGAACCCCAGTAAACACGGGAGCAAGTGTAGACTGTGCTAACAGCACTTCCGAGAAACAACTGGCGGTGTTGTAACCCAGGGATGAGAAGAGAACATGGTGGAGGCAGCAGGACTATTTGCCGTTCACACAGCAGGGGAACAGCTGACATTACTGAACCCCAGTAACACAGGAGCAAGTGTAGACTGTGCTAACAGCACTTCCAAGCAACAACTGGCGGTGTTGGAGCCCAGGGTCAAGGAGGGTGTAGGCAGAGGCCTAGTATGAGACGTTTGAAGTTGAAGTTGTAGTTAGCAGCAGTAATTTTTGCCAGACACACAGCAGGGGAAACAGCAGGCGTTTCTGAACCCACAAACACATCAGCGATTGTTTTCATCTGTGCATCTAACACTTCTGAGCAGCAACTGGCGCTGTTGAAGCCCAGGGTCAAGGAGGGTGTAGGCATAAAAATATAGAGTTATTGCCTTGTTACGTGGCCATTGCAAATGTATGTACTTCAAACAAGAATAAATGAAGTTTTACTACAACAATAAAATGATAAATTTCAATTACAAGAATATAAAAATATTTATACTTGACAGTCCTCTGTGGTTGTTTAACGTTTAATGGCTAACTGAAAATATGGTAACAAATTCAAAGCTTTCGAGACTACTCAGGTGTCTTCATCAGGCTAAGAGTAAAGCCAAAAATGAAGAATCACATATTTTCTACACACACAGGACACAGGAATAGCTAAGACAAGTGAGGGAGGGACAAGTGAGGGGAGACCGGCAACAAAAAGGAGAACAAGGATGAATTATCAGCGCCACACAATCACAGATAAATTAATGAATTTAGCTGTGGCAAAAGACTTTTGTATGCCCGGTCATAGCATCATGGATATGGAATTACTGTTATTAAAATATAACTTCAAATATGAGAAACGTACAAAGGTTTCAGAATATAAGCTCATCATGACCTTTGACACTGTTAGTGATGGAATGAATAGATCACATGGATTTATGTCATTCTATATCAATTAAGGAATCTGCGTCTATGCCCTTCCAGGGTCATGAAAACCCCAAAAAATACGCCAATGAGAGGGCAATCAAACTTTCTATCCTTATCTAGGAACTGTTCGAATATTTATGTTCATCCCTGTGAGATAATGACAGTTCTGATACACGTCACTTACTTGTCTTACCTATTGCACTATTCCTGTGTCCTGTTGTGTTATAGAAATATGTGATGCTTAATTTTTTTAGTTAGTCTTTCCCTGATGAAGAGACGTGAGTAGCCTTGAAGCTTGCAATTTGTTTCCATCTTTTCAGTTATCCATAAAAAGGTATCAACCACTGCTGACTCTGAAGTCTAAATATTTTTCTATCTACTGGCTAACACGGTACAAAGATACACATGTTTTCTAATTTCAAGAAGGAAAAATAAAGAAAATACAAATATAAACGCATATATGCACATGCCAAATATAAATGGAACAACACAACACCCAAAAAATTGGTAACAAAATATAGTGTTGTAAATTTAAGAATAAAAGTAAATTTTTTTTTTTATGAATAATGCTTAAGGAACGCAATGTTTAAACCATAACATAGTGAAGACAATGGATTTTGTAATAGTCACTCATCATCATCATCGCAAATTTTATGTGACAGTCACAGACAATTCAATTATTTAAGTTCATAAAATCGTAACTTTCTATAGCATGTATGACATGTCCAGCATGGACTCATCAATGTGATTGATGACACAATAATGTACAATAAAAAATAAGCATTTAAAAAAACATTAGGCATTGTTTGTCACAATTTAAGTGTGTGCCTGCAAGTGTAGGTGAAACAAAGGCTACGGATAGCAAAGGTATATTCTATGTCTGTATCACACAGTGGACAGCCTCTGATGGGTAATGCCGATGTTATACTGTACGTCAATAAAGTCTGCGGCTGAAATCATGCATTTTTTGCTTGTAGAGTGTGAAGAGGGTAAAAGAATGTCTGGTTGCGCAAAGCTTTATCCGTCAACACTAACCTTCCTACTGTCACGCGTAGGGTAGGGTAGCGTGTGGCAATTAGCTGACTATCAAATGTGAGTTAGGCTGCGTTATTGCGCACTATGGACGCCAAAAAAAAAGTACAGCAGTAATAATTTAATGTGTAATACTACACCTATGACAACCAAAAATTACGTTCCCTCTTTAACAATGTACAAGACTAACAAGCCTAATGGTTGACACTGACTTAATTGAGATACAGTATTACATCAACATTGTCCATGAGTAACTATGCACTGTGATACCTATATACCATATTAATTTATATCTCTTGTGGTTGTTTCAACAGCACTTGCAGGTATAAGTACCTATTGTCAGTATGCATGATGCACTTTCTAGATGTAATAATTTTATTATTGGACATTATTACCATGTTTACATGCTGGCCATTTCATATATGGTGTTTGAAGTTACAGTTGGCATCAGTATGTGTATTTTATAATGTCTGTCAAAAATTTAAAACCCTCGTGATGATGATGATGAGGATGTAATGATTCGTACATCCATTGAGTGCATTATCTTACAGGTACAGATAAAGTTCCTTAAAAAGCATTATTCATAAGTCTGAAATGTACTTTTATGCATTAATTTAAAAATGTGAAGAGTAGACTATGTTTTTTTTTTGTTACCATTTCTAATAGACTTTGTGCAGATATGCGCTGTGATGACAAATTATTATTTGTCCATATTTGTCATAAAAATTTATCATTCTAGGCCTGCAAAACTTCACAATTTCATGTTTTCAGCATAACAAGCAGGGTGACGGCTCTTCCCTATTTGGAGCATGTTGGTCATGTGTTTTTCTGTCCATGTGTCGGGAACAGGAGACTTCTGCCGTTGACACTGCAGGGGAACAGCTGGCGTTACTGAACCCCACTAACAGTAGAGCTTGTGTTTTGTTCTGTGGACACGACACTTCTGAGCAGCAACTGGCAGTGTTGGAGCCCAGGGAGTAGAGTTCAGGTGGTAGAAAGATGAACATAACAGGAGACTGGATAACGTTGCGAACCAGTTATTTAATCTGAAAACGGACAGACAAATTCTGGCGAGATCCATGCCTTGTTCATTTTCAGAAAAGTAAGCCGGTCTACATTATCGGAGGATAGTCGCTGCGACGGTCTGTTAGTACACCACCTGCAGCACTAAAGACGCCTCCGATAATACACTGGCAGCGGGGCAAGCCAGCACCTCCAATGCATACTGGCTAAGCTCTGGCCATGTATCCAGCTTAGAGACCCAAAACTTGAATGGGGAAGAGCCATCTGGGAGTACACTGAGAGGCAAAGCCAAGTAGTCTGTCACCATCTGACGGATACGTTGCTCCCGCTGACTGGAGCCCTCTCGGATGGTGTAGACATTTGTGGCGCTGCCACAAAACTTTGCCACATTTTGAACATACTGGTCTTTCCCTGGCAGAGGCACTGCGTGTGCTCCTCTTGTTGCAGAGCTCTCTACACTGCCTCGACGCACAGAGCTGCTTTGTAAGCAGTAGCAGCAGCAGTGCTCTCGCAAGTAAGGTAGAACATTAGGGATTGCACCAGTGTGTTTTGGGTTCTCCCGCATTTTACGCTCCCGGTTCAACGGTGTGATGAGGCTTTTGACGTTGTCCCGGTAGCGAGGGTCTAGGAGGGTGTACACCCAATAATCAGACGTCGTGAGAATGTGGGCGATGCGGCGGTCGTTTCTTAGGCACTGCAGCATGAAATCAACCATGTGCTGCAGGACTCCCAACTGGCAAAGAAACGCTGTCCTCTGCAAGAGGCGTTATCTCTGCCTGCTCCCGCATCACCCCACCCTCGCTCTACATACTGACTAGAGCGTTGTGTACCTCCCTCTGGAGCGATGTCTTCCCCCTCCATGTGACTCCTCCTCCTCATCCTCCTCACAAGTGAGCCCTGCCCAGCCCTTTGTGAGGAACCACGTTGCGCTGACTTTCCAGAAGGTGATGGAATTTGTGAATCCTCATCCTCCACCTCTTCCAAAACCTCATCCCTTATTGCTTGCAGTGTTTTTGAAGCTGGCAGATAAGGGGACAGTCAGCTGACTAGTGCAATCATCTGCACTCGCCATCCGCGTTGACTCATCAAACGCACGCAAAACGTGGCACATGTCCTTCATAGTGGCCCACTCATTAATGGTGAAGTGTGGACGGCGCAAATTGCGTGTTGATTGCGCCTGATGCAGCTGATACTCCTAACTGCTGGCTGCTGCTCACACAACCGCTCCAACTATGTAACGTTGAATTCCACCTGGTGGATACGTCACATATGATGCGATGTTCAGGAAGGCGCAACTGCGTTTGCAGAGCTGCAATGCGCGATCTGGCATGCTGGAACGTCGCAAGTGAGCGCACTCTAGCGACCTTGTGCGCAGTGCATCAAGATCCGGATAGTCCCTCATAAAACTCTGCACGACCAAGTTGAGCACATGTGCCAACATGGTATGTGAGTGAGGTTGCCAAGGCCCAGAGCTGCCACCAGATTCGGCATTGTCACACACTACCAAGCCTGGCTGGAGATTCGCTGCAAAAACCACACGTCGCTCCTCTGCTGATGGCATTCCAGACCTCCTGCGCTGTGTGGCTTCGATTCCCCATGGGATTAATTTCAGAACGGCCTGTTGCCGTTTGGCCACGGCTGTGCTCATATCGGTCGCATCAGGTAAGGTCCACGGTCCATGTGGAGGTAGACCGTGACGGCTCCTGCAGCGATGATTCTGAGGAACTGGAGTAGGAGGAGGAGTCAATGTGGACAGACTTGATTCCGGCAATCCTTGGAGTGTGGCAGAACACGTACAGGCCACTCCGCAAGATCTGTACCCGGCTCCACAACATTCACCCAATGGCAGTGAGTGAAAGGTATCGTCCCTGGCCATGGGTACTGGTCACGCATCGTGGTCAGGGGACCTTGCTATGACGGCGTTTAGTAGCGCATGTTTAATTTTTGCTCAAACATGCTTTTTGCAGACCAGGGACGCTTGCCCTGCAGAAATAAAATCGGCTGGGCACATTGTATTGTGGGACAGCCAATGCCATTAATTCACGGAAACTGTCAGTCTCCACCAGCCTGAATGACAGCATTTCAAGGGACAGGAGTTTTGCAATGACAGCATTCAGAGCCTGTGCTCGTGGATGGTTTGCCGAGTATGGGCCGTCTTTTATCCATGCCCTGTGCTAACCGATGGCTGTTTTTGTGGCCTGGGTGTGTGAGGATGACAGGGAACTTGCACCTGTGGGTGGAATAACCTGTGTCTCTGGACAACAGTGACAGAGTGTCTTTCCATGGCGATCCTTTGAGGAAGCCTTACCAGCGTGTGTGAACTGGAGGAAGAGGCTCCAACAGAGCGAAGATGTAGGTGCTGCTGTAGGTGGCCTACATCTCCAGTGTGTCTTTGTAACTCACAAGTGCTTTGACCGCACATGTTTCCTCATATTTGTTGTATTAAGGTTACGCACTTTTCACCTCTTTTATTTTTTGTTACACTGCTTGCATTTGACATAGCAAATATCATCTGAAACTGGTATCAAAAAAGGACCACGCAGAGCAAGCCCCTGGAGCGCCCGTTTTGGCTGTTGTAAGAGAACTGCTCCGAACGGGTGCCAAACTGGAGCTACAGCAAGCGAGTCTGCAGCCTACCCTCCCTACTGTTTGGACCGTTGGTGCAATCTCTTCCTCAGAGCTGCTCCCACCACCTTCCTGTTCCTCACGCCATGTTGGGTCTGGACCTCATCATCTCCACCACTACCCTCTTCCAACACCTGCTGTTGTTGGTTGGTCTGGCCAGCACCATGCTCAACAGAAACTGCAACTGAGTCTCATCATCATCAGATTCGTTCTGCGGTGTGCTGACCATCGCACTGGCTCACCCGCCTCTTCAATTCAGAGAGACACAGCTGTTGCGCATCACGCATACTGCCTCTTCTTCACATTCCAAATGCTGCTTGGCTGGGCCCCTGTTCCAAGCCAACAGATTCTGAGAACAGAAGCAGAGACTCAGCTGGCTCCTGTACAGAGCTCTCTGACTGCCTGGCAATTTGGCAGGGCGGTGAAGAGACTGATGTTGTTCAACAGTGCTGTGTCCTGAGAGGAGGTGGAAGGTATTGAAGTCGATGCATTGGCTGCCATCCACACCAACAACGGCTTCAATTTGTTCTTCACGCAGCAGGGGGGTACGCTGAGCTCCTACAAAAGTGCGCATAAAGGAACGCTCACGGGAAAACTGGTGGTATGCTGTGTCACTGGTGCGGCAGCAGCCACAGAATCCCACGTCCTCTCCCTGCTGCAAATCCACGGCCTCGACCACGACCACGTCCTTACTCACTGACTTCTTCATCTTGGTAGATTGATAAAGAAAGTCAGAAAAGTTAAGGCCTAAGTGTGGTTTATTCCTCACAGACTAAAGTGAACCCTGCAGACAACTGTTCATATCTGTGAAAGGCCCCTTTGTGTACTTCTATAGTGTTGCAACCAATGTATTGTATACGGATGGAAGCGCGTCACACTAATAGATTAGATTTTTTTTCCACTAAAATGGAGCTCAACACCAATTAGAGAAAAATGTGAAGGATGAGGCAGTGACACACGCTCAGCAGACTACAACCGGCAGTGTTGAAGTACAAACTGGAGCGAATCTGCACTCACAAATGAAAAGCTCACAGACTACGTGAACACTGAAACAAACTATTCACTATCTGTGAAAAGCTCCTTTGTTTACTTCTATAGTGTTTGCAAACAATGTATTGTATACGGATGGAAGCGCGTCACACTAATAGATTAGATTTTTTCCACTAAAATGGAGCAGCACCAATTAGAGAAAAATGTGAAGGATGAGGCAGTGACACACGCTCAGCAGACTACAACCGGCAGTGGTTGAAGTACAAACTGGAGCGTAATCTGCACTCACAAAATGAAAAGCTCACAGACTACAGTGAACACTGAAACACTCAACTATCACTACTGATGGAAAACTCCTTTGTGTACTTCTATAGTGTTTGCAAACCAATGTATTGTATACGGATGGAAGCGCGTCACACTAATAGATTATATTTTTTTTCCACTAAAATGGAGCAGCACCAATTAGAGAAAATGTGAAGGATGAGGCAGTGACACACGCTCAGCACTACAACCGCAGGGTGAAGTACAAACTGGAGCGTAATCTGCACCACAACATGAAAAGCTCACAGACTACAGTGAAACACTGAAACACAACTATTCACTATCTGTGAAAAGCTCCTTTGTGTACTTCTATAGTGTTTGCAACCAATGTATTGTATACGATGGAAGCGCGTCACACTAATAGATTAGATTTTTTTTCCACTAAATGGAGCAGCACCAATTAGAGGAAAAAAGTGAAGGATGAGCAGTGACACACGCTCAGCAGACTACAACCGGCAGTGGTTGAAGTACAAACTGGAGCGTAATCTGCACTCACAAAATGAAAAAGCTCACAGACTACAGTGAACACTGAAACACAACATATTCACTATCTGTGAAAAGCTCCTTTGTGTACTTCTATAGTGTTTGCAACCAATGTATTGTATACGGATGGAAGCGCTCACACTAATAGATTAGATTTTTTTCCACTAAAATGGAGCAGCACCAATTAGAAAAAATGTGAGGATGAGGCAGTGACACACGCTCAGCAGACTACAACCGGCAGTGGTTAAAGTACAAACTGGAGCGTAATCTGCACACACAAAATGAAAAGCTCACAACTACAGTGAACACTGAAACAAAACTATTCACTATCGGGTAAAAAAGCTCCTTTGTGTACTTCTATAGTTTTTTGGCAACCAAGAAATTGTATAGGGATGGAAGGGGGCGTCACACTAATAGATTAGATTTTTTTCCACAAAATGGAGCAGCACCAATTAGAGAAAAATGTGAAGGATGAGGCAGTGACACACACACCCCAGACCTACAACCGCATGGTTGAAGAACTAAACTGGAGCGTAAACAGCACTAAAAAAATCAAAACCCACAGACCTGCAGTAAAACACTGAAACCCCAACTATTCACTTCTGTGAAAAGCACCTTTGTGTACTTCTATGTGTTTGAAACCCAAATGTATTGTATACGGATGGAACACGTCACACTAATAATTTGATTTTTTTCTAATATAATGGAGCTGCACCAATTCCACTAAATAAAATAAAAAAAAAAGAGTCAGTGACACGTGCAGATGCTACAAACCGGGGTGGATGCAGAGCAAACTGCAGCGCCCCCTGCACTTCCACACACACACCTTGCACAGAGCTGTAAAACAACACTGCAAATTAACTTTACACAGCGGTTGGTAACTAGCCGCCTCAAGCACAGTAGTACACAAAATCGCATATCTAACTTCCTCAGAGTTAGCAAGAAGCTTCTGTCCTTACTGATTCACAGCACAGGGGACGCTAAAGGGGCGGCGGCGCCTTTTATAGTGCATTCTGACATCATTTCAGCAGCCAATCACAGCCTGCCATTAGTAAAAATGACCGCAGCATACGGGAGTGCCCACACTTCGTAGGATTCCTCATTGGGCTGACTAAAATCACTTTTGCCTCTTCAAAAAATTAGGGGAACTTCCGATTCCGGTATACGATTAGGAAAAAGTATCGAATTTAAGTATCGGAATTCCGAAAAACCGAATATGGGGCCGATACCCGATATTTGCGGATGGGAATGCTCACACTAGTTGCAAACACTATAGAATACACAAAGGAGCTTTTCACAGATAGTGAAAGTTGTGTTTTCAGTGTTCACTGTAGTCTGTGAGCTTTTCATTTTGTGATTTGCAGTTTACGCTCCAGTTTGTACTTCAACCACTGCCGGTTGTAGTCTGCTGAGCGTGGTCACTGCCTCATCCTTCACATTTTTCTCTAATTGGGTGCTGCTCCATTTTAGTGGAAAAAAATCTAATCTATTATGTGACGCGCTTCCATCCGTATACAATACATTGGTTGCAAACACTATAGAAGTACACAAAGGAGCTTTTCCAGATAGTGAATAGTTGTGTTTCAGTGTTCACTGTAGTCTGTGAGCTTTTCATTTTGGAGTGCAGATTACGCTCCAGTTTGTACTTCAACCACTGCCGGTTGTAGTCTGCTGAGCGTGTGTCACTGCTCATCCTTCACATTTTTCTCTAATTGGTGCTGCTCCATTTTAAAGGGAAAAAATATCTAATCTATTATGTGACGCGCTTCCATCCCGTATACAATACATTGGTTGCAAACACTATAGAAGTACACAAAGGGGCCTTTCACAGATACGAACAGTTGTCTGCAGGTTCACTGTAGTCTTGTGAGGAATAACCACACTAGTGCCTTAACTTTTCTGACTTTATTTATCAATCTAACCAAGATGAAGAAGTCAGTGAGTAAGGCACGTGGTCGTGGTCGAGGCCGTGGATTTGCAGCAGGGAGAGGACGTGTGGGATATCTGTGGCTGCTGCCGCACCCAGTTGACACAGCATCCACCAGTTTTCCCGTGAGCGTTCCTTTATGCGCACTTTTGTAGGAGCTCAGCGTACCCCCTGCTGCGTGAAGAACAAATTGAAGCCGTTGTTGGTTGGATGGCAGCCAATGCATCGACTTCAATACCTTCCACCTCCTCTCAGGACCACAGCACTGTTGAACAACCATCAGTCTCTTCACCTCCTGCCAAATTGCCCAGGCAGTCAGAGAGCTCTGTACAGGGGCCAGCTGAGTCTCTGCTTCGTTCTCAGAATCCCGTGGCTTTGGAAACAGGGGCCCAGCCAAGCAGCATTCTGGAATGTGAAAAAAGAGGCAGTAAAGCAGTGATGCGCAACAGCTGTGTCTCTCTGAATCTGAAGAGGCGGGTGACCAGTGCCCATGGTCAGCACACCGCAGAACCATCTGATGATGATGAGACTCAGTTGCCAGTTTCTGTTGAGCATGGTGCTGGCCAGACCACCCAACAACAGCAGGTGTTGGAAGAGGTATGGTGGAGATGATAGGTCCAAGACCCAACATGGCGTGAGGAACAGGAAGTGGTGGGAGCAGCTCTGAGGAAGAGATTGCACCAACGGTCCCAAACAGTAGGAGAGGTAGCTGCAGACTCGCTTGCCTGTAGCCTCCAGTTTGGCACCCGTTCGGAGCAGTTCTCTTACAACACCAAACCGGGTGCTCCCAGGACTTGCTCTGCGTGGTCCTTTTTTGATACAGTTGCAGATGATATTTGCTATGTCAAATGCAAGCTGTGTAATCAAAAAATTAAAAGAGGTAAAAGTGTCAGTAACCTTAATTACAACAAATAATGGGAAACATGTGCGGTCAAAGCACTTTGTTGAGTTACAAAGACACACTGGAGATGTAGGCCAACCTACAGCAGCACCTACATCTTCAGCTCCTGTTGGAGCCTCTTCCTCCAGTTCACACACACTGGTAAGGCTTCCTCAAAGGAATCGCCATGGAAGAACCTTCGTCACTGTTGTCCAGAGACACAGTGTTATTCCACCCACAGGTGCAAGTTCCCTGTCATCCTCACACACCCAGGCCACAAAACAGCCATCGGTAGCACAGCCATGGGGTAAAAGGACGGCCATACTTCGGCAAACCATCCACGAGCACAGGCTCTGAATGCTGTCATTGCAAAACTCCTGTCCCTTGAAATGCTGTCATTCAGCTGGGTGGAGACTGACAGTTTCCGTGAATTAATGGCATTGGCAGTCCCACAATACAATGTGCCAGCCGATTTTATTTCAGCAGGCAAGCCGTCCCTGGTCTGCAAAAGCATGTTGAGGCAAAAATTAAACATGCGCTAACTAAACGCCGTCAGTAGCAAGGTCCACCTGACCACCGATGCGTGGACCAGTACCCATGGCCAGGGACGATACCTTTCACTCACTGCCCATTGGTGTGAATGTTGTGGAGCCGGGTACAGATCTTGCGAGTGCGCTGTACTGTTTCTGCCAACCCAAGGATTGCCGGAATCAAGTCTGTCCACATTGACTCCTCCTCCTACTCCAGTTCCTCAGAATCATCGCTGCAGGAGCCGTCACGGTCTACCTCCACATGGACCCGTGGACGCTTACCTGATGCGACCGATATGAGCACAGCCGTGGCCAAACGGCAACAGGCCGTTCTGAAATTAATTCCATGGGAATCGAAGCCACACAGCGCAGGAGGTCTGGAATGCCATCAAGCAGGAGAGCGACGTGTGGTTTTTGCCAGCGAATCTCCAGCCAGGTTTGGTAGTGTGTGACATGGCCGAAATCTGGTGGCAGCTCTGGGCCTTGGCAACCTCACTCACATACCATGTCTGGCACAATGTGCTCAACTTGGTCGTGCAGAGTTTTTGAGGGACTATCCGGATCTTGATGCACTGCTGCACAAGGTCCGCCTAGAGTGCGCTCACTTGCGACGTTCCAGCATGGCCAGATCGCGCATTGCAGCTCTGCAACGCAGATTGCGCCTTCCTGAACATCGCATCATATGTGACGTACCACCAGGTGAATTCAACGTTACATATGTTGGAGCGGTTGTGTGAGCAGCAGCCAGCAGTTATGGAGTATCAGCTGCATCAGGCGCAATCAACACCAATTTGCGCCGTCCACACTTCACCATTAATGAGTGGGCCACTATGAAGGACATGTGCCACGTTTTGCGTGCGTTTGATGAGTCAACGCGGATGGCGAGTGCAGATGATGCACTAGTCAGCCTGACTGTCCCCCTTATCTGCCTGCTTCAAAAAACACTGCAAGCAATAAGGGATGAGGTTTTTGGAAGAGGTGGAGGATGAGGAGTCACAAATTCCATCACCTTCTGGAAAGTCAGCGCAACGTGGTTCCTCACAAAGGGCTGGGCAGGGCTCACTTTGTGAGGAGGATGAGGAGGAGGAGTCAATGGAGGAGGAAGACATCGCTCCAGAGGAGGTACACAACGCTCTAGTCAGTATGTAGAGCGAGGGTGGGGTGATGCAGAGCAGGCAGAGATAACGCCTCTTGCAGAGGACAGCGTTTCTTTGCCAGTTGGGAGTCTGCAGCACATGGTTGATTTCATGCTGCAGTGCCTAAGAAAACGACCGCCGCATCGCCCAATTCTCACGACGTCTGATTATTGGGTGTACACCCTCCTAGACCCTCGCTACCGGGACAACGTCAAAAGCCTCATCACACCGTTGAACCGGGAGCGTAAAATGCGGGAGTACCAAGACACACTGGTGCAATCCCTAATGTTCTACCTTACTGCCGAGAGCACTGCTGCTGCTACTGCTTTACAAAGCACTCTGTGCGTCGAGGCAGTGTAGAGAGCTCTGCAACAAGAGGGAGCACACGCAGTGCCTCTGCACAGGGAAAGACCAGTATGTTCAAAATGTGGCAAAGTTTTGTGGCAGCGCCACAAATGTCTACACCATCCGAGAGGGCTCCATCAGCGGGAGGCAACGTATCCGTCAGATGGTGACAGACTACTTGGCTTTGCCTCTCAGTGTACTCCCAGATGGCTCTTCCCCATTCAAGTTTTGGGTCTCTAACTGGATACATGGCCAGAGCTTAGCCAGTATGCATTGGAGGTGCTGCTTGCCCTGCTGCCAGTGTATTATCGGAGCGCGTCTTAGTGCTGCAGGTGGTGTACTAACAGACCGTCGCATGCGACTACCTCCGAATATGTAGACCGGCTTACTTTTCTGAAAATGAACAAGGCATGGATCTCGCCAGAATTTTGTCTGTCCCGTTTTCAGATTAAATAACTGGTTCGCAACGTTATCCATGTCTCCTGTTATGTTCATCTTTCTACCACCTGAACTCTACTCCCTGGGCTCCAACACTGCCAGTTGCTGCTCAGAAGTGTCGTGTCCACAGAACAAAACACAAGCTCTACTGTTAGTGGGGTTCAGTACGCCAGCTGTTCCCCTGCTGTGTCAACGGCAAGAAGTCTCCTGTTCCCGACACATGGACAGAAAAACACATGACCAACATGCTCCAAATAGGGAAGAGCCGTCACCCTGCTTGTTATGCTGAAAACATGAAATTGTGAAGTTTTGCAGGCCTAGAATGATAAATTTTTATGACAAATATGGACAAATAATAATTTGTCATCACAGCGCATATCTGCACATGTCTATTAGAAATGGTAACAAAAATAAAACATAGTCTACTCTTCACATTTTTAAATTAATGCATAAAAGTACATTTCAGACTTATGAATTAATGCTTTTTAAGGAACTTTATCGTACCTGTAAGATAATGCACTCAATGGATGTACGAATCATTACATCCTCATCATCATCATCGACGAGTTTTATTTATGACAGACATTATAAAATACACATACTGATGCCAACTGTAACTTCAAACACCATATATGAAATGGCCAGCATGTAAACATGGTAATAATGTCCAATAATAAATTATTACATCTAGAAAGTGCATCATGCATACTGACAATAGGTACTTATACCTGCAAGTGCTGTTGAAACAACCACAAGAAAATATAAATTAATACTGGTATATAGGTATCACAGTGCATGTTACTCATGGACAATGTTGATGTAATACTGGTATCTAATTAAGTCAGTGTCAACCATTAGGCTTGTTAGTCTTGTACATTGTTAAAGAGGGAACGTAATTTTTTGGTTTGTATAGGTGTAGTATTACACATTAATTATTACTGCTGTATTTTTTTTGGCGTCCCTGTGCGCAATAACGAGCCTAACCTCACATTTGATAGTCAGCTAATTGCCACACGCTACCCTACCCTACGCGTGACAGTAGGAAGGTAGTGTTGACGGATAAAGCTTTGCGCAACAGACATTCTTTACCCTCTTCAACACTCTACAAGCAAAAAATGCATGATTTCAGCCGCAGACTTTATTGACGTACAGTATAACATCGGCATTACCATCAGAGGCTGTCCACTGTGTGATACAGACATAGAATATACCTTTGCTATCCGTAGCCTTTGTTTCACCTACACTTGCAGGCACACACTTAAATTGTGACAAACAATGCCTAATGTTTTTTTAAATGGTTATTTTTTATTGACATTATTGTGTCATCAATCACATTGATGAGTCCATGCTGGACATGTCATACATGCTATAGAAAGTTACGATTTTATGAACTTAAATAATTAAATTGTCTGTGACTGTCACATAAAATTTGCGATGATGATGATGAGTGACTATTACAAAATCCATTGTCTTCACTATGTTATAGTTTAACATTGCGTTCCTTAAGCATTATTCATAAAAAAAAAAATGTACTTTTATTCTTAAATTTACAACACTATATTTTGTTACCAATTTTTTGGGTGTTGTGTTGTTCCATTTATTTTTGGCATGTGCATATATGCGTTTAGATTTGTATTTTCTTTATTTTTCCTTCTTGAAATTAGAAACATGTGTATCTTTGTACCGTGTTAGCCAGTAGATAAAAAATATTTAGACTTCGAGTCAGCAGTGGTTCATACCTTTTTATGGATAACTGAAAAGATGGAAACAAATTGCAAGCTTTCAAGGCTACTCACGTCTCTTCATCAGGGAAAGACTAACTAAAAAAAATTAAGCATCACATATTTCTATACACAACAGGACACAGGAATATGCAATAGGTAAGACAAGTAAGTGACGTGTATCAGAACTGTCATTATCTCACAGGGATGAACATAAATATTCTAACAGATTCCTAGATAAGGATAGAAAGTTTGATTGCCCTCTCATTGGCGTATTTTTTGGGGTTTTCATGACCCTGGAAGGGCATAGACGCAGATTCCTTAATTGATATAGAATGACATAAATCCATGTGATCTATTCATTCCATCACTAACAGTGTCAAAGGTCATGATGAGCTTATATTCTGAAACCTTTGTACGTTTCTCATATTTGAAGTTATTTTAATAACAGTAATTCCATATCCATGATGCTATGACCGGGCGGGCATACAAAAGTCTTTTGCCACAGCTAAATTCATTAATTTATCTGTGATTGTGTGGCGCTGATAATTCATCGTTGTTCTCCTTTTTGTTGCCGGTTCTCCCTCACTTGTCCCTCCTCACTTGTCTTAGCTATTCCTGTGTCCTGTTGTGTGTAGAAATATGTGATTCTTCATTTTGGCTTTACTCTTAGCCTGATGAAGACACCTGAGTAGTCTCGAAAGCTTTGAATTTGTTTCCATATTTTCAGTTAGCCATTAAACGTTATCAACCACAGAGGACTGTCAAGTATAAATATTTTTCTATTCTTGTAATTGAAATTTATCATTTTATTGTTTTTAGTAAAACTTCATTTATTCTTGTTTGAAGTACATACATTTTCAATGGCCACGTAACAAGGCAATAACTCAATATTTTATGCCTACACCCTCCTTGACCCTGGGTTCAACACGCCAGTTGTTTCTCGAAGTGCTGTTAGCACAGTACACTGCTCCATGTGTTACTGGGGTTCAGTAATGTCAGCTGTTCCCCTGCTGTGTGAACGGCAAAAAGTTCCTGCTAACTCCTCCCTGTTCTATGTTCTCATCCCCTGGGTTACAACACCGCCAGTTGTTTCTCGGAAGTGCTGTTAGCACAGTTAACACTTGCTCCGTGTTACTGGGGTTCAGTAATGTCAGCTGTTCCCCTGCTGTGTGAACGGCAAAAAGTCCTGCTGCCTCCACCCTGTTCTGTTCTCATCCTGGGTTACAACACCGCCAGTTTTTTCTCGGAAGTGCTGTTAGCACAGTTAACACTTGCTCCCGTGTTACTGGGGTTCAGTAATGTCAGCTGTTCCCCTGCTGTGTGAACGGCAAAAAGTCCTGCTGCCTCCACCCTGTTCTGTTCTCATCCCTGGGTTACAACACCGCCAGTTGTTTCTCGGAAGTGCTGTTAGCACAGTAAAACTTGCTCCTGTGTTACTGGGGTTCAGTAATGTCAGCTGTTCCCCTGCTGTGTGAACGCAAAAAGTCCTGCTGCCTCCACCCTGTTCTGTTCTCATCCCTGGGTTACAACACCGCCAGTTGTTTCTCGGAAGTGCTGTTAGCACAGTTAACACTTGCTCCCGTGTTACTGGGTTCAGTAATGTCAGCTGTTCCCCTGCTGTGTGAACGGCAAAAAAGTCCTGCTGCCTCCACCATGTTCTCTTCTCATCCCTGGGTTACAACACCGCCAGTTGTTCTCGGAAGTGCTGTTAGCACAGTCTACACTTGCTCCTGTGTTACTGGGGTTCAGTAATGTCAGCTGTTCCCCTGCTGTGTGAACGGCAAAAAGTCCTGCTGCCTCCACCCTGTTCTTTCTCATCCCTGGGTTACAACACCGCCAGTTGTTTCTCGGAAGTGCTGTTAGCACAGTAACACTTGCTCCCGTGTTACTGGGGTTCAGTATGTCAGCTGTTCCCCTGCTGTGTGAACGGCAAAAAGTCCTGCTGCCTCCACCATGTTCTCTTCTCATCCCTGGGTTACAACACCGCCAGTTGTTTCTCGGAAGTGCTGTTAGCACAGTCCTACACTTGCTCCCTGTGTTACTGGGGTTCAGTAATGTCAGCTGTTCCCCTGCTGTGTGAACGGCAAAAAGTCCTGCTGCCTCCACCATGTTCTCTTCTCATCCCTGGGTTACAACACCGCCAGTTGTTTCTCGGAAGTGCTGTTAGCACAGTCTACACTTGCTCCTGTGTTACTGGGTTCAGTAATGTCAGCTGTTCCCTGCTGTGTGAACGGCAAAAGTCCTGCTGCCTCCACCATGTTCTCTTCTCATCCCTGGGTTACAACACCGCCAGTTGTTTCTCGAAGTGCTGTTAGCACAGTCTACACTTGCTCCTGTGTTACTGGGGTTCAGTAATGTCAGCTGTTCCCCTGCTGTGTGAACGGCAAAAAGTCCTGCTGCCTCCACCATGTTCTCTTCTCATCCCTGGGTTACAACACCGCCAGTTGTTTCTCGGAAGTGCTGTTAGCACAGTCTACACTTGCTCCTGTGTTACTGGGGTTCAGTAATGTCAGCTGTTCCCCTGCTGTGTGAACGGCAAAAAGTCCTGCTGCCTCCACCATGTTCTCTTCTCATCCCTGGGTTACAACACCGCCAGTTGTTTCTCGGAAGTGCTGTTAGCACAGTCTACACTTGCTCCCGTGTTACTGGGGTTCAGTAATGTCAGCTGTTCCCCTGCTGTGTGAACGGCAAAAGTCCTGCTGCCTCCACCATGTTCTGTTCTCATCCCTGGGTTACAACACCGCCAGTTGTTTCTCGGAAGTGCTGTTAGCACAGTTAACACTTGCTCCGTGTTACTGGGGTTCAGTAATGTCAGCTGTTCCCCTGCTGTGTGAACGGCAAATAGTCCTGCTGCCTCCACCATGTTCTCTTCTCATCCCTGGGTTACAACACCGCCAGTTGTTTCTCGGAAGTGCTGTTAGCACAGTCTACACTTGCTCCGTGTTACGGGGGTTCAGTAATGTCAGCTGTTCCCCTGCTGTGTGAACGGCAAAAAGTCCTGCTGCCTCCACCCTGTTCTCTTCTCATCCCTGGGTTACAACACCGCCAGTTGTTTCTCGGAAGTGCTGTTAGCACAGTTAACACTTGCTCCCGTGTTACTGGGGTTCAGTAATGTCAGCTGTTCCCCTGCTGTGTGAACGGCAAAAGTCCTGCTGCCTCCACCATGTTCTCTTCTCATCCCTGGGTTACAACACCGCCAGTTTTTCTCGAAGTGCTGTTAGCACAGTCTACACTTGCTCCGTGTTACTGGGGTTCAGTAATGTCAGCTGTTCCCCTGCTGTGTGAACGGCAAAAGTCCTGCTGCCTCCACCATGTTCTCTTCTCATCCCTGGGTTACAACACCGCCAGTTGTTTCTCGGAAGTGCTGTTAGCACAGTCTACACTTGCTCCTGTGTTACTGGGGTTCAGTAATGTCAGCTTTTCCCCCTGCTGTGTGAACGGCAAAAAGTCCTGCTGCCTCCACCATGTTCTCTTCTCATCCCTGGGTTACAACACCGCCAGTTGTTTCTCGGAAGTGCTGTTAGCACAGTCTAAAACTTGCTCCTGTGTTACTGGGGTTCAGTAATGTCAGCTGTTCCCCTGCTGTGTGAACGGCAAAAAGTCCTGCTGCCTCCACCCTGTTCTCTTCTCATCCCTGGGTTACAACACCGCCAGTTGTTTCTCGGAAGTGCTGTTAGCACAGTCTACACTTGCTCCGTGTTACTGGGTTCAGTAATGTCAGCTGTTCCCCTGCTGTGTGAACGGCAAAAAGTCCTGCTGCCTCCACCATGTTCTCTTCTCATCCCTGGGTTACAACACCGCCAGTTGTTTCTCGGAAGTGCTTTTAGCACAGTCTACACTTGCTCCCTGTGTTACTGGGGTTCAGTAATGTCAGCTGTTCCCCTGCTGTGTGAACGGCAAAAGTCCTGCTGCCTCCACCATGTTCTCTTCTCATCCCTGGGTTACAACACCGCCAGTTGTTTCTCGGAAGTGCTGTTAGCACAGTCTACACTTGCTCCTGTGTTACTGGGGTTCAGTAATGTCAGCTGTTCCCCTGCTGTGTGAACGGCAAATAGTCCTGCTGCCTCCACCCTGTTCTGTTCTCATCCTGGGTTACAACACCGCCAGTTGTTTCTCGGAAGTGCTGTTAGCACAGTCTACACTTGCTCCCTGTTTACTGGGGTTCAGTAATGTCAGCTGTTCCCCTGCTGTGTGAACGGCAAAAGTCCTGCTGCCTCCACCATGTTCTCTTCTCATCCCTGGGTTACAACACCGCCAGTTGTTTCTCGGAAGTGCTGTTAGCACAGTTAACACTTGCTCCCGTGTTACTGGGGTTCAGTAATGTCAGCTGTTCCCCTGCTGTGTGAACGGCAAAAGTCCTGCTGCCTCCACCATGTTCTGTTCTCATCCTGGTTACAACACCGCCAGTTGTTTCTCGGAAGTGCTGTTAGCACAGTCTACACTTGCTCCTGTGTTACTGGGGTTCAGTAATGTCAGCTGTTCCCCTGCTGTGTGAACAGCAAACAGTCCTGCTGCCTCAACTTTAATTTCCATGGGTACCTTCTGCTACCCATCCGGGTTCCAGTACCGTCAGCTGGTTCTCCGCAGTGCCTTTGGCGTAGGTGCCTCCATGTCGGTATCCGAGTTCCAGCAACGTCTGCTGGTCCTTGGTAGTGCTTTGGAGCACAGGTACCTCCTGCTTAGTAACCGTGTCCCAGTAACGTCAGCTGGTCCTCGGTTGTGCCATTGGCTCTTTTCCTTCTGCTGACCCTCCGGGTTCCAGCACAGTCAGCTGGTCCTCGTTACTTTCATTGGCTCTTGTACCTTCTGCTACCCATCCGGGTTCCAGTACCGTCAGCTGGTTCTCCGCAGTGCCTTTGGCCTAGGTGCCTCCATGTCGGTATCCGAGTTCCAGCAACGTCTGCTGGTCCTTGGTAGTGCTTTGGAGCACAGGTACCTCCTGCTTAGTAACCGTGTCCCAGTAACGTCAGCTGGTCCTCGGTTGTGCCATTGGCTCTTTTCCTTCTGCTGACCCTCCGGGTTCCAGCACAGTCAGCTGGTCCTCGTTACTTCCATTGGCTTTTGTACCATCACCAACAGGACAAAGAAGGTTAAGACAAACTACAAGATACAGAACAAGAGACAGAAGAACAATAAGCAGAAGATCAAAAAGCAGAAGAACATTAAGTATAAGACCAAAATGAAGAGCAAAATATATGCTCTAAATTCTAAGCAGAAGAAGACTAAGCAGTGTATGGGGTGAGTCCGTTCCTCCTCGTGGTGCCCCTGGAAAATGCCTGATGCTGCTGCAGGCTAAACTGAACGCGGACAAATACTGTTGTAATTAAAATCTTTTGTGACAGCAAGAACGGTAGGATGAAAATTCAGAGTTTTACAGATTACAAGTACAGGAATGTCTGTCACAAATAAGAATATGATGAAAAGGATGAATAGGAAGAAGATGAAGAAGTAGAATATGAAGATAATAACTGTTTAATAAGAACAATATAAGTAATGTTAACAAAAAGATGAATGGCAAGAAGTTTTAGAAGATTAAGAAGGTGAAGATGAAGAATAATTTGATGAGAAAGATGATGCTGCTGAAAATTATGAAGGAGAAAGTGTGTGAAAAGTTAAAAAGGTGAAGACCATGGAAGTTGTGAAACAGACATATTTGACAAAATAGAAAAAAGGTTAAGAACATTGTCAATTTGTTCGTCAATCCGAACGTATTTCCTAAAAAAAAATAAATAATGCTATTCCATTGGATTGGGTCAAACATCTATGCCTTTAATGTCTCCTCAACCTCCCCCAATACATTCTACATTACTCTTTCTTGTTTTCCTTCATGTACAATTAACCAACAAGACAAGAATGGTTTTTTTTAATTTCGATATTTTGTTCCCATAGACTTACATGGGACTTCCGGTATCGGTATCGGGTATCGCCGATATTTTAGTGATATCGGCGATACCATTACGATTCCGATACTTTAGGATTATCGGAAAGTATACGCTCAACTCTAAAAGCAGCACCAATTAGAGAAAAATGTGAAGGATGAGGCAGTGACACACGCTCAGCAGACTACAACCGGCAGTGGTTGAAGAACAAACTGGAGCGTAATCTGCACTCACAAAATGAAAAGCTCACAGACTACAGTGAACACTGAAACACAACTATTCACTAGCTGTAAAGGCCCTTTGTGTACTTCTATAGTGTTTGCAACCAATGTATTGTATACGGATGGAAGCGCGTCACACTATAGATTAGATTTTTTTCCACTAAATGGAGCAGCACCAATTAGAGAAAAATGTGAAGGATGAGGCAGTGACACACGCTCAGCAGACTACAACCGGCAGTGGTTGAAGAACAAACTGGAGCGTAATCTGCACTCACAAAATGAAAAGCTCACAGACTACAGTGAACACTGAAACACAACTGTTCAGTAGCTGTTAAAGGCCCCTTTGTCTACTTCTATAGTGTTTGCAACCAATGTATTGTATACGGATGGAAGCGCGTCACACTAATAGATTAGATTTTTTTTCCACTAAAATGGAGCAGCACCAATTAGAGAAAAATGTAAAGGATGAGGCAGTGACACACGCTCAGCAGACTACAACCGGCAGTGGTTGAAGAACTAACTGGAGCGTAATCTGCACTCACAAAATTAAAAGCTCACAGACTACAGTAAACCCTGCAGACAACTGTTCAGTAGCTGTGAAAGGCTCCTTTCTGTACTTCTATAGTGTTTGCAACCAATGTATTGTATACGGATGGAAGCACGTCACACTAATAGATTTGATTTTTTTCTAATATAATGGAGCTGCGCCAATTCCACAAAATAAAATAAAAAAAAAAAAGAGTCAGTGACACGTGCAGATGCCTACAAACAGCGGTGGATGCAGAGCAAACTACAGCGTCACCTGCACTGTCACACACACACCTTGCACAGAGCTGTTAAAACAACACTGGCAAAATGAAGCTTTACACAGCGGTTGGTAAACTAGCCTGCCTAAAGCACAGTAGTACACAAAATCGCTATATCTAACTGTCCCTCAGAGTGAGCAGAGTAGCGTTCTGTCCCTAACTCAGTTCACAGCACAGTGACGCTAAAATGGCTGCGGCGCCTTTTATAGTGCATTCTGACATCATTTCAGCAGCCAATCACAGCCATGCCATTAGTTAAGATGACCGCAGCATTACAGGATGTGCCCACACTTCATAAGATTCATCATTGGCTGACTAACATCACATTGCCTCTCAAAGAATTATGGGAACTTCCGATTCCGGTATACGATATTGAAAAAGTATCGGAATTAAGTATCGGAATTCCGATAACGCGAATATCGGCCGATACCCGATACTTGCGGTATCGGAATGCTCAACACTAGTTGTTATATTTTACATTCTCATATCTTGCTTACATTTGTTAGATGAAATTTAAAAAAAAGAGCAAACTTTTAATTCTGTATTGCACGCAATTTATGCTTGATTACTGTACATAATCATTTTTAAGTACGCATAATACTAGCCTTACTTGGTGGGGTGCTGTCTTCTCAATCCTCAGCATTTATACAGCTTCCACTCCATATGGTGCACTTATAAAGCTTTCCCATTTGAACACATGCTGGATGCTTGGGACATGTTCATAATTTCAATACATACATGTTTGGAGGCTAAACACAGATGCCAAATTGCTTGCTCGTCATGTTTAAATGACTGTGGAATAACAAAACACAGTCTACAGCAGGGCCGAGATGTAAATGCATTCCCTACAAAGTCATCACTGATGTTAGGCGGTGAAGCAGGAACTCGAAACAGAGTCATTAATCAAATTTATACAAGCTTTAAATGTTAAATATGCATATGCGAAATTCATAGCACGCTCAATTTAAAAAAAATGGTACTCTACCAATAACTATTGGTACGCATATGGGAAAAGAACAACAATGCCTATGAAATCAGTAGGGTGTGGAAGGACAATTATTTCTTAAGGGTATCCAGAGCTGAGAACAATTGTTCTGAAATTAGCATTTGTCATAAAAAATATTGAAGCCCCTAATAATATTTCTATACTCTACTGCAATCTGTGTAATCCTGTTTTGAAGGTTTGTCTTCAGATCTAGCCAGTAACAGACTTCTGTATTATACAGTACACAAGCAATAACAGCTTATGGTTTTGACAAATCAAACAAATAAGTGGACCCTGTCCATCGTATGACTATAAGCTGACTTGCGTAACTAGATTTTCTGGCGGATGTTCACTAGCATATTGCACAGATGTCAACATTCATGATTCCAATTCAGTTTGATTCTGGAGCTCTGGGCCAAACATGTCATTGTCACAGAGTACACATGATTCCACAGAGAGACAATGAAGACTACTGCTAGAACTAATGACTTATTTCAAAGAAAGAAAGCCTTGAGATGACTGAGACCTGACAAGTGCAGGATTATTTTTGGTCATCAACTAGGTAGATTGGAAGACAAATAAGAATGATATACATTGACATGTATTGGTTTAAATTACATGTCCGACTATCTGGCATCAAAACTAATATCATGGAAAGTACCAGGTTCAAAAACAAAGAAAAAAAAGGAAGAGGGAAATGGAGCTTCTAATAAAAACATTGTAAAATAAAAGAAATTGAGTCTAGGAGAGAAATTGTGGGTCTAACATGGAATTAGAAAGCAATTACATTTTCAATAGCTAAAGTAGGAAAAATGTAACAAGTATATCATACCATGAGTCTAAAGACATGCTGTTAGGAGCAAGGGTCAAAATTATGGTCAGCTTAAAGATAGCTTTAAATTGATTGTGGTAATAAAGTGCAAAACTTCCCAGCAACGCTAATGGAGGTGTTATAAGAAGTGTAGAAGGAAAAAAACTATAATGCATTTAAGTGTATTTCTCCTTATTGTAGCATGTGCAATGCATTACAACATGGGTATGATCAGCTTAAAGCACAGAACAATATAACACCCTTTCCATATGGTCATGAAAAATGAAAGGTCCCTAGAGGAGAATTTATGGATTAACTAGTACTGTAACTTCCATTGTCAATGAAACAACTTTGTTACAGCAGAAAGATCTATTACGAGCTCCTTTTCCACAATGATCTTTTCTCATATCAGCTAATGTCATTGAAAATGTTTATATTCCAAGGGAAATGTCTTCAGATAATCAAATACATGAAGAATATATGCAAATTTATTTTTTCAATGTATTACTTTAGTCATATACGAAAATAGAGTGGTAATTTGTGGAACTATAGGTACTCCGGGTGACCAGACTTGTAGAACTCTGGGCTCCAGTGATTCCCATAAATAAAAAACATATTTATAATGTAAGATATATGCTTTCCATGGCTTTACCCCTTCTGCAAGTAACGAAGACAAGTATAATAGAATGGTACTACAGATAAGTGTCATCCTTGAGTTTGTGTTCTGTGGTCGTCTTCTCTGGGTGTTTGAGTTCTGCTTTTCTGACTGCAGTTTGTCTAGCTTAATACAGGTGTTTTGATTTGTGTGCCTATCACCTTTTAGGTGAAGCTTTATATTCTGTCTACCTATTTTCCCGAGTGAGTTGCTACACAGGCATAGCAATACTAGGAACTCTTAAGGATATTCAAGGTGAGCAGCCGTCTAGTGGGGCGGCATTACATTATCATAGGGTGCCAACCTCTGCAGCCAGGTAGGGACAGACCAGGGTCTGGCTTTTACCAGTCTGAACAGGGATCTTTCATGGTTAGGTATTAGTCTACCTGGGTTATATGTTACCCTTGTGCATGTGCTTGTGCAGTCATAACAAAAAGTATAAAAAAAGCTAAGAAAGGCAAGAAAAACAGGAAATGTTCTTGACCGTCAGTAATTCTTAGTTTATCTGGATGACATCCTAATCTTCTCCAGATACCGAAACTCACACCGTTTTCATGCCGACACCATTCTGACGAGATTTCAACAAATAATTTTCATGCCAAGCTATAAAGATGCCTTTTTGAGTGTCATAAACTGCCATTTCTTGGGTATTTCATCCTGATGGAAATTTGTGTATGGATCTAGAGAAAGTCTCTGATATTTTGAAATTGTCAGAACCTGTTGATATTAAAGATTTTCAAAAATGTTGCTAATTACCAGGAGTTCAATAAAAATTACTCTCAAGTTGCAGCTTCTCCTACGGCCCACACTTGGAAGGCTGCTAATTTTGCTGTTCAAGCCTTCCAGGAACTCAAATCTTGTGTTTCCAACACTCCAATTCTATACTATCCTGATGTTAACAGGCTACTCTTTCTTAAAATAGACGCCTCTGCTATTGATGTAGGAGCAATTCTCTGGACAACCCCTGCTTAATCAATTCAGGAATCCAATTAAAGTAAAACTAAAGGATACTCAACTCCCGTATTGATGCCATTCCTATAATGTAGCTGCCACTATGCTCCTCAGGTGACATGACACTGTTGTGTCACATGTCCACTGCAACCAGTGGCTGCTGTTTGACTACTCAAGAAAACATATAAACTGGGGTGCAGAATAATGTCTGCATGTTTTCTTGACTGATTAATCAAAATTTGAAAACATTTGACTGCAAAAAAAAGGTGTTGTAGTTGGGGATTTGGTCCAAATTAATGGTTTCCTCAATGATATGAAATACAAGCAGCTACTTACCCATCATGCAATACAATTCAGAGAGGCAGCTAATTAGATCTGAGTTTATTTTACAGTAGGACAATGACCTTAAAAATACAGACATTGTCATTAGGGACTATCTTCAGGGTAAAGAAGAACAAGTACGAGATGGAAGTAATGATATGGCCTAAACAGAGCTCTGATCTAAATACAGTTGGGAAAAAAAGTATTTAGTCAGCCACCAATTGTGCAAGTTCTCCCACTTAAAAGATGAGAGGCCTGTAATTGACTTCATAGGTAAGACCACAACTATGAACGTCAAAATGAGAAAACAAATCCAGAAAATCAGCTTGTCTGATTTGGCAAGATTTATTTTGCAAATTATGGTGGAAAATAAGTATTTGGTTACCTAAAAACATGCAAAATTTCTGGCTCTCACAGACCTGTAACTTCTTCTTTAAGAGGCTCCTCTGTCCTCCACTCATTACCTGTAGTAATGGCACCTGTTTGAACTTATCAGTATAAAAGACACCTGTTCACAACCTCAAACAGTCACACTCCAGACTCCACTATGGTGAAGACCAAAGAGCTGTCAAAGGACACCAGAAACAAAATTGTAGCCCTGCACCAGGCTGGGAAGACTAAATCTGCAATAGGCAAGCAGCTTGGTGTGATGAAATCAACTGTGGGAGCAATAATAACAAAATGGAAGACATACAAGAAGACTGATCTCCCTCAGTCAGGGACTCCACGCAAGATCTCACCCCATGTGGTCAAAATGATCACAAAAACGGTGAGCAAAATCCCAGAACCACACGGGGGGACCTAGTGAATGACCTTCATAAAGCTGGGATCACTGTAACAAAGGCTACCATCAGTAACACACTACGCCGCCAGGGACTCAGATCCTGCAGTGCCAGACGTGTCCCCATGCTTAAGCCAGTACATGTCTGGGCCCGTCTGAAGTTTGCTAGAGAGCATTTGGATTATCCAGAAGAGTATTGGAAGAATGTCATATGGTCTGATGAAACCAAAGTAGAACTGTTTGGGAAAAACAAAACTCGTTGTGTTTGGAGGAGACAGAATGCTGAATTGCATCCAAAGAACACCTTACCTACTGTGAAGCATGGGGGTGGCAACATCATGCTTTGGGGCTGCTTCTCTGCAAAGGGACCAGAACGACTGATACGTATACATGAAAGAATGAATGGGGCCATATATCATGAGATTTTGAGTGCAAACCTCCTTCAATCAGCAAGGGCATTGAATGGATGGGTTTTTCAGCATGATAA
>JARQOD010000002.1:63235439-63325087 GCA_033576555.1 Oophaga sylvatica | reverse complement strand
AAAAAAAGAAAAAAAAAAAAATATGCAACAAACCTTTTTTTTTTTTTTTTTTTCACAATATTTTTCCCTTCTGTGAGTACCACACAATTTTCAGTTATGGCCGGTGATACTGTTATGATTTGGTAGCTGAGGAGTGCAGGTAAAAAAGGCAATACACCAGAGAAGTTGGAATCTATGAGATTGCAGTACCCTGACTAACCACCACAACTAGAGGCAGCCGTGGAGCGTTCCTACGTTGGTCCTAGACGCCTCGTCACAGCCTGAGAAACTAACTACACCTAAAGATAGAAATAGGAAAGCTATCTGCCCTGGAGCAGAACCCCAAAGATAATAGAAAGCCCCCAAACATGTAATGGCGGTTAGACAAGATGAAATACTGACACAGAAAGAAAATAGTATGAGCAAACGCTGGGGCCCAAACTAACTAAATAGAAAAGGATAGGAAGGGTACTTACTGCAATCCCAGAAAACCCTGAAAGGCACCAACTCTACTAATTTCAAAAAAACCTGAGATCACACGACCTCTACCACCTAAATTAGTTCTCTGGTGTAACAAAATCAAAACAGCAGCCACTGAAAAAACTGGAAAAAGCAAAAGTACAAACAACAGTGGCTGAACAAAACTGAGAGGGCAAAAGCCCCCGGAGGGGACCCTGAAGGCCCCCACAGAAGTGCAGGACAAAATGCAAAAATATAGACACAAACACAAAGAAGAAAAAGTCTTATCTGTTAGCAGGAGATGCAGACACGACACAGCAGGCTACAAGGGAAACTGGAATAAAGGATTCAGACCAGAACAATTGATCACCGGCAACCCTGATGGGAAGGTGACTCCCTTATATAAGACCAGTCAGTAACACCTGTTTCCCCAGTCCTCACAATCTTCACTGGACAGACTAGCACTGCTTGTAACCACCAGAGGAGCCTCTGCTCAGAACTCATCTCAAACCCATTCACAACAGATTCAGGTCTGGACTTCCCACCTTAGCTGTAGATCTCTGCAGTTCATCCAGAGTGATCATGGGCCTCTTGGCTGTATCTCTGATCAGTCTTCTCCTTGTTTGAGATGAAAGTTTAGAGGGACGGCCGGGTCTTGGTAGATTTGCAGTGGTATGATATTCCTTCCATTTCAATATGATCGCTTGCATAGTGCTCCTTGGGATTGTTTAAAGTTTTGGAAATCATTCTGCATCCAAATCTGGCTTTAAACTTCTCCACAACAGTATCACGGACCTGCCTGTTGTGTTCCTTGGTCTTCATGATGCTCTCTGTGCTTCAAACAGAACCCTGAGACTATCACAGAGCACGTGCATTTATACGGAGACTTGATTACACTCAGGTGGATTATAGTTATCATCATTAGTCATTTAGGACAACATTGGATCATTCAGGCTAAGTGCACACGTTCAGGAATATTTGCGTTTTTTTCGCGTTTTTTTCCTATACATGTTAATTGATTCTGCATGTTTTGGCCACATGTTGCGTTTTTTTTCCGCGAAAATAACGCTTCGCGGAAAAAATAGCAACATGTTCATTAATTTTGCGGAATGTAAGCGGTTCATGTGCGATGGTACCCAGGACCTGGAGGAGAGGAGATTCTCCTCCAGGCCCTGGGTACCATATCCCTGGTAAAACAATAATTAAAATAAAAAATAATGATATTCTCACCTTCCGGCGGCCCCCGCAGCCTTCCCGCCTTCAGCGACGCTCCCGGTCCCAGGAGTCCTTTGCGAGAATCACCCAGATGGCATTGCGGTCTCGCGTGATGCTACGTCATCGGGGTGATTTGTCGCAAAGGACTCCTGGGAACGGGAGTTGCCGGGAGCGTCGCTGAAGGCGGGAAAGCTGCGGGGGCCGCCGGTAGGTGAGAATATCATTATTTTATTATTTTTTTATTATTATTTTACATTAGATCTTTTTACTATTGATGCGGCATAGGCGGCATCAATAGTAAAAAGTTGGTCACACGTGTCAAACACTATGTTTGACTCGTGTGACCAACCTGTCAATCAGTTTTCCAAGCTATGCTACAGATCGCTAGGAAAACGCTAGCATTCTGCAAGCTAATTATGCTTGCAAAACGCTAGTTTCTGGCGGGAATACGCATACAAAAAAAATGCATATTTCCCGCGGGAGAAGTGCGGGATTGCCGCGGAAATTTCCGCGGCAATTCCGCAACGTGTGAACTTAGCCTCAGAGATCCACAATGAACTTCTGAAGTGAGTTTGCTGCACTGAAAGTAAAGGGGTTGAATAATTTTGCACGCCCCACTTTTCATTTTTTGTATTTCCACAAAAATTTAAAATAACCAATAAATTTCGTTCAACTTCACAATTGTGTCCCACTTGTTGTTGATTATTCACCAAAAATTTACATTTGGTATCTTCATGTTTGAAGCATGATATGTGGGAAAAGGTTGAAAAGTTCCAGGTGGCCGAATACTTTAGCAAGGCACTGTAGAGATGGCAGAAGATAACATCAATCAGGCAGAGTACTGGACAGGCGCAGAGAGTGGAGAGAAGAATACAGTGAATTTTATACTTCAATTAGCTTGATAATAAATTAGAGAGATGTGGCTAGTCACGAGCACAGAAGAGGGAGGAGTGGTCTGCAGCACTGAGAAGCATGTGCTGCTGGGAAATGTAGTTTCAGCTGTGTAGGAATAAGACCATCCATACTGGTATGTGAAGCTGGCTGCACCAAGGAGCAGATAGATATGAAAAAAGATACAAGATAGAAGTGTTACGTTAAGGTACTGCCACACTAAACAATCCCGCTAGCGATCACAATAACGACGCATACTAATGCGATCGCTAGCGGGATTGTTTCTATATCGCTAAGTGCGGCCACATTTAGCGATATCGTTAAGGACGCTATCGCCGTTAGCGATCTTCTTAACGACTTTAGCGGTACAAAAGTACCGCTAAATCGCTAAGAAAAGGTGCCACACTAGCGATATATACTTACCCAGCGGGAGCGCCGACGAGAAAATAGGGTCCGGAACGATTCCAGCGACGAGCGAGATCACAGCAGGAAGCTCGTCGCTGGCAGATGCCGCACTGAACAACATCGCTAACAGGATCGCTAAATAGTGACGTTTTTTAGCGATCCCGTTAGCGATATTGTTTAGTGTGGCATACCCTTTAGGCTTAGTGTGTATGTTAACAATTACTTTAAATTTAATGTGCTTTGTGAAAAAATGTTATTCTGTGAATAATATTTTAGTATTCAGGGGTACCGATAATTTGGACCACAACTATAGGTCTAAGGCCAACAGCTATATAGTGTGTATTGCCACCCTTATTAGCCTTCGATCAATACTGTATTATTATTTGACTTTTACCTTGACATATAATAACATTTAATATTTGTTATAAACTCCATTGATTTGCTAATCCCAGATATAATATTTATTATAGATTGAGGCAATTTGTCAGAGTTTTATG
This sequence comes from Oophaga sylvatica, assembly GCA_033576555.1. Lineage (NCBI taxonomy): Eukaryota > Metazoa > Chordata > Amphibia > Anura > Dendrobatidae > Oophaga > Oophaga sylvatica. The sequence goes on along the minus strand of JARQOD010000002.1, from coordinate 63,321,641 downwards.
GTGACAAATGTGCTTGTAATTGCTATCATCCAGCTGTGTAGTGAAGACACATTGAACTGTTTCTACTATGTTACACAGCATTACAATGTATACACCCTTTACACCCCATATCTCAATATATACGGTACACTATACTGACAAATGTAATAATCTTAACCCCTTCGAGACCACATCACGTAACATTATGTCCTATGGCTGCAGCCTATGTATGGAGTGGGCTCAGGAATTGAGCCAGCACTATTCCCAGCAGTTGCCTGCTGTGTTATACACCCAGAATCTGCATGTAATAGCAGCTGCCAGAGTTAGCTCCAAGCATAGATGATTAACCATTCAAATTCCACTATGAATCATTGATAGCGGCAAATGTTTCAGATCACCAAATATTTTGAAATATTAGACAAATATAACACAAATAAACCCAAAATACAGTTTTTATTAAGGGAAAAAGGAATCCGCAATCCACACCTTTAGAGCCCTGTGTGAAAAAGTATTTGCCCCCCAATTAAAACATAAATTAACTGTGGTTTATCACATCTTTGGGAAGCTGAGTTCAAATTTCCTAGCCACACCCAGGCCTGATTACATACAGTGGGTACAAAAAGTATTCAGACCCCTTTAAATTTTTCACTTTTTGTTTCATTGCAGCCATTTGGCAAATTCAAAAAAGTTTTTTTTTCTCTCATTAACCCCTTCATGACCTGGCCTATTTTGACCTTAATGACCTGGTCATTTTTTTGCAATTCTGACCAATGTCCCTTTATGTGGCAATAACTCAGGAATGCTTCAATGGATCCTAGCGATTCTGAGATTGTTTTTTTGTGACATATTGGGCTTCATGTTAGTGGTAAATTTAGGTCAATAATTTTTGCGTTTATTTGTAAAAAAAATGGAAATTTGGCGAAAAGTTTGCAATTTTCAAATTTTGAATTTTATTCTGTTAAACCATAGAGTTATGTGACACAAAATTTACAAAACCATTTTTTTAGGGACCACCTTACATTTGAAGTCAGTTTGAGGGGTCCATATGGCTGAAAATACCCAAAAGTGACATCATTCTAAAAACTGTACCCCTCAAGCTGATCACAACCACACTCAAGAAGTTTATTAACCCTTCAGGTGCTTCACAGGAGCTGAAGCAATGTGGAAGGAAAAAATGAACATTTAACTTTTTAGTCACAAAAATGATCTTTTACAATTTTTTTATTTTTACAAGGGTGAAAGGAGAAAATTGACAGATAAAGTTGTTTTGGAGTCCACCGATACCCCATATGTGGGGGAAAAACCACTGTCTGGGCACACGGCAGGGCTCGGAAGGGAAGAAACGCTGTTTGACTTTTTCAAACCGAAATTGGCTGGAATTGAAAATGTACGCCATGTTGCGTTTGGAGAGCCCCTGATGTGCCTATGTGTCGACCCGCCACCACAATTGTGGGTTACCAGGGCAATGGGGTACTCAGAGCCGAGCCCATGGAAGTCTATGGGGATTGTCACAGGTAGCGGTGGCTCGGTCTGTGGCCCTGGCGGTCTGGCGTATGTTGGGGGAATATTTACAGGGGATAGATTTATATACAGTTCGTGACGCCACCTGTAGTCTTCTGGTAATTTGTACCAGCGCTGCTGTAGATCTCTGAGGGGATGGTGAGGCAGCTAGATGTCAGGTCCCCTACAGGTGGGACTGGTCCCTCAAAGTCTATGAAGTTAGTGAAGTCGGGTGCAGGTAAATAACACAGTCTCACACAGTCAGCGTCTTTCCATACCTTTACTTGTAAGATGTTCAGGCAGGTCCCAGGGAGGCTGATCCAAGGAGAGTGTATCTTGAGACAGCAGCTGGACAAGTTAGGGGCCTCCTTTACTTTCAACACAACGAGTACAACCAGCCTGAAGCGTAGTTCCCTCAATAACTCCAGCTAATCCATAGCTGTACTGCCCAGTCAGTTTTGTGGTAGGAGCCTTCCTGTGAGAGAGCTGAATTCCTATCTTGCTGATCAGGCTCAAAGTCTTCACTCCCCCTGACCCCAGTTACGTACTGACTATAAGGGGCTGTTTGCCGCGACCTAAGGTCCGGTAAATCCCTGGTTTTCTTACCACTATGCTTGAAGCTAATAGTGATCCTTCGGTCCCCAGTGACCGGTTGCAATGTGCAGGACTTCTTCAATCCAAAAGCACTTTTCCAATAATCTTTCCACTGTGCCTTTCGCCTTGTCCTCGCTGGTAGCATAAACACTCACACTTGCATAAAGTCGGGTAGTTACTTCCTTCATTCACTTTCTTCAAAGTTAGTTACAGATTCTCAGTTATCACTAGGCAGGAGCACGTCTCTGAACCTTTCACTGTCCTTGAGACAGGTGACTGAAGTCTTTCTGCACTAAGCTTCTTCTTTCTCTCAATGTATTCAGGTGAGGTACAGCTCTGACTAGGCTAAGGTGAATTAGACCACCTGTACCAGCCTCCACGTTCTGAACTGATGATAGAGCAGGCTGGACTGCTTCCTCCCTCCAGCTAAACTCCAGACGTCTGCTCCGTCCGAAGACAGGAACCAAACTGACTCAAAATCACTCAACAAACATACACCCTGACCACTCCCTCACAAGTAACTACACTACCCTAAGGGTGTGTCTAGTGTATGTTGAGTGAATGGGTATTTAGCATTAAACTGCTGTCTCGCCACACACTCTCCAGGGTACTGCGTGTGCCTAACACCAGGCTACACACCTAAACAGTGGAAACCCCCTCCACAAGTGACACCCTTTTGGAAACTAGACCCCCTAATGAACTTTAGATCTGTTGTGAGCACTTTGAACCCCCAAGTGTTTCACTAAAGTTTATAATGCCTGGATGTGAAAAAAAAAATTCCCCAAAAATGATTTATTAGTCCCCAATTTTTGATTTTTCCCAAGGAAATTGGACCCCAAAAGTTGTTGTCCAATTTGTCCTAGTACGCTGATACCCCATATGTGGGGGAGAAAAATTGTTTGGGCGCACGACAGGGCTCGGAAAGGAAGTAATGACGTTTTGGAATGCAGACTTTGATGGATGTCATGTTCAGTTTGCAGAGCCCCTAATGTGCCTAAATAATGAAAACCCCTAACAAGTGACTAGACCCCCTAAGGAACTTATCAGGATCTGTGGTGAGCACTTTGAACCCTCAAGTGCTTCACAGAAGTTTATAATGCCCGGGCATGAAAATAAAAAATCCTATTTTTTTCCCACAAAAATGATCTTTTAGTCACCAATTTTTTATTTTCCCAAGGGTAACAGAGAAATTGTACCACAAAAGTTGTCCAATTTGTTCTGAGTACGCTGACACGCCATATGTGGGGGGGACCACTGTTTGGGCACACGGCAGAGCTTGGAAGGGAATGACTGCTATTTGACTTTTTCAAACCAAAATTGGCTGGAATCGAGATTGGATGCCATGTCACGTTTGGAGAGCCCCTGATGTGCCTAAACAGTGGAAACCCCCTACAAGTGACCCCATTTTAGAAACTATACCCCCTAAGGAACTTATCTAGATCTGTGGTGAGCACTTTGCACGCCCAAGTGCTTCACACAACTTTATAACGTAGAGCTGTGAAATTAAAAAATCATATTTTTTCCACAAAAATGATCTTTTCACCCCAATTTTTATTTTCCTAAGGGTAACAAGACCGCAAAAATTATTGTGCAATTTGTCCTGAGCACACTGATACCCCATATGTGGGGGAAAAAAAAACACTGTTTGGGTGCATGGCAGAGCTCGGAAGGGAAGGAGCGCCGTTTGACTTTTTCAGCGCAGAATTGGCTGGACGCCATGTCGCATTTGGAGAGCCCCTGATGTGCCTAAACAGTAGAAACCCCCCACAAGTGACCCCATTTTGGAAACTAGACCCCCAAGGAGCTTATCTAGCTGTGTGGTGAGCATTTTGAACCCCCAAGTGCTTCACAGAAGTTTATAACGCAGAGCTGGGAAAATAAAAAATGATATTTTTTTCCACAAAAATGATCTTCTCACCCCCAAATTTTTACTTTCACAAGGATAACAGGAGAAACTAGACCCCAAAAATTGTCCAGTTTGTCCTGAGTACGCTGATACCCCATATGTGGGGGTAACCACTGTTTGGGCGATGGCAGAGCTCGGAAGAGAAGGAGCGCCGTTTTGGAATGCATACTTTGATGGAATGGTCTGCAGGGGTTATGCTACGTTTGCAGAGTCCCTGATGCACCTAAACAGTAGAAACCCCCACAAGTGACCCCATTTTGGAAACTAGGCACCCCAAGAAGCTTATCTAGATGTGTGGTGAGCACTTTGAACCCCCAAGTGCTTCACAGAAGCTTATAACGCAGAGCCGTGAAAATAAAAAATCATTTGTTTTCCACAAAAATTATTTTTTAGCCCCCAATTTTTTATTTCTCCCAAGGGTAACAGGAGAAATTAGACCCCCAAAGTTGTGCAATTTTTCCTGAGTACGCTGATGGCTCATATGTGGGGGTAAACCACTGTTTGGGCACATGTCAGAGCTTGGAATAGAGGGAGCACCGTTTGAATTTTTGAACGCAAAATTGGCCGGAATCAATGGTGGCACCATGTCGCGTTTGGGGAGCCCCTGATGTGCCTAAACAGTGGAAACCCCTCAATTCTAACTCCAACCCTAACCCCAAACCACAACCCTAACCCCAACACACACCTAACCCTAATCCCAACCCTAACCATAACCCTAACCACAAGCCTAACCCTAATCCCAACACACCCCTAACCCTAATCTTAACCCTAATTCCAACCCTAACCCTAATCGCAACCCTAACCCTAATTCCAACCCTAACCCTAATCGCAACCCTAACCCTAATTGCAACCCCAACCCTAATTGCAACCCTAACCCTAATTGCAACCCTAACCCTAATTCCAACCCCAACCCTAATTACAACCCTAACCCTAATTACAACCCCAACCCTAATTCCAACCCCAACCCTAATTCCAACCCCAACCCTAATTCCAACGCTAAACCTAATTGCAACCCTAAACCTAACTCCAACCCTAATTCTAACCCTAACGGAAAAATAAAATAAATATATTTTCTTTATTTTATTATTTGTCCCTACCTATGGGGGTGATAAAGAGGGGGTTTATTTACTATTTTTTTTTATTTTGATCACTGTGATAGGAGGTATGTGTAAGAGATGATGCAGTAATAATTGTGAGGACACAGCAGGGTGCAATCTTCACACTTTTACTCACAGTTTGAGGTGCAGACCAGGGCACTTAGTACAGAAAGTAATGGAGTTCCAGGCAACCTGGAAGCAACTTAGGATCCACTAAGACAGATGGGTTGGAGGCCTCCTTTCTGCAACTTAGGATCCACTAAGACATGGGTTGGAGGCCTCCTTTCTGCACTGTCCTATGAGGAACTTGCTGCCTAAAGCTATGCTTGGTCCTCTGTTCCTTACTGTCCTGTGGTACTTGCCTGTATGGCAGGCAGCTTGAGCCTGTTGCAGGTGTCACTCCTCTATGGCGGCTCCGGGCTCTGATCTACTGCTGTTCCTTCAGGTGTATGATGGGGCCAGGAGGCCTGCAGTCTCCAGCCCTCCGGATTTGGCTTCAGGGACTGTTGTACCTGTGCAGCCACGGACTCCGGCGTCCGGTTTCATGCGCTCTGCCCTGGGGTGAGCTTGGTCACAGCTCCAATCCCCAGGGTTCCCTAAACTTCTCCTTTCCTCTCATTTTACTCTGCTCTTTGGACGAGCTCCTCACAGCTCCTGTCCCTTGTACAGACCCTCTTGTACTGCAGCTAACTAACTCCACCTCTAACCCAGAACTTATAGGAAAGCTCCCCTGAAACTGGGTTTAGAGCTCCCCCTTCTGATCTGGAGTAGGAACAGTGTTGGATGTTGGTATTACTTGGCTAAGGCAGGGGTCCCCAACCACCGGTCCGCGACCCAGGCCTGGGCCGCTGCAGTTCTATTGCTGGGCCGTGGAGCCACGGCACAGAGCGCTGGACACACATGGAGCCGGCGGCTGTAGTACTGTAGTGACAGCTACAGCCGCCGGCTTCATTAGACATGGATACTCACCTTCCGTCGCTGCGATCCCTGTCGGCCGCAGCGGCTTCATCCAGTGCTGAGCGGTGACATAGTACCGCTCATTAAGGTCATGAATATGAATGCAACGCCACTCCTATAGGCGTGGTATTCATATTCATGACCTTAATGAGCGGTTCTACGACACCGCTCAGCACTGGATGAAGCTGCCACGGCCGACAGGGATACAGGGAAGTTCAGCGACGGAGCGAGGAGGGTAAATATGATGGGGGGGAAGACGGGGGAGCCCAGCTATGCAAGGGTGGGAGCAGAGCCATGTATAGAAGGGAGCGAGCGGAGCCATGCATACAAGGGAGGGAGCAGAGCCTTGTATAAGAGGGTGGGAGCGGAGCCATGCATGGGTGGGAGCAGAGCCTTGTATACAGGTTGGAGCGGACATGTAAGGGATGGGAGCGGAGCCATGTATAGAGGGTGGGAGCGGAGCCATGTATAGAGGTGGGAGCGGAGCTTGTATAGGGGGGAGCGGAGCCATGTATAAGAGGGTGGGAACGGAGCCTTGTATAAGAGGGTGGGAGCGGAGCCTTGTATACAGGTGGAGCGGAGCCTTGTTTAGAGGTGGAGTGGAGCATGATAAGAGGTGGAACGGAGCCTTGTATAAGAGGGTGGGAGCAGAGCCTTGTATGCAAAGGGCATCATCTCTAATGAGATCAGTTTGGCAATGTAGGAGTTCAAAGCCAGTGTACGCGGATGAGAGGATGAATACTTTCTTGTCCTACTCAGAGTGTCTGCTAGGGTGAGCTGGACTTGCGAGCTGCATATGGGGGAACTAGCGGTGGGCATGATGGACTGAGAGGGGGTTGGTGATGGTGGTGGTTGTGATGGCCTAGATTCAGTCTTTCGTTGCAAAAACATTGTGATTCCCTGACTGCCTTGGCCTTGCGACGACACCTCAACATTTCTTTCTGGTGGTGTGCTAACCGGTGGGCTTACAGTGGGAGAAGCGATGTAGCATTGCTGGCTACCTTCAGTCGGAGCAGGTGCACATGTGCTACCTGAGGTATTGTAGTCCGTCAATGCTTGCAAGTGCATTGTGTTTAAATGTCTAAGCATGCAACTGGTATTCAAATTTCTGAGATTTTTCCCTCGGCTAAAGGTTCTTCCGCACTTCTTACAGATAACCTTTGCCTAATCAATTGGATTTTGGTCAAAAAAGTGCTATACTGCACTCTTTCTACTATGGTACAACTTTTCAGGGCTTGCACACTGTGCTAATTTGACCATCTGGCCAAGCTGTCCTGCAACTCTTTTGGTTGTTTTAACACGTTTATGGACTGCTACGGGCCTGCCAGATAACCGCAACTGCGATGTCGATGCCTGTTGCGGATCCTCCTCCTGTTCTGAGCTATTGCCAGCGGCATCCTCTTCCCCCAATGGATGCCAATCCGGGTCAACAACTGGGTCATCCATCACCTCTTCCTCAATTTCATGTGCACCTTCCTCTGTGTCACCGTGTAAGGTGGTAGAGTATGCGGGAAGGGGCACCTGAGTTTCATCAGGGTCAGATTCTGGCTCAGTAGACTGCGAGGGCAATATACTGCTGTGGGTAAATGTACCAGCAGAATCATCTAGCAGTGGCTGTGCATCAGTGCACTCCATGCCAGATTCATCTTGGACTGGGGAATTTAGGATTTGACTTGATAACCCAGGCATGGTATGTAAAAAGAGCTCCATCGAGTAATCAGAAGTGTGGCCTGCCGCATCCTTCACTTTTGGTGGGGGTGAAGGACACTAGGAAAGGTGTTGTTCCTGACCAGCAGACTGCACTGACAACTGTTGTGAATGCACTTGAAATGAGTTCTGAGCAGAGGCTCCCTCTGTTGGTTACAAGCGGTACTGGACTGTCCAGTGAAGATTGTGAGGAGTGGGAATCAGGTGTTACTGACTGGTCTTATATAAGGGAGTCGCCTTCCCATCAGGGTTGCCGGTGATCAATTGTTCTGGTCTCAATTCTTGAGTCCTGTTTCCTTTGTAGCCTGCTGTGTCGTGTCTGCATCTCCTGCTAACAGATAAGACATTTTCTTCTTTTTGTTTTTGTGCTTGATTTTTGCATTTTGTCCTGCACTTCTGTGGGGGCCTTCAGGGTCCCCTCCGGGGGCTTTTGCCCTCTCAGTTTAGTTCAGCCACTGATGTTTGTACTTTTGCTTTTTCCAGTTTTTTCAGTGGCTGCTGTTTTGATTTTGTTACACCAGAGAACTAATTTAGGTGGTAGAGGTCGTGTGATCTCAGGTGATTTTGAAATTAGTAGAGTTGGTGCTTTTCAGGGTTTTTTGGGATTGCAGTAAGTGCCCTTCCTATCCTTTTCTATTTAGGTAGTTTGGGCCCCAACGTTTGCTCATACTATTTTCTGTCTGTGTCAGTATTTCATCTTGTCTAACCGCCATTACATGTTTGGGGGCTTTCTATGTTCTTTGGGGATCTGCTCCGGGGCAGATAGCTTTCCTCTTTCTATCTTTAGGTGTAGTTAGTTTCTCAGGCTGTGACGAGGCGTCTAGGACCAACGTAGGAACGCTCCACGGCTGCCTCTAGTTGTGGTGGTTAGTCAGGGTACTGCAATCTCATAGATTCCAACTTCTCTGGTGTATTGCCTTTTTTACCTGCACTCCTCAGCTACCGAAACATAACAGTATCACCGGTCTAAAAATTGAAAATTGTATGGTACTCACAGAAGGGAAAAAATATTGTGAAAGAAAAAAGGTTGTCAGAGTTGTCAGAGATATTTTTCTGTTTGTTGCTTTTTTTTCCCTCTGTATTTCTGGTGCTGGGGAGGATTTTTTTTTCTCTCAATGGAGTTTGCACAGTTGTCTGGCCGTGTGGATCAGCTTGCCACTGAGGTTCGGAGTATTGCTGCCTATCTTGCTAGGTTGCCTGTTGTGGAACCTAGGATTCCCATGCCAGATTTGTTTTTAGGGGATCGAGCTAAGTTTCAGAATTTCAAAAATAATTGTAAATTGTTTTTTTGCCTTAAAATCTAAGTCCTCAGGGAACGCAGCGCAGCAGGTTCAAATTGTCATCTCTCTCCTGCGCGGCGATCCTCAGGATTGGGCTTTTTCCCTGACACCTGGGGATCCTGTTTTGAGTGATGTTGATGCATTTTTTCAGGCTTTGGGGTTATTGTACGATGAGCCTAATGTCACTGATCAAGCTGAAAAAGCCTTGTTGGCATTAAATCAGGGTCTTGATGACGCTGAGTTATACTGTCAGAGATTCCGTAGGTGGGCAGTCCTGACCAAGTGGAATGACGACGCTTTGGCGGCCCTTTTTCGGAAGGGTCTGTCAGATAATGTAAAGGATGTTATGGTGGGATTCTCTGTCCCCTCTGGTCTCAATGATTCTATGTCATTAGCGATTCAAATTGACAGACGTTTGCGTGAGCGGAGAAGTATGCATGGAATGGTGTTGCCTTGTGAACCTGCTTCTGAACCCATGCAGTGTGATAGAGTGGTGTCTGGGGCACAGCGTCATGAGTTTCGAAAGCGCAATGGGTTATGTTTCTACTGTGGTGATGCCTCTCATGCTATTTCAGTCTGCCCTAAGCGGGGAAGACGTTTTGCACGCTCAGTTGTCTTGGGTAGTGTTCAGACTAAGTTTTTATTAACTGTCACTCTGATATGCTCTCTGTCCTCATTTTCTGCTCAGGCTTTCGTTGATTCTGGAGCAGCTATTAACCTGATGGATTATGATTTTGCTAAACGTTGTGGGTTTCCCTTGATACCCCTACAGAAGTCTATTCCCCTACTGGGGATCAATTCTACCCCTTTGGCTGAGAATAAACCTCAGTTCTCTACTCAGGTGATAATGAGGGTTGAACCTGATCATCAGGAGTGCTGTAAATTTTTGGTTCTGTATAATCCGCATGATATTATCGTACTGGGCTTCCCTTGGTTGCAGTCTCATAATCCTGTTTTGGATTGGAAATCTGTGTCTGTAACCAGTTGGGGCTGCCAATGTGTTAATACCAACACTCCTGTTTTTTCTGCCTCCCCCCAGGCTCAGGATATTCCTGACTTTTTGATTGATTTTTCTGATGTGTTTAGCGAAAGTAAATCTGCATCCTTGCCTCCCCATAGGAGCTATGACTGCGCTATTGAATTAGTGCCTGGTAGTAAATTCCCTAAAGGTCGCCTTTTTAACTTGTCTGTACCTGAACATGACGCTATGCGGTCTTATATCAAGGAATCATTGGAGAAGGGTCATATCAGACCATCCTCTTCACCCTTAGGTGCCGGTTTTTTCTTTGTGGCCAAAAAGGATGGTTCATTAAGGCCGTGTATTGATTATCGTCTTTTGAACAATATTACTGTAAAATATCAATACCCGTTACCTTTGATTTCTGACCTGTTTTCCAGGGTGAAAAACGCTACTTGGTTTACCAAGCTTGACCTCAGGGGGGCATATAACCTTATTCGCATTAAGCACGGGGATGAATGGAAGACGGCATTCAATACCCCTGAGGGGCATTTTGAGTACCTTGTGATGCCCTTTGGGCTCACTAATGCTCCTTCTGTCTTCCAGTCCTTCATGAATGACATTTTCAGGGATTTTGTGGATAAATTTCTGATTGTTTATTTGGATGATATCTTGATTTTTTCTAATGACTGGGACTCTCATGTGAAACATGTTCAACTGTATTCCAGATTTTGAGAGAGAATGCTCTGTATGTGAAGGGATCAAAGTGTCTTTTTGGCGTACAGAGGATCTCATTTCTGGGATTCATTTTGTCCCCATCTGTTATTGAAATGGACCCGGTCAAGGTTCAGGCCATCTGTGATTGGGTCCAACCTACTTCATTAAAGGCTCTTCAAAGATTTTTGGGTTTTGCCAATTTTTATCGTAAATTTATTGGTAATTTCTCGGTTATTGTTAAACCATTGACTGATTTGACCAGAAAGGGTTCTGATGTGGTGAATTGGCCTCCTGAGGCAGTCTCTGCATTTCAGGAACTTAAGCAGAGATTCACTTCTGCTACTGTTCTACGGCAGCCTGATGTTTCTCTGCCATTTCAGGTGGAGGTTGATGCCTCTGAAATTGGGGCAGGTGCCGTTTTGTCCCAAAAAGATCCAGAGACCTCTAAAAGTAACCCTTGTGCCTTTTTCTCTCGAAAATTTTCTCCTACTGAACGTAATTATGACGTGGGTAATCGGGAGTTACTGGCCATGAAGTGGGCTTTTGAAGAGTGGAGACATTGGCTGGAGGGAGCCAAACATCAGGTGGTGGTCCTTACGGACCATAAGAATCTGGTTTATCTGGAATCTGCCAAGCGACTTAATCCTAGACAGGCCAGGTGGGCCTTGTTTTTCACACGTTTTAGTTTTGTGGTTTCCTTTCTTCCTGGCACTAAGAATGTTAAGGCGGATGCCCTCTCGAGGAGTTTCCTTGCGGACTCTCCTGAGTTATCTGATCCTTCTGTTATTTTGAAAGAGGGTGTAGTTCTTTCCGCCATCTCACCCAATTTGAGACTTGCTCTGGAGGGGTGTCAGGAGGATAGGCCCGAGCGCTTCCCTGTTGGAAAATTGTTTGTCCCGGACCAGTGGAAAAAGAGTGTGATGTCTGAGATTCATTGTTCCGCGTTGGCTGGGCATCCCGGAATTTTTGGTACCAGAGACTTGGTTAGTCGGTCCTTTTGGTGGCCTACCTTGTCTCATGATGTCAGGGAATTTGTGCAGTCCTGCGGGACTTGCTCTCGCTCCAAGCCTTGCTCTCGCTCTAGTGGTTTGTTGATGCCATTGCCTGTGCCCAGGAGACCATGGACCCATATCTCTATGGATTTCATTTCCGACCTCCCTGTTTCTCAGAGAATGACCGTCATCTGGGTGATTTGTGATAGGTTTTCCAAGATGATACATCTTGTGCCATTACCTAAGTTGCCTTCCTCCTCTGAATTGGTGCCTTTGTTCCTTCAGCACGTGGTTCGTTTACACGGCATTCCTGAGAACATTGTGTCTGACAGAGGAGTCCAGTTTGTTTCCAGATTTTGGAGGACCTTTTGTTCTAAACTTGGTGTTCAATTGTCTTTCTCCTCGGCGTTTCATCCTCAGACCAATGGTCAAACTGAGAGAACAAACCAGACATTGGAGACTTATCTAAGATGCTTTGTGTCTGCTGATCAGGATGACTGGGTCTCTTTTTTGCCTTTGGCTGCGTTTGCTCTTACCAATAGGGCTAGCTCTGCCACTTTGATGTCTCCATTTTTCTGTAATTCTGGGTTTCACCCTCGATTTTCTTCAGGACAGACGGAGGCTTCTGTCTGTCCAGGTGTTGACTCTGTTGTGGAGCGTATGCAACAGATTTGGGACCAGGTAGTGGAGAGGTTGTCCCTCTCTCAGGTTTGCTAACCGGCATAGGACTGATAGTCCTCGGTTTAAAGTGGGGGACTTGGTCTGGTTGTCCTCAAGAAATATTCCTATGAGAGTGGCATCTCCTAAATTTAAGCCTAGGTTCATTGGACCTTATAAGATCATGGAGATTCTTAATCCTGTTTCTTTTCGTTTGCTTCTTCCAGGGACATTTAAGATCCATAACGTGTTCCACAAGTCCTTGTTGAAGAGGTTTGTTGACCCAGTGGTTCCTACTGCTTTGCCTCCTGACCCTGTTCTGGTTGAGGGTAGTGTTGAGCATTCCGATACCGCAAGTATCGGGTATCGGCCGATATTCGCGTTATCGGAATTCCGATACTTAATTCCGATACTTTTTCAATATCGTATACCGGAATCGGAAGTTCCCATAATTCTTTGAGAGGCAATGTGATGTTAGTCAGCCAATGATGAATCTTATGAAGTGTGGGCACATCCTGTAATGCTGCGGTCATCTTAACTAATGGCATGGCTGTGATTGGCTGCTGAAATGATGTCAGAATGCACTATAAAAGGCGCCGCAGCCATTTTAGCGTCACTGTGCTGTGAACTCAGTTAGGGACAGAACGCTACTCTGCTCACTCTGAGGGACAGTTAGATATTGTGATTTTGTGTACTACTGTGCTTGAGGCAGGCTAGTTTACCAACAGGTCCTGCCCACATCCTTCTTCCTAGTGAGGATTCAACATCATCAGCCGGCGTTCCTGATCTGGCCACGGAGGCCAGAGATCACCGGCTTTCATCAACGGATGTAAGTTTCGTCTGCGGGCCATAGGAGGCTGAAGTCGGACTTTCTACTGCAAGTGACCCATCGGGGTTGTCAGCAGGCCAGAGGAGGCTGAAATTGGACTTTCTATTGCAAGTGACCCATCGGGGTTGTCAGGTAAAACCTGTGCAAACAGGACTATTTTCTCCACAGTGCACCACTAATACTCATTCATCTGAGCTGTCACCGGCCGGGACAGTGTCAATTTCTTCTGACCTTTCTGCATAAAAGGTTTTTTAGGATTTCTGCAGCGTTTTTCTGCTCCATCGTTAAAAGAGGACCTCTTTTACTTTTTCAGGGTTTGTCCATATTAATACCCATATGAATAAATACCTTATGCGTATTATGACTATTTAGTCCTTTGGTTTGGGGTTTACTACATAATAGACTACAGGCTTTTCTCATCACCTTTTTCTCACGGGTCTTAGTGCAATATTTATTTATTACTGTATTATTACATCTGCATCTCAAACTGTTCTACAGAGTGCGTCTGAATTTATGTATTGTTTTCCATTTGACACATGCATATTCCTATTTTTCTACAGATCCTTTTGTGTCTTGTAGTTTTTATGTGCGCAAACTATTTTTATTTTCAATTATAGAGGGCCATGTTATTGACTTTGCATTGACGTGTAAAAGATTTATGTTGTGCCACTGGCTATATGTATTCTAAAGGTGTACCCAGTCTCAACAGATCATTAGTCTGATTGTTCTTTGATTCTCCTAAATGTGAATTTGTCTGATTTGGTGTCAAACTTGACTTTGTCCCTATTTTTGTTTTGCCATGTGACCCAATGATTATACAAATCTATATAGGGTTTGGCATCATCAAAAGTAACAGAATATTAGCATGCATGCATATTTAGGATATAAAAGAGAAGTATCTTGTTGTGCCAGAGTGTTCCTAACTCCTGAATGGATATAAAACAATATGGTCTACGGATCAGGTAAAATCGAGGGTCCGCATGTCTATATTTTATACAATTTGAGTGGGCAAGGGTGGGATTTAGAGATTAGCCCATTCATGAAAGTTTTGGGAGCTGAGAACCTTCAGGAGTTGTTAACCATGCTTTGAGGTCGATTGAATGCCATGTCACTCAGGCAGCCAATCACTGCTGTCAAGCGCAATGGAAAGCAACACACGGTTGGTCCTGTGGCCAGCAGCACAGGAGGGGTAAGGGTAAAACATGAATATATTAGATTATGTTTTACTATTTGGAGCAAGTTTGAAGTTTTCTTTAAGGATTGGAAAACCACCTTCAGTTAGGAATCGGATCAAACAAACAGGGCACAATATGGAATAATGTGCGTTGTTATACACAGTAACTTACAAACGTGGTTCTCTCTGGCATCTATGTACATGGGCAAGTATTACTCTAATTTGGGTCTAATGTGTAGTTTATTGGGTGCAATATAGGCTCATTGTAGGACTGCAAACACACAATTTGGTTCTTTGCAGGTAGAATATGGTACTTTATGCAAAGTATATGGCTGTGTGCAGGCACAGAATCGCACTGTCCTATGAAAACAAACTATGGGACTATTGTGGCATGGTATGGCGGTCTCTGGCCACTGTTTAGCATAATATAGTACTATATGGACATTGGACAACAACAACTTTTTAATGTGCTGGTATTGTTGTGGTTACAATTAAAGAAATATTCTCAATTTGTCTCTGGAGCAGGTCAGAGCTATGTTGCTCTTTACTTCTTTGTTTCTGATAGGATAGGCTGAGTTATAGTATTAGTAGAACTATAAAGTTCTGCTGTAACACATTCAGCTATTAGTGATTTGTTTTATAATGTACACTGCTATCACTGTATTTACGGTACATATAGAGATAATGGCACTTGAACAAGCACATAGCTCAGGATAGTCAGAGCTGTGATTAGGAGAACTGCTCTTGGAGAAGCTAGTGCTATAGATTGGTGATTTTGCAAGTAGAGATGGGCGAACCCGAACAGTAAAGTTCGGCATCCAGACCGAACACCTATGACCTATGACCTATGACCCGACATGAAATGACACTTGGTGTACATAGGGTTAACCATGTCTTTTCATGTCCTTTGCTATCTAATTTGCACAAACAATTAAATCAGACTATGTGTGCAAAATTTCACACCTGTAGGGGTTAATTAAAGGTGTAAATTCGTAGCAAAAAAGTCCGTTTTTTTACAACGAATTTACACCTTTAATTAACCCCTACAGGTGTGAAATTTTGCACACATAGACTGATTTAATTGTTTGTGCAAATCAGATAGCAAACGACATGAAAAGACATGGTTAACCCTATGTACACCAAGTGTCATTTCATGTCGGGTGCTTCTGTCTTTTCACTGAACCCGGCTTTACCCGGCAATTGAATCAGAGGATATTTTACTATGTAGAAGTGTATAAACTATACATATATGTATATATATATATGTCACAATGACATGTATATATATATAATATGTATTCTATGTGTGTATATTTAGTGTTTACAAGGAAAGAATGGGGTTTTTTTTAGTTGCGATATTTTGTTCCCATAGACTTACATGGGACTTCCGGTATCGGTATCGGGTATCGCCGATATTTTAGTGATATCGGCGATACCATTCCGATTCCGATACTTTAGGATATCGGAAAGTATCGCTCAACTCTAGTCGTTAACTATATCGCTAAATGTGGCCGCATTTAGCGATATAGAAACAATCCCGCTAGCGATCGCATTAGTATGCGTCGTTATTGTGATCGCTAGCGGGATTGTTTAGTGTGGCAGTACCTTAAAGGGTCATATTACTAAGGACTTTTTTTCTAAAATGCCGCCCAAAAAACGACCATCTATTGGGCAAGTTCATCCTAAAGCTAAGAAAGCAAAATTGTGTCAAAGATCTGAGACAAGTGAACAACCTGACCAGTCTAGCGACCACATACATGTCCATTGATTCAGTCATGGAGAGTGAACAAGCCGTAATGTATCCATTGGAGTTCCTGAATTCTTTGGAGCCTCCTAGAATGCCACCGCATAAGCTCACTTTAAAAAAAGGAGCCACAATAATTTTGCTTCGGAACCTTGACCCACCAAAAATGTGTAACGCACAAGATTGTGCATTAAGAGTCTCATGCCCAATGTTATTGAAGCCACTATTCTTATGGAAAACTCTACGGAGCCGAATGTTTTTATTCTGCGTATTCCTTTGCTACCAAGCGACATGCCCTTCAATTTTAAGCATCTGCAGTTCCCAATCCGACTTGCATTTGCTATGACTATAAACAAAGCACAAGGTCAATCACTTAAAGTAGCCAGGATTAATTTGGAGAGCCCATGTTTTTCACATGGACAGTTGTACGTTGCTTGCTCTAGAGTGGGTAACCCCCAAATTTTTTTCATATATGCACCTAAAGGTAAAACCAGAAACATTGCTTACCAAAAATCTCTACAGTAGATAGTTGTTTAACTGTAAACCAATTTTACTCTTTTGTCCGTGAACTACTTATAGATTACACTGGAGGGAGGGGGAAGGGTTGCACTATGTTGTTAATTGGTTGTACGTTTTATATGTTTGTGTAAGGTGCATACATTTTCATTTTTGATCAAAAATAGTTCGAAAAATAGTTGTAATAGTTTATACTACATAATATGTATTGAATATGTAAAATCAATAAAATGTTGAAATTAAAAAAAAAGTTGTTCACATCAATGTTACGACAAGTTAGTAAAATGCCAAAATAATACAAATTTAAAGTAGAAATTTTTTTTTACTGTAGCGCTCTGAAAATTTCAATTTCAGGGTGACTCTGAAAATTTTACTACAGCTACCATAACCAACAATTTAACATATTTTCCATGAGCGAAGCCACGGGTACTCTACTAGTATTCTAATAATACACAATCAGTATATACACTGCTCAAAAAAATAAAGGGAACACTTAAATAACACATCCTAGATCTCAATGAATTAAATATTCTCATTGCATACTTTGTTCTGCACAAAGTTGAATGTGCTGACAACAAAATCACACAAAAATCATCAATGGAAATCAAATTTATTAACCAATGGAGGCCTGGATTTGGAGTCACACCCAAAATTAAAGTGAAATGTAATGTCCTTAAAACAAGTCAAAATGATGCTCAGTAGTGTGTGTGGCCTGTATGACCTCCCTACAACACCTGGGCATGCTCCTGACGAGGCGGCAGATGGTCTCCTGAGGGCTCTCCTCCCAGACCTGGACTAAAGCATTCACCAACTCCTGGACAGTCTGTGGTGCAACGTGACGTTGGTGGATTGAGCAAGACATGATGTCCCAGATGTGCTCAATCGGATTCAGGTCTGGGGAACGGGCGGGCCAGTCCATAGCTTTAATTCCTTCATATTGCAGGAACTGCTGACACACTCCAGCCACATGAGGTCTGGCATTGTCCTGCATTAGAAGGAACCCAGGGCCAACCGCACCAGTATATGGTCTCACAAGGGGTCTGAGGATCTCATCTTGGTACCAAATGGCAGTCAGGCTAACTCTGGCGAGCACATGGAGGGCTGTACGGCCCTCCAAAGAAATGCCACCCCACAACATTACTGACCCACTGCCAAACCGGTCATGCTGAAGGATGTTGCAGGCAGCAGATCGCTCTCCACGGTGTCTCCAGACTCTGTCACGTCTGTCACATGTGCTTGATTTTTGGGCTGCACTTCTCAAATAAATCTATACAACACCGTTTTTGCTCCTAATGTCATGATCAAAAGCAAAAGAATGGAAGTGAACACAGAAATATTTAAAGTTATAAAACGTAATATTTATTAAATAATAAGATAAAAACACTTAATTTCAGGAATAGATGTTGGAAAATGGAGATTAAATAGATTGAAAAATTTATAAATAGCAGCTAGGTATATAAAGTGACTTTTCTCCATTACAAACCATGTAACACAATTCATAAATTAAACAAAATTAATTCATCCAGAAAGCATTGGTACTGAGATGTGGTCTGTGGTCCCCACCTGCAGAACCAATCCTTTATTGAGTGTGTCTTGATAATTGCCAATAATTTCCATCTGTTGTCTATTCCATTTGCACAACAGCATGTGAAATTGAGTGTTTTTTTCATGCTGTACATCGCTTGACTAAAAAATTTTGACAGAGCTTTTGCTGTATCCATTGGCAATAATTTTGACTTGACTGTGTCACGATGACTATTTTGTGGGATTATTTTCTCTTTACATTCCAACAAAGTTATTCAGTGACTCAATTTCTAAACACTTTCTGGTATAGCCATGTGAGTTTCAAGACCCTAAATAAAGTAGCAGGGCAATGACAGATGTATGGTGTAATATATGCTGTTGAAATCCTTTGCAAATGAAGTTTAGTCTAAAATAGTCACCTTGACAGGAATATATTTGGCACAAAAAAAATGACCAGTACTACAGAGCGTGCCCTTCTTTGATGGGACAACCTAATATTTAGCAAACATGCCTCTCCTGGGCCTTAGTCTGATCGGAGGAGCTCAGTCAGATACAGAGGCAGTCACCACCTACAATAGTATACTAGAAAAAATGACTAGCACCGTTGAACAGAATGAAGCAAATGTGAACAGGTGCAAGCTACTATGGCTGCATAACATACAAACAAAAGCATACTGCAGCACTCTGTAAGTGCTAAGATGTATGCAGACATTAAATATATGACATTTGGACTACACCACTGCCATATAAAACATATACTAAAAAAAAATGAAGGAACTTAAGGGTATGCCACACTAAACAATATCGCTAACGGGATCGCTAAAAAACGTCACTATTTAGCGATCCCGTTAGCGATATTGTTCAGTGCGGCAGCTTCCAGCGACGAGCTTCCTGCTGTGATCTCGCTCGTCGCTGGAATCGCTCCGGACCCTATTTCATCGCTGGCGCTCCCGCTGGGTAAGTATCTAATCGCTGTGTGGCACCTTTTCTTAGCGATTTAGCGGTACTTTTGTACCCCTAAAGTCGTTAAGAAGATCGCTAACGGCGATAGCGTCGTTAACTATATCGCTAAATGCGGCAGCATTTAGCGATATAGAAACAATCCCGCTAGCGATCTCATTAGTATGCAACGCTAACGAGATCGCTAGCGGGATAGCTTAGTGTGGCAGTACCTTTAGTGTACAAATTGGTTAATTCATGAAAGCTCACCAGCAGCAACAAGGCGTACCCCTCTTTGATGGGACACTACCTTCATTTTTATTAGTATCTTCTGTATGGCAGTGGTGCAGACCGAATTTCAAAGATTCATTGTTTGGATACATCTTAGAGCTTACAGGGTGCTGCTGTATGCTTTTGTTTGTAAGGAATGTATTTGAAGCTTACAAGTAGTGTTGAGCGATACTTTCCGATATCCAAAAGTATCGGAATCGGAATGGTATCGCCGATACCATTAAAATATCGGCGATACCCGATACCGATACCGGAAATACAATGTAAGTCTATGGGAACAAAATATCGTAACTAAAAAAACCTCTTTCTTTCCTTGTAAACACTAAATATACACACATAGAATACATATATATATATATATACATGTCATTGTGACATATATATATATACATATATTTATAGTTTATACACTTCTACATAGTAAAATAGCCTCTGATTCAATTGCCGGGTAAAGTCGGCTTTTGTGAAAAGACAGAAGCACCCGACATGAAATGACACTTGGTTTACATAGAGTTAACCATGTCTTTTCATGTAGTTTGATATCTGATTTGCACAAACAATTACATGAGTATATGTGTGCAAAATTTCACACCTGTAGGGGTTAATTAAAGGTGTAAATTCGTTGTAAAAAAAACGGACTTTTTTGCTACGAATTTACACCTTTAATTAACCCCTACAGGTGTGAAATTTTGCACACTTACACTCATGTAATTGTTTGTGCAAATCAGATATCAAACTACATGAAAAGACATGGTTAACTCTATGTAAACCAAGTGTCATTTCATGTCGGGTTCTGCATTTTCACAAAAGCCGGCAATTGAATTAGCGGCTATTATACTATGTAGAAGTGTATGAACTATAAATATAAATATATATATATATGTGTCACAAATTCAATGACATGTATATATATATATATGAGGTGTAAAATTGCTGAAAAAAAAATGCGTGGGCTCCCGCCCTATTTTCGCAACCAGACAGACAAAGCCAGTGAGTGGGGGCAGATAATAATAGCCCAGAGAGGGACCATTATTTTTGCCCCCCCCGGCTACTAACATCTGCCCCCAGACACCCCAGAAAGGGCAAATCTCTAATTAGATTTGCCCTTTCTGGCATTTTGCCCGTCTATTCCCATTGCCCTGTAGCGGTGGCGAATGGGTTAATAAGGGGTTAAAATGACCTTGCAATTGAAAGGTCACTTTAAGCCAGGTTAATAATTGAGAGCTGTCAATTAGACAACTATCAATTATTAATCCTATTGTATGAAAGAAAAATCAAACACACACACTTTAATAAAAAAGAAGTTTAATGAAATAATCACACAGTTTTTGACCATATTTTATTTACCTGCTAAAACCATTTCCTGTAATAAAAATAAAATAATAAAGCAAAATTATTCTTACCTATCCCATGCACAGTCAGGTCCCACGGTGTAATCCTTCAGAAAGGGTTAATGTTTACTGCAGGGACCGCAGCTAATGCTGCAGCCTCACAGTAAACCCCCAAATGAATGAGTTCCTCTCCTGGCTGACAGGAGAGGAAGTGGAAAGCTTAATTGATTGCTTTCCACTTTCACTTCAGGTCAGCCAGGGACACAATCAGTGACGTCAGAGGGAACTGGTTAACAAAAATAGTGGATCCCCTCGAAAAAAATTGGCGTGGGGTCCCCCCTATTTTTGTTAACCAGCCAGATGAAGCAGACCGCTGAGGCCTGGATTTTCAGGCTGTTAAGGAGCCAAGATCCATGCACCTTGCCAGCCTGATAATACCAGGCCACAGCAGTCTGCATATCTTGGCTGATTAACAAAATAGGGGATCCCCTCGAAAAAAATTGGCGTGGGGTCCCCCCTATTTTTGTCAACCAGCCAGATGAAGCAGACCGCTGAGGCCTGGTTTTTCAGGCTGGTAAGGATCCAATATCCATGGACCTTGCAAGCCTGATAATACCAGGCCACAGCAGTCTGCTTAGCTTGGCTGGTTAACAAAAATAGGGGATCCCCTCGAAAAAAAAACGGCGTGGGGATCCCCCTATTTTTGTTAACCAGCCAAGTAAAATGCAGACTGTTGCGGCCTGGTATTAAAAGACTGTCAAGGCCCATGGATTTTGGCCCTCAACAGCCTGATAATACCAGGCTACAGCAGCCCCACATTTGGCGCATCAAAAGATGTGCCAATTGTGGCACTTTACCCGGCTCTTCCCACTTGCCCTGTAGCGGTGGCAAGCGGGGTAATAAGGGGTTAATGTCACCGTTGATTGCACGGTGACAATAAGCCCGGTTAATAATGGAGAGGCGTCAATAAGACACTGATCCATTATTAATCCCAAAGTTATTAAATGTATAAAAAAAAGACACAGCAAGAAAAAAGTATTTTAATGAAATAAAAGAGACAACACAGTTTTCATTAATTTTATTATACACTCATTCCTGCGACGCCATCGATCTCCTGTAAAAAAAGAAAAAAAACAAACCAACAGTATACCACCTGTCCGACGCAGTCCATAGTAACGATTGTCCCACGACGATCCAGCTCTGCTACATCGCAATGACAGGCAGAGCCTGACATCCCGGCGCAGCACAGCTGATTACCTGCTTCTCCGGCGGTGACGTCATCGGACTGCTTTACGGCCGCGATTACCCAGCAGTCACTGCAGTTATCGCTAGAAACTGCATGTGACCGCCGGGGAGAAGAGGATGGCGGCCATTAAGCAGTCCAGGACGTGACCGCCGGAGATCTTCTGCCAGGTAAGTGCCGCTGACTCCTGACAGACCCGACCGACGGACACTGACAGTGACAGTGACATTCCGATTCCGGTATCCGATATGACGAAAATATCGGTACTCTGAATCGGAATTCCGATACAGCCAATATCGGCCGATACCCGATATTTGCAGTATCGGAATGCTCAACCCTACTTACAAGTTAAAATTATGACTATAGCTGTAGAAGTAGCTAAAAGCTCCTGCTCTGTTAACTGACCTTAGCTGAGTATCATCATACTTGGTAATGGTAACGATTCTCTACATGATTAAACATATTAGAATAATATCGTTGGTGTAATTCTTTACTCAATAATCCAGATCTGCTCTAATGTAAACATATAGACTTTACCTGAAGATTACTTATCAGATAATCAATGCTGTTTGTGCAGCTTGTCAGTATTCACAATAATTCAGTATGGTGATATCACCGCCTTTATAGGCAGTCTTGATAATTATATAGTCAATATTCTCAAGGTCTTTTTGATGAATTGATTACACCAAGTGAAAAATGCTTGTAAGCATGAGTAATCTTTAAACATGTCAGCAATCCCTCATAAACGTATTACTCACTTTCAAGATATTAGGCTATTAAGACTAGTTGGACACTTAAATCAGTATGGATTCTGGAGCAGGGTTATCATTATTTTTATATCTCTTCGTCTCTTAACTTTAGGCTCCTGGTGTCTCAATTCCATTGTAGGCCGTTTTGTGTGTGACCAATATTACTCACATTAATCTACCTGGACTACTCTGGACTGCTGTGAAATGTAATGTTTTAGCGATGGAAAGTCGCAGCAAGTTTTGCACAGCGGAGAGTCGGTGGTACGTGGGACTTTTTTGCTACAGTGCGATCTCTTAGTTTTGGGAATCTGAGAGCAAAAAGTAAACCTTTCCAATGTCTCAGTTATGTGGCAGAAAGTCTAAAATTGTCTAGAATATACTGTATAATGTATATATTTTTAGTGTTTCTTTTACTGTTGAACACACATAGGGCGATTCATTAAGACTGGTGTAATGAGGCATTCGCTGGGGTACACTGTATTTGCTGCTTAATGCATCAAGGACTTCTGGTACCCAGAGTGCGCCATCGTCAGAAGTGTATAAAAACTTGGGTCTGGCGTACATTTCTGAGGTAAGTTACACCACATTAGTGGTGCAATTTGTGATAAATTTGACAGGCTGACATGACCAAAAGTCGTAATATTTTTGTGCAACTGATGAGTTGGGCTAAAATTTTGTGACTTATTAAGGTGTTTACCACAGATTTCTGTCTTATAGATCTTAATTAATCCCAACCAAAGTCTCCCGTGAACAGTGATGCTAACAATGCCCAATTTTACAGGTACACTGGAGGTCTATATTATGTGCAAGTTCAATGCCTAAGGCGGATGAACACAGAATTCTGAGATAACATATCACAACTGTGGGCATATTAAGCAATTTATGTTGGAAACTATCACGGTGAGGATTGCAAGAGAACTCACCAGTGCAATCTCCCGGAAGACGAGTGCAGAAGAAAGCTTCAGGCTCCTAGGAACGCAGGGTGAGCAAGGCAGGAGAGAGATGGTTTCAGGGCCTGAATCACCTGACAGTTGAGGGGCGTGGCTTCAGCTCCAGGGAGCTAGAAGCTGAGGGAAAACTCCTAGAAAGGTAACTACGGGACAAAGTTACCCAGGGGCACAGACAGAGACATAAATCTGAACAAGCCAAGGTCAAAGCACGAGAAGACAGTATAGTACCAAGGATGAGACAGAACGGATAGTTGGGGACAGGCAGAGGTCAAAACCAAACAGACAGCGAAGGTACAGAAACAGAATCCAACAAGCAGTATCCAGAGAACAGACCGAGTCAAAACCAAAGTATCAGGCAAACCAGAACACAGCACAAACACACTCAGGGGTCAACACACTCTGCCAAGGGCGAAAGTATAACTGACAGGGATTGGAGCTTCCTAGGGCTATAAGAAGCTCTCCCCGAACCAAGCAGAGGCCACAATAATAAGCCCCAGGTGTGCAGGTAAGAGCTTGCACTGGGATCAAAACCTTAACCCCTAGCGTGCAGGTCAACCCTGCACTGGGATCATGACAGTACCCCCCTCTCAACGGGGGGCCTCTGGACTCCCAGGCTTGCCCGGGAACCTGGCATGGAAAGCCCGAACCAGGCGATCCGCATGCATCAAACGGGCCGGCACCCAGGATCTGTCCTCCGGTCCATACCCCTTCCAATGAACCAGGTACTGTACCGACCGCTGCACCAACCTGGAGTCAACGATATGCTCAATCTCATATTCCATGTGTCCCTCAACCAAAACAGGAGGAGCAGCGGACTCGGACTCCCCCGGACTGCCTCAAAAGGTTTCAGTAGGGATTTATGGAAGACATTAGGGATCTTGAATGAGACTGGAAGACACAACCTGTAAGCCACTGGATTGATCTTTTCCACAATCTTGTATGGGCCAATGAACTTGGGGCCCAACTTGGCTGATGGAACCTTCAACTTAATGTTTCGCGTGGAGAGCCAAACTTTCTCTCCAACCCGAAACATAGGACCTGGTGTTCTTTTCCTGTCAGCGAAAAACTTGTACCTGCCTTGAGACCTGGATATATTCCGCTGGACCTCCGCCCATGTATTCTTTAATCGCTGAACAGACCCCTCTGCCCCTGGACACCCAGAATCCAAACGAGAAAACTCACCAAAATGAGGACTAAAACCATAATTGAACAGGAAAGGAGACATACCAGTAGATTGGCTCACCCGACTATTGAAGGCGAATTCCGCCAAAGGCAGTACATCACACCAGTCATTCTGTCTTGCAGAAGTCAGACATCTGAGGATCTGTTCCAGAGACTGATTAGTGCATTCCATCTGACCATTGCTCTCAGGATGGTATGCAGATGAAAAAGACAGAGACATCCCCAATTTCTTGCAAAAAGCACGCCAAAACTTTGCCACAAACTGCACTCCACGATCAGACACCACATTCAGGGGTACCCCATGCAACCGGATAACATGCTGTACAAACAATCTGGACAAAGTCTCAGCTGAGGGTAGTGCGGATAAGGGTACAAAATGAGCCTGCTTCGAAAACCTGTCCACCACTACCCATACCACAGTATTGCCCTTGGATGGAGGAAGATTAGTAATAAAATCCATGGACAAGTGAGTCCATGGCCTTTCGGAAACTGCCAAGGGCATCAGTTCCCCAGCCGGCCGGCTATGTGAGTTTTTAGAACGAGCGCAGACCCCACAACCAGAAACAAATTTTTTTATGTCAGAGCTAAGAGTAGACCACCAAAAGATCCTAGCCACCGCCCGACGTGTGGCAGATATACCAGGGTGAGCACTGAGCTTGGATTCATGGAACTCCTGGAGGAGTTTAAGCCGAAGCTGCTCTGGGACAAACAACTTACCCCTGGCTTGGCAGCAGGGGCCAGAGACTGGGCCCTCTCAATCTCCTGTTCCAACTCAGACGAGACCACTGCCAACACAACCCCAGGGTGAAGAATGGAGGAAGGTGGCTCAGGGGGAGACACCGGATGAAAACTGCGAGATAAGGCATCAGCCTTGATATTCTTTGACCCCGGACGAAACGTAATAGTAAACTGAAAACGGGAAAAAAAAAAGTGACCAACGGGCCTGTCTGGGTGTTAGTCTCTTAGCAGACTCAATATATAATAAATTTTTGTGGTCGGTAATCACAGTAACCGAGTGACTGGCCCCCTCCAAAAAGTGCCTCCATTCTTCAAACGCTAACTTGACCGCAAGAAGCTCTCTATTGCCAACATCGTAATTCCTCTCAGCAGCAGAGAATTTCCTGGAAAAAAAAGCACATGGCCTGAGGTTGGTCAGAGTGGCAGGACCTTGGGACAACACAGCACCCACCCCCACCTCAGAGGCGTCCACTTCCACAATAAATGGTTTGGACGGATCTGGCTGTACCAACACCGGAGCAGTCATAAAGCATTTTTTCAGTCTAGCAAAGGCCTCTTTTGCGAGCGAGGACCAATTTTTCACATCCGAACCTTTGCATGTTAAATTAGTGAGTGGTTTGACCACCTGCGAAAACCCCCGAATAAATTTGCGGTAGTAATTGGCGATCCCCAAGAAGCGCTGGAGCCCTGTAAGATCTCGGGGTTGTACCCAATCCGCAATGGCCTGCACCTTCTTGGGGTCCATACGAAAACCCTCACAGGACACAATCAATCCCAAAAAAGATAATTCTTGAACAAAAAACACACACTTCTCCAATTTAGCAAACAGATGATTTTCCCTAAGTCTTTGGAGAACAGTTTGTACATGATTCATATGAGAATGACTGTCGGGGGAATATATCAGAATATCATCTAAATAGATAACAACAAAACGACCAATGAGATCAGAAAACACCACGTTGATGAAATTCTGAAATATGGCGGGAGCATTGGTAAGACCAAACGGCATGATTAAATTTTCAAAAAGTCCCTCGGACGTGAGGAATGCAGTTTTCCATTCATCCCCCTTCCTGACCCTTATCAAATTATATGCTCCCGAAGATCCAGTTTAGAGAACCATTTTGCCCCTGATAGTTGGTTACATAAATCAGGAATCAACGGAAGGGGATACGTATTTCGTACAGTAATCTTATTTAATTCACGAAAGTCGAGACAGGGACGTAGACCGCCATCTTTTTTCTTCACAAAAAAGAACCCCGCCGCCACAGGTGAAACTGAGGGACGTATGTGTCCCTTGCGAAGACTTTCAGCAATATAATCCTTCATAGCTAAGCGCTCAGGTCCAGACAAATTAAACAGGCGGGCTTTAGGTAGTTTAGCCCCCGGGACTAGCTCGATGGCGCAGTCAAAGGGTCTATGTGGCGGCAACGTCTCGGCCTCGCTTTCTGAGAACACATCTTCGAAGTCTTTCAGGTACTCCGGAATACCTTCCAGCTCGACAGATGACACAGACACAGATTTAACAGGTTTAACCAGCAGTGCAGATTCATAACATAACTTAGAATCATTAAACCCCCATTGAACAATCTCCCCCGTTTTCCAGTTAATAACTGGGTTATGGCGTTGTAACCAGGGCATGCCCAACACCAACCCTGCTGGTAGATTGTCCAGAACAAAACAACTTAATTTTTCCTCGTGAGCAGCGCCCACTCTGAGCAAAAACAAGTCAGACATAAAGAGAATTCCCTCTTTTGTGACGGGGGAGGAGTCAATGGCCACCACCTTGATCGGAGTCTTAAGCCTAGCTGTCCCTATCTTGCAGCATGTGACCAATTGAGAGTCAATCAGATTGATGGAGGACCCGCAGTCCACAAAGGCTGTAGAGGAAAAAGAACAACCATCCACTAAACAGTTCCACATGAAGCAACACCTTAGAGAACGAGGAAAAGTGTACCTGAGGGTCTGAGTAGTCTCCTCGCTGACTACCCAGACCTAGTCGTTTCCCGCCGACCGGGTTGAGGACGGGCAGACAGGACACTCCTTTTTCCAATGTCCAGCTTTACCGCAGTAGAAGCACAACTGTTCTTCCCGACGGCGTTTTCTCGCCTTTTCCTTCAGAGTGATAGCGCCCATGTCCATGGGCTCAGAGACAGTCTCTTTTCCACTGGGGAACAATGTAGTCTCCACCTGCATCACCCCCCTGGCCCGCAACCTGCGGTCCATCCGGACGGCCTGGGTCATGGCGTCCTCGAGAGAGTTAGGTGGGGGGTGTAACGCCAAAGCATCCTGCAACCGCTCGGACAAGCCTCTGCGAAATAGTCCTCGGAGGGCGGCGTCCTCCCAAGAAATCTCTGCGGCGCAACTCAGTACAAAACCACTCGGCCGAGTGCTTCCCCTGACAGACACTCATCACCATGTCCTCTGCCAATCGCACTCGGTCAGGCTCATCGTATATGTGCCCGAGGGCCTCAAAGAATGCATTCACCGACACTCTCTCAGGGGCAGTGGGAGGAAGGGAAAATGCCCATGCTTGTGGGGACCCTCAATAAAGACATGATGACCCCTACCCTCTGACTTTCATCCCCAGAGGACCGTGGTCTCAAACTAAAGAAAAGTTTGCAACCCTCCATGAAGATCCTAAACTCCTTTTTGTTCCCAGAAAAGAAGTCAGGCAGTTTAACAGGTGGTTCTGAGGACACGAGCGCAACATCACTCGCCATAGCCCTCGGAGAACCAGCAGATAAAGCCCCCTGCACAGTCTCAGAAACCTGCCGCTGTGAACACGACAGCGCTTGCTGTTCCAGAGATAAATCCTGAAACATCTGACTCAGATTTTTCATCTGTTCGGACAGCGACTGTATGGGATCCATAACTCTCTGCACAACCTGCGCCCTAAACACAGCCGTGAAGCAAAAAAAAAAAAAACTTAGTGGTCAGTTATAACATCACGGTGAGGATTGCAAGAGAACTCACCAGTGCAATCTCCCGGAAGACGAGTGCAGAAGAAAGCTTCAGGCTCCTAGGAACGCAGGGTGAGCAAGGCAGGAGAGAGATGGTTTCAGGGCCTGAATCACCTGACAGTTGAGGGGCGTGGCTTCAGCTCCAGGGAGCTAGAAGCTGAGGGAAAACTCCTAGAAAGGTAACTACGGGACAAAGTTACCCAGGGGCACAGACAGAGACGTAAATCTGAACAAGCCAAGGTCAAAGCACGAGAAGACAGTATAGTACCAAGGATGAGACAGAACGGATAGTTGGGGACAGGCAGAGGTCAAAACCAAACAGACAGCGAAGGTACAGAAACAGAATCCAACAAGCAGTATCCAGAGAACAGACCGAGTCAAAACCAAAGTATCAGGCAAACCAGAACACAGCACAAACACACTCTGCCAAGGGCGAAAGTATAACTGACAGGGATTGGAGCTTCCTAGGGCTATAAGAAGCTCTCCCCGAACCAAGCAGAGGCCACAATAATAAGCCCCAGGTGTGCAGGTAAGAGCTTGCACTGGGATCAAAACCTTAACCCCTAGCGTGCAGGTCAATCCTGCACTGGGATCATGACAGAAACCACAATCAGCAACTTGTAACCATGAGGCGAATACACAAACTCCATGCAGATGTTGTACTTGGGCGCATTTGAATACATGACCAGAATGCTAACCCTTGAAAATAATACTATACTGAGCTGTACAGCTATACTTATGGTCCATACAGTGTGAGCAGACCAATAGCTGTTGAAGGAAGAAGTCTGTGAGGTGCAGCTTCAGCCAATAGATGCACAGCAGGAAGTCTGTGAGGTAAAACATTACCCAATAGCAGCAGAGCTGTAAGTCTGTGAGGTCAAACCTCAGTCAGTAGTTGCAGAGCAGGAGTTTTGTGAGGTAAAACTTCAGCCAATAGCTGCCTGTGCATGAAGTCTGTATGGTAAATCTTCAGCCAGTAGCTATAGAGCAGGAAGGCTGGGAGTTCCAATTCAGTCAGCATCTCCAGTCCTAAGCAGGATATTAGGCAGAGTTGTAGCTAGGTTTCCTTCAAGTTGGCCAAAGGATTCAGTGTGCTAAATACCGGAGCTCAAGCAGAGTGCTTTGTTATTGGATGACCATAGTGACATTGAGGTTGCCCAGATCCAGCCAGCTTCAGAACAGCTCTTGAAAGCTGTATAATGAACAGCTTACAACTTTACTCCTTGTCTAGGAAACAGGCAGTAACCTTGGCAACGAGCTGTTAATTATAGAATTAAAAATCCTCTGTTCTTGATAATGGAGAGGATATTTAATAAGAGGTAAATTACAATATTGTTTGTTTTTACAAGCACTTTGCAATTTTACCAATTTAATAACTCCTTTAACCATCAAAGATTTGTAAAACGACAATCTGTGGGTCAAAAATCAAGGTTCATTATTGCAGTAGATGAAATGGTTTACAGATTCCAGCTGAGAAATCGCAAGGCAAATAGTGTCTAAAAATAAAATTACAAGGTGGGTGATAAAAGAACAGAACCCTGTATTTTCCTTGTGAGATTTCCACATAACCATGGAAGAAACATTTTCCTGCCCATGGCAGGAGATAATATAAGAGCTTTCTACCAGTGGCTTTGAAAAGCTGTGCCATCTTATCATCAGGCACATTTTCTCCAATATCACATCTTCTGTTTCTTGTTGAGCAATGTTTAAGAATTTCATAAACCATGCGGTCTTATTGTAACACTTTTGTCCCCAGGGTCCTGGGCTCTGCTCCCTTCACCTGGGTCCACTGTCCACTGTTGGTCTCCGCGCTTGGTTTTGCAGGTTGTGACTCTGTGATGTCACCACCCTAAGGCTATGTGCACACAATGCAGATTTTTTGCGGATCCGCAGCATTTTTTCTGCACGGTATTGCACCAAATCCACAAAGGATTCCTAAAGCAAGGTTAATCAATGAAAATCCAGAATTGTTGTGCACATGCTGAGGAAAATTCCGTCCTGATTCGCAGCATTTTATTTTCTGCAGCATGCCAATTCCTTTTACGGATCTGCAGCATTTTTCACCCATTGACTTCCATTGAGTCACTCAAATCTGCAACAAAAATGCAGGTGTAAAAAGGTTTGCGGATTTGCTGTGGATTTGGTGCGGATTTGGTCTGGATTTGATGCAGATTTGGCGCAAAAAACGCAGCGGATTTGTAAAAGGAAATGATGTCAGAAGGAGGAAGAGTGTGTGAACAGAGAATATAGAATAGAGCCTATCTTGGTTGAAGCACATCAGCAATGGATGTGGCACATTCGGATTCCTGATCGGAAACCCGAGCAAATTTTTATAAAATTTGAAAAATCGGTAACATTCGGTAAAAGTGCGTGAAAATATTTGCGTTGCCACAAAAATAT
Organism: Oophaga sylvatica; assembly: GCA_033576555.1. Taxonomy (NCBI): domain Eukaryota; kingdom Metazoa; phylum Chordata; class Amphibia; order Anura; family Dendrobatidae; genus Oophaga; species Oophaga sylvatica. Next base: position 63,290,727 of record JARQOD010000002.1, on the reverse strand, counting down.
TTTCAGCACTTTAGCAACGATAATGGTGGTGTATCATGAGCGTTTGGCATGTGTTTGATGAGGGGAGGGGTTTTTCAGAGCCCAGAGGCGCGACGTTCTTGTTATAAGCACAGCACTTTTTTTTTCCCTAACTTTGTGTGCACATTGCGGCTAGCCAATCAGGGTGCAGGAAACAGCCACAATGACTTTTGTGTCATTGGCTGCTGAAATTACATGTCCTTTTCCATATAAATAGCAGACATCTTGTTTTAATGCCATTTTGACACTGTTATGCTGTGTGCCCACGTTGCGTTTTTTAAGCGTTTCTGCCACGTTTTTGCCGCTGCGGAAATGCTTAAAAAACGCTAACAAAACGCATCCCATGCAATCCTATGGGATTCCGCAGTTCCTGTGCCAATGCTGCGGATTTTTCCACTGCGAAATCGCATAGCGGAAAAATCCGCAGCATGTCCATTAATTTTGCGGAATCGCGGCGATTCCGCTGCCATAGGATTGCATTGAAACGCTCACTTTACGCATGTGGCTGTACCCACCATGCGTAAAGTGAGCGCTTCATGTGCGGATGGTACCCAGGGTCTGGAGGAGAGGAGACTCTCCTCCATGCCCTGGGTACCATATTCCTGTAAAAATAGAATTAAAATAAAAAATAGGGATATACTTACCCTCTGTCGGCCACCGGAGTCCTCAGCGGCCCTGCCGGCAAGTTCCATTCCCAGGCGTGCTTTGCGAGAATGACCTCTGATGACGCTGCGGTCACGCGACCACTATGTCACAAAGGTCATTCTCGCAAAGCACGACTGGGAAGGAACTTGCCTGCAGCGCCGTTGAGGATCGGTATCGCCGCTGAGGACATCGGGGCCGCCAGGAGGTGAGTATATCCATATTTTTATTATTTTTAACATTCTATCTTTTACTATTGATGCTGCATAGACAGCATCTATAGTAAAAAGTTGGTCACACTTGTCAAGCACTATGTTTGACAAGTGTGACCAACCTGTCAATCACTTTTCCAAGCGATGCTTCAAATCGCTTGGAAAAGTGAGTCGCCCTTAGCAGGACCGTGGGGTACTCGGCACCGAGCCCGTTCACTTCAATGGGGGATGTCACGGATAGCACAGCTCGGTCCGTGGCCCTGGGGCTCACCTCAAATGTGGGATATTTACAGGGGAATAAAGTATATACAGTTTGTTCGTGACGCCACCTGTGGTACCTGGTCAGGGTGACCAGCGCTGCAGGGTAGATCCGCTGAGGGGTTGTTACTGGGCAGCAAGGTGTTAAGTCTTCCACAGGCAAGACTGGATCCCTCAGGGTAAATGGCAGTGTAGGGGTGCAGGAGCAATAAGGCAGACACACACACGAAAGTCTCTTTCTGTACCTTTACTGATGGTATAGTTGCAGGCACGTCCCGGGATGCTGGCAGGGTGGAGGATGCACGTCCAGTATTCCCACTGAGTAGGTGTAGGGCCTCCTTACTCCTGTAGTGTGAGTTTCTGACCTGTATGAAACGAAGTCTAACTCTGTCTTCAGTTATACGCCCGGCTGACTTTGTAGTGAGGCCTTCTCTAGGATAGAACAGTGTCTCTGTATGCAGGGCCCTGCTAGACTCCATGTTCCTGACCCTGGTTACGTATCAGCACTGCTGGGCCCCTACGACTTGAAGTCCCACAGGGTCTCCGGTATCTCCTACTAGTCGTGTAGACTCTAGCAAGCTCGGACCCGGTGTCCGGTTGTTCAGAGTAGAGGTAAGCGATCAATGCTGTTTCAACCTCTGTCACTCTCTTTTCCCTTCCACTCACCTTTCGTCCTACTCCGACCTTTAGCATAAGCACACTAGCAGTAGATAGCTGATTCTCCTTTCTCTTCACCGCTCTCAAAGCGTCGGCATGCTTGCTCACTGAAACTACACTCAGTTGACTCAGTTCTGACCAGGCTGAAGTGGCTATCTTCCTCCACTATTACTGGCCTCCACACCGTGAACTAAGTTCTAGCTGTAGTCTTCAGTCTTTCAATCAGCTCTCAGCTAGAATAAACAGAACACCCCGTCCCTCTGAGGTAATCTGATCTAATCTGAGGTAACTCTCTCTCTCTCAGCTCATCTGAGGTGACTAGACTGACTGTCTGCTGTCCTACACTACCCTATATTATACTGCAAAAGGGCTCCCTCTGGTGGATCTAGGGAATAGTGCAGGTGTGTTGTGTGCATATAGATCTCTGTGGGTTTACCTTTGATGCATCCACCTGGGAACATGTGGCTCCAGACACAGCTGGGCAACACAAAAGCGCTAGCATTTTGAAAGCTAAAAACGTGCAAAACGCTTGTGTATTGCGGGAAAACGCATGCGAATTCCGCATGCGTTTTACCGGCGGTGGGCAGTTGCGGAAATGCTGCGGACAAAAATGTGGGCACATAGCCTAACAGTGCAGACAGGCTGCTCCCGACGCTGCCACTGGTAACAGCAAGAGTTCAGCTAGTTAGTTAGGCAGTCGTATTTCAGTCAGATAGTGTAGCTAAATAGTGCCCAATGTGGCTGTAAAATTTACCTTCCGGAATTTTTTTTTTTTTTGGGGGGGGGCAATACTGATGTTCACAGACAAAGTCAGCAGGGCACATGTCCTACAATTGTGTTGTGCACTGCTTCCATTGTGCTCCATGCACAAGTATAGCATTCTAAATAATATTTTTTCTGTAGCTAAGTGTGAAAAAGCCTGCTGTATCCCACATTATAGCTAGTTAGCTAGGTGGTTGTATATCAGTCAGATACTGTAGGTAGCTAGTGTCCAGTGTGGCTGTTAAATTAACCTTCCAGCACTTTTTTTGGCCATACTGAGGTGCACTTGTTGTGCTCTGCTTCTATTGTGATCCATGCACAAGTGTAGCATTCTAATTCACATGCAGCTAGTGAAAAAATATACAGCCTGCTGTATCCCACGTTGTCAGTTTTTGGTGGTGATATAAACCTGTCTGCAGACCAAAGGCATATTAAAAAAAATTATAATTTCTCAGTTGCAAAAAGTTAGACAACCCGCCGTATCACAATTTGTCATTTATTTGGGTTGAAATTAAGCTGTAGAGTCCTGATCCAGAGGCCACAAAAAATGATTCTGTTATTAATGTCATACAGTAAAGGACCTGATTTTAAAATTAGTTTGTAGCATCTAGTGTGTTATAGAGGCCTGATCCATAGGCCACAAACAAATTCTTCTGTTATTAATGTCATGCAGTAAAGGACCTAACTTTAAAAAAAGTTTGTAGCATCTAGTGTGTTATAGAGGCCTGATCCTTGGTCCAAAAAAAAATTCTTCTGTTATTAACGTCATACAGTAAGTGACCTGACTTTAACCCCTTAACGACCAAGCCATTTTGTAGGTTAAAGACCAGGCCAATTTTTACATTTCTGACCACTGTCTCTTTATGTGCTTATAACTCTGGAACGCTTCAACGGATCTTGGCGATTCTGAGATTGTTTTCTCATGACATATTGTACTTCATGATAGTGGTAAAATTTCTTCAATATAACTTGCGTTTATTTATGAAAAAAATGGAAATATGGCAAAAATGTTGAAAATTTTGCAATTTTCAAACTTTTAATTTTTATGCCATTAAATCAGAGAGATATGTCACAAAAATAGTTAATAAATAACATTTCCTACATGTCTACTTTACATCAGCACAATTTTGGAACCAAATTTTTTTTTTGTTAGGAAATTATAAGTGTTAAAAGTTGACCAGCAATTTCTCATTTTTCCAACAAAATTTACAAAACCATTTTTTTTAGGGACCACCTCACATTTGAAGTGAATTTGAGGAGTCAATATGACAGAAAATACCCAAAAGTGACACCATTCTAAAAACTGCACCCCTCAAGGTGTTCAAAGCCACATTCAAGAAGTTTATTAACCCTTTAGGTACTTTACAAGAATTGAAGCAATGTGGAAGGAAAAAATGAACATTTAACTTTTTTTCCCAAAATTTTTCTTTTGACACAATTTTTTAAATTTTGTCAAGGGTATCAGTAGAAAATGAACCACAATATTTGTTGTACAATTTCTCCTGAGTACACCGATACCCCATGTGTGGGGGAAAACCAATGTTTAGGAACACGGCAGTGCTCAGAAGGGAAGGAGCATCATTTGAGATTTTGAATGTCAAATTGGCTGGAATCGAGAGCGGACACCATGTCGCGTTTGGAGAGTCCTTGATGTACCTAAACAGTGGAAACCCCCCATAAATGACCCCATTTTGGAAACTAGACCCTCCAAGGAACTTATCTAGATCTGTGGTGAGCACTTTGAACCCCCAAGGGCTTCACAGAAGGTTATAACGTAGAGCCGTAAAATTTAAAAATCATATTTTTTCCACAAAAATTATCTTTTCACCCCCAATTTTTATTTTCCAAAGGGTAACAGGACTCCAAAAGTTATTGTGCAATTTGTCCTGAGTATGCTGATACCCCATATATGGGGGTAAACCACTATTTTGTCGCATGGCAGAGCTCGGAAGGGAAGGAGCGCCTTTTTCAAATGCAGACTTTGATGGAATGGTCTGCGGGTGTCATGTCACGTTTGGAGAGCCCCTGATGTGCCTAAACAGTAGAAACCCCCCACAAGTGACTCCATTTTGAAAACTAGACCCCCAAGGAACTTATCTAGATGTGTGGTGAGCACTTTGAACCCCCAAGTACTTCACAGAAGTTTATAACGTAGAGCCGTGAAAATCAAAAAATCATATTTTTTTCCACAAAAATGACCTTTTTGCCCCCAAATTTTTATTTTTATAAGGGTAACAGGAGAAATAGGACCCCAAAAGTTGACGTGCAATTTGTGCTGAGTACGCTGATACCCCATATGTGGGGGGAACCACTGTGATCGCCTTACTGCAATCTTTGGGAGGCAGAATGAACAAATCCACAAAAGGTGAAGAATTGGTTTTCTTTTTTACGCCGTTCCTCGTGTGGTGTTAGTGATTAGACGACTTTATTCATCGGATCGGTGCGATTACAGCGATACCAGATTTATACCCTTTTTTCATGTTTAGCTTCTGTCACACTCTAAAAGACGCTTTTTTTTGGAAGAATTTTTTGTAAGAAATTTTTTCATCGCCTTATTTTGAGAGCTATAATTTTTCCATATTTCGTCTGACAGAGTTATCTGTGGGGTTATTTTTTGCGGGACGAGCTGAAGTTTTTATTGGTACCATATTCGGGCACATAACGCTTTTTGATCGCTTCCTATTCCGATTTTTGTGGAAGCAGAATGAACAAAAACCAGCAATTCAGGAATTTTTTTTTTTTTTTTTTTCCTCCGTTCCGTGTGTGGTAAAATTGATAAAGCAGCTTTATTCTTCGAGTCACTACGATTACAGCGATACCTCATTTATATATTTTTTTATGTTTTGGCGTTTTTTACACAACAAAAAATTTTATAGAAAAAATAATTATTTTTGCATCAGTTTATTCCGTGAGCTATAACTTTTTTATTTTTTCGCTGATGATGCTGTATAGTGGCTTGTTTTTTGTGGGACAAGATGACGTTTTCAGCAGTACCATGATTATTTATATCTGACTTTTTGATCGCGTATTATTGCACTTTTTCCAAGCGATATGACGACACTGCTTGGAAAAAGTATAATTTACTACTTTTTTGTATTTTTTTTTACGGCTTTCACTGAAGGGGTTAACTAGGGTTACGCTTTTATAGATGGGATTTTTATGGACGCAGCGATACCAAACATGTGAATTTTTTTTTTATTACATAAAAATGTGTATTTTTAGGGGAATTTTTTTAAATTATTTTTTAATATTTTTTTTACAGTTTTATTTTAAAAAATGCTTTTTTTTAACGGGTCCCTTTATGGGACTTTCACATTTTTTTACTTTTTATTGCAGTTACAATGCATTGCAATGCTCCAGCATTGCAATGCATTGTACCTATAGTGAAAGCTGCTGTGACCATGATCACAGCAGCTTTCCGTAGCTAGATGACCTGGAGGTTGTCATGACAACCCCGGGTCATCAAGGCAGAGATCAGGCCCTGCAAATACATTGCAGGGGGCCGATCTGAGGCAGAGGGAGCTCCCGACCCTCTGCCTCCCCCCTGAGCGTTGCGATCGCGCTCGATCGCAGCAGTCATGGGGTTAACAGCCAGGCGCGGCGGGGGCGCCGCTCCTGGCTGTCAGTGCAGGAAGCTCGGCCACTGCAGCGCTGAACTCCTGCACTGATCGGGCAGATCACGCTGAAATTTCAGCCTCTTCTGCCTGATCGCTGCTGTGTTTGGTCAGTCAGATTGACTGACCAATCACAGCGCTGTAGGTGCGGGTGAAAAGCCCAGCTGCGCTTGGAATCTCATTTCCCAGAGGGATGCACCGAAGGTAATGACCACTAGAGGACCCAATATGCATACACACATCTTCACCCATCCCTAGAGCCACCAGAGGGAGCCTTTTCAGAGTATATAAGGATGGTGAAGACACTGAGAGTAGTTTTTAGTTTGCTTAGTCACCTCAGAAAGTGCAGAAGGTGAGAGTTGTTAGTTCTCCTGAGAGAAGCAAGTAGAGAGTTAGCTCTTGGAGCGAGCACAGATCAGTTAGTCTGTAAAGCCAGGTGCAGGACAGACGGAGAAGGCTGATAGCAGCTCCAGACTGAGCTTGGAAGTGTGAGAGAGAGAGAACAGCAGTTGTGGAGAAAACCTGAAGACTGCAGCTTTGAGCTTAGTTCAATGTGTGGAGGCTAGTACAAGTGGGGAAAGATAGCCACTTCAGCCTGGTCAGAACTGAGTCAACTGAGTTCAGTTCAGGGAGCAAGCATGCCGACGCTTTGAGAGTGGTGAAGAGAGAAGAATCAGCTATCTACTGCTAGTGTGCTTATGTTAAAGGTCGGAGTAGGACAAAAGGCGAGTGGAAGAGAATAAGAGAGTAATAGAGGTTGAAACAGCATTGATAGCTTACCTCTACTCTGAATAACCGGACACCGGGTCCGAGCTTGCTAGAATCTAAACGACTAGTAGGAGATACCGGAGACCCTGCGGGACTTCAAGTCGCAGGGGCCCATAAGTGTTGATACGTAACTGGGTCAGGAAGACGGAGTCTAGCAGGGCCCTGTGTTGTGAATGTTTTAGAAATGAATTCTGAACAGAAGCTCCCTCTGGTGGTTACAAACAGTACTGAACCATTCAATGAGGATTGGCAATCGGGAATCACAGACTGGCTGGATATAAGGGAGGTTCCCTCCCATCATGGTTGCCGGTGATCAATTGTTCTTATCTCAACGTTGTTTCCTGGTTCACTTGGAAGCTTGCTGAGTCTTGCCTCTTCTGCTCTCAGATAAGATATTTTCTGTTTTTTGTTTTTGTGCTTTCCATTTGCATATTTCTCTGCATTTCTGTGAGGTTGGCCAGGTTCCCCACCCCGGGGGCTTAGGCTCCTCTCGGTTCCTCTGGAGCCACTGTTGTTTTTGTTCATTTGCCTTTTCCAGTTTTTTCAGTGGCTGCGGCTTAGTTTTGTTACACCAGAGAACTAATTTAAGTGGTAGAGGTCGTGTGATCTCAGGTGTTTTTGCAATTAGTAGCGTTGGCTTTTTTAGCGTTGGCTTTTTTTTAGGGGTTTTTTGAATCTACTGGATTGCAGTACCCTGACTAACCACAACTAAAGGCAGCCATGGAGCGTTCCTACGTTGGTCCTAGACGCCTCGTCACAGCCTGAGAGGTTAACTACACCTAAAGATACGATACGATACACTTTATTGATCCCGGGGGGGAAATTACAGTATTACAGCAGCAATACAAACAGCAGTACATAGAATATTAGGACACAAATCTTGCACAGGTGTACCAACATTACATAATAAATAAAAGTGTGTAGTTCAGGTATATATAAGATAATGTTATTTGACATTAGTACACCAGCCATCAGTCATTATTTTTCTGCCACCCTTAGGAAATTATTATACATCCCCATAGCAGTAGGTACAAACGATTTCCTGAATTTCTCCTTCTTGCACCTTAGTAGGATTAGACGGCTGCTGAATGTGCTCTTTTGATTCAAGAACAGCTCGTATAGTGGGTGTGTATTATTGTTCATTATTGCCCTACACTTCTTCTGAATTCTATCCTCCAATACCTCCTCAAAAGAGTCAAGATGGAGGCCAACAGCTGCGCTTGCCTTCTTGATAAGTTTGTTGAGTTTATTAGCGTCAGCTACTCGCACACTACTGCCCCAGCAAATGATAGCAAAAAAGATGGCGCTTGCTACAACGGACTGGTAGAACATCTCCAGCATTTTACTGCCACACATTGAACGACCTGAGCTTCCGCAGAAAGTACAGTCTGCTCATTCCCTTCTTGTAAACCTTTTCTGTATGACACATCCAATCGAGTTTACTGTCAAGGTGAACCCCCAAATATTTGTAGCTTCAACAATCTCAACCTCCTGGCCAGCAATGGTGATCGGTAAGTAATCCTCCTTTTTCCTTCTATAACTCACCACCATCTCCTTGGTTTTCTTTACATTTAGTTCTAGACAGTTAGTCTGACACCAATCCACAAAGTCAGAAACCACCCTTCTATATTCCTCCTCCCCCCGGCCCCCCACAATGCCCCCTACAATCACGGAGTCATCTGAGAATTTTTGGAGGTGACAAAAATCAGATTTATACTGACAGTCAGAGACAATGAGAAGAGGAAGGGTGACAGCACTGTACCCTGAGGGGCTCGAACACTGCTCCGTACACTGCCAGATACCACCTCCCCCATCCTTACAAACTGCGGCCTGTCTGTCAGGTAGTCACTTATCCAGTTCACCATCCCCTCATCTACCGCCATAGCAGTCAACTTATTATGTAGTAAGAGCGGCTGTAGGGTATTGAAAGCACTAGAGAAGTCAAAGAACATAGCGCGCACTGCAGTTCCATCATTGTCCAAGAACGAATGCATTGTATGTAGCAGAGACGCTACAGCATCATCCACCCCCAATCTCTGCTGGTACGCAAACTGCAGGGGGTCAGTAAAAAACCTCACCTCGGACTCAAGTAGGAGAGTATTATTCTCTCCAAGGACTTCATAGCATGCGATGTTAAGGCCACTGGACGATAGTCTTGTAGCGAAGTTGGAAAAGTGGTCTTAGGAACCGGCACCAGGCAGGTGGTCTTCCACAGTTCTGGTACCCCCTGTGATTGAAGGCTCCAGTTAAACAGGTGCTGGAAGACAGTACACAGTTGGTTGGCACATGCTCTGAGGACATGTGGGCTGAGGCCATCAGGCCCAGCTGCTTTGCCAATAACAAGTCTGCTAAACTGTCTTCTCACGTCGCTTTGGGAGACAGTGAAGGCAGGCAGCTTATCCCCCAATGTCAATGCTGCAGATCTTTCCCCGGATCCATCCCCCATTTCTGATGACACTGTGCTTGTGCTGGTGAATCTGTTGAAAAACTCATTCATTTCATTAGCCCAGGGCAGATCCACTTCCCCATGCTCCGACTTTGCCTTAAACCCAGTTAGCTGTTTCATGCCCGACCACACCTCCATGGAATTGTTCTGTGACAATTTATTTTCTAATTTAATTCGGAACGCCTCACGGGCATTCTTAATTTTCCCCTTTAAGTCCCTTTGTATCAATTTCAGTTTCTTAGTATCCTTCATTTTAAATGCCAGTTTTTTCTTGTTTAGTAAGTGTTTCAATTCTTTTGTAATCCAAGGCTTGTTATTTGCATAACATCGAATCTTTTTAGCTGGTACAACAGTGTCAGTACAAAAATTTATATAATCCGTTACTCGCCCGACAATATCATTTACATTATCATGCTCTCCCCTGTCGCAAATCACCTCCCAGTCTGTGAGGTCAAAACAGTCTCGTAGAGCCTCTTCTGCCTCTGGATTCCACTTCCTAATTAATTTTATTGTAGATAGAAAGAGGAAAGCTATCTGCCCCGGAGCAGATCCCCAAAGAACATAGGAAGCCCCCAAACATGTAATGGCGGTTAGACAAGAGGAAATACAGACACAGACAGAAAATAGTATGAGCAAATGCTGGGGCCCAATCTGCCTAGACAGAAAAGGATAGGAAGGATACTTACTGCAATCCAAAAAAACCCTAAAAAAAAGCCAACGCTACTAATTGCAAAAACACCTGAGATCACACGACCTCTACCACCTAAATTAGTTCTCTGGTGTAACAAAACTAAGCCGCAGCCACTGACAAAACTGGAAAAGGCAAATGAACAAACGACAGTGGCTCCAGAGGAACCGAGAGGAGCCCAAGCCCCCCGGGGAGGGTAACCTGGCCAACCTCACAGAAATGCAGAGAAATATGCAAATGGCAAGCACAAAAACAAAACACAGAAAATATCTTATCTGAGAGCAGGAGAAGAGGCAAGACTCAGCAAGCTTCCAAGTGAACCAGGAAACAACGTTGAGACAAGAACAATTGATCACCGGCAACCAAGATGGGAGGGAACCTCCCTTATATCCAGCCAGTCTGTGATTCCCGATTGCCAATCCTCATTGAATGGTTCAGTACTGTTTGTAACCACCAGAGGGAGCTTCTGCTCAGAATTCATTTCTAAAACATTCACAACAGCCCTGCAATCAGAGACACTGTTCTATCCAAGAGAAGGCCCTACCACAAAGCCAGCCGGGCGTGTAAAGTTGAAGACAGAGTTAGGCCTCGTTTCATACAGGTCAGAGACTCACATTACAGGAGAGAGGAGGCCCTACACCTACTCAGTGGGAAGAACTGGACGTGCATCCTTCACCCTGCCAGCACCCCGGGACGTGCCTGCCATTCCATCAGTAAAGGTACAGAAAGAGACTTTTGTGTGTGTCTACCTTATTACTCCTGCTGCTGAACTCCTCTCCTCCATCCTGCACCCCTACACCCCGTTTACCCTGAAGGACCCCAGCCTTGCCTGTGGAAGGCTTAACACCTTGCTGCCCAACACCAACTCTTCAGCGGATCTGTATAGCAGCGCTGGTCACCCTGACCAGGTACCACAGGTGGCGTCACGAACATATTACAAACCTTTAATCCCCTGTAAATATCCCCCTTTTCAGTGAGCGCCCAGGGCCACGGACCGAGCTGTGTCGCCGTGACATCCCCCATAGAAGTGAACGGGCTCGGTGCAGAGTACCCCATAGCTCTGGCGGGCGACTCACGGGACCGACGGCAAAGGTCCCCGCACCGCTTGCCGTGCCTGTCAGCTGTCTGACAGCTGTCGGCACTGAACTACCACTGCGTGTTTACACGCAGTGGTAGTTCAAAGGCATGACGTCCACAGTCCGTCAAGGTGCCAAAACTGACACCTTGGTATGACGGACTGTGCACGTCATTGGACATTAAGGGGTTAAAAATAGTTTGTAGCATCTAGTGTGTTAAAGAGGCCTGATCCATAGGCCACAAACAAATTCTTCTGTTATTAATGTCATACAGAGGAAAGGGGAGACACAAAAGCGCAAACAGGGCCTTATCACATGTTACACAGGTAACCCACCAAGAGAACTAGTCACCTGGTGAGAATGAAAAAGGACATATAATAATGGTGGCTGCTGCAGATCCACAGGTCAGTGCAAGACCTGATTGAAGCATACACTTTGGTAGGAAGTAAGGATCATCCCCGCGCTGCGGCAAGAAGAATTCCAAAAGTTGTAGAGGTTTCAACGTGGTTTATTCAACGCGTTTCAGGGTTCAGGTGACTCCTTCGTCAGGACATACCACAAATAATGTCATTATTTGTGGTATGTCCTGACGAAGGGGTCACCTGAACTTATGGAATTCTTCTTGCGGCAGCGTGGGGATGATCCTTCCTTCCTACCAAATTAATGTCATACAGTAAGGGACCTGACTTTAAAAATAGAATAGTTTGTAGCATCTAGTGTGTTCTAGAGGCCTGATCCTTAGTCCAAAATGAAATTCTTCTGTTATTAACGTCATACAGTAAGGGACCTAACTTTAAAAATAGTTTGTAGCATCTAATGCATTATAGTGGCCTGATCTATAGGCCACATACAAAGTCTTCTGTTATTAACGTCATACAGTAAGGGACCTGACTTTAAAAATAGTTTGTAGCATCTAGTGTGTTATAGAGGTCTGATTCTTGGTCCAAAAAAATGATTCTGTTATGTCATACAGTAAGGGACCTAACTTTAAAAATAGTTTGTAGCATCTAATGTGTTATAGAGGTCTGATCCTTGGGGCAAAAAAATTGTTCTGTTATTAATGTCATACAGTAAGGGACATAACTTTAAAAATAGTTTGCATCATCTAGTGTGTTATAGCATCCTGATCTATACGCCACAAACAAATTCTTCGATTATTAACGCCACACAGTAGGGGACCTGACTTTAACAATAATTTGTAGCATCTAGTGTGTTATAGAGGCCTGATCCATAGGCCACAAACAAATTCTTCTGTTATTAATGTCATACAGCAATGGATCTGACTTTATAATTAGTTTGTAGCATCTAGTGTGTTACAGAGGCCGGATCCACATTCAAACAATTCTTTTTTCTGTGACTAACACGATACAGCACGCCATATTTGAACATTGAATTTACTGTTGCTGAAATTCAGCTGTTTGCAGAGTTGGTGCAGAGTTTACAATCTAATTTTTGGCTGTTACTACTGAGCTCCTACCACACTATCTGAGCAACATGACTGGGAAAAAGCGAGGCCGTGGTGGAAGTGGAATTAGGCTTGGTGTTCAAGGTGTACATGGGGTATGTGGTAATATTTGTGAAAGCACTAGTGAAGCAACGTCACATCTTATGCAAAGACAACTGACAACTTATGTTACTGGACATGCTACACCACTACCTTTCTTTGGCAGATGCACAGCGGTACACTTTGTCAATGATGCCCAGAAAGAGTATGTACTCGAGTGGATTGCAAGGGCAGCTTCAAGTGGCCTCTCCTCCTCTTCCTCCACCTCAACATCACACCTAGTACAGTCCACAGATCTGGCACCCAAATTCCCCTTGCTTTCCCCCACATCCCAACTATCCAACCGTTCAACGGACTGTATGGAAACACAGTTGAGTGAGTCTGAAGAGCTGTTCACACATTTTATGCCATGTTCATCAGAAGTGTACCCAAAAGCATTGCAGAGTCAAGAAGAAGAAATCTGCACCGATGCCCAAAATTTTTTTAGCCTGTAGCCGGGGCAGGAAGAAGTACGGTCCTATCAGCATCCTGACCCTCATCATCAGACGTTAACGCCTGGGGGGTGGTGATCCTGATGAGACTCAGATATCGGAGGCTCTTGCGGACTGTACTGTGCTGTCAGGGTAAGAAGAGGAGGAGAGTGACTACAATGATGAGGAATGTGATAACTCAGAGGTGATGATGAGGTGTTAGATCCCAGTTGGTGTGAACATAGAGGCATACAGCTGAGTAGGTCACCTGAGGAGGAAGACGAGGAGGCTACGTTGCGCCGTCCATCGCAGACACGTAGTGATGCAGCCACGACGAGCGATGCATCCTCAGTCACAATTGTGGCTCTGACCAGCAGCGTCCGCGGGTCTGCAGCTTGCAGGGGTGGCAAGGGTTGCCTACCCTGGGCCTTTTTTGACACTGCAAAGGATGAGCCAACTCACGTAATCTGACAACTTAGTCAAGGTAAAAAGCTATAGATAAAAGCTATACTGTCAGATACTCTGCAATATTCCTTATCTGTTTCCTACCTTACCGTGGAGGTTGGCACCCTAAAAGTACGATATGGCGCCCCCACTCAACGTAGGCTCTCCCTCACTCCCCTATTTTACCCTCCTCTCAGGGTGGGAAAACAATTAGTTTATAGTCAGAGATGAAGGGAGTCTTGGAACTAGGTAGTATCTAGCAATAATATAGATAATATAATGCCTAAAACATGCAATAATAATCCCAGATATATTATATCAGATGCATAGGAAAAATAGTGTCAAATGGCCTCATATAAGCAGAATGCCATTTCACTGTGCATATAACAAATCCTATCAGGCAATCACCCAGACTTTATCAGGTAGTCAGTGAACAGACAATATATGTCTCAATATTCCAATTTTCGAGTAATGGCCAAAAAATACACAGATAATGATTGCTCAAATGAACATATGAAAAGAGGGACTTAGCATGAGATAGGTGAACCCCGACGCGTTTCCCCGATGGTGACACGGTTCCTCAGGAGGTATGCATGATGCCAGATGCCATAGAGATGATGACATGTTTTAGGCATTATATTATCTATATTATTGCTAGATACTACCTAGTTCCAAGACTCCCTTCATCTCTGACTATAAACTAATTGTTTTCCCACCCTGAGAGGAGGGTAAAATAGGGGAGTGAGGGAGAGCCTACGTTGAGTGGGGGCGCCATATCGTACTTTTAGGGTGCCAACCTCCACGGTAAGGTAGGAAACAGATAAGGAATATTGTAGGGTATCTGACAGTATAGCTTTTATCGGTATAATTGATATAGTTATACCAATCACTGGGTTAGGTGTTTTTTTATGATATTATAATAAAATTTAAATTTTTAAAGGAAATATATGTACACACAGTCGTCTCCGCTGAACCTGCATCCAGGGAAGGCCGTGTCCAATAACAGTGCAAACCTAGTGGCGGCCCTACGGTGAGGCAAGCTCACATACGTGCCTTGCATGGCTCACGGCCTCAACCTGGGGGTACAGCATTTTCTCAGCCACTATCCTGGCCTGGGTGAGCTTCTCTAGAAAGCATGTAAGCTGTGTGCTCATTTCTGCCGTTCGCACCCCTCTGGTCATCGACTTGCATCGATACAGAGGTCTTTGTCCATGCCAGTTAACAGGTTGATATGCGATGTGCCAACACTGTGGAATTCCACTCTGCACATGTTGCAGCGACTGTGGCAGCATCATCGAGCCCTGATGCAGTATGTCATGTCGTATAGCCTGGGCCAATGCTGTACGGACATTACACATATCATGCTTACAGGGTGGGCACAGATTAAGGACCTCTACACCCTTCTGCATAGTTTTGAAATGACTACTAAGATGGTTACGATACGATACACTTTATTGATCCCGAGGGAAATTATGGTATCACAGCAGCGTTACAACAGCATTACAAACAAAACATTACAAACGGCATTACATAGAGTAATTACTAGACACAGATCTTGCACATTACTAACCACAATATGTAACAAACAAAGGTATGCAAATCTCTGATAATTTCCATTAGTGCGCCAGCCCTAGGTCGTAGCCATCTTTCACCCTTAGTGAATTGTTATACATCCCCATTGCGGTAGGCACAAACGATTTCCTGAATTTCTCCTTCTTGCACCTTGGAAGGATTAGACGGCTGCTGAACGTGCTCTTCTGCTTCAAGAACAACTTGTATAGTGGGTGTGTATTATTGTTCATTATAGCCCTGCACTTCTTTTGAATCCTATCCTCCACTACTTCCTCAAAAGAGTCAAGATGGAGGCCAACAGCTGCACTTGCCTTCTTGATAAGTTTGTTGAGCTTATTAGTGTCAGCTACTCGCACACTACTGCCCCAGCAAATGATAGCAAAAAAGATGGCGCTTGCTACAACGGACTGGTAGAACATTTCCAGCATTTTGCTGCACACATTGAACGACCTGAGCTTCGCAGAAAGTACAGTCTGCTTATTCCCTTCTTGTGAACCTTCTCTGTATGACACCTCCAATCAAGTTTGCTGTCAAGGTGAACCCCCAAATATTTGTAGCTCTCAACCATCTCCACCTCCTGGCCAGCAATAGTGATCGGTAAGTAATCATCCTTTTTCCTTCTATAACTCACCACCATTTCCTTGGTTTTCTTCAGATTTAGGTCTAGACAGTTAGTCTGACACCAATCCACAAAGTCAGAAACCACCCTTCTATTTTCCTCCTCCCACCTGTCCCCACAATGCCCCCTACAATAACTGAGTCATCTGAGAATTTTTGGAGGTGACAGAAGTCGGATTTATACTGAAAGTCAGCTGTATACAATGTGAAGAGGAAGGGCGACAGCACTGTACCCTGAGGGGCTCCCACATGCTCTGTACACTGCCAGATACCACCTCCCCCATCCTTACAAACTGCTGCCTGTCCATCAGGTAGTCACTTATCCAGTCCACCATCCCCTCATCTATCGCCATAGCAGTCAACTTATTTCGTAATAAGGGCGGCTGTAAGGTATTGAAAGCACTAGAGAAGTCAAAGAACATGGCACGCACTGCAGTTCCATCGTTAGCGCTGCCGCCGCCGTCATCAGCATCACTATTCCGGTCATCTATATGATGGAACAGACCTTGAATAGCCTGTGGGAGGAGATGGTGGTCCCAGAAGAAGAGGAGGAAGCAGAGGAGGCTGTGGAAGGGATAACATTGTCTCTAAGTTCAAGACTGTCGTCACTCAAGTGGGTGCCAAGGACAGGTGGATTACTGCGATCGAGGGCAGCTGATGATAACAGACAAATTTATCGAAGGTGCAAGATCCGAGGAACAAATGGAGGAGGAAGAGGTGATGAGCGAGCAACTGTCGGATAAAGAGGATAAATCCTCCCCTCTCTGTTGTTCGTGGTTGGCAGGAGGGGACAGAAGAAAAGAGCCTCATTTTTAACCAGCCACCAACACAGCTTGGGCTCGGACCTCATGGTAGAGCCCGACATATGAGTGTCTTATTGCTGCACTATCTGCAACATGATCCCCGTATAGTTATGATTAGGAATAATGCTGACTACTGGGTTGCCACTTTATTAGATCCACATTATGAAACAAAATTTTGCCAGATGATTTCCACCCTAGAAAGGGTCCCTCGAATGCTGGAGTTTCGAAACATGCTTTTCTGCAAACTTAAGAGAGCTTTTCCCCAAGACAGCAGTGAAGCACACAGCTGTAGACTTCCACCCTCCTGCCTGTCAATTCGTCAACGCCAAAACATTAGCAGCAGCAGCAGTGGTGGAAGTGGAAGAAGCAATTTCTGTGATTCCTTTGACACTTTTTTTAGACCAACACGTGCACCAGCACAACAGAGTCTAAGTCTTACACTGGTGAACGAATGGAGAGGATGGTGTAGGAGTATCTAGAACTATCTATCAATACCATCAGGGAGGTTTTGGACCCTTTCACGTTTTGGTCTTCCAAAATGGAGTGGCCTGAACTCGCCTCACATGCCTTGGAGGTTTTATCATGCCCGGCTGTTGTGAATGAGCAGAGGCTCCCTCTGGTGGTTACAGACAGTACTGAACCTTCCAGCGAGGAATGGCAATCTGGGATCACTGACTGGACTGATATAAGGGAGATTCCCTCCCATGATGGTCGCCGGTGATCAATTGTTCTGGTCTCAATTGTGGTTCCTGGTTCATTTGGAAGTTTTCTGGTGTCTTGCCTGCGTCTACTGCTTTCAGATAAGATATTTTCTGCTTTTCTTTTTGTGCTTGCTATTTGCATAGTTTTCTGCACATTTGTGGAGGACAGCCAGGTCCCCTCCTGGGGCCTGTGCTCCTCACAGTTTGTCTGTAGCCACTGTTGTTTTTTCATTTGCTTTTTCCTGCTTTTTCAGCGGCTGCGGCTTGGTTTTATTCACACTGAGATCTGATTTAGTGGGTGGCGAGATCGTGTGATCTCAGTATTTTTGTAATCAGAATTGTTGGATTTTTGTAGGGTTTTCTGGGTTGCAGAAAGTAATCTCTCCTGTCCTATCCTATTTAGTCAGCTTGTGGCCCAGCGTTTGCTCATTCTATTTTCTGTCTGTGTCAATGCTTTCTTCTTGTCTAACCGCCATTACATGTTTGGGGGCTTCCTATTTTCTTTGGGGATGTGCTCCGGGGCAGATAGCTTTCATCTTTCTGCCTTTAGGTGTAGTTATCTCTCAGGCTGTGACGAGGCGTCTAGGATCAACGTAGGAACGCTCCACGGCTACCTCTAGTTGTGTGGTTAGTTTAGGAATCTGCAACCCATTAGTTACCAACATCTCAGGTGTTCGGCTGCCCGGCTGTTGTTCCTGTCCTCCTCAGCTACCTAACATAACACCCGGCAGCCAGCGTTCTCTCAGAATGTGTCTTCAGCGCTGCTGGTGGTGTTCTGACGGATAAGCGCATATGGCTGTCCCCTGAAAGTATAGACCACCTAACTTTCATTAAGATGAAGAAGTCATGGATCTTAAAGGACTTTTGCACCCCAATCGCAGACTGTAAAGATTAGGTGATATTGCATTTTTTAGTGTGATGCATTAATGTCACGTAACTGCACTCTATGATATCTTTAGTGTCGCTTCTGTGGCTGCTGCTGCTTATGTTAACACAAATTTGTGGAAATGTGAACAGTCATGGTTGGTCTACATCTGCTGGGTTAGCTGTAGTGGAAGATGTGTCGGTCCCAATTATACTATTTCTGTTCTCGTGGCAGTTATTTCACTTCGGTGGTGTAAAGCCCTCATTTCTTTAAATGTGAACACTACTTGTAGGGTGTCCATCTGCTGGATTGGGTGTATTGAAAGACCTGTTGGTCCCTATTATACTATTTCTACTGTGGTGAAATTGATGCCACATTTGTGGTGTAAGGCCATCATTTTCTTTAAATGTAAACACTCCTTGTTGGGTGTCCATCTGCTGCATAGGGTTTAGTGAAAGAACTATCGGTCCCTATTATACTATTTCTACTGTGGTGTAAGGCCTTCATTTCTTTAAATGTTATCACTTCTTGCAGGGTGTCCATCTGCTGGATTGGGTGTAGTGAAAGACCTGTCGATCCTTATTAGACTATTTTCTACTGGTGAAATTGATGCCACCTTCTTGAGTCTGCCAAATTTTTTGGAAATGTGAACACTCATGGTTGAGTGTCCATCTGCTGTATTGGGTATATTGAAAGACCTCAGCTCCCTGTTCTCTGCCAGCTGATGGCTGAGCGCATGCAGCCCTTTTCTTTTTGCGCTCTCTCTCAGGCTCCGCCCACGACGGTAAGCTCCTGCTTCCTGCATGACGTGTGACGATGTAATGGCGGCAATTCACCCAGTTTTAACAAAGTATTCAGCACACAGTACCCGGCAATACCTGGCTAAGCTATCCTGTTCATGACGCCAGGTTGCAACACCCTCTAGGACCGTGGGATACTCGGCCGGGTCTGACAGCACTTAAAGGGGATTGTCACAGAAGCGGTAACGCAGTCCGTGGCCCTGGGCATACAATGGCGGTGATAAGGGGTAATATTTAAGGGAAGGTTTTGTGACGCCACCAGCGGTATTCGGCAAGGGATATCCGACGCTGCAGTTCAGTTCCTCTGGGGCCAATGGTAATGCAGCAGAGATGTTATCGCTCCCCATGGGTGGAGCGAGGCCCCAGGGCAGATATGGCAGGCTGTGAGGGAAAGCGGAAGTTGGGATGCAGGGCTGAGGATTGGAGAAACAACTGACGGACACAAAGGCTTTTGTTTCCTTTACCTTTTACTGAGCAGTGCAGGTACAGTCTGCAGCTCAGGTTACAGATAGCTCTGGAGCTGGTCAGCCTGGAAGCAATTTGGGAATATCCTTAGGTGGGTTGTGAAGCCTCCTTTCTAGCGCTATTCTCTGAGGTACTTGCTGCTGTAAACTCTATTAACGTCCTTCTTTCTGTCTGATGCTTAAGTAGAACTCCACTCGCATGACAGGCAGCTTTGATCCTGTTTCAAGGGTTGCTCCTGTCTGGCGTCTCCGGCTCACACGTGCTGTTGTGTCATCAAGTATCAGTTGGGGCAGAGGACCTGCGGTCTCCTGCCTTCTGGATTCTGCTGCCAGGGCTTTAGTACCCACACAGCCTCGGGCTCCGGTGCCCGGTCACTGGCGCTCAAGCCTGGGGTGACCTCAGATGGAGCTTCTATCCCTAGCTTCTCTCCACACATCCTCTCTCAACCTTGTTCAGGCTCTAACTCCCACTAACTTCCTCCTCCCGACCAGAGAGAGCAGCTCCCCTGAAGTCGGGTTTAGAGCTCCCCCTGCTGGCCTGGACTAGGAACTGTGCTGTATGCTGTAACTACCTGGTAAGAGAATTCCTTCTTTGCTTCCAGGCATGACATCACTCCCCCCTGGAGGGAGGCAAGGCCATTGTGGCAACCGTACTCCTGATGTGCCACACAAGCAATTACCTTCATAAGTCACATACTTAGTGAAAGGACGTTTACCTGTGTGCAATCTAAGTGTCACATGATCTGTTAGTATATACACACCTTTTCTGAAGGGCCACAGAGGCTGCAACACCATTAAGCAAGAGGCACCACTGACCAAACACCATGAAGACCAAGATCACAGTGGCAAAAATTTGCAAAAATCCCAGTGGCAAGATGTGAAAAGCTCATAGAGACTTATCAAAAGCAACTTGCAGCTGCAATTACAGCAAAAGGAGACTCTACAAACTACTGACTTTAGGGGACTGAATAGTTATGCACACTGTTGTTTGCTTCACAGTAAAAAGAAAAGCAAATGTTCACAGTTGTAGGTATGTTCTTTACATGAACTGATGCAAACCCTCAAAAAATCCATGCAATTGCAGGTTATGAGGAAGCAAAAAGCGGGAAAAAAAGTGCCCATAGGGAGTGAATACTTTCGCAAGTCACTGTATGTAGTTGACTTTATCATAGGTAGTTACATTAGGTTAAGACAGAGTGTTAGTGCAAGTGACTGCTACCTGTTTAGTTAGTGAATTCGAGTTGGAAGTGGAAAGTGAGCAATGCTTCCTAATGGGTGATCCACAGTGAGAGGAGACTAAGGAAATGGGTGGTGTGATCCTGAAGAGAAGTTACTGATGAGACAGAGTGGTCTTCCAGAAAGGGGTCCTTGGATAGGATGCCGAGTCACGAATCCCAGAGCATGTAACATAGAAGGTAACAGACTTAAGCAGTACTGAGTACGATGGACTAGTGTGGGTCCTGAGTGCAAGGGTCCAGAGCGCCAGTAGTGGATGGAATAGGATGCGAAACCAAAGAGCAATTAAGGAGACTTGCTGATCAGGTCTGTAACATTACAGCTGGGTTGTGGTGAATTAGAGAGAAACCATGTGGTCACTTTTATATACTCCAAAGCAGGTGAAACTGATTCACAATTGCTTATGTTTCCTAACTGGACAAGTTGATATACCTGCAGTTTAACTGGACTTGAGGCTAAAACTGTGATGTGCAAGTGCTCCCTTATATTTTTGAGCAATGCATTTTCTTTTTTTTACTGTATGAGACGATTTCATAAGTTCACATAAATGGAACAAAGTAGGTGTCTTAACCATAGCTTTTTTTTTTTCTTTTATTTTTAAATAGCCCAAATAACTTCTCGGAAAAAATATACTTTGGTTCTGCAAATAAATCTCATTATCAACTTGTTATATATATATATAAAACAAACTTCCTTCTCATCCCCAATGGGGGTGGTCTTCGTTCTCCTCTACCAGAGGCCTGGGAGTTTGAGGGTTCTGCGCAGGATCTTAGGCTACTTTCACACTTCAGGCTTTTTGAATCAGGCGCGATCCGGCGTGTTTTTAAAAAAAACGCATCCGGTACTGGATGCGTTTTTTTACCATTGACTTACATTAGCGCCGGATTACGCCTGATGTCACTGCGTTGCATCCGTTTTTGGCCGGATCCGTCGGAAATGTACATTCCGGCGGCCGGACAAGACGGTTGCTGCAACGTTTTTTTTTTTTCCGGAGCCGCCTGATAGTGCCTGAATCGGCACTTCAGGCGGCCGGAAACAATGCAAACCTATGTAGCCGGACCAGTTTTTGTCTCTCTCTCTCCATTCAAGCCTGCATTTTCAACATGGAAATTTTATATTTCCGGGTTGAAAAGGTCAGGACGGATCAGGCAAAAAACCTGATAAGGTACATCAGTTTTTTAAAATCAGCGCCGGATCCGTCCTATCAGGCATAGGACGGATTATGCCTGATTCAAAAAACCTGATGTGTGAAAGTAGCCTTAGTTGTTCTGAGCATTGCATTGTTATGGACAGAGAGTTCAGCTTTTGCTCCTGGGATCTGTTGTAGCTATTCTTACAACTTAGGGGTCACTGCTCCAAGTGCTCCTTTCACCACTGGAATCACTGATGCCTTCACCTTCCACATCCTCTCCAGTTCTCCTGAGGCACTGGTATTTCTCCTTCTTTCTGATGTTGCGGTCACTTGGCACTTCCACATCTATTATCATTGCTGTCTTCTGATCCTTGTCTACTATCACAATGTCTGATTGGTTAGCCAACACCTGCTTATCCGTCTGGATCTTGAAGTCCCACAGGATTTTAGCCCTTTCATTCTTCACCACTTTTTCTGGGGTCTCTCACCTGAACTTAGGGGGACTTAGCCCATATGCTGTGCAGATGTTCATGTATAGAATTCCACCTACAGTACAGACCAAAAGTTTGGACACACCTTCTTATTCAAAGATTTTTCTGTATTTTCATGGCTATGAAAATTGTAGAATCACACTGAAGGCATCAAAACTATGAATTAACACATGTGCAATTATACATTACACTTTACAAAAAAGTGTGAAACAAACTGAAAATATGTCTTATATTCTAGGTTCTTCAAAGTAGCCACCTTTTGCTTTGATTACTGCTTTGCACGCAGAAAAGGTTAAAGGGAATCTGTCACCCTAAATTGGCGGGATATTTAAATGATGGCAGTCAGGTCAGATGGGCGGTGTTTTGGGTACTTGCCTTAACATGTTGTTCGCCGCTGTCTCCATTATTTCTGGGAATTGTAGTCGTTGCCCTCCATATAACGCACCTGCGCATTGCAATCTTGAATTGCGCACGCGCAGTATGCTTTGCCCACAGATTGCAATGCGCAGGCACGTTATATGGAGGGCAACGACTAAAATTTCCAGAAATAATGGAGACAGCGGCGAACATCATGTTAAGGCAAGTACCCAAAACACCGCCCATCTGACCTGACTGCCATCATTTAAATATCCCGCCAATTTAGGGTGACAGATTCCCTTTAACGGATAGATTCTACATGCCTGGTTCCCACAGTGAAGCATGGAGGAGGTGGTGTGATGGTGTGGGGGTGCTTTGCTGGTGACACTGTTGGGGATTTATTCAAAATTGAAGGCATAGTGAACCAGCATGGCTACCACAGCATCTTGCAGCAGCATGCTATTCCATCCGGTTTGCGTTTAGTTGGACCATCATTTATTTTTCAACAGGACAATGACCCCAAACACACCTCCAGGCTGTGTAAGGGCTATTTGACCAAGAAGGAGTGTTGGGGTTCTACGTCAGATAACCTGACCTCCACAGTCACCAGACCTGAACCCAATCGAGATGGTTTGGGGTGAGCTGGACCGCTCACCGCTTCAATTTTGAATAAATCCCCAACAGTGTCACCAGCAAAGCACCCCCACACCATCACACCACCTCCTCCATGCTTCACGGTGGGAACTAGGCATGTAGAGTCCAGCCGTTCACCTTTTCTGCGTGCAAAGCAGTAATCAAAGCAAAAGGTGGCTACTTTGAAGAACCTAGAATGTAAGACATATTTTCAGGTGTTTCACACTTTTTTGTAAAGTGTAATGTATAATTCCACATGTGTTAATTCATAGTTTTGACGCCTTCAGTGTGATTCTACAATTTTCATAGTCATGAAAATACAGAAAAATCTTTGAATGAGAAGGTGTGTCCAAACTTTTGGTCTGTACTGTACTTGGTTGTGGCATTCGTAATACGCTCTTCCTGCTTGCATTTTGCATTCTGTCACTATGTGTTGGACGGTTTCTGAGGTTTCTTTGCATAGTCTGCACCTTGGGTCTTGTCTTGTGTGGTATATTCCTGCTTCTATGGATCTGGTACTTAGTGCTTGCTCTTGTGCCGCTATGATTAGTGCCTCTGTGCTGTCTCGGAGTCCAGCTTTCTCAAGTCATTGGTATTTATGCGGTGGGTGTGGAAAGTATTCAGACCCCTTTAAATTTTCACTCTTTGTTTCATTGCAACCATTTGGTAAATTCAAAAAAGTTCCTTTTTTTCTCATTAATGTACACTCTGCACCCCATCTTGACTAAAAAAACAACAGAAATGTAGAAATTTTTGCAAATTTTTAAAAAAAGAAAAACTGAAATATCACATGGTCAAAAGTATTCAGACCCTTTGCTCAGACACTCATATTTAAGTCACATGCTGTCCATTTCCTGTCATCCTCTTTGAGATGGTTCTACTCCTTCATTGGAGTCCAGCTGTGTTTAATTAAACTGATAGGACTTGATTTGTAAAGGCACACACCTGTCTATATAATACCTCACAGCTAGCAGTGCATGTCAGACCAAATGAGAATCATGAAGTCAAAAGAACTGGCCAAGGAGCTCAGAGACAGAATTGTGGCAAGGCACAGATCTGGCCAAGGTTACAAAAGAATTTCTGCAATACTCCAGGTTCCTAAGAGCACAGTGGCCTCCATAATCCTTAAATGGAAGAAGTTTGGGACCACCAGAAGTCTTCCTAAACCTGGCCGTCCAGCCAAACTGACCAATCATGGAAGAAGAGCCTTGGTGAGAGAGGTAAAGAAGAATCCCAAGATCACTGTGGCTGAGCTCCACAGATGCAGTAGGGAGATGGGAGAAAGTTCCACATAGTCAACTATCACTGCAGCTCTCCACCAGTCGGGCCTTTATGGTAGAGTGGCCCGACGGAAGCCTTTCCTCAGTGCCAGACATATGAAAGCCCGCTTAGAGTTTGCTAAAAAAAAAAAACACATGAAGGACTCCCTGTCCAAAGTCCCATCAAGTCCTTTCAAGCAGCAGTTAAAGAGTGTAATTATTTTTTATATCACAGAAACTATATAAGTAGAATGGAAAAAAGTAATAAAAATTATACATTAACTTAAATTCTTCACTTTATAAGTAGAAATAGAATACATTTGGAAAAGAACATTATGAGGTTGGTGAGCATCCATTAACAGTTTATTGCATGTTGAAATATAGCTTTTGCTTATAAGTTATATTATCTAATAATCCTGTTGTGGACTGGCAAAATCGAGAGGTGGTAAGGTAATGGGAGCACAGTCAAGAAAACTGCTTGTGCACCCAGCTAGCCAGAATAGATACTTGGTATCTGCTGGAATACCTGTATGACTTTGGGGATATGTTTTCAGAACAGGGGTGTCACGAACTCTCTCCTCATCATCCTTATGATTGTGTCGTTAATCTGATTCCTGGGGCAAAGTTGCCTAAGAGCAGTTTATATAATACTAGAAATAGGCCCGATGCTATCGCATCGGGAGTGTGGTGAAATTTAGACGTCACCACTATTCCCCATGCAGGCACAGTAACAGCCTAGTTGTTACCGTGCATGCGCCAGTAGAGCACGCAGTTGTGGCTGTTACTGCGCCTGGGTGGGGAATAGCGGTTATGTGTAAATTTCACCGCACTCCCGATGCGATCGCATCGGGCCTATTTCTAGTATATATATATATATATATATACCAGGCAGAGGTGTATACAGGATATACAGGGGATAAACCGTATATACTCGAGTATTAGCTGACCCAAGTATAAGCTGAGGCCCCTAATTTTGCCTCAAAAAATGGGAAAACTTATTGACTCGAGTATAAGCCTAGGCTGGGAAATGCAGCAGCTACTGGAAAATTTCAAAAATAAAAATAGATACCAATAAAAGTAAAATTAATTGAGACATCAGTAGGTTAAATGTTTTGAATATCCATATTGAATAGGAGCCCCATATAATGCTCCATACAGTTCATGATGGGCCCCATAAGATGCTCCATACAAAATACGCCCCATATAATGCTCCATAAAGTTCATGATGGACCCCATAAGATGCTCCATACAAAAAATATGCCCTATATAATGCTGCACAAAGATTAATAATGCCCCATAAGATGATCCATATTAAAATATGCCCCATATAATGCTGCATAAAAGGTTAATGATGGCCCCATAAGATGCTCCATAGAATAATATGCCCCATATGCTGCTCCATAAAGGTTGATGGCCCCATAAGATGCTCCTTAGAATAATATGCCCCATATGCTGCTCCATAAAGGTTGATGGCCTCATAAGATGCTCCATAAAGGTTGATGGCCCCATAAGATGCTCCATAGAATAATATGCCCCATATGCTGTTCATAAAGGTTGATGGCCCCATAAGATACTCCATAGATATATATGCCCTATAAGATGCTCCATAGAATAATAAGCCCCATATAATGCTGCATAAAGGTTGATGGCCCCATAAGATGCTCCATAGATATATATGCTGCTGCGATTAAAAAAAAAAAGACATACTCACTTCTTGTCGCTGGGGACCAGGTGCCGGTGTCCTGAGCAGGCAGGGACACCGGCGTGCTATGCGGGCCAGGTGCCAGTGTCGCCGCTGGCTCAGTGCCCCGGCACCTGCAATATTCGCCTGTCCCCGCTCCACCGCTGCAAGCGCTCTGTCTTCCGGCTCTCTGCTGTGACTGTTCAGGCAGAGGGCATACATTAAGCACGTCATCGAGCCCTCTGACCTGAACATCACAGCCAGAGGACGCGGAAGACGTGTCGCGCGGCGGTGGAACGGTGACAGGTGAATATTGCATGGCTCTCCCTGTTCTCCCCGTCAGATCATGCTCACCCCCTCCTGGCACATCTTCACCTGCTCCTCCGATGGTCTCCAACGCCGGCAGCTCCTTCCAGTGTTCAGCGGTCACGTGTACCGCTCATTAAAGTAATGAATATGCGCTCCACTCCTATGGGAGTGGAGAGTAGTGCATATTCATTACTTTAATGAGCAGTACCACGCAACCGCTGAACACAGGAAGAGCTGCGGCGCCGGAGACCATCTGAGAAGCAGGGAAGTGCAGAGATCGCGCCAGGAGGGGGTGACTATGATCTGACAGCCGCCGGCTCCTGCGCTCCCACTCCCCCGCCTACCCCCTAGGACAATGACATCACTTGTCATCCGCCTCTACCTCCCCGTGACTCCATGTCAACAGCAGCTATGATCCAGCCGCCCCTTCTCCCCGCACAGTGCTCGCCACCCATCACACCTCAGCCTCCCCTCCAGCCTCTGACTTACTACAGTGGTGCACAGCTAGCCATAACTTGTCACCGCCGGAGGCTACAACTCCCGCAATGCACTGGCTCTAGAGTTAGAATTCAGCAGGTGTACGGCAGCGCCCCCGTGTGTTCAGAATGAATAATGAGATGTGCAGGGGAAGCATGCAGAACAGCGATACTGACACTGCCGCGGTGCCTTGGGATTCGGGGACAGCGGCCAACTGGAGATTATATATATAGATTTCTTGGCTGGAGAGACAGACTATGAATGACTAGATTGCCCAAAGTCTGGCAAAGGGTCATATCAGACCTTCCTCATCTCCCTCTTCACCAGCAGGTTTTTTCATCATCCCTGCCTAGATTTCCGTAAATTTAATCAGTCCAGGATACATATTCTTTCCCTCTCATTCCGGACCTCTTTAACAGATCATTGGGGCAAAATGGTTTTCAAAAACTGGATCTCAGGGGGAGGTGTATAATTTCATTCGAATTAAGGAGGGGAATGAGTGTGGAAGACAGCCTTTAATACACTTGAGGGACACTATGGAAGCCTTGTGATGCTATTCAGGTTGACTAATGCCCCCACCATTTTTCAGCACTCTGTAAATTACATTTTTTGTCTCCTGGCATGTAGATTTGTGGTGGTCTATCTTGATGACATTGATTTATTCACCAGATCTCGCGTCATATCAGGTACATGTCAGGCAGGTCTTACAGATACTCAGAGACAATAAATTAATTGTTAAACCAGAGAAATGTATGTTCTCAGTTCAGGAAATCCCTTTTCTGGGTTATTACTTATCGTCCACTGGTTTTCGCATGGATCTGGCAAAAGTCTGGGCGGTACTGGATTGGGATTGTCCTGAGTACTTTACAAAAGTTTTTAGGTTTTGCCAACTAATACCTTAAGTTCATCAAAAACATTTTCCTATAGTGGCCAAACCTTTGATGGATATGACCAGGAAAGGGACGGACTTTTCCAAATGGTCCAGACTGGCCAGTGAGGCATTTTGTAACTTAAAGAAATATTTTGCTTCCGCGCCGAATCTTTTACAGCCTGATGTCACTAAGACATTCATTGTAGAGGTTGACACGTCTGAAGTGGGAGCTGTATTGTTGCAGGCACATCTCCAAGTAAATGACGTCCATGTACATACTTTTCAAGGAAACTGTTGTCCCCAAGAAAAACTATCACATTGGTAATAGGGAATTCTTGGTAATAAAGTGGGCTTTTGAAGAGTGGTGACATTGTTTGGAGGGGGCTACAGATCTGGTCATGGTAATAAACGATCATAAAAATCTTTTATATTTGGAGTCTGCTAAGCATCTGAAACCTAGATGGGCAAGATGGTCATTTTTCTTCACCAGATTCAACTTGTTTATGATGTATAGGCCGGGGAATAAGAACATTAAGACAAATGCCTTATCTGGTGTTTTCCTGGGGCTGGGGATAATTGTGAATATATTCCTTTATTACAAAAGGGGTAGTTATTGCTACAATATGTTCTGATCTGGAGAGGGAGGTTGTAGAAGCTCATGGCAGCTCCACTGCTGTTTGTCCTTTCGGTTTTAGGTAAACTGTTTGTTCCTGTGAATCTCCATCTTAATGTTTTAAGTCAACATCATGATTCGGTCTTGGCTGGGCATCATGGTAGTAATGCCACCACTGATCTCTCCACTTGGTATTTTTGGTGGTCTGGGGTGCACCAGGGTGATCAGGAGTATGTAGCTGCCTGCTGTGTGCGCTTTTAAAGACACCTCATACTCTTCCGTATGGAGCTCTTCAACCATTGGTGATTCCCAGTAGACTTTGGACTCATTTGTCGGTAGATTTCATCACTGATCTACCCATCTCTGCAGGTAATACTTTAATATTGGTGGTGGTGGACAGATTCATCAAGATGTCTAGTTTCATTGTGCTACCTGCTTTTTCAGCAGCAGATGAAGGAAGGGAGACACACTAGTCATTACTAGTGGGTAGGCGGAGCCCACATAGGATAGAAACACCTCAGATTAAAAAAGTGTTGACCGGCCCCTCCAGCTTATATGGCTCCTCCTACTCCAGCTCTCCAGTCTAAAATTTGAGGTCACAGAGGATAGTCGCTGCTGGAAGCAGCTCCTCAGAAATTTTTTTTATTTTAGTCGGACAGAGACTTGGACCGCCAGTGGTCTAGAGGTCTCAGGGGTCTCAGCGCTGCTGGACCCCCCCTCTCCCTTGGCGGGGATCTGTATTACCCTGTAAGGTGGTCCCTGCAGAACCCTGCCGGCCCTGGGGGATGAGGATTGCTTCCCTGGCGGGGACGCAAACCGTGCTTCTGGAGTCACTGCGTTCCCCGCCCTGGGGGGAAGCTACGGGCACAGCGCCACAAATCTCTGAGGGGTCCCTGTGGTGCTCAGCTGGGTGAGTACTCCACATTTTAATGTGTTTTGAGTGCTTCAGCGGCCGCTGCGGCAGCCGCTGCTACATGTATTCATGTGTGGTGATTGTGTACTTTTGTCCGGAGGTGGATACCTGCAGGACATGGGAGCGGGAGCGGAGTGAGTCGCGCGCTTTTTTTGAAACCGGCGGGGGGCGTGGCTTCCCTGCCTTTTTCTCTTCCGGCTTCTCTCCCTAGCGCGGCGGCCATTACTGAAGGCCTTCTCGGGCTCCTCACTCTCCGCTCCCCCCGACCGACCGAAAGGAAGACACTACACCGCGGCCAGCTGGGTGAGTCGCTTCTACCTGTCAGGGCAGAAGCTTGACCCCCTCACACCCACAGCGCAGGAGGTACTGTCACACGGAACGCTCCCGCTACGATCACAATAGCGTCGCTTAATTTTGCGATCGTTTTTTTTTTTTGTGATTGTTTTTAATGTCGCTAGTAGCTGCCACAGTGGGCGATCTCATTGACGACGCATAAGTGGTTAGCGATCTCCTTAGCGACTTTGGCGGTCATTGCGATGTACAATTCAGCGCAATATGTTAGCGATCTCGTTGGCGTTTCTTGTTTAAGTGTGGCATACCTTTGAAACACTGTCCTGCAGCTGTTACCTCATAAGAGGCACCTGGGGCTCGCACACCCTTTTCATTACACAAGGGTTGTAGGGAGTCTGCGACATTAACCCCTTCTTTGGCGGTTAACCCTTTTATTGGGAGACAGCTGGGGTAGCTCTCTCTTTAAGAGCTTAACCCTTCAGCGTACGTTTTGCCTTTGAAAACCACACTGTTCTAGTTGCTGACAGGTTTTTGACCTGCCATATACTGTGTGAGGGCATGTCGGATCAGGGTCCAGGAGGTGCGGACCGTCTCTCAGATCTGCTACAGGATCAGTCTCGCGTATCTGACACACAGACCTCGACGGCATCAAGCGCAGCGGTCGGAGGTGTCAGTGATGACAAAATGGAGGCCCTCACTCTTTCTATTAATGGCCTTTCTGACCTTCTAGGTTATTGGGTATCAGCTAGATCCTCTCATGGTAGGAAGCGACACAGACCGGTGCCTTCTTCCCCGCTTAGCGACTCGGAGATTTCGGGCATGGAGGGTTCCCCTTCAAGCTCGGATGGGGAGGTGTCTGATTCGGATAAGGAGGATCGGCAGGGACACTCTGCCTCTCTTTTGAGCCATACAGAGGCTTTTATTGGAGCCATGAGGGAGGCGTTACAGTTACCGGAGGAGGTAACTAGACGTCCTGGTAAGTCGGCCCGGATGTTTCAGGAGTCGCATAGGTCGCGATCAGCCTTACCATCTCTGGACGAGCTTAATGAGGCAGTGGAGAAGGAACGCCTGTGTCCAGATAAACGTTTTCAGGGGACACGGTTTTTTGAGACGCTATATCCGTGTACGACGGAGTTGATTGATAATTGGATTCCTCCTCCTGAAGTGGATGTCCCTTTATCCCAGCTTAGCAAATCCTCATTGCTTCCTGTTAAAGGGAAGGCGAGTCTGCAGGATCACCTGGACAGAAAAACGGAGATGGCAGCGAAATCCATCTACGAGGCCGCGGGTCATGGATTCAGAACAGTGCTAGGATCCATGTGTGCTTGTAAAGCTTCCCTGAGCTGGTTAGACCGTCTACGGACGGCGTGGCAAGATGGATCCCCACTATCCGAGGTAGAGGGACTTTTCAAGTCATTGGAGGATGCAGCACGATATGGCAGTGATGCAGGTTTGGATACTGCCTCACTGCTGTCCAGGGCACAATCCTCGGCGATCACAGTCAGGAGAGCTCTGTGGCTTAGACAGTGGACCGGAGACGCGGTTTCCAAGCAAGGTTTGCTTTCTTTAGCTTACAAGGGTGGTCAGCTATTTGGATCTGACCTCACGGAGCTGATTGCCAAGGCAAAGGCAAAAGAAACGGCTTTACCGCAGCGAAGAGCTGTGTCTTCTGCGGCTGGCAGGCATAGTGCCGGTACTAGTCGGCGGTCCTTTCGGTCCAGGGGACGGTCCGGTCAGCCCTCTTGGGGATCGGGGCGTCCCTCTTTTTCGGGAAAAAAGAACGTTCAGAAATCCCGCACTTCCTGGAAACAGAGCTTCCGCCAAGACAAGCGGGAAGCTGACAAAAAGCCCGCTAAGGCGGACTGACGCCAGGGCCTCACTCGAGGGCTCTTGAGTGGGAGGTCGCCTGCTCCAATTCGAACCGATTTGGGCTTCCCGCGTGTCGGACGTCTGGGTAACGCGGGTTGTGTCGGCAGGCTATTTCATAGAGTTTCTTTCTCGACCCCCAGACAGTTTTTGCCAATCCCGCATTCCGTCAGAGCCCGAGCTATATGCCGCTCTACTGCGGGAGGTCAATTCCCTTCTACAGAAGGGTGTGGTGGTACCAGTTCCACCGGAGGACCGGGGAAGAGGGTTTTATTCCAACCTCTTTGTGGTCCCCAAAAAGGAGGACAAATTTCGACCCGTTCTAGATCTCAAAAGAATGAATCGGCATGTCCGCTCCCGGAAATTCCGCATGGAGTCACTTCGCTCCGTTGTGGCGGCCTTGTCGCAGAACAATTTTTTGGTGTCAATCGACATTCGCGACGCTTATTTGCATGTCCCCATCGGAAGGGCCCACCAACGCTTCCTTCGTTTTGCCATAGGCCAGGACCATTACCAGTTTGTGGCTCTGCCATTCGGGTTGGCCTCAGCACCCAGAGTTTTTACAAAAATTCTGGCTCCTCTTATGGCGATTCTGCGAAGACAGGGGGTTACGATTCTTCCCTATCTGGACGACCTTTTGATTGTGGCGTCCTCAAAGGAGGAGGCGGTGACGGCTCGCAATCTATCCCTTCAGCTCCTGGAGGACTTCGGGTGGCTGGTCAATTGGGAGAAGTCGTCTCTGGAACCGTCGCAGTCAATCCTGTTTTTGGGAATGCATTTCAACACGATACGAGCAGTGGTGTCTCTGCCTCCAGACAAGCAAGCGAGTCTTCTTCGTCATGTACAGGTTATGAAGTCTGCGACAGCAATGTCCCTTCGAAGGTGTATGCGCCTTCTAGGTTTGATGGTGGCGTCAATGGAAGCAATTCCGTTTGCCCAATTTCATTCCAGGGCTCTCTAAATGTTCATCTTGAACCGTTGGGATCGATCGCAGTTTTCACTGGATTGCAGTGTCATCATCTCCCACAGGGTGAGAGAGTCTCTAGAATGGTGGTTACGTCCGAAAGCGTTATCCCCGGGGAAGTCCTTCCTTCCTCCGAGGTGGTCGATCATAACCACCGATGCCAGCCTGACGGGCTGGGGGGTGTCTGGAACGATCTCTGGATTCAGGGAGTATGGTCGTTGGAAGAGTCTGTCCTGCCGATCAACATCCTGGAATTGAGGGCAGTTTTCCTTTGCCTCCAACACTGGACGGTCCCTTTAAGCAGTCTACCAGTCCGAGTGCAGACAGACAACGCTACGGCGGTCGCGTATATCAACCATCAAGGTGGGACGAGGAGCTTCAGGCTCATGATGGAAGTGTCTCGAATTCTGGTATGGGCCGAGGCCAGAGTGCCAGCCATCTCTGCGATTCACATTCCAGGAGTTCAGAATATCACAGCGGACTTCCTCAGTCGCGAAAAGATGGATCCCGGAGAATGGAGTCTTCATCCGGATATTTTTGCACTGCTGTGCTCCCGTTGGGGAACTCCCCAAGTGGATTTGATGGCATCCAGGTTCAATGCCAAGTTACCGACTTTCATGTCCAGGTACAAGGACTCGAACGCTGTGGCAGTGGATGCTCTGGTGGCTCCTTGGGACCAATTCGAGCTAATCTATGTGTTCCCGCCGATATCCTTACTTCCTCTGGTGTTGCGTCGGATCAGACTGGAGAGAGTCCCGGCTATATTGATAGCCCCAGATTGGCCGAGGAGGACATGGTTCTCGACACTGGTGTCGCTTCTGGCAGCGCCTCCACTTCCACTCCCTCTTCGCCCGGACCTGTTAACCCAAGGGCCCGTTCGTCACCCGGACCTGAAGTCTCTGCGTTTGACGGCGTGGCTCTTGAGACCGAAATCTTGACCCGTCAAGGTTTTTCAGCCGAAGTCATTGCCACTCTGCGAGCTGCCAGAGGTCCGGCTACTACTAGGATTTATCACAAGACTTGGGAAGCCTTCTTCTCGTGGTGTTCGGGTTCTTCTAGGAACCCGAGGATTTTTTCCATTCCCAATTTGTTGGCCTTTTTGCAGTACGGGCTGGACAAGGGTTTGGCAGTTAGCACTCTGAAAGGACAGGTTTCTGCTCTGTCCTTGCTGTTTCGGAAGACTATCGCCTCGCGTAGGGACGTACGTTCCTTTTTTCGCGGGGTAACCCGTCAATTTCCGCCGCGGAAGGCGCCTGTGTCTCCTTAGCGGCTCAATCTTGTCTTGGAGGCTCTTCAACATGGACCTTTTGAGCCTATGGACTCTGTTAATCTTTCCTTTCTCTCTTGGAAGGTTGCCTTCCTAGTGGCGGTCACTTCTTTGAGAAAGGTTTCTGAGTTGGCGGCTCTTTCTTGCTCGCCTCCTTTTCTGGAGTTTCTCCCAGATCGCGTAGGGCTTCGCACACGGGGCGACTTTCTACCTAAAGTGGTGTCACAGTTTCATGTTAACCAGGATATTGTGTTGCCCTCGCTCTGTCCGGAGCCAAGGAATGCGAAGAAACGGGCCTTGCACACATTGGATTTGGTGCGGGCTTTGAAGTTCTATTTGTCTATTACTCAAAGTTTTCGGAAGTCGGATTCTCTGTTTGTGATTCCAGCAGGTCGTCGACGTGGGCAATGAGCTTCCAAGGATTCTATAGCTCGTTGGATTCGGTTTGCCATTTTAGAGGCTTACCGACTTAAGGGCGAACCTTGCCCGATTAAGATTCGAGCTCACTCCACAAGGGCTGTGGGTTCATCGTGGGCTTTCCATCAAGGAGCCTCGGCAGCTCAGCTCTGCCGGGCGGCGACCTGGCGCTCCGTCCACACATTTACAAAATTTTATAAGGTGGACGTCAGTGCTTCCGCTGATGCGGCCTTAGGACGTAGGGTCCTGCAGGCGGCTGTAGTTTAAAGTTCTTGTGAACTTGTAGTTAGCGCTAGTTGCGCATTTATTTAGGTTGTTGGGTGTCTGCCTCTTTTGGTTTTTTTGCCCACCCTTATTTTTGGACTGCTTTGGGACGTCCCACTAGTAATGACTAGTGTGTCTCCCTTCCTTCATCTGCTGCTGAAACACGGATTTTGGTAAGAACTTTCCTGTAAAATCCTTTTCAGCGAAGAAGGAAGGGAGACACACATCCCTCCCATGGCAGAAGTGTGTTGTTGTGTTTTCAGATGCGGCGTGACCCTTCTCTGATAGCGATTATCTGGGCTGAGGTCGGCGCGCTAAGGCTCTGTTCCAGCATTGCCAGCTCATCGCAGTGGTCAGGTTCAGTGAGTAGTACCTGAGACTGTGTGGTTTTTTCTGTTATATGCATAACCTGTCTCCTTGTTTTTCTCTCTGAAATCCTTCAGAAGGGGTTATGTTGCTCCGCTGGTGATATTTACTCTTCCTTAGCTTGGGTACGACTGGAGAGCTGGAGTAGGAGGAGCCCTATAAGCTGGAGGGGCCGGTCAACACTTTTTTAATCTGAGGTGTTTCTATCCTATGTGGGCTCCGCCTACCCACTAGTAATGACTAGTGTGTCTCCCTTCCTTCTTCGCTGAAAAGGATTTTACAGGTAAGTTCTTACCAAAATCCGTGTTTTATAATGCCAAGATGTTGGCGCAAATTTTTATCAAAGAAATCCTGACGTTATATGGGATTCCTATTGATATTGTTTCCAACTGGGCGGTGCAATTTATTTCCAAATTTTGGAAAGCATTCGATTGTGAATGCATCTTTCATTTTCTTCAGCCTTTCATCCACAGTCTAATGGGCAAACCGAACGTGTAAACCAGAATCTTGAAACTTATCTTAGGTGTTTTTTGTCTGAGAATCAGGAAGATTGGGTTAATTACTTACCTCTAGCTGAATTTCGAAGTGATTAACCATTGCCATAAGTCTACTGGTAAGTCCCCATTCTTTGAGACATATGGATTTCATCCTCAGTTCTGCTCTTTTAATAGGAATCGTTCTTCAGTTCTTCAGGAGCACCTGAAGAGGAACAGTTGTCTTCATCTATTACATCAGTGTGACAAGGTTTTCTTTATAATTTGAAAAAGATGGGGTTCAAATATAAGAGAGTGGCTGATCAAAGAAGTTTGGTGGGTCCGAATCTGTGTGTTGTTGATTTAGTGTGGCTGTCCTTGAGGAACATTAAGTTGAAGGTTCCTTCTTGGAAATTGGGACCCAGGTTCATTGGTACCTATAAGATTGTGTTCAATCCAGTAGCATTTGACCTTGCTTAGCCACTCACTTTTAGGATTTATAATGTGTTTCACCAATCTCTACCCAAAAAATACATTGCTTCCTCTGAACCATCCCACCCCCACCTTTCCTGGTTACTGTTGATGGGAATTTGGCATTTCAGATAGCTAAGATTATCGATTCTCGCTTGGATCAGCGATTTCTTTAGTATCTGTTACACTGGAAGGGTTGCAGTCCTGAAGAGAGAATGTGGGTACCAGCATCTGATGTCCATGTGGTCATGTTGATCCATTTTTTTCACGTGCCACACCCTGATAATCCGGCACTGAGGTTCCGGAGGTTCCGCTTAGAAGATAGGTTACTGTCAAGGGGATACCGTGACAGAGAAAGGCCAGAAAACTGTGGTGTTTGGTTTCATGAACTCCTTCACTGGTTAGAAGTACTTGACCATTTTATTCAACAGTGCAGTTTTTTTCCTTGCTTGCAGTGAAAGGGTTAATCTGTTCAGTTGATGCTCCTGGAGCTTTCCTACCAGTTCAGTACTGGCCACTCCCATCTTCTATATATGCTCTCCTCTGGCACTTAGGGATTGCCAATATTAGTTCTTACTGCCTGATTCTGGAGATGAAAGTGTAGTTCATGGTCGGGGTTGGTGTATGAAGATTGTTCAGGAGATTGTTGCGTGGAGTTTTGTCTGTGTGCACATCCTCATCCTCTCCTATTTGATTTCTCCTTCTTTTATCGCCCCTGTGTCCCACTCTGTTGTTTGATGTGTGCATTTTGCATGGTTAGTATTTTCATTTATCCCTGTCCGTCTTCCATTGTTTGTCTGGTTAGTGTGTTCCTGTACACTTTAACTTCCCACGACCCTGGGTGGGGGAGACGACAGATCAAGGTTGATATAGGAACATAGCAAGGCATGGGAACTCGGCATCTCCACCTTCAGGAGTAA
Source organism: Oophaga sylvatica (assembly GCA_033576555.1). Taxonomy (NCBI): domain Eukaryota; kingdom Metazoa; phylum Chordata; class Amphibia; order Anura; family Dendrobatidae; genus Oophaga; species Oophaga sylvatica. The sequence goes on along the minus strand of JARQOD010000002.1, from coordinate 63,254,074 downwards.
TCCGGGGGACAAGGAAAGACTAGAGCGAAGTGAAAAAAATATTACTATTTGGGATTTACAGCGGGTTTGCTATTTTCAAAATGATTAAACAATTAAAAGAATTTTTATAAGCCATCCAAAAATTATATATTTTTTAGAGAGCTGAAACAGGCAAGCAGTTTTCAAAGTGAAGAAGCAATGACTTATAATCAAGCCTTAAAATAATTTTTTTTTTTGGGATCCGTTTTAAGTTTGTGAATATGCTTCCCAGCCGCAGTACACTATAGCTATACAACAAAATAGACAAGCACAAAAGACATTGTGGAGACTTGGGGGGTCAGCGGGCGCCCCAGTTCGCTAGCCAAAACCACATGGACCAGGGATTGTTCCACCGAATGCCTACAGTCATGGCCAAAAGTTTTGAGAATGACACAAATATTATATTTTCACATGATCTGCTGCCCTCTGGTTTTTATGTGTGTTTGACAGATGTTTTTATCACAGACCGAAATATAATAATTGCAAACATATGAGTAACAAAAGCTTATATTGACAGTTAGAATGAGTTAATGCAGCAAGTCAATATTTGCAGTGTTGACCCTTCTTCTGCAGGACCTCTGCAATTCTCCCTGGCATGCTCTCAATCAAATTCTGGACCAAATCCTGACTGATAGCAGTCCATTCTTGCACAATCAATGCTTTCATTTTGTCAGAATTTTTAGGTTTTTGTTTGTCCACCCGTCTCTTGATGATTGACCACAAGTTCTCAATGGGATTAAGATCTGGGGAGTTTCCAGGCCATGGACCCAAAATCTCTATGTTTTGTTCCCTGAGCCATTTAGTTATCACCTTTGATTTATGGCAAGGTGCTCCATCATGCTGGAAAAGGCATTGTTGATCGCCAAACTGCTCTTGGAGGGTTGGAAGAAGTTGCTTTTGGAGGACATTCTGGTACCATTCTTTATTCATGGCTGTGTTTTTAGGCAAGACTGTGAGAGAGCCGATTCCCTTGGCTGAGAAGCAACCCCACACATGAATGGTTTCAGGATGCTTAACAGTTGGCATGAGACAAGACTGGTGGTAGCGCTCACCTTGTCTTCTCCGAATGAGGCATTTTCCTGATGTCCCAAACAATCGAAAAGGGGATTCATCAGAGAAAATAACTTTACCCCAGTCCTCAGCAGTCCACTGCCTGTACCTTTTGCAGAATATCAGTCTGTCCATGATGTTTTTTCTGGAGAGAAGTGGCTTCTTTGCTGCCCTCCTTGAGACCAGGCCTTGCTCCAAGAGTCTCCGCCTCACAGTGCGTGCAGATGCATTCACACCTGCCTGCTGCCATTCCTGAGCAAGCTCTGCATTGCTGGTAGCCCGATCCCACAGCTGAAACACTTTTAAGAGACGGTCCTGGCGCTTGCTGGTCTTTCTTGGGCGCCCTGGAGCCTTTTTGGCAACAATGGAACCTCTCTCCTTGAAGTTCTTGATGACGCGATAGATTGTTGACTGAGGTGCAATCTTTCTAGCTGCGATACTCTTCCCTGTTAGGCCAATTTGGTGCATTGCAATGATGACTGCACGTGTTTCTTTAGAGATAACCATGGTTAACAGAAGAGAAACAATGATGCCAAGCACCAGCCTCCTTTTAAAGTGTCCAGTGGTGTCATTCTTACTTAATCATGACAGATTGATCTCCAGCCATGTCCTCATCAACACCCACACCTGTGTTAATGGAGCAATCACTGAAAAGAGGTTAGCTGGTCCTTTTAAGGCAGGGCTGCAATGATGTTGAAATGTGTTTTGGGGGATAAAGTTCATTTTCTAGCCAAATATTGACTTTGCAAGTAATTGCTGTTAAGCTGATCACTCTTTATAACATTCTGGAGTATATGCAAATTGCCATTAGAAAAAGTGAAGCAGTAGACTTTGTAAAAATTAATATTTGTGTCATTCTCAAAACTTTTGGCCATGACTGTACACTACTTTTAACGTAAGCATAACGCTAGTCAGACAACACAGGGTGGGGGTAAAACAGTGTGGTAATGCTTTACTGAACCACAAAACAGGCAGATAACACATAGAACATTCGCAGCAAAATACTCAAAGATGGTGCACATTACATAGTCTCACCCTTTCACTGACTCGCCGGGAAAATGGCAGCTGTTACTTCAGAGCTCCCAGGGTCGACTACCCCACCTGTGTTGCACAGGTGGGGTAGTCAACAAATGACTAGTGTTGAGCGATACGATAATGCAAATATCGGCTATCGGCCGATATTAGCTCTATCGGCCTTTCGATAATTCGTTTCGATATTTTCGTCATATCGAATACCGGAATCGGATTTGTCACTGTCACTGTCTGTGTCCGTCGGTCGGGTCTGTCACTGTCAGTGTCCGTCGGTCGGGTCTGTCAGGAGTCAGCGGCACTTACCTGGCAGAAGATCTCCGGCGGTCACGGCCTGGACTGCTTCATGGCCGCCATCCTCTTCTCCCCGGCGGTCACATGCAGTTTCTCGCGATAACTGCAGTGACTGCTGGGTAATCCCGGCCGTAAAGCAGTCAGTCCGATGACGTCACCGCCGGGGAAGCAGGTAATCAGCTGTGCTGCGTCGCGATGACAGGCTCTGCCTGTCATTGCGATGTAGCAGAGCTGGATCGTCGTGGGACTATCGTTACTATGGACTGCGTCGGACAGGTGGTATACTGTTGGTTTGTTTTTTTTCTTTTTTTACAGGAGATCGATGGCGTCGCAGGAATGAGAGTACAATAAAAGAAATGAAAACTGTGTTGTCTCTTTTATGTCATTAAAATACTTTTTTCTTGCTTTGTCTTTTTTTTATGCATTTAATAACTTTGGGATTAATAATGGATCGGTGTCTTATTGACACCTCTCCATTATTAACCGGGCTTATTGTCACCGTGCAATCAACGGTGACATTAACCCCTTATTACCCCGCTTGCCACCGCTACAGGGCAAGTGGGAAGAGCCGGGTAAAGTGCCACAATTGGCACATCTTTTGATGCGCCAAATGTGGGGCTGCTGTAGCCTGGTATTATCAGGCTGTTGAGGGCCAAAATCCATGGGCCTTGACAGTCTTTTAATACCAGGCCGCAGCAGTCTGCATTTTACTTGGCTGATTAACAAAAATAGGGGGACCCCTACGCCGTTTTTTTTTTCGAGGGGATCCCCTATTTTTGTTAACCAGCCAAGCTAAGCAGACTGCTGTGGCCTGGTATTATCAGGCTTGCAAGGTCCATGGATATTGGTTCCTTACCAGCCTGAAAAACCAGGCCTCAGCGGTCTGCTTCATCTGGCTGGTTAACAAAAATAGGGGGGACCCCACGCCAATTTTTTTCGAGGGGATCCCCTATTTTTGTTAATCAGCCAAGATATGCAGACTGCTGTGGCCTGGTATTATCAAGCTGGCAAGGTCCATGGATCTTGGCTCCTTAACAGCCTGAAAATCCAGGCCTCAGCGGTCTGCTTCATCTGGCTGGTTAACAAAATTAGGGGGGACCCCACGCCAATTTTTTTCGAGGGGATCCCCTATTTTTGTTAATCAGCCAAGATATGCAGACTGCTGTGGCCTGGTATTATCAGGCTGGCAAGGTCCATGGATCTTGGCTCCTTAACAGCCTGAAAATCCAGGCCTCAGCGGTCTGCTTCATCTGGCTGGTTAACAAAAATAGGGGGGACCCCACGCCAATTTTTTTCGAGGGGATCCCCTATTTTTGTTAACCAGTTCCCTCTGACGTCACTGATTGTGTCCCTGGCTGACCTGAAGTGAAAGTGGAAAGCAATCAATTAAGCTTTCCACTTCCTCTCCTGTCAGCCAGGAGAGGAACTCATTCATTTGGGGGTTTACTGTGAGGCTGCAGCATTAGCTGCGGTCCCTGCAGTAAACATTAACCCTTTCTGAAGGATTACACCGTGGGACCTGACTGTACATCGGATTGGTAAGAATAATTTTGCTTTATTATTTTATTTTTATTACAGGAAATGGTTTTAGCAGGAAAATAAAATATGGTCAAAAACTGTGTGATTATGTAAGGTTCTGTGTATCTGTTTCTGAAACTCAGTTTGTTCGTCGGCCATTTTGCTTTCTGTTTTGCTGCAGCTATCTTGCCCTCAGTCAAAATGGAGTTTTCCAGCTTGCATGTTCCCGCCCTGATTCTCTCCGTTTGCTTCTTAAACAGCCACAGCTGAGCAATCAGTGCTTCAGAATCTAGCCTGCAGTGAACCTGTGTTCTGTCTCCTGAAGCCTTGGACCTTGTACTCCAGCCATTCCTACTGAGGAACTCTGAAGCACTTGTGGACTCTGAACTCTGCTCTTGAGAGCCTCACGTTTGCATGGACTTGCGGTAACAGAGAAGAAGATCTGAATCTGTTGTGGAGAGTTATTGCTGAGCTTAGATTACTCTGGCCTGCTGTGTCTCCTGCTTCTGTGTTTGCAACCTGTGTGTTTATTTTTGCCAATTTGTATGAAGCAATACAAGACTTTCTTTATCAACCTGTGTCTCAAGTATTTTCATCGCACCCAAGCACAAGACGCTATATGAACTGTACCACATACATTACAAGATTCTGAAGCCAAACGTTAGTGTCTGCTGGGTCTGGAAAGGCTTGTCTGCTGTACTGTGGATATCGGATGTCCGGTTGTACTTTCTGTGATGACAGTGGTTGTGACTTCTCACAACCATTCCAGGTGAGCAATTCCCTTAAGTTTTTTTTCTGCAGTGTTATCACAGGTAAACACTATTGTTTTTTTTTTTTTTCTCTTCTCTTTTTGTCTGCTGAAACTCTGGATATCAGATGTCTGGTTGAAAGCTTTCTGTGATGATAGTGGTTGTGACTTCTCACAACCATTCCAGGTGAGCAGTTCCCTTAAAGTTTTTTCTTTCTTCAGTGTTGCCACAGGTGAACACTATTGTTTTTTTTTTTTTTTTTTCTCCTCTTCTTCCAGTATCCTGTCTTAAAAGATCTGGAAAATGGAGGCCCGCATAAAGGAACTTTGCGGAGTGACTGATAATATCCTTGCAGATTTGCAGAATATAAAGACCCGTTTTACAAATCTTCAGGACCTAAATAATCACAATTTGCAAGTGGTTGGACAGACTACCCAGGATTTGCGAGCCAGGATTGAGGTTCTGGAGGGGCGAGTCCAGGCTCCTGCCGTGGCCCCGAGTTCTGGGATTCCCAAGTTGCCCCCTTTTCGTTTTGGTGGTGAACGTGAAAAATTCAGGGGATTTGTTAATCAATGCAATCTTTTTTTTTCTGCACATGCTTCACAATTTCCTACTGAACGATCTAAGGTGCTTACTATAATTATGTTGCTTACCAACAAGGCTTTGATGTGGGCAAACCCTCTGATTGAGACTGAGGATGATTGTTTGAATCACCTTGATGATTTTATTTCAGCCATGGGGCAGGTGTTTGATGACCCCAATCGAGGTGCAACAGCTGAAGCAGCCATGTTAGCTTTGCGCCAAGGTAAGCACTCGGTAGCTGAATATGCCTTGGATTTCAGGAGATGGGCCCTTGATACCACCTGGGACAATTCCGCCAAAAAATCTATTTTTCGAAAGGGGTTATCCCCACTGATTAAGGATGAACTTGCTCGTGCCGACCCTCCCACTGCGTTAGGTGACTTTATTAACTACTGCATCCGTATTGATACTCGTTTAACTGAACGCAGGCAAGAGAGATGGTTCGAAAGCAATCGTACTAACCTTTTCCTACCTTCCTCTCCAGCTAAGGAACCTTTGAATAGGATTACACGGGAACCTGAACCTGAACCCATGCAGGTAGACTCTTTACTACGACGGGTTAGTGATGCACGCAAGGAACATCGTTTTAAGGAGAATCTATGTTTTTATTGTGGTAAGTCAGGGCACTTTATTATTAACTGCCCCAGCCGTTCTCGCAAGACTACTGCAGCACTCATTCATTGTGAGTGTTGCGAGAGGGGATCTGTCAGGTCCGAGCCTCAGGCTCCAGAGAGATCTGCAGCAACAGATCTTGATTTCTCGGACTTAAACTCCGTTACCTCTGAGGACGTTGACTGTGTAAATGCTGCCATCTTTCAAGTTTCCTCAGCGGTGTCCCAGCTGAGTTGTAAAAAAAACAATTCTCACTGTTTTCTTTCTATCAAACTCTGGGTTGACTCAGCCTGGGTGTCTAGCTCTGCTATGATCGACTCAGGTGCAAGTGGAAATTTTATGGATGTCTCCTTTGCTCTGAAACAGGGAATACGTTCAGTGAAGAAGGCTACTCCAGTACAGATGGAAACTGTGGATGGCTCCCTGCTGACCTCTGGACCAGTGGATCAGGAAACAGAGCCTTTAAAGGTTCTTATGGGTAAAGATCATCAAGAGAAACTGTCCTTTATGCTTATCTCTTCTCCTCACTTTCCCATTATTCTAGGGCTACCATGGCTGCAGGCTCAGAATCCTACCATTAACTGGGAGACCAAGGAATTACACTTTCCAGAGAAACAGATGAGTCCAAAAATTTCAGCTTGCTCTGTTCCTAAAGGAACCATGTCAGTCCCTGAACTACCAGCTGTATACCAGGACTATGTGGATTTATGTGACAAGAAGAACGCTGACCAGCTTCCTCCTCACCGTCCATATGATTGTCCAATTGAATTATTGCCTGGAGCAGAGATACCTTTTGGTAAGATCTACCCCCTGGCGGGGCCCGAGCTGAAGGCTTTAAAAGAGTACATAGACGAAAATCTAGCCAAGGGCTTCATACGCCCCTCTTCATCTCCTGCAGGGGCACCCATATTCTTTGTAAAGAAGAAAGATGGATCCCTGAGACCATGCGTAGACTATAGGGAACTCAATAAGGTTACTATTAGAAACCGTTATCCATTGCCTTTAATCCCTGAGTTACTGGAGAGAGTGCGACATGCCAAAATTTTTTCTAAACTAGATCTTCGTGGGGCCTATAACTTAGTCCGTATTAGACCTGGGGATGAATGGAAGACTGCATTCAGGTCACGCTATGGACACTTTGAATATCTAGTTATGCCTTTTGGTCTGAGTACCGCCCCAGCCACTTTCCAACACTTGGTGAATGACATCTTCAGGGATCTCCTGGATACATTTGTGGTAATTTATTTGGATGATATTTTAATTTTTTCTAACTCCACAGAGGAACATCATGGACATGTGAGAATGGTCTTGGAACGTCTAAGACAAAATCATCTTTACATCAAGCTTGAAAAGTGTGAATTCCATAAGACCGAAATTCAATTTCTGGGGTATGTACTGTCTACACAAGGAATTAGTATGGATGGAAGTAAAACCCAAGCCATCAATGATTGGCCAAGTCCTAGAAATGTGAAGGAGGTACAGCGCTTCATCGGGTTTGCAAACTTCTATAGACGTTTCATTAGAAATTTCTCTGAGGTAGTGTCACCTATCACCCAACTTACCCGGAAAGAGTCTAAGTTCTCCTGGACTCCCCAAGCCCAGGAAGCATTTTCTCGTCTAAAAGATAAATTTACCACTGCACCTATCCTAGTACATCCCAACCCAGAGCTTGCCTTCATAATAGAGGTGGATGCTTCAGACTGTGCCGTGGGAGCTATACTCTCTCAGAGAACAGGTGAGAAGAATGTCTTGCATCCCTGTGCCTTCTTTTCCCAGCAGTTGTCTTCGGCTGAGAAGAACTACGATGTGGGCAATAGAGAGTTGTTGGCCATTATTGCCGCCTTCAAAGAATGGAGACACCTTCTTCAAGGAGCTGCACAGCAAATAGTTGTTCTGACAGACCATCGTAATCTTGAGTTTATCAGGTCGGCTAAGTGCCTGACTCCTCGCCAGGCTCGCTGGAATCTTTTCTTAAACCAATTTAATTTTATTATTTCTTATAGACCAGGATCGCGCAATGGAAAGGCTGATGCACTCTCTAGGATTTACTCAGCAGAGACACATCCAATTACTCCTCCTAAGACTATTCTTCCTGACTCTAGATTCCTAGGAGTGATTCATCATCAAGACCTAATTAAAGACATCAAGGAAGCATACCATGCGGATTCTTTTTTGGCTCAACCCCCAAGGGACGTAAGTCTTGTCTTTAAGAATGGTGTGTGGATTCTGGGACAACGTCTGTATATACCTGAAACAGTCAGATTGAGAGTATTGCAACTCATTCACGATTCCAAAATAGCCGGGCATAGAGGAATTCTAAAGACACAGGAATTTCTTTCTCGTTTCTTTTGGTGGCCCACTTGTAGGAAGGATGTTTTGGACTATGTCACTTCGTGTGAGGTTTGTGCAAGATGCAAAACACCTCGCTCTTCACCAACTGGTCTGTTACAGCCTCTTCCCACCCCGTCCCGCCCGTGGGGATCCATTTCTATGGACTTCATTGTGGAATTACCAACCTCTCAAGGGAAGAACACTATTCTAGTGGTGGTTGACCGTCTAACAAAGGCAGCTCATTTTATCCCTTGTGTCGGCTTACCCACTGCAAAACAGACATCAGATTTGATGATTAAAGATGTGTTTCGCTTACATGGAGTACCGGATGAGGTTATTTCGGATCGAGGGGTGCAATTCACTTCTAGGTTTTGGCAAAATTTCTGTGCAGCATTGGACATTAAAGTAAACCTTTCTTCTGCTTTTCATCCCAGACTAATGGACAAACCGAACGAACCAATCAAACCCTGGAGCAGTATCTCCGCTGCTTTATCTGCCACCTACAGGATGATTGGGTGGATCTACTTCCATTGGCTGAGTTCTCTTACAACAACTCTCAGAGTGCCTCCACTAAACAGTCTCCTTTTTACTCTAATCTAGGTTATCATCCTAACATTCTACCACGATTTCCCATAGAGACGCCTTTGCCAGCAGTGGCTGAAAGAGTCACGACTTTACAGAAGAATATGGATCTTCTAAAGGAGAATCTGGAATCGGCTCAGGAAAGGTACAAGAAGGCAGCAGATAAATTTCGTAAACCTGCACCAGCTTTTAAGGTAGGAGACCTGGTCTGGCTGTCAACCAGAAATCTTAAGTTAAGGATTCCATCGTCTAAGTTGGGACATAAGTACATTGGACCCTATAAAATCAGTAAAATTATAAGTGCCGTTGCTTGTCGTCTTCAATTGCCCAGAACTATGAGAATCCACCCTGTCTTTCATGTATCCCTACTAAAGGCTGCGACACCCAATACGTTTCCTGGACGTTCTTCTCCTTGCCCTGACCCAGTGCTAGTCGATGGTCAGGAGGAATTTGTGGTGGAAAGGATTTTAGATTCCAGGTTGTATAGAAATCAGTTACAATATCTGATTAAATGGCAGGGCTACCCAGTGGAGGACAACTCATGGGAGCCAGTCAATAACGTTAATGCTCCTCGCTTGCTCCGTCAGTTTCATCAGAGGTACCCACACAAGCCTGGTCTGAGGTCATCCAGAGGTTGTCCCTAAGGGGGGAGTAATGTAAGGTTCTGTGTATCTGTTTCTGAAACTCAGTTTGTTCGTCGGCCATTTTGCTTTCTGTTTTGCTGCAGCTATCTTGCCCTCAGTCAAAATGGAGTTTTCCAGCTTGCATGTTCCCGCCCTGATTCTCTCCGTTTGCTTCTTAAACAGCCACAGCTGAGCAATCAGTGCTTCAGAATCTAGCCTGCAGTGAACCTGTGTTCTGTCTCCTGAAGCCTTGGACCTTGTACTCCAGCCATTCCTACTGAGGAACTCTGAAGCACTTGTGGACTCTGAACTCTGCTCTTGAGAGCCTCACGTTTGCATGGACTTGCGGTAACAGAGAAGAAGATCTGAATCTGTTGTGGAGAGTTATTGCTGAGCTTAGATTACTCTGGCCTGCTGTGTCTCCTGCTTCTGTGTTTGCAACCTGTGTGTTTATTTTTGCCAATTTGTATGAAGCAATACAAGACTTTCTTTATCAACCTGTGTCTCAAGTATTTTCATCGCACCCAAGCACAAGACGCTATATGAACTGTACCACATACATTACAGATTATTTCATTAAACTTTTTTATTAAAGTGTGTGTGTTTGATTTTTCTTTCATACAATAGGATTAATAATTGATAGTTGTCTAATTGACAGCTCTCAATTATTAACCTGGCTTAAAGTGACCTTTCAATTGCAAGGTCATTTTAACCCCTTATTAACCCATTCGCCACCGCTACAGGGCAATGGGAATAGACGGGCAAAGTGCCAGAAAGGGCAAATCTAATTAGAGATTTGCCCTTTCTGGGGTGTCTGGGGGCAGATGTTAGTAGCCGGGGGGGGCCAAAAATAATGGTCCCTCTCTGGGCTATTATTATCTGCCCCCACTCACTGGCTTTGTCTGTCTGGTTGCGAAAATAGGGCGGGAGCCCACGCATTTTTTTTCAGCAATTTTACACCTCATATATATATATACATGTCATTAAATTTGTGACACATATATATATATATTTATATTTATAGTTCATACACTTCTACATAGTATAATAGCCGCTAATTCAATTGCCGGCTTTTGTGAAAATGCAGAACCCGACATGAAATGACACTTGGTTTACATAGAGTTAACCATGTCTTTTCATGTAGTTTGATATCTGATTTGCACAAACAATTACATGAGTGTAAGTGTGCAAAATTTCACACCTGTAGGGGTTAATTAAAGGTGTAAATTCGTAGCAAAAAAGTCCGTTTTTTTTACAACGAATTTACACCTTTAATTAACCCCTACAGGTGTGAAATTTTGCACACATAGACTGATGTAATTGTTTGTGCAAATCAGATTGCAAACGACATGAAAAGACATGGTTAACCCTATGTACACCAAGTGTCATTTCATGTCGGGTGCTTCTGTCTTTTCACAGAAGCCGGCTTTACCCGGCAATTGAATCAGAGGATATTTTACTATGTAGAAGTGTATAAACTATACATATATGTATATATATATGTCACAATGACATGTATATGTAACGGGTCTGGGAGGCGGAACCTCTGAGCTTTATTATACAAGGAGGCTTTCCTTGTAAAGGAGCGGGTGGCGCCCGGGGAGACGGACAGGAAATCACTGCAAGTGACGGGGGCAGTCTCTGGACAGACAGGCGGGAGGTCACGGCAAGTGACCGGGGCAGTCTCTGGATAGACAGGCGGGTAGTCACGGCAAGTGACCGGGGCAGTCTCTGAATGGACAGGCGAGTAGTCACGGCAAGTGACCGGGGCAGTCTCTGAATGGACAGGCGAGTAGTCACGGCAAGTGACCGGGGCAGTCTCTGAATGGACAGGTATATACGACCTGAGATGGTGGAGCCTCCCGGTAGGCTAGCAGGCAGATGACAGATGAGCGCCCCCAAGTGAGCAGGCGAGAGTCTCTGGAATAGCCGATGGACACCGCATGTGATGGCCGAACCTCCAGGTAGGCTTGCAGGCAGATGGTAGATGAGCGCCCCCAAGTGAGCAGGCGAGAGTCTCTGGAATTGCCGATGGTCTCCGCATGTGACGGCCGAACCTCCAGATAGGTTTGCAGGCAGATGGCAGATGAGCGCCCCCAAGTGAGCAGGCGAGAGTCTCTGGAATTGCCGATGGTCACCGCATGTGACGGCCGAACCTCCAGGCAGGCTTGCAGACAGGTAGCAGACAGCAAACTGGCAGGAAACAGGCAGGTAACTGGTAACGGACCCTGAGGGCTAAAGCAGAGTAGTGAACAGTGCAATAACAACATTGCTTGGGCACCTCCATTAAGGAGGAAGTACTTTATATAGGGTGGAGTCCTCCAGCATTGGCCGGGGACCTTTTTGAAAGATGCGCGCGGCCCCTTTAAGAGCGGGGGAGCGCGCAGGCGCGCGCCCTAAGTCCAGTAGCAGGGAAGGAGCGCGCGGCCCCAGCAGGGCGGAAGTAGGACGCCGAGCGCGGGTAAGGGGGGCGCTACAGTACCCCCCCCTTTAGGCCCCCCCTTTTTTAGGCCAGAAAGAAATTTAGCTAGGATGAGAGGGGCATGGATGTTCTCCCGAGGCTCCCACGTTCTCTCCTCAGGACCAAACCCCTTCCAATCCACCATAAAATAGGTCTTTCTTCCTACCCTTTTGGTGGCCAGAATGTTCTCTACCTCAAATTCGTCTTCAGCAGACACTGGAGCAGGAGGTGTACCTGTAGACTTGACAAAAGAGTTAAGTACCACCGTTTTGAGGAGAGATACATGGAAGGAGTTAGGAATCCGCAAATTGGCCGGGAGTTTCAATTTATAGGACACCGGGTTGATCTGACTGATGATCTCAAAAGGACCGATGAACCGAGGGCCTAACTTGTAGGAAGAAATCTTGAGCCGGACATACTTGGACGAAAGCCAGACCTTATCCCCAGGACGGAATTGAGGAGGATCCAGACGTTTTTTGTCAGCATGTTTCTTCATGCGCTCGGATGACAGAATGAGTGCGGACCGGGTACTCTCCCATATGGAGGAAAATTCGTTAACCAGAGATTCCGCAGCTGGATTGTCCACAGAGATGGAGACAGGAACAGGGATCCGAGGGTGTTGACCGAAGACTACAAAAAACGGAGATTTGGAGGAAGATTCGCTCTCGTGATTGTTGTAAGAGAATTCGGCCCAAGGCAGGAGATCCACCCAGTCAGAATGGTGGGCATTAACGAAGTGCCGGAGATAACTGGTCAGATTCTGATTGATTCGCTCGACTTGTCCATTGGACTGCGGGTGGTAAGCGGAGGAGAAATCCAAGGTGACGTCTAGCAACTTACAAGTGGCTCTCCAGAAACGTGAGGTGAACTGTACCCCACGATCCGACACAATGTGACGAGGCAGACCATGAAGACGGAAGATGTGGCGGATAAAGTCTTTAGCCAACTCGGGTGCAGACGGAAGCCCTGGCAGGGGAATGAAGTGAGCCATCTTGGAAAATCGGTCAACGACCACCCAAATGACCGTACAACCGGCAGAGACGGGCAGATCTGTTATGAAGTCCATGGCTATATGCTGCCAGGGGACAGCGGGTACAGGAAGCGGAAGAAGACGGCCGGCAGGCAGGTGTCTCGGAACTTTGTTGCGGGCACAGGAGACACAGGCAGAAACAAAGTCTATTACGTTCTTGTGCAGGGTAGGCCACCAGTAATGCCGAGTAATGAGCTGGAGGGTCTTTTTCTGACCAGCGTGGCCAGCTAGTTTAGACGAATGACCCCAGTGTAGGATTCTCTCCCGATCGGTTACCGATACGAACGTCTTACCAGGAGGGAGACGATTTAGACTCACGGGAGCCACCTGCATCACTCTGGCGGGATCGATGATATGTTTAGGTTCCTCCTCGAGATCCGACACCAGGAAGGACCGGGACAAGGCGTCCGCCTTGATGTTCTTGTCGGCCGGGCGAAAATGTAAGAGAAAATCAAAGCGGGCAAAAAACAAGGACCACCGGGCTTGGCGAGGGTTAAGTCTCTGGGCGTGCTGGAGGTAAGCCAGATTTTTGTGGTCAGTGTAAATGATTACCGGATGAAGAGCCCCCTCGAGTAGGTAACGCCACTCCTCCAATGCCAGCTTGATGGCCAATAACTCTCGGTCTCCTATGGAGTAATTGCGCTCAGAAGAGGAGAAGAGTTTGGAGAAGAAGCCGCAAGATACCATCCTCCCCGGATGAAGATTTTTGAGTAAGTACTGCTCCGGCTCCAGAAGAGGAAGCGTCCACCTCCAGGAAGAACTGCTTGTTGCCGTCCGGGCGATGCAGCACTGGAGCGGAAGAGAAGGCCTGTTTTAAAGAAAGAAAGGCCTCCTCTGCTTCGGGCGTCCACTGTTTGGGATTAGCATCCTTGCGGGTGAGCGCGGAGATTGGAGCAGTCCGGGAAGAGAAGTGCGGTATGAAAAGGCGGTAATAATTGGCGAATCCCAGGAACCACTGAATGGCCTTCAACCCCTCCGGTCGGGGCCATTTCTCGATGGCAGACAGTTTCTCCGGATCCATTCGTAGGCCTGTCTGAGAAATGATGTAGCCCAAAAACGGAAGCGAGGTCTGCTCAAAGAGGCACTTCTCATATTTGGCGAAGAGGTGATTCTGCCTGAGCCTGAGCAGAACCTGACGAACATCCCTCCGGTGAGACTGGAGATCCGGAGAGAAGACCAAGATGTCGTCTAGGTACACCACAACGCAGGAGTAGAGAAGGTCCCGGAAGATGTCATTGACCAACTCCTGAAAGACTGCTGGAGCATTACAGAGACCAAAGGGCATCACCAAATACTCGTAGTGGCCGTCCCGGGTGTTGAATGCCGTCTTCCTTTTTTACGAAGAAGAAACCTGCTCCCGCTGGGGAGGTGGATTTCCGGATGAATCCCTTGGCCAAATTCTCCTCTATATATTCGGACATCGACCTGGTCTCAGCAGCGGACAATGGGTAAATACGCCCACGGGGAGGCGTAGTACCGGGTAGCAGGTCGATCGGGCAATCATACTGTCTGTGAGGGGGTAATGTCTCTGCTTCCTTTTTATTAAAGACATCAGCGAATGACCAATATGGAATCGGGAGCCCTGGTAGATTAGTTGGTGTAGGAGAAGGACGGACGGGATGAACAGGAACCAAACACGTTTTATGACAGTCCTGTCCCCAGCGAAGGATCTCTCCAGTCTGCCAGTCGAGCACGGGTGCATGCTTTTGGAGCCAAGGCAGACCTAGTAAGAAAGCGTGAGAGAGTCCAGGCAGAACATGAAACGAGATGCTCTCAGAATGCAACATTCCCACCTGCAGGGTTATGGCTTCAGTGATAAGTTGGATGGGACGTGGTAGGAGACCCCCATCCACAGCAGCAACAGATACTGGTTCAACCAGAGGTTTGGTAGGAATGCGATATTTTTCTACTAGAGCCTGTGAAACAAGATTCCCGGCTGCTCCAGAATCAAGTTGGGCTAGTTCGAAATAACGGTTCTCACCGAGGAGAATTGAGACTGACAGCAGCAGAGATGAAGAGGATTTATTTTTGTCTAGGTGGACCTCTCCGAGCGAACCTAGACACAGGCGTTTCCCGACCTCTCTGGGCAGGTACGGATCCGGTGCTCCTTACTGCCACAGTAGAAGCAACTCCCCTCGGCACGGCGTAAGTCCTGACGGGCTTTGACCATCTTGGTCTGGTCGACTTGCATAGGCTCAGAAGAGTGTACCTGAGAGAAACGGAAGGAGTTACAGGTCTCTGAAAAGAAGGAGCTAGACGAGGAAACCTTCTCTCACGGGTGACCTCTTTAGCGCGCTCCTGGAACCGTAGATCAATTCGATTGGCAAGAGTTATTAGGTCATCGAGAGAGGTTGGAATGTCCCGACCGGCAAGTTCATCTTTAATACGGCCGGACAGACCCTCCCAGAAGACAGATATCAGAGCGTCATTATCCCAAGCCAGCTCCGAGGCAAGGGTACGGAACCGTATGGCATATTGACCCACGGTGAGACTTCCCTGACGAAGACGCAGCAGAGATGATGCAGAGGAGGTCTTCCGTCCGGGTTCGTCGAATACCTTCCGGAAGGCTGAGAGAAAAGCAGACAGGTCAGATACCAGAGGATCTTCTCTCTCCCAAAGAGGATTTAGCCAGGCCAGGGCCTCTCCGGTGAGATGGGACATGATGAAGGCAATTTTGGCCCGGTCGGAGTTAAACTGGTGTGCCAGGAGTTCAAAATGCAGGGTGCACTGGTTAATGAAACCCCGAGCCAGAGCAGGGTTGCCTCCAAACCGAGGAGGAGCTGAGAGTCGAGGTCCAGGAACGGAAACCACGGAATTGGTAAGCAGCGGAACTGCCGGATTGCGAGTCATGGCGCCCGCGGTGGTTGCTGGCGAAGTAGTCAGGGTGTCCAGGCGGGAATTAACATTCCGCAGGTGACCCAGGATGGACTCCTGTTGAGACCTCTGACGAGACAGTTCATGACACAGGTCAGAGAGCGAGGGAGTTTGGGTGCCACCGGGTTCCATGGCCCGAGCAAACTGTAACGGGTCTGGGAGGCGGAACCTCTGAGCTTTATTATACAAGGAGGCTTTCCTTGTAAAGGAGCGGGTGGCACCCGGGGAACGGACAGGAAATCACTGCAAGTGACGGGGGCAGTCTCTGGACAGACAGGCGGGAGGTCACGGCAAGTGACCGGGGCAGTCTCTGGATAGACAGGCGGGTAGTCACGGCAAGTGACCGGGGCAGTCTCTGGATAAACAGGCAGGTAGTCACGGCAAGTGACCGGGGCAGTCTCTGGATAGACAGGCGGGTAGTCACGGCAAGTGACCGGGGCAGTCTCTGGATAGACAGGCGAGTAGTCACGGCAAGTGACCGGGGCAGTCTCTGAATGGACAGGCGAGTAGTCACGGCAAGTGACCGGGGCAGTCTCTGAATGGATAGGCGAGTAGTCACGGCAAGTGACCGGGGCAGTCTCTGAATGGACAGGTATATACGACCTGAGATGGTGGAGCCTCCCGGTAGGCTAGCAGGCAGATGACAGATGAGCGCCCCCAAGTGAGCAGGCGAGAGTCTCTGGAATAGCCGATGGACACCGCATGTGATGGCCGAACCTCCAGGTAGACTTGCAGGCAGATGGCAGATGAGCGCCCCCAAGTGAGCAGACGAGAGTCTCTGGAATTGCCGATGGTCTCCGCATGTGACGGCCGAACCTCCAGGTAGGTTTGCAGGCAGATGGCAGATGAGCGCCCCCAAGTGAGTAGGCGAGAGTCTCTGGAATTGCTGATGGTCACCGCATGTGACAGCCGAACCTCCAAGCAGGCTTGCGGACAGGTAGCAGACAGCAAACTGGCAGGAAACAGGCAGGTAACTGGTAACGGACCCTGAGGGCTAAAGCAGAGTAGTGAACAGTGCAATAACAACATTGCTCGGGCACCTCCATTAAGGAGGAAGTACTTTATATAGGGTGGAGTCCTCCAGCATTGGCCGGGGACCTTTTTGAAAGATGCGCGCGGCCCCTTTAAGAGCGGGGGAGCGCGCGGGCGCGCGCCCTAAGTCCAGTAGCAGGGAAGGAGCGCGCGGCCCCAGCAGGGCGGAAGGAGGACGCTGTCGCAGGGGAACAGCGTCCCTGCCTGGCAGAGGGCAGGGACGCCGGCGCTACAGTGTATATATATATATATATATATTATATATATATATATATATGTATTCTATGTGTGTATATTTAGTGTTTACAAGGAAATAAAGGTTTTTTTTAGTTGCGATATTTTGTTCCCATAGACTTACATTGGACTTCCGCAATCGGAATTGGATATCGACGATATTTAGTGCTATCGGCGATACAATTTCGATACGATATTTTTAGATATCGAGCAATATCGCTCAACACTACAAATGACAGGTAACGACAAACGAAGCAAGATGACAGTCCATTCAGGTACAAAGCCAGTTGACTGGATGGTCACAACTTGGCTTCACCTTCCAGGATCGACTGTCCCACCTGTGGCACACACACAGAGAGGAGGTAACGACAAGTTTAGGAAGATGACAGTCAATTGAGATACAAGGCCAGTTGACCCAAGGCTCACAACCTGGCTTCTCTGAACATCTCCATGGAGCCAGGTGACCGGCGGGTCCCAATCCTGGCTTTCTCCAAACGTATCCATGGATCAGCGATGGTCCATAGAGCAGATCTAAATTCTTTCAACCGGGGCCGAAGTCCCCTAAGCTGGCATTCTGTCCCTCGTGATGGAGCCATGATGTATTGGGTGCTGTCCTGTCTCTGGATGTCTTGATGTCTTGCTGAATCTTTCTATGTTTCTCAGTCTTTCAGTCACTCTATACACAGGCAGATCCTCCTTTTTTTAGGTCACAACTTTTCATTTAGGCATTCCACCACAGGCTTGGGGGAAGGTGGCAGGGGGCTATCCCTCACTGCTGGGGTGTTCAAACAACATTCATAGATTGTCCTGGTGATGGAAATATATATGCATTTCATGTAGATCTCACTTGCATGTATACTCCTATATACACATATATACTCACAGCTAATATATACTATAATCAATTGCTTAGAATGACCCCATAAACCATACAAGTGCAAACCAGATAGCTCCTTGGTACTTTCCAGACATCAAAAACAGGAACCAACAGCAGATGGCCCAGCTGATGTCTCGATTTTTGCTGAATAGCAGGAAAAAGGTGACAGTTACTCATGAACTGCTAAATCAGCCTTTTGTTATGCCTTAGCCAGAAACCTTCATGTATTCAGACAACCAATAACATAGAAGCTTGATTGTATGTTAATTTACTAACCACCCCTTTCCTATATGCAACTATAAAACCATGTATGTACAGTCATGGCCAAAAGTTTTGAGAATGACACAAATATTAATTTTTACAAAGTCTACTGCTTCACTTTTTCTAATGGCAATTTGCATATACTCCAGAATGTTATAAAGAGTGATCAGCTTAACAGCAATTACTTGCAAAGTCAATATTTGGCTAGAAAATGAACTTTATCCCCCAAAACACATTTCAACATCATTGCAGCCCTGCCTTAAAAAGACCAGCTAACCTCTTTTCAGTGATTGCTCCATTAACACAGGTGTGGGTGTTGATGAGGACATGGCTGGAGATCAATCTGTCATGATTAAGTAAGAATGACACCACTGGACACTTTAAAAGGAGGCTGGTGCTTGGCATCATTGTTTCTCTTCTGTTAACCATGGTTATCTCTAAAGAAACACGTGCAGTCATCATTGCAATGCACCAAATT